>CM070539.1:21344473-21944473 GCA_036346415.1 Raddia guianensis | reverse complement strand
CCAGGAATGTACGACCCGAGGATCCGATTGTTCCCATGGCGCTCCGGGGACACCAAGCCATTTCAGCATTTTAGGCGTTGGGTTCCTCCTCCGCTAAACCCACCGGAAATGACAGCGGAGGAAAAGGTGGAGGCAAGTGCTAGTCGGGTGTTGAACCCTCCTATGTGTAATTGCAATTTTAAGTCGATGTTAGTGCGGCCAAACCCAGAAGTGGACTTTACCCCCTTCTTCCGTTGTTCCCGCAATGATCGAGTAAGTGTATGCATGCCTACTCTGTATGTGAATTACTCTTATTTTGAAGTAATTCGATAATAATGTATTTTGTTTGTAGGATGGTTGGCCCCTGTGTGATTTCCAGGAGTACATTTATGGGCCCAAGTCTTGTTGGCCTTCTAGCGAATGATATATTGGCCGTGCCCGGTGCTCCCACTCGTACGTCCGCTCAAGGAGCGTGTACCGAGGGGCCGCCATCCTGCATAAATCAAATGATAGCGTCAATTTACAGCATAAATATAAGTTTTTTTCTGCAACAATATATTCAAACAAATTATACGACGGCCCTTTTACCTGAACATTTTTTGTGACGCCTTTAGAACCCTTACCCTTTTTCCTGCTCGTGCTCCTAGTGTTAGGCTTTTTGTTATATGTACTCGCGTTGTGCCCGATTATGTGGCACTTAGAGCATCGGACCTCTCCAGAAACCTCGTCAAAATCCCCAGTTCCGTATCTATCATCCCCGTAACCATTGGCATGGTCCATTTCGCCTCGAAGCCTCTTCTTCTTGCGGCGGCCCTTCTTATTCTTCAGTAGGGCAGGATCGGGCAAATAATCGAGGCCACTATATTCGGGCCACTGCGTGGGATCAAGGTAAGGCTCGAATATAGGTTCCCATATCTTGAGCGTGTGTGCCTTCAGGTACAGAGGAGACATGTACTGCACACCTTTGTGGTCGACGCCTCTCACGGCGCAAGCGCTTATGAAATGTGAACAAGGCGCGTGAAGAAGCTGCGGAACCTTGCACGTGCACTCCACTTTATCGATGTCCACTTTGTAGTTCCTGCCACCAAAACGCTCCCCCTGGATTGGTTCCCCCAGCAGACTTAACTGTATACACCACTCTATTCGGTCCGTGTGCTTCTGCCATTTGGTTTAGAGCCACCTTCTCCTCCTGCTCCAAATGAGCGGCACCTGCCTTTCCCCAAACCGCCCCTCCATCCATAGCACTCTTTGCCAAACCCCACCGATTGACAAAGTACTTGTTGCACTTTTCGAAGGAGTATTGTACTATTCCAGAAACCGGCAAGGCACGAATCCTTTTGAAGATGTTGTTCCAAGACTCAGCGCCGTTTGTCGTCATGATGCCGTAACGACAACCACCTTCGTCGAAAGCAAGCGCCCACTTGCTCTTGTTCACCATCTGTTCCGCCATCCATGCCCTAGCTTAATCGTTCAGCATCTTATCTAGCTCTTTCGACTTCTTCTCAAAAGTTTTCTCTTCTCTAGCGCAACAAACCTCCTTCAGCTTCGCGACCACCTCCTTCTTCTTCTGTCTTCCCCATATATTAGCCGCGAAGTGCCGCATGCACCACCTATGCTCAATAGGTGGAAAACCATCCATCTATTCCATAGCGGCATTTAGAAGACCTTGGTGACGGTCCGAGATCATGTAAACCTTTCTGCCGTTGCCGATAACATCGTGCCTGGCAATCTTCATGAACCATGCCCAACTCGCGTTGTTCTCACCCTCAGCAATGGCGAATGCAAGAGGCACCAATTGACCCTCCGGATCAACAGCAACGGCCGTCATCAACACACCCTTATATTTGCCGGTTAGAAAGGTGGCGTCGACGAGTATGACCGGCCGACATTGCTCGAAAGACTCCGCACACTGTTTGAAGCACCAAAACACGCGCCTAAGCACATGTCGTAGGTTGCTATTCTCATCAAACCTGTAACTACCACCCGTGTATATATAGAACTTGGTACCCAGGTTGAAATGGTTGATTGCACTCAAGATTCTTGGCACCATGTTGTACGCCTCCTTCCAATCCCCATACAGTATCTGGATTGCGTGTTGCTTTACCCGCCATGCCTTCGAGTACTTCACACGGTACCCGGTAAATGCATATATAGATTCTACCAATGAGGCAACTGACACGTTGGTATCCACCGCGACTATGCCAATGATACGACGGCCTAGGTACTTTGCCGTGTTTTGAGCATGCACCCACTTCACTTTCGACGAGCCACATGTGTGCGGTTGCCTCACACGAGTAATCTTCCATCTCCCAGTAAACTTGTCCGGCCGAGCCCACACGCCCCAAAGACATCCTTGCTTGCAATTCACAGTGTATCTGACTTTCGCATCCGAATGAGTCACCGTGAAGGGCCTATGATGCCTGACATCATATTCCATCAAAAAGTACTGCAACTGCTGCAACGTGTCGAATGCTTTGCCCTTTTGAATCTCTAGGTTCTCAGAATCGGGAAGGACCTCGCTTGAGAACAAACCGCTATCACATATTGCCATATGAGATCGGCTCAGATCCTCAAAGGTGGCTACGGTCGGCACATCCACATGAACTGACTTCAGCTGCCTCCTCTCCTCTGCCGACATAGCGCGCAATGCTTGCCGTCTATCCACCGCGTCTAGGCTAGGAACCTCGTCCTCATAGCGACCTTCTTCGTCATGTTCACCTAGCACCTCCACCTCATCTTCTTCGTCCACCTCATCTTCTTTCTCCAGCTCGTCTTCTTCCGCGGTTTCCTCATCTGCGGATTCATCCTCTGATCCTAAAGAGATTTGATCGACATCGACCTCACGTTCTTCCTCCTCAAATAGTCCTTCATCGAAATCATTCATAAGAAAAGCACTATCGAAATGCTTCGTCTCGAATGCTCCAACTGTTGCCACCTCCTGAGTCAAATACTCTGCAGGCTCTTCTTCATCCTGAACTATCTGCACGGCTTGTACAAGAGTTGGCAACGAGGTACCCGCACGACAAATGTCGACCACCACCTCCCAACAAGTGACATTCGAATTTTTCACAATCTCCTTATAGTTATTCCAATCCGATTCCGATGCAATCTTCAACATCACGTAGTGAGCTCTAGCCTTGCCACAATCAAATCTGCCTTGCACAAACAGTTCACCTTCACTAAGACCACATCTCATCACAGACCGACATCGGAAAACTAATTCTTCATAACTTGGGCTCCTATCAAACAACACAATTTCTTCCTTCATATTCTCGAACTCCCCGTTTTCTCTAACGGTTCCACCATGAAATAGCCGCACTAAACGATCCATCTACAAAATTTAATAAAACAAATACAATTTCATTAACCCTATGATACAAAATCAACTATTCCTTCGGGATTGTCCTAACAATCTATATAAATTTTAATCTATTCCATGCAAAGATTATATAGGTGCTTAGATGTTACAATCTTACCGAAGCATCTCCATAAACACCCCTGCTTAGCTAGGCCTACTTCACCCATCTAAGCACCCATATAAATATTAGAACAAAATAGGGTTTTGCCACTAAAACCACATAACTAAGCATATGTATTGTACATCTTGGCCGTCCTTCTTCCTGCCTTGCTCTAGCTTTTACTTATGCTGGCTCCAAGTGGTAATCACTAACAAAGAAGAGTACACCATGCACGATTATATGCCCATCTTATAATTAGGCTTTTTCGAATGATTTGATTCTAAAAGGCTTATTTTATATTTGGCACATAGCCCGCAAAACTACATATCATGTTCAAAGTGGCATAGCCCAACATTTATGTAAATCTAAATTTAGATGCCAGAACGATACATGCAACAAGTTCTACACGTTAATAATACGGACAGAAGCTCCATAGCGTATGGCACGACGCTCAGATTGAACTAAACAACCTAAAATCAGGCCTAAATAGGCATTACCACCAAAACCCTAGTTTTCAAAAAAGGCCCAAATGCGCTGGATCGAGTGAGCAAATGAGGGCTAAAAGAGGGGCATTACCTTGCTACGAGGGTGAGGATCTCCTTCTTGGATGCGAGAGGGGCGGCGGGATGCGGCGGGCGGCGGCGGCGGCGGAGCGCTTGACTGGAGGGAGAAAAGACCCGAGCACAAGGGCTCGGATTGCTGCAGCGCGTTTATGTTTCTAACCTTGCCGCGCCATGCGGGGTGGCGCGGCAAGGGTGGCCCCACTGTCAGTGCTCGACGACCTGATGTGCGTCCACGGAGGCGGCCTTGCCGCGCCAGATCACGTGGCGCGTCAAGGGTGGGACCCGCAGCTTCCACGCCAGCGGCTGGCCGGCCGCGCCTGCCTACGTGGCATCATTTGCCGCGCCGTTTGACTTGGCGCGGCAGAGGCAATGAGCCGCGCCAGGTGCGTTGGCGCGGCCAAAGGGGTCAGATCTGCAAATACTTTTTGGCGAGGGTTAATTTTAAATTATTTATTTAAAAAAGGTTAAAAAAATAATTTTTTTCTCCTTTCACAAGGTGAGGTCGAGCGAGCGGATCGCACGTGTGAGCAGGCGCTGGTGGAGGGTTGTGACAAGGTAGAGTATCTCCGTATGCGCGACGCCCGTCTGTGTGCGTCTTGAACGTGGTCTCGAAGGCCATCTCCAGCGTGACAAGGTAGAGCATCTGCCTCGCTCCACCGAGTGTTGCTGATGCCTTATACTCATGGCCTGATAACTTTTTTGAATAAGACGAATGGTTAAAGATGTCTCCAAAAGTCAATGACGACTTTTTTTCGTGATCGGAGGTAGTATTAAACATGTTGGTTCCTGATGTAGGTGTAGGATGTAGTTAATTGGACCTACTACGATGTGTTGAGACGTACGGTACGGATGAGAGGGTTGGCCGGTTCATTAGTTTGGCATGAAGTCAGGGCCGGCCCTGGGGGGCAGGGTGGGCGGCCGCCCTGGGCCCCTAAAGTTCATGGCCCCTGTGTATGCGTGATGCTGGTATGTCAGATGTGCTCAGACAATTGTACTCCTCACTCTCGGTGATGGGGATACGGGCGGCTCGATCTTCCGTGAGACTCGAAGGATAATTTCGATCTGGTCGAGAGGCGACCTTGACGATCCGGCTACCAACCTCTCAAGGATGACAACACGGCAATCGCTAAACCACCAAACCCGCTCGTTATCAACCACGCCAAGAACACGATTGACCGGACCACGAAGGTCGTTTCACGCAAGCGATCGAAGAACAAGCAAGAAACAAGATAAACGCAATCTAAAATTGCAAATATGGATGAAGCACTTGATAAATTTGAGGTTCGGTAACTCGACTCGGTGGTCTAGTCGACACACGCAAATTCGAGGGGACGACATGGGTCTACCAACACACAACCAAACGAGTCTAAACAGGTGGCGGCTATGAAATATATAGTGATCTGCTAGGGTTTTGGGGCGACCTAAGAGGTACATGGGCCATGGGCCCAAAGTGGAGCGTCACAGCGCTTGGCAGATTCTGGTCGCAATCTTATTTCGATGATTCCCGTTGATCCGTAAGGAATTTGGAGCTGGGACCAGATCTGTTGGAAAGATCTCGTCGAGGGCTTGTCAGTGCATACCAAGAACCATATGTGGCCTGGGCATCCGTTTGAAGTTTGGCTGCGCGTAGACGAGCGAACCGAAGTCGCGGATGAATTGGCTTTCCTCTTGGGCCTTGGAGCGATGTGACTTGTTCGGCCCTAGCGAATGTTGTGGGTGGAGATGCACCTTTCTTGAATTCATCTTGAGCTTGGGGAGGCGGCCAAGGTGGAGGCCGAACTGCTGGCGGTGACGATGCAATATTAACACGTCGAGCTTGTGTGTTGCGCATACGACCGGGCCAAGGTGGTGGTCGATGAAGCCATGCTGAAGGATCCATCATAGTGGACATGGATGTAGCAGAACGAGTGTTGATTTTATCCATATAGGTGATGTCCTCATCACCTGGGCCTGGGCAGATTTAGAACGGAGGTCGCAAGTAGCCGAGTGAGTACGCGATGTCCACCGGGCCGAATGGCGTCCAGTCCATGTCCAGTCCCCGACGGCCCGACGCATCAGTGCATCACGCGATCACGCGAGTCACGCACGCCTCACGCCGTCACGCGACACCCTCGGCGGCAGCTCGGCGCCTCGATCGACCGCCACTCGCGGTCTCGCCGTCTCGGCCGACTCGGCGTCTCGGTCTCGTGGAGCCGTGGAGGTCGCCGACGCGACGCCGACCGGCCGATCAGTGATCACAATTCTAGACCTAGCACGATCGGTGATCACAATTCCGGACCTAGCACGATCAGCGATCTGTGCCCTGCAACTACGTCAAATCCATCCATTATCTCATACGTACAATTGCTTTTTCGTAGTGTATGTGTTATGTGTATTCTATTTTTCTTTTCAATTCCATGGATTGAATATTTTTCTTTTCAATTCCATGGATTGAATGAACGGTACAGGGTTCTTTTCAATTCATCCTTTGATGCGTTTATTTTTATTTTCAGTGCTTTGTGATATCATGTCATCGAGAAAGTATCCACCCGGTAGCGAAAAAAGGAAAAGAAAAAAACGGACGGATGACTTCATAGAAACTTAGAGAGGAGCTATGGACAAATTTTTAAAGAGTAACCCTAGTGTTTCAACGAACCCAAATAATGAATTGGCGATAGTTGCTGTGGAGGAAGAGGAACTAGCTATTGGGATTTCTGAAGGAGAGGAAAATGTTGACATCAACATCGATGATAACAATGTAAGTGGCCCTGATAATCCAGCTAATTCATCGGGTGCAAATGCACAGTCTGCTAGTGTTGATATTAATTTTAAAGTGTTCTATAGAAGTAATTTTTGTACATCGAATATTAATTTCTTCAATGATGTGTGTTTAAAAGACTATATATATACGTACATATATACATAGACATATATATAGAGGAGGTGGATAGGGTCTCCATATAAGTTTTCGCCACGGGCCCCCAAAATGCCAGGACCGGCTTTGCATGAAGTTCTAAAATTTAGACTTACAGATCTATTATGAAATTGTGTTATGCCTCGAAATTAGTTGTACTATTACTTGGATAAAATTCACTTGTTTCTAAAATTCCCTGGGGTTGGCGCCCAGACAGGCAGACATACAAGGCACCCCCATTGGATTCTCCCAAGGATGGCATGCTTGCAACTACGTATACATGCACAAAAATTACGTCAAATAGTAGGCTAAAAATAGAATGAAGAAATTTAGTGGCCACCCGATGAAACAGCTAAAGAAATGGAAACAAGAACTTGGAATAACACATGGTTCAATTCAGACAAGCTCCACAACCTCCATATCCAAATAAAACGGTGCTTAATAATAGAATCTCAAAGAACAAGAGTAGAAGAGGCTTCTTGCATGGGGCATCCTCGTGTTCGCCTCCCTCCCATTTCGACGACGATGGCAAGATAGACCGTGGTCATCGAAGCAGAAGAGGAGGTAGGTCGTCAATGGGGAGGTACCTAGACGGGAAGGAGGCTGTGACAGACGCATCGGCGTCGAGCTACCCTCTGGTGGCAGTGTGCATCGACAAAGACAAGAACAGTCAAAATGCCCTCAAGTGGGCTATCGACACCCTTGTCCACAAAGGGCAGACCATCGTCCTCGTCCATGTCAACACCAAGGGCACCTCAGGCAAGTGCTTTGATCCATCCATCAATGGTGGCTTCCGAGCTAAGCGCATGTATGTGTGTTGTAGCAGGAGGGGTAGAGGACGCGTCGGGATTCAAGCAACCGACGGATCCACAAATGAAGGACCTCTTTCGCCCCTTCCGCTGCTACTGCACCCGCAAGGACGTATGTACGGATATCTACATTCATATACCGTATTTGCTTCAATCCAGACGACTGCATCTCGTTCGCGCCTGGTCGCCTCGTGGGAGGGCAGTCGCCTGGGATATATGCAGGCACTCTTCATCATGATCGTCTGTGTCTAATGCTGCGTGTCTGTACGTTGTCGGGGCGGTGGCACACAGATCCAATGCAAGGACGTACTGTTGGACGACAGCGACATCGCCAAGTCGATCATCGAGTTCTCTGCACACGCCGCCATCGAGAAGCTCGTCGTCGGCGCCACGGCCAGGGGTGGGTTCGTTAGGTGCGTACATCTTTGCATGCATGCGCATGTCATTCCTGGCTGCTCGATCGGACCACCGTTTCTGTTCAGTAACCTCGATCGGCGCATGGTGTTCTCTGGTCATGTGCAGGTTCAAGGCGGACATCCCGACGACCATCTCCAAGGGCGCCCCGGACTTCTGCACGGTGTACGTGATCAACAAGGGGAAGGTCTCGTCGACGCGCAACGCCATCCGCCAGGCGCCGCGGGTGTCCCCGCTCCGATCACAGATCCAGAGCGCCGCCGCCGCCGCCGCCGCGAAGCCGCCGGAGCCGGCGCCGACGCCGCAGAAGTGGTCGTCGTCGTCGAGGGGGCATGAGCACGCCGAGACACCCAGGGTGGACAACTACATACGGTCGCCGTTCGCGCGCGGGTCCATGGGTGGGCCGACGACGAGGAAGTCCTACGCCGACCTGAGCCACCTCGCCGCCATGCCGGACTCCGCGGACATCTCCTTCGTCAGCACCGGCCGCCGGAGCGTCGAGCACCACCAGGTGATCCCGCCGCGAATGTCGGCAGGATCCACGGAGAGCTACGACCACAGCTTCGAGATGATGCGCACGCCGAGCCAGTGGGGCGGCGGCGACTCGTTCGGCGGCAACGACCACGCCTCCTTCTCGCAGAGCAGCGCCTCCTCCTTCTCGTCCATCGGGATGGACGACGTCGAGGCCGAGATGAAGAGGCTACGGCTCGAGCTCAAGCAGACCATGGACATGTACAGCACGGCCTGCAAGGAGGCACTCAACGCTAAACAGAAGGTGAAATTCACTCTTGCCAGTTATCAAGCAATTGATTTTTAGTAAATTGTTGGTTAATTTTCTTACATAACTAGATGTTTTTGTTGGATCTTTTATATGCCATATGAAGATATCTGATCTGCGGCTTAGAAAATCGATTGTCGCCTGATGTCAAACAGGTTCCGACTTCCGGTAAAATTACGTCTAATTTATTTGAAAAAAGGTGCAAAAATAATGACACTTTTGCTAACCATCGGCAACTGATTTTTGGAGAAGTCTCGGTCGATTTTCCGATGCGCTCGTTAATCTTTTAAATGCTCTACGCAGATTTCTAACCTATGACTTAAAAAATCTCAGTCAGTGAATCAGTCCCAAATAACAAGGTGTTGGTGAACGCAGGCGATGGAGTTGCAGAGGTGGAAGTTAGAGGAGGAACAAAAGCTGCAGGACGCGCGGCTGACGGAGGAGTCAACGCTGGCGCTGATCGAGCGGGAGAAGGCGAAGGCGAAGGCGGCGATGGAGGCGGCGGAGGCGTCGCAGCGGATCGCGGAGCTGGAGGTGCAGAAGCGGATCAACGCGGAGAAGAAGCTGCTCAAGGAGGCGGAGGAGCGCAAGAGCCGGCCGGGCGGCGGGATGTCCCCGGAGATCCGGTACCGCCGGTACAGCATCGAGGAGATCGAGCACGCCACGGAGTGCTTCGCCGAGGCGCGCAAGATCGGCGAGGGCGGGTACGGCCCCGTGTACAGGGGCTTCCTCGACCACACGCCGGTGGCCATCAAGGTGCTCCGGCCGGACGCGACGCAGGGCAGGTCGCAGTTCCAGCAGGAGGTGGAGGTGCTGAGCTGCATCAGGCACCCCAACATGGTGCTCCTCCTCGGCGCCTGCCCGGAGTACGGCTGCCTCGTGTACGAGTACATGGCGAGCGGCAGCCTGGACGACTGCCTGTTCCGGCGCGGCGGCGAGCCGGTGATCCCGTGGCAGCACCGCTTCCGCATCGCCGCCGAGATCGCCACCGGCCTGCTGTTCCTGCACCAGACCAAGCCCGAGCCGCTGGTGCACCGCGACCTCAAGCCCGGGAACATCCTGCTCGACCGCAACTACGTGAGCAAGATCAGCGACGTCGGGCTGGCGCGCCTCGTGCCGCCGTCCGTCGCCGACACCGTCACGCAGTACCGCATGACCTCCACCGCCGGCACCTTCTGCTACATCGACCCGGAGTACCAGCAGACGGGCATGCTCGGCGTCAAGTCCGACATCTACTCGCTCGGCGTCATGCTGCTGCAGATCGTCACCGCCAAGCCGCCCATGGGGCTCACGCACCACGTCGGCCGCGCCCTGGAGCGCGGCGCGCTGCGGGACCTGCTCGACCCCGCCGTGCACGACTGGCCCGTCGACGAGGCGCAGTGCCTCGCCGAGATGGCCATCCGCTGCTGCGAGCTCCGCCGCAAGGACCGCCCGGACCTCGGCGCCGTCGTCCTCCCGGAGCTCAACCGCCTGCGCGCGCTAGGCGAGGACAACATGCACTTCTGCGGGGCCATCAGGGGCGGCGGCGGCGGCGGTATGCACAGCTCGATGACGCTCTTCAGCAACACCTCACGATCCAATGCCGTAAGTTTAATTTCTTCCCCTGAGCCCTTCATTATATATCACCGATGAATTGATCATCAAGGACGACTTCGATCTCGATCGCCAGATCTAACGAAGATTACACATGTTGTGATTCCGCATGCAGGACGTTATGAGCGACTCGCAGTATCCGAGATCAGTGTTCAACTCAAGAACGAGTGAGTCAGCTATGCCGCCAAGGAGATCCAATGTTTGATGCATGATCAACGTACGCTGTGTGCGTTGTGTGATCGTCTAATGGATAACGAACAGCAGCCGCTTAGCATGAAGGGAGAGCTTCCGATTTGTGTGATTTTTTTTTTATCCCACAAAATATAGAACAATACGACGACTCTACCACTGCTGAGAACTTGTGGTTGTAATTTCTGAATTTTGTTTGTATTGGATACTCCTTACTGTTATGGAACATGAATTTTGAGCTTAGAAGAAGGTTCATACCAATTTTGTTGGATGGCATTTTTGTTGCATACAATTTCTGTGTAGATACGAGATGTAGATACAATTCTGTGTAGTCGATCGACACATGGCTCATGACACAGACAGCGAGGCCACGGGCGCCATGGGAGCCTCCCAGCCGAACCCACATAGAAGCGAAAAAGAGCCGCGTCAGCGGGGTAGGATGGCCAAAGACATAGGTTTGCCGGGCCACGGGCACCATGCCAGCCTCCCAGCCGAGGCCACATGGCAGTGGGAATGAGTTGTGTTGGCGGGGTATGGAAGGCCAACGACATAGATTATCTGGGCCCACCGGCCAAGCAAAGAGTAAACATGGCACGGGTACCTCCCTATTGGGCTCACATGGCAATGAAAGGACGTCTGTGCCAACGGGGTAGTGACAACCAACGACATGGGTTAACCTTTGTCGGCGGCGCATCAAGCCCCAACGACACATGCTGCAACCCCTGACTTCGACATTGTTGTCGCAACTGCGAAGGTTTTCTTTTCCTCGAATTCCGGGTGAAATTTGGGTTCTACATGTTCAATAATCTATTCCAAAATATTTTTGGTTATGTGCCATGTGACATTCCTCGATCGTTATGAATTATCATACTCATCAACATATGACAAAACTGACAGAGCCCTCGTCGAATAATTTCTTCCATATATTAGTGGTGGTCATTTAATAACACTAGTGTAGAGTACAACCATTCTAAATCACTTTGTGGTTTGTTAGCATTTTTCCATCCAATGAAATCATTTTTAATGATTTACAATGGAGAAAACATAATTGGTACTGATCCCATGTGGCAGCCACTAGCTGCCTCCTGTTACTAACCACACAAGGTCCCTAGAAGGCTATGAATAGACATCAGAACACATACCACCGATAAAGACAGTACTCGGAACACCAGGTTGGCTGACATAAAAAAAAAATCAAAGAGCCACGTGGCAAAGATGTGCCGAGGGCCTGTATTTACGTCGACTGCGGCCGATGTAAATAGGAAAAGGTTATTTACGTCGGCTGCCGATGTAAATAAGCTCCCCAACGACCCTCCCTGACGACCATTATTTATGTTAGCCGCCGACATAAATAACCCTATTTACGACGCTTTATTAACGTCGGCATGCCTATTTACATCGCCTTTTGGGTTATTTACGTTGGCTTCTGGCCGACGTAAATACCTTGGATTAGACCTGATCACGGGAAGACCGGCCCGAATAAGCCTGGCCCGCCCGACTGGTGCATCGGGCCAGGCTTGGGCCTCAATCCGAAGCCCGGTCGTCAACCGGGCCAGGCCCAAGCCTAGGATTTTAGTAATTTAAGCCGTGGCCGGGCCAGGCCGTCAGGCTTCGAGCCGGGCTTCCGGGCATCGGACTTGGCTTGGGCCCGGTTTCGAGCCCGACGCATCGGGCCTGGCCGGGCTCAAGCCAGGTCCCGCGGGACCAGGCTTTTTCAAGCCCGGCCCGACGTTTGATCAGGTCTACCTCGGATTCCTGTAGTGCTGCTAGGCCAAGGGCGAGCATCTGCATTGAACGGGAGCCTCCACATAGGGCCCACATGTTGGTTTGCGCTGGTGGCTTCTATGAATACCTACAACATTAATTATTTTGGAAAAAAGGGCCAACGGGCTTGAACCCTGGTCGCCCGAGGGAGCATGAGCATGCACGATTTCTACTCTGGTCGCCCGAGGGAGCACGCACAAGTACTACTTCTTTAAGCCAATGGATGCAGTATTCTTAGTTCAAACACAATAACTTATGGTTGAATCTATTGTGGGCAGCCTAACCAAAAGTTGTCGACACAGATTATTTTGGCACCCACAAGCTTGAACCCTAGTTGCCCAAAAGGAGCACACACAAGTGCTACTCCTTTAACCTAGTGGGTGTGTTTGTTGTAGTTGAACACAACATCGCAACCAACCTAGTTAAAGTTGACGTCTATGTCGGAGGCACATAGATAGACCGTCAACAAAAAGCGCATCGGGCCCACATACTAAGCCATAGGTGACCTTGGCATGGGAGCTTCCCAGTCGGGCCTAAATGACAGCCAGAGGATGTTTGTGTCATCCGTATTATACTTTGTGGAAACTTCTACTGTGTTTGCGGATGACACAGGCCATCCATTCTCTCAAATCTAACGCTCCACGATGGAAGGTACACAGGAAAAGGTACTTAAGTATCGGTGGAGGTCACAAGTGGAGAGGGTAACCAGGTCATTTCGCATCTAATTAGCGAGGGCCAAAATCGTCGTGTCACTGTGTCAGAACTCAGAAATCTCATAGACCTCGCCGCGCCCTCCCTCGCCGGCTCGCCGTCGCCAAGCAGCTCCACACTGGCTCGACGGTCCCCGTCCAGGTCGCCTCAAAGCGGCGGCGCCTCAAACTAGATGGTTTCGTGGATCAGCCGCCTCTTTCTCAAGATCCAGCACCGCGCGCCTAGCTATCATGGCCACGGGAAGGTGCCTCCCCCTTGCCTCCGACGAACGCCGACTCCGCCACCGGCGCCCCTAAATTGGCGTAAATACCCGGCTCTGGCGACCAGGTAAAGGCGTTGCCTTGCATGATCTTCCCAGGCCATATTTTGTTTGTTCAAATTAAGAATTCTTCCTAAATCGTCTAGTTTTCTGTATGAAGCTAAGACACGATCCAAACACGACATTCACTAATTGTAAGAACAATTAGCAAGAAAAATTGTTAACCTTTTATGCAAGCCTCCCCATTTGTTAGATGCAGCTTCTGATTTCGATTCAGTACATTGATCAGCAAATCTAATTCTAGGACACACCTCTCTTTCTTCTTCCATGTCAGGTTGTAGATTGAGATCAACAAATTCATTTTGAGGACTGGTGTTTGGAAGCCTCTGTACCAGTTGTTGCAATATGTTGAAATGGGCTTTATGTTTTGTACTTGAAAGCAGATATTAGATTGCAAACCTGTAAAAAATATCATTTCTTCAACTATATGTTTTCATTGTAGTATACCTGTGTTTTAACGGGTCACATGGGTCGATGTCAGGTTATATCAGTTCGTGACATAGCTTGTAATTATTTAACTTGCGTGTTTTTGCGCTCCTTTCATGAAGTCTTGGGAGAGCTCCTCCCAGTTGTTTGGAAATTAGTAATTTACATGATATTTCATAAATTCCGGGAATGTGAGAATTGTGTTGTTCCAAGCTTGTAACAGGTTGGAGTTAAAAGAGTCCTATTGTATCGTATGCACAATCGGAAATGTTTATAATTGTAAATTTTTTCATGACTTCAGACGGAACATATTTAACCATGGTACAAATAATTGCGTAACCAAGTTAAAAACAAGTAATAACTAAACTAAGAAGTAGGAATAACCATCCTTGTACCATCTTTGTTCCTTAGGATGGACCGGTCCGGTGCACTATATGAAACGACATCATGTGAATGTCCTTTTACAACGGACAGGTGGTCTGGGCAAGATCTCCAAGTTAACATGTTGAAATACAAAACAGAATCATATTCCCTAAAATGGAAATATTGTTATGAGATGGTAAAAACATATTTATGTACAGTTGTGACAAATGAAAAGTTGTATTGTCCTCAGTTGTAACATGATGCCTAGGTATTAAACAGAAGTTGTGAATTAATGTTGGAGATCTCAAGTTATCTTAAATAAATCATTTACATTTACTAGTATTTGTTCGAAATTGGAAAGCTCTGGATATTAATAAACCCATGTCGCAGTGCTACGAAAGATCATTGTGCGGCGCACGGCCCACCAGAGCCCGACGCCGCCAGCGAGTGGCGGCGTCGAAGGCGTACTTCAAAACTGTGCCTCCAATATATGAAACGGCACCTTGTCAATTGTGTTATACGGCAAACCTGTTCGGCGCACTATATGAAACGTGACATTGTCAATTACAAACTACAACAGACCGGCCTGGCACAATTATTAAACTACATCGTATCAATGTCCTCCTACTACGGACTGGTCTGGCGCACTATATGAAACGAGGCATTGTCAATTCGATACTACAACAGACCGGTCGGGCACACTTATAAAACTACATCGTGTCGATGTCCTCCTACAACAGACTGGTCTGCCGCACTATATGAAACGAGGCATTGTCAATTCCAAACTACAGCAGACCGGTCGGCACACTTATAAAACTACATCGTGTCGATGTCCTCCTACAATTGTCTGACGCACTACATGAAATTAAACCTTGTCAATTTCGTTAACGTATTCATGAAAAAAATACTCCCTCCGTTGTTTTTTGTTTGACAGCTTTGACTTTTTGACTAGTCTTCGACCATTCGTTTTATTCAAAAATTTAATGCAATGATGCAAACAAATCGGGTGCAGGGCCTACAGGTCAGCGGCACACATGAAGGGTCCAGGGCCCACTTACCCTTAATATTGTTTGTTTCATATTAAATTAAATTAAAATTTGTAAGTTTTGTATAGGCCAAATGTTGTAATTTTTTGTTGTTATTTTTGTGGGGTTTTGAATAGTTCTTTTTAAAGTCTGCCAAATAATTGTTTTCATAATTCCTTCGATTTTTTAAAATGTATTTCGAGTGAGTCACAAATTTGATACAGTAAAACGCAACTCAACATTAATCGGAAACAAACAAGCAGACTTAAAATGTACATAGAAAACGCAGAGAAAATTAAAATAAATTCCATTCATAAGATAGAGGTTGGAAATATAACTTATAAAAGCGCATTTTCCAAATCTATCAGTTAATTACATTTTCAAAATATTAAAAACCCTAAATTACTAAGCATCATCTTCATCTGAGGCATCGTCGCCGTCCGCCGAGCCGTCGTCGTCCTCGTCGCCGTCATAGGAGACGTCGTCATCGACTTCGTGACCGTCATCCTCGTCGTCGCCATCTGACGGCTCTTCGCCGTCGTCCAGCAAGTTGTCATCGAGGAGATCCTCGTCGTCCTCCGGTGGGAACTCCTTAGGGGGTGGCTCAGTGTACTGACAAGACAATAATCAGCCTTAGGATAGGATAAAAATGAAGAATATTGAAAGAAAACCATAGACACACACCTCGACGTCCTCGGAGTCGGACAGCTCGGAGTCCATGCAACCCCACTCCCATGGAGCATCGTATTGGTAACTATCGATCCTCCGCTTCTTCGGAATCGCCACGGGACGAGGCTACTCGTCGGACGCTTCCTGGAGCTCCAGCGCTCCTGGAGGCGACGCTTCGCCGGCTTGTTGCTGTTGCCGCCGGAGCTTGAGTAGGAGCTCATCGCTGCAAAGTTGTGCTTCTGAGAGGGATTGTAGCAACTAAGTACTGGGAGAGTTGGAGAGGACTCTAAGCGGTGAGAATACCTTATATAGAGCCAACCGACCTTTCGTATGCGCCCCAAGCGACCCACTACTCTCTGACTGCCTTGCCGAACGTTCCAACTTCCTTTTTTGTTAAAAAAAATAGGAAAACACCATGCCGCAGCGTGACATGAAAGGAAAATACAGGGCGCAACCATTTTTTTTCTTTTCAGCATCCTGTAATACAAGGCGCCATCTCCTCGTCTCCCGTCACTGGCATGCATGCACGCGCAAACATTGTGCTGGTGAGACGCTGGCATTAAGTGATGGTGAAATGAGCTGCATGCATGCCATTTGAGCATGCGAGCGAAAGCTAAACGTGCAAGCTGCGCGCGAGTGACTTGCGGCTGCTGGCGGGCGAAACGAAACCTCACGTAGTTAAGCCAATTAAGCAATATGGTTGCTTCATTGGTCGTGCCCTTAATGTCGCGATCGCCAGGCTTCAGACCCTGGCATATAAATGCATCATGTGATAGCATGTGTTTAATTGCATTTAGTGCTATTTGTAAAAAAAGAATATATATATATAACTAAACGAACAAGTAGGCGTAACCATAAAAAAAATTATAGTCCAGATAATATGTAAATAATGTAGTTTAGAGAATACGAAAACAGTCTAGTTCAGAGAATAATAATACGAATATCTTATTTTTTTAGGAAAGGGCTCCTGTTGTACTAGCTTGGTTTTTTGGCTCTTTGATTTTTGGATAGCACTGGCGTTGTTGACGGAACTTGTTCTTTCTTGTCCTGTGAAGCCATCTTTTCCTTTTTACCACATTTTTTTATTGTTCGAACGTTCGTTCATCCCTTGGGTGGTATTTGATTTGTATAGAACATTGACATCGTTGAGTTCCTTTTGCGATATTGTACTCTTCCATGTCCTTCCTGTGATGCCTAAGATGGTTAGATCATCATCAGAACCTTCATCTTCTTTAGTTTGTTTGACCTTAGATAAGTATTCAGCTTCCTGTGCACGAGATATCATAGATTTAGTATGCTTGCTAAGGATGTCGCATTTATAAACCAATGTAAAAATAGCATTTGTACACAACCGTTAATGGATTCTTGTATGAAGCTCTTCGTTCCCGATTGCGTTCCGAGCGCAGCAGCCTGTAACATATCTTCTTCCCAAAAATATCCATTTGTTCCTAACAAAGAACTCTATGTTATATATAGTCCAATTGTATGGGTTAATTGTTAAGAGCAATTTGTATTCGTGAAAATAGTTTAGGACTAGTTTAATTAGGACGTACATTAGTGAAGTATTCGGTCATATGATTTCCGTTCCATGACAACGTGTACTTAAGTACGTAGATGGCGCAAGATCGTCTGCAATTCGTTTTGCACTCATAAGTAAATGCTATTTGTTATATGTATAGCAAGAGTAGTTAGATATGACATACCCGTCATTCCGTTGAGGTATGTTGGTGTAGCGTCGTTTGGGCCATTTTGTCATGTCTATATGCGTGACGACACCATTATATATGCAGAGATGAATAGCAGCTTGGACACATGATTACAGGGCACGCACCTATAATGACTCAGTATATATACAAGTTGACAAGTTAGATTGTACGTAACACAATGAATGAATTTTAGTAAGGCAAGATGGATGTGGACTCGCCAATTTCTGTTCGACGTCGTCATCACACAACTTCTTCACATGAGACAGAGGGTTTAGGACTTGAATCTCCTCTTTCTCATGGTTCACCACCAACAAACTCCAATGACAAGTCATTACGTTGTATGGGACAAATACCTATGAATGACACGGTAGTATTAATCCTGAAGATTAATGCAACAAAGTGCGTAAAGCTAAATTGACGGAAAAGTATACTTACCATTTTTGCTGTTAAGCATCTATCTCCTATACCTTCAACCCATGATCCTTCTTCAAGTGCATCGAATTCACCATATTCCCCAACGAACTTCTGACTCTGTTTTGTGGAGACGACAGCGACGTGGTCGTTTGCAATCTTGGCGATATATGCATACGCATCGATCACCTATGAATGGAATGAGTAAGAATATATTACGTGACAAGTTACATAACCGTTCATGAATGTCGAGATGTGGAGCTTACATGATCATATATCCATGTTGCATTTACGTTGGGTCGTACAAACTTAACAGTGAGAAGCAGTCTGCTATGTCAACTACCACAGCATATTCGTAACTATGTTTGATAAATTCTATCGCTTCTTCATCCTCTTGAGTTAGAACATAATCATCGTTGAAACCTTGATCAAAAAATCAATGAAAGTTATATTACAAGATGCCCAATGAACCATTTAAGCTACAATCAAAACATAGACTGTCACGTATGAGTACATAAAATTACTCACCAAGCTGTTCCTTTGAGGGGTTCGGTTTGCTGGGGATGCAGTTGAAAATTTTTAATACCGGGGTATTATCATAAATATCACGGCCCCCTGTTTTGCGAAGAAGTCGGTCAGTTGTTAACATTGATCTATCTGATGAGTCCATGCGGTCCATGGTTGTCAATAATTTATCAATCGCTTTTAAGGGTTCTTTACTATGATCTGCACCAGCAACGTCTGTTATGTCATTATGAAGTGTGTGTTCTGCATCCGTGTCATGTGGTTTTGTTGGAGTTTAAAATGGAGACTCGGTGCATCTTGTAGGGCTATGCCAATTCCTCAAATCTTCTGAACAAGGATCCTGCTGGTGTGAGTACCTGACATCTTTGGTAGGATCATACTGCACGGTAGACATTATTCATGCAGACTTATTAGTAGCAACATTCATCATTGGTGCAATAATAAAAATGCATTACGATAGTTTTATTGAACCTTCAAATTGTTGTCATTGAAAGGTGGAAATGCATTCCCATTAACCGATGCTTTAATAGCCTACAAAATGTCATGTCTTTGCTTAAGCAATACAACAGCAACATGTATGGAAACAGCTATTTTAATGTACGAATAATGAAGAGACCTTTAGTTCAGTTTGACATTAGTGAATAATATCTGTCATAGAGGAAATCGTTTCACCAGGTGCCTTGGTTGCTTTAAGCTGTGCCACTTCTTCCTCGAGACTCAGAATCTTTGAGCAAATTTTGTTTTCCATATCCATCATGGCTCGTTCTGTTGATAATCGATTTTTGTTGATTGCTTGAAGTACAATGTTCAGCTGGTGTACATATAAATTGTAGTCAGTACGAAATGCTTTGTAGTCATATTAAATCATTGAAATCATGAAGCATACGTACTTGTGAAGACGACAACACAGGTTGGTTGCCCGGTTGGTCTAGAAGGCAACCTTCTCTATTAGTAGTGTTCCCCACTTTTGTAAATTCCGTGGGCCGTCTTTGGCTACGTGCAGCAGGAGGAGGTATGATGAATTCATTTTCTAATTTTGGGGCATGGCTTGTTGACTGAGGTGTAGTTATCTCAAATTTTTGGATGACCTTGCAATACAAAACACTTTAGGTGGCGATTACAAATAAAAAATTTGAAAGACGGTGCCAGAAAAATATTGACTTACCACGCCTCCATCAAGTCCATCGAGATCAAAAGCATCGAATCTACGCTTTGAGTTATCTGCATCCCATCGGGCCATCCGTGGACGCACATGAGGAGAATAAGTAACTCCATGTCTTGTATAAGCCTGGACATGCTCCCAGTACCAGAACTAATAATATTAAAGGCAGTTAGAGACTGTACATAATTGGAAAATCATATTATACTATGTTTAATTTGTGGTCATAAAACAGGGCAGTGTGGTATACCTGTAGAAAGGTAGATTGCCCTGCAGATTAACCTGGTCATGCTGTTTGAAACTTTGTATGCAACTTAATAAATGACGCAAGGTGAACTCCCCCCAGTTGTAGTTGGAGATCTTGCCCACGCCCCTCGACCGGTATGACGCACATAGCACTAACATGGTAATCTGTGGTTGGCGCTAAGAGTCGTCCGATAGTATCTGAGGACAACCGACGCTGAAGTGCACATCTGGAACCTTAGAGTTTACGAGTAGATCCTCTAAATGTTTCAAGCTGATGGTGTTATCTCCCGGGGCTCGATAAAGTCTTACTAAATTATCACTGATTGATGTAGATTTGTCTACATCTACTTTTTCCCCCTTGATTGCCAGCCCCATTATTTCCAACACATCTGTCAGCTCCATGGGGATATCCTCACCAGCAATACGAAATCTGTCTGTCCCCAATATGAGTCTTTTGGCAACCTTAACTAACATAATTCGACGAAGAACTATACTTTTAAGGTGTAACAAACCACCAAACCCTAAAGATTCTATGACACTGTGATGTTCCTTTGATAATTGTTCGACGATTTGAGCATAACGCATGGGTGAGCAGACAACAGTCATGGATCCGTGCTTGTTCGACAGGTTCTAAAACAATTGAATAAAATTAGCAGATTGAACGAATATGTTTTGAACAGAATAGCATGGCGTACATCTAACTCACTAGGCGCGTGATTGGGTGGCAACATACCTCCTCCTCGCTACGTTCATCTGATGTACGGGCTTGGGTGCTTGATCCATCGATCTCAGCCTGCATTCGCTTATGTTGGATTTTGACGTCGGAGTTCCTTGATGATCGCTTCATGCCGTGAATGAATCTTTGATTGGTGTGGTGTGTGTGGAGGTAATTTGGGCGTTGTGCTGTGCGCGCAGGTAGTCCTCGCCTCCTCGGCGATATTTGCGTGGGTCGTGGCAGAGTCAATGGTAACTACTCCCTCTCCTTTCCAGTTTAGTAGGCGCTAGTTTGGCGTAGATTTCGTATATAGAAGGCGCGGCTTTGCCAGGCGGTCTAGTTTGGCCCCTGCGCTAATCACGCGTAACTAACAGCCATGCGGTAATCACGTAATTATCCGCCAGCTCTGATTACCCGTCCGGTGTGATTTAGTGTAAAAACTGGCATCGCAACATAAAGAATACCAGAGAAATTTTTTTTAACCTTTTTCAAATAATTAATATAAAAATAACCCTCGGCACAAACTATTTGTACCACTAGCCTTCTCCCACGGCTCTTCTTCTTCATTTTCCCATTTCCCCTTCCTTTCCTCTCTTCCCTAACCACTCTAATCCTGCGGAGATTGCCAAGATCGGCCTGGATTTGTTTGGGAAAAGGCGACACCTCATCATGGCAGGTAAACCGCTCTCTATTTGTGTGGTTTGGATGCATTTTTTTGTACGATTCAAATGATTTAGGTTAGGGTTACACGTAGTACTAAGATGTGTGGATTGCGTAGTGGATTTGCACTGTTTTATTTGTTTTTTCAGCAAAGGAGAAGATCTAAAAGGTTTGCTGTGGAACCATCGGAATCTCCGAAGAAATGTGCTAATGATGATGATGATGAAAAGGTTTTTAATTTGATTATTGATTTCATTTCCAATGTCATACCAGATGCTAATGAACTCTTTGTTGCATATCCGGTGTGCAGGTAATTAGTAAGAGACCCCCAACTGTAGGTGCATGCCAGGTGTTGTGTCTAGCATGATCAGTGGTCTAACTGATGAGCAGGCAGCAATTATCAGGGGCATGGGGTTCACTGATCTGTTGAAGTTTAGGGTGGGTGGGCTAGAATGTCGTTACTTCATGTGTTGGCTGATGGACAGGTTTGATTGGCATAGGATGGCAATAGATGCTGGCGGTGGGAAGTTTTTACCGATCACAGTGCATGCTGTCAGGTGTGTGATCGGTTTACCGCACGGTGAAATTGATATCCCACCGTCAACGTTTGCAGATAGGTCCACTGAGCTTGCAAATTTGAAGGGGGAGTTTGGTGTTAAGCTGGATAATAACCTGACTATTGACAAACTACTGTCGAGTCTTGCCGCGGGGAAGGTGGATGAATTGACAATCAGGGGGTTCTTTTTGATAGTAGTGAATAAGCTTTTGTTGGCTGGTTCGGCAAATTACATTACAGGCAACGACGCATATGTGACGAAATCTCTAGATATGATCAAGAAGATTGACTGGGCAGGCGCCGTCGTTGACACATTGCGCCAGGCCGGACAAAGTTGGGAACAGAGCCGGGATCTGCATACCAAGACAATAAAAGGATGTGCAGTTTTCTTGCTGGTTAGTTATGTTAGCATATTAGTTACATGTTCATTAAATTTGCTGGTCAACTTTTTTATAGTTTTGTAATGATGCAGATATACTATCTGGATCACCTAAAGCACCCACAAGCTCTACCAGTCAGCAAATTTCCTAGATGTGCTGAGTACACCGTGGAGCATGTTTCAAGGTTGATATCAGTTGACAGGTTCAAGAGCTTGGGTGGTGGAGAGTTGTATGGCAAGTTGCCTGTAAGTAAAATGGTTATATGACGTTATATGATGGTTTTATACTTAGCATGTCCTGAGTATTGTCTTTTTGGATGTATCGATGCAGTTTAGAAGCATGGTTGGGACAATGTACATGTTGGGACACATGTCTACCCATCCAACAGGCGAGGGGTCATCTGGGTCAAATTTTTCGAAGCTGCCAAGGTTGAGAGAAATGCTAGGTGACATGTTCAACGATATTGGCATGCACAAGCAGAGAGCTATTTATGACGCCCTTGACCAGTACGATAGGAAGGTTGATGTGGCCACTGAAGAGATAAAAGCTCAGTATGCCAAGATTCAGGAAGGACGGACGGAGCTTGTGATTGCTATTTCAGATATTATGTCTGGACGTAATGTTGATCCGATTGAAGTTGACGATGTAGTTCCAGACGATTGCAAGCAGTCCGAGCCACACGTCGAACAAAACGATTCAGGTTAGATTGTTGTCGTTTTTGATATGACAGTTTGCTATTATTTTCATCTTATACTCTTTTCATCAGATCAAGCATCAGCAATGGAGGAGCAGACAGTACATCAAGGAGCGGAGGACATACAGGTACTGATTTATTTTATATCAGTATTACATAACACAGTTATGCCATTGTAATATATAGTTGAGTAGACATTGTTTTCCTGGATTATGACACCTAGAATTTGTATGTGCAACCATACTTGTATTCACAGGGTCTCAAAGACATTGGAAGCAATGATGCCGAGGATCCTTCCAACCAGCATCAAGAACCAATCACAACTCTGGCTAGAAAAACATGGGGACCCACTCCCAGGGGCCGAAAGAAGTCTGAAGCAGCTAAGAAGACTGTGATGAATATCCGTTGGGTGTGAAACATTCATAAAACTCATGGTTGTATTGTGTATGACGACTGCCTAAAGTGGTTGTATGTAGTGAAGTATCTCTAAAAACTTGTGGATGGTTGGACTACCTTTATTTTTTTTTAGTTTAGTTTCTTTTTCGTTGTTGCATGGTGGTCACTTGGAAGTTGATTGTGTATGCATTTTAAATGTAATTTGGCCATGGAATGTAATACGTTTTGGCCATGCCATTTTAATTTTAATCGATCGTCTTGACATTTTAAATAACATGTTTTACATTTATGAAAATATGTTTTACATTTTAAACTTAACTTTTTTATATGTCTTTTTAATGTTCAACAATTTTTCAGCAGACCTTTTCAACAGACTGGTCTGGCGCACTATATGAAAGGAGACATTGTCAACTCAAAACTACAACAGACCGGTCCGGCGCACTATATGGACGGATAGATTTCCCCTAAACCGACGATCGAACGGTTCAGAAGGAAGCCATCCCGGGGGCACCAACCAAAGTGGGCCTCCGTTTTTGTTATTTGCGGTTGAGGGAACAGCGAACAAGGCGCAGTTGGGGCGACTGGAGCGAGGAAGGCGCAACTGGGGTTTCGGGCCGATTCGTCATCGGCGGAAGAACGGAGCGCCGGGCCGCAGCTCAGCTGCCGTGGAAGAGGAAGTTCTCCTCGGCTTTGTCAGGAGGTTCGGCTTGCTCACCATATCCCTCGCCGCCGTAACCCCCCAATCTCCCCCCAAAAAAAAGGATTGTATGAATTTAGGTTGTACAAGTAATACCATGTTCTCGGTCATTGCCATTTTTATCTTCTTAGGCAACCTCTAATCGTGCGTTCACGACTGGATCTCGGGATTGTGGCGTTTGCGGGTTTGCTAGTTCTATTTTTCTGCTCATTGCAAACTACAGCAGACCGGTCTTGTCAATTCCAAACTACAGCAGACCGGTCTTGTCATATGATCATTGAGCATGTTATGTTATGTAATGTTGAATGAATTAATTGTACTTAAATCTCTCGCTTAGGTTTGCAAAACATTTTCTATTCACAGGTGTTGCTTGCATGTGCTTGAGTGGCCGAGTGGGTATCCTTTTTTCCAGGAGGTTCATGTGTTAAGGTAATCATCTTGGAGCAAAAAACCATGGGCAGATCAAAAAATACAGTTAAGAGAGTGAATTTGGAGGAAATAGCAGATAGAATTAAAGGGAAAAAGAAGCAGAAAATTATGTCTCAGGCTGCCCAAGGCAAGGGAAAGCAGATTGCTCATGAAGAATCACCCAGTTCTGAGGACAGTGAGTACAACCCTGCTAGTGACAACATCCTTTCAGAGGATGAAGAGGTTATAACAGAAAGATTTATTGCCACCGTTGAGGAGCTTACTGTTCTAGCAGGAAAAGCACTAAGGAAAAAGAGACTAGTGAGCGAGAGAGTGTGGTTCCCTATATCAAAACCACCTATCGGAGAAAGGTTTATTACAGTTCTCCAGAATAACATCTACAAGGCTTACAAGAGGAGGAAAAATAATGATGGCCGATCTGTCTCTCCTCTATCCTTGCATCAATATGTGGTTTGGGAGCAAATAAATTCAGTTCAGGTTCAAGCATCAGTATGACAAAGATAAATTCAACCCCTGGACTTATTAACATGATGTCAAATAGCACAATTCCATGGAGTGAAACCCGAACAATGGAGTTCTATGCTTCGTTGCTAGTGCAAAAGAGAAGGGAGTACATCATGTTTACAATTGATGGTAAGATAAGGAAAGTGATGACTGATAAATTTGAAGCCTCGATTGGTGCTTCAAGCATGCATGCAAATAGGACAAGAATCCATGACAAGATGTTTCCAACAAATAGATGGAGGCAGAGCGGGGCCAGACCAGATGTGGAGGTGTGTGGGCACATGTACAAAGACATAAATGATGCCGGCTTCTGCCCAACCAAAGTGTCTTGCCTGTCTGCAGAAGTTAGGGTGTTGCTTCTACTTGTAAGGCACACCTTTTTCCCAAAATCTGGAAACAAGGATGGTGTCACTCCAACTCTTGCTTGGCTGCTTCACTTGATTCTAACAAGACAACCATTTGACCTTAAGGATTATATCTTCGGAGAAATGCAAGAAGCAATATATAGGAAATTTTCAAGTCATCTACCTTTTGCTCAGCAATTAACACTAATGTTTTTGGCTCATAACATCATATCTGAAGGTGAGTTAAATAGAGACTTCAAGATTTTTCCTAAGCAGTATAAGATGAGGCGTGAGGTGACAGATGATCTGAGAGCTGCAAGGCTTCGAACTCCACCTCCCATGCCTCCTATGCATCAAGCTGAAAATATAGGATACAATGGCAGTGGCAGTGAGGCTGAAAAAACAGGACACTATGACAGTAACATTGGAAGTGACAGCCAAGGACAAGATAATGATAGCGATACTCATAGTTTTGCTGATGCTGTCAGCCCAATCATACCTCAGTTAAGTAACAGCTTAGGACAAACAATTCCTCATTCATCTATACCAAACTTTCAAGAGCCAACTGCAAGAACACCTTCAGTTCATAATTTAGAAGAATTAACTGAAGTGGCAAATTGTCCTATTAGTCCAAGCCAATTGCCTTTCCATGATGATGCAAGCACCAAAGTTCTAGAATCTTGTGTTCCATCTAAGTTAGGAAACCAATATATGGGAGATATCCAGAAATTGGCTGAAGTTGCTGCAGCTGCCAATTTTTTAGAAGGACAAGGTTTAGTTTGTAGAGCTAATAATGGTGAGGCAGGAGGTTCTGGATTGCCTAAAGAACACTTTATGAAGTCATTCCGCTCCTATCCTCAGTTTCCTCATCCACAACATGCTGCTCAACATCAATTTTCAGGTTGGCAAAATTTGTTTAATACACAACCAACCTGGCCTAATTACTATGACCAGTAGTACCTTTTTGAACAAAAGGTACATCAAGATAAATTTGAAGAGCAGAGAGCAACAATGCTTAGGCTTGAGAACCAGAAGAAGTCCATAGCAGAGTACAATAGTACAATGGATGAGGTTGTCAGTAAACATTTTGAAGTCAATAGTAAATTTCAGCATGAGGTTTTAAAAAAATTTGACATCCTTAAAGGCCAACATTGGGAGACAATGGTCAAAGCCAGTGAAATTAAATCCAAGGAAGACAAAGTCCTAGATACTCTGACTGAAATGAAGAAAGATTATAAATCCAATCTTGAGCAGTCTTTTCGAAAAACACATGATCACATTGATGGTTTAAAGAAAATTTTATTGGAATTTGCAAACTGGACCCGTGATGCCATCTGTGATCATATAAACTACGATGCAGGGGCAGAAGGTTTTCTCAGTGAAACCATTCTAGAGACAGAGCGTTATATTGAGATGATGCTAACTGACATTAATGGGTCCATAATCCACCTTTAAGATAACATTCGTATTTGGACTGTTGGGCCACAGCCTGATGAACCTAACTATCCTAGTTGGCATGAACAGGTCATGAGCGTGTCTACACAGGCTGCCGGCACAATCGAAAACCCAATATGCCATCTGATGGACCACTGGTGATTGCAGTAGCAGTAGCAATCTGAACAATCCATAAAGACACTAGACTTCAACTAATTGGGACATAATACTAGACTTCCCCAATATGCCATCTGATGGACCACCGGTGATTGCATCTTCTGTCATCAATTCTACATACAAGAACTTGATGGAACTTGTATTTCTAAACAATGACACAAGTTCAGACCAATCATATTGATGGATATGCATTCTGGGTTGTTGGGTGAGTACAGCTACCAATCTCGTTTTCTTCAGTGACCATCATCTTAGGGTCCTGTATTCCTATCCGATTGCACATTGCCAGCAGAATGGACTATGGTGAGTGAAGTGAGAATAGCCGTGGTACTTATAACAAGTGGGATGGTGCGTCTCGTTGCACCACTCAGGTGTCATGGTTGATTAAACTATATTCTGTGAAATGGAAGTGTATTGGGATGCTTTTGTTGTTGTTAATGTTCATATTCATACAATATTTATTTAAGAGCCAATGGATGCAAATATATTGCTTTTGCTCAATGAAGAGGCATATGTTGACATCATTGCTTAGTACTGCAGCCTGGAGCTAATAGGTAATGACATCCTGTTAATTTACTTCCACGAAAGACCAGTCTGCCGTACATATGAAACGACAACCTTGTAAATTTCCTTCTACAACAAACCGGTCCAGAGCACTATAAAAGGCAACTTGTTAGCGACGTTACGAAAATATGTAAAAACCTTCTACGACAGAACGGTCCTGCGCAATGTATGATAACGACATCCTGCTAATTTCCTTCCACGAAAGACCATTCTGCAATACATATGAAGCGACAACCTTGTAAATTTCCTTCTACAACAAACCGGTCCTGGGCACTACAAAAAGACAACTTATCAACTATAAAATTCACTTGTTGACGATGCAGCGACGTTACGAAAATCTGTAAAAACCATGGAATAACCATGCTAAAAATAAATGGTAACCAAGAAGAATATATATAATAACTACACTTATAAGTAGTAATTACCATATTATATTCTTCTACAACAGAACGGTCCTGCGCAATATATGATAACTACATCCTGTTAATTCCCTTCAACGAAAGACCGGTCTGCCGTACATATGACGACGATCTGCTACGGAGCACTATATGAAACGCCGACGGTCTGAAACGACAGCATCACAATTTCCTTTATAAAAGCAGTACATGTATAACTTGTAATAATTATGTCATTCTACATTTGAAAGCAGTATGGGAACATTAGCAAACCGCAAAATTTAAAGTAAAGCACCGTCCAAACCATCAATTTCTAAAGTCTAAAACCACAAGATCTCTGAACTATAAACAAGCAGCAAGTCCCATGAAGAAATAGATACCTCGCTCCCACGCAATGAATACAAAAGACAAATAATTAGTTACAAATCCGAATTAAAAATTTTCTAAGTTGTAAAATGTTTCATAACTAGATTACATAATCTTCAACCTGGGACACCCACATCTGTTGTGGCTCGAACAATTGCATAGACTACATGTGACCTTTCTTCGTTTCTTACTAAAGGACTTGATTCTCTTCTTGGGTGCACTTTTAGACTTGACCGACACTGGATCATGAACTTTCATTCCGTCAAGTTCTTCCGGAGCAAATATTTTAGGTATAGTCGGGCCATAAGACCTTCTCATTTCGGGGTCATGGCTAACAGCATTTTGCTCAATTATGCACTGCATGTATTTCTTCATAAAGATGTACACTCCGTCAGATTGCGATGCTATTAAAGATGCAGCATTACCCAACTTACGTAGTTCACGATGCCTCTCCAGACTTTCTGACCAATCATGCATGCTGCTCTTTCTCACCGATGGAAAAGCTGATTTTGCACTCATAGTCCACCTTTACAAAATACAACACTTTGGGATCTTCGCAGAGTGCAAAACGTTAAGCACACAAAATATGTGCGCACATGGTATACCTTCACATCCCAACTTATGACAAGGGCACCTGGCATTATCCACAGTGCTGCCTGTGACAACACATTCAACCTCAAACCTCTTCTCTCTATTTCCCTTTGAGCGAATTAAATATGTTGTGCAGTCACATCCATCAAAAATTTCTGTAATCACAAAGTTCCGTGATTTCTCAATCTCATGCTTGACCATAATAAATACAGTGGGAGTATAAACAACAGCCGCATCTTTCTCAGACTCTTTTGT
This sequence comes from Raddia guianensis, assembly GCA_036346415.1. Lineage (NCBI taxonomy): Eukaryota > Viridiplantae > Streptophyta > Magnoliopsida > Poales > Poaceae > Raddia > Raddia guianensis. The sequence continues at coordinate 21,915,319 of CM070539.1, read as the reverse complement.
ATTGGGTTTAGTAAAAGGTATTGATTGGGATGCCACACAATCTAGCTTAGACTCATTTCGGCGAAGATTGGACAAGCAATGTTCATAGCGCTGCAGCATATCAAACAATGTCATTTTACCATCTAGATGATTATGCAATGTGTAATTCAGGCTCTCGCTACTTTGATTACTCTTCAAACCCAAGAAACATCGACCTACTTGGTAAGATGCTGCCCATAGATGTCTTAACTCAAACATCATGTTTAATAACGAATGATCAGTAGGAATATTGTATCTCTCCCTAAAAGCAACCCATTTTTCCTCAAATTTCTCTGCATTGCAAGTGTCATATAAAAATTTCCTAAATTCCTTGGCGACTTCAGAATTATGGAGACGCTTTATTAAGTTTTGCTCAATATGCCAGGTGCATAGCTTGTGATTAGAATATGGCAAGATAGCCCCAATAGCCTTCTGCATTGCAAGGTCACCGTCAGTAATAACTGAAATTGGATGTTTCTGGGACATGGCTATTAAAAAGGTCTTCAACATCCACACATATCCATCAATATTTTCTTCTGAAACTACTCTGCAACCAAACACAACAGTGCTTCGATGGTGATTCAATCCAACAAAAGAAACAAATGGTAATTTGTATCGATTTGTCCTATATGTACTATCAAATACAACCACATCACCAAAAGCTTCATAATCAAGACGAGATTGACTATCGGCCCAAAATAGTAGTTTCAAATGACCATCCTTATCAGCCTCGTGCCTGAAGAAAAATTTTGGATCCATCTCCTTCCGCGCCCTAAGGTGGCCCAAAACAGTTTCAGCATCTCCTGCGGCTATTGTGTCATGTTTGTACCGGTAGTAAAAGTTATACAAATCCTTCGCAATGAACCCAGTATTCTCATAACCCCCATATTGAGTTTGCATTATATTCATAATCTGGTGCTTCCGTATACCTGCAATGTCCATCTCTATTATCTCTTCTTTCTGCACATTGGTAATGAACCTTTGAGAACGGAGAAAACAAGTCTGATCTGGTGGCGCTAACGGATGATTGTTTTCATCGACAAAGTCATTCACAAACCATGTGCATGTGTCATTAAGAAGCTGAATTACCATCTTCGCTCTGCAACCACAGCGACTAATGTTTCGTGCACTCCGTATCCTGTTGTCTCTCTCTACATGCTTTTTTTCACGCCACCCCTCTCTGCTACACACCATCACTCGGATACGCGCTTTCTTTTCGGCGTTTTTTCTATCAACATATGATTTCCTTAAGCTGAATCCTTTCTCCCTGGCATATCTTTTGTAAAAATTAATTTCTTCATCCTTACTGCTGAAAGTCATTGTCATGATTTTTTCATACTCCATAAGGTTCTCCATCTCTGCAATTGACAATACAAATTTTGAGAAGGAGAATCTCTATAAACAAAATTGCACAAGTAAATGACAATGTGCGCACCAAAAGATGGTAAATCAATACCAAAACTAGAGGATGTGAATGATCGCTTACCGCATAAATTCTGTCCCCCTGTGTGGGTCGCCGGCGGTTGTCTGCGACCACCCGACGAGGCCGGCTATCTGCACCCAGTATACCCTCCGCCGCACCGTGCGCACTGTCGGGCGCCGTCGAGGCCCGTGAGGGGCGCCGGCGGTGGTCGCAGGCAGTTGAGGATGTGACGATCTCCGACGGTCAAGAGGGTGGGAGATGGTTCTTGGTTGTCAGCGACCACCCGACGAAACGGCAGCTAAGGTAGCTGATCGACCGCCGCGCAGATCGATCGCCGGCGTCCGGAGGTCGCGTTCGACGCCAGATTTGCGCAGATCAATCGCCGGCGTCCGGAGGTCGCGGTCGACGCCAGATTTGAGTTTTGGACAGATAGATCACATCGAACAGATAGACCATTACCCAACTAATCCCTAAGTAATTACCCAACTGCCACCGGTTATAAAATTCCCACTACCGTGGATGCCCTTCGAAGATCAACGGTTCACATTTCTTCTATCCGAGGTACCTCTAGGTACCTCGCAAGCACCGTAGCACTCCTCATACTTTGTTGATGATACCAAGTCTACCACCCACTGCTACGTGAGGTCTCATTGATATGCTTCTGTTTGGTCCGCTGTCTTGCCGTGAGTGGGGTTGTGTACTCAAATCACCCCCGAGGGGGATTACATAGGATGGTGTCAGTGGTTCTATATTCGGGCCACCAACACGGTTCCCTTTTGGTCGTCAGCTCGAGTGTCGACGACACATAAATTTCGACCGACGAGCAAAAGCTCGTTTGCTGTGTGGTGAGCAAACTTGAATTCTACTTCCCTTGCGTCGGTATACAAGTCAAGGTTAAAATTAAATCCAACAAGAAACTCATGTCCATACACCACACGTGCTGATGTGCATAGCTCATCCGTTCATCATCGATGACCCAAAGGAAAGGCCTGCAAAAGATCCCATCCTAAACAGACGAGCTCGTCACCTTGCACAAACCGCAAGATCTCGCCGGCGGCGCCCTCGCCGAGATCGCTGCACCTCCAAATGCGACAATCCAAGTCAATGTCAATTCTGCCCCAAAGCATATATATATATCCACACATACACGTACCTAGATTCAACCAGTAGCTGAGTGAGAGTGAGAGTGGCCGAGCTCTTCACAAGCAGCTTGCTGGTGTCTTGATCATGGACACCGGCGGCGCATCGGCGGGGTTGATGGTGGCGGCGGCGCTTGCCGTGCTTGCGGCTGGCTGGCTGTGGGCGGCGCTGGTGCACCTAGTGTGGCGGCCGTACGCTGTCGCGAGGGCCTTCCGCCGGCAGGGCGTGCGCGGCCCGGCATACCGGTTCTTCGTCGGGAACAACGGCGAGGCGGCGGCCATGCGAGCAGCGGCGAGCGAGGCGGCGGCGATGGACTGGCGGTCGCACGACTACATCCCGCGTGTGATGCCGCACTACCGCGCCTGGACGGCGACGTACGGCAAGGTCTTCCTCTCGTGGTCCGGTTACTCGCCGGCGCTCTGCGTCGGCGAGTACGCCATGGCGAGGCAGATGCTGCTCGACCGGACCGGGGCGTTCGGCAAGCCGGACCCGGGGCCCAACATCCTCGCGCTGCTCGGCAAGGGCCTCGCCTTCACCGATGGCGGCGACTGGGCGCGCCACCGCCGCGTCGTGCACCCGGCCTTCGCCATGGACAAGCTCAAGGCGATGACGACGACGATGGCGACGTGCGCCGGTGAGGTGGTCGGGGATTGGGCGGCGCGCGCGGCGGCTGCGGCGACGCGGGGGACGGTGCAGGTGGAGGTGGGGCAGCAGTTCCAGGAGCTCACCGCCGACGTGATCTCCCGCACGGCGTTCGGGAGCAGCTTTAGGGAGGGGAAGGAGGTGTTCATGGCGCAGCGGGAGCTCCAGTACCTCGCCTTCTCCACCATAAACACCGTTGCCGTCCCTGGATTGAAGTACGCGCCGACGAAAGCCAACGTCCGGCGGTGGCAGCTGGAGAGGAAGGTGCGGGGCACGCTCATGGCGATCATCGGCGCGCGCCAGGCCTCTGCCAAGGAGGCGAAGGGCTACGGCGACGACCTCCTCGGCCTCATGCTCCAGGCCAATGTGTCGACCGGCGGCGGCGCCGCCGCGATTACCATGGACGAGATCATCGACGAGTGCAAGACCTTCTTCTTCGCCGGCCATGACACCACCTCGCACCTCCTCACCTGGGCCATGTTCCTCCTCGGCACGCACCCCGAGTGGCAGGACCGCCTCCGGGAGGAGGTCCTCGCCGCCGGCGGCGGCGACGAGCTCAGCAACCTCAAGCTCACGACGATGGTGCTGTACGAGACGCTGCGGCTGTACGGCGCGGTGACGATGATCGGGAGGGCGGCGGCGGCGGACACGGAGCTCGGCGGCGTGAGGGTGCCGAGGGGCACGATCCTAACGGTGCCGATCACGATGATGCACCGGGACGAGGGGGAGTGGGGGACGGACGCCGGCGAGTTCAACCCGCTCCGGTTCCGTGGCGGCGCGGGCAGGGCGGCGGCGCGGCCGGGCGCGCTGCTGGCCTTCTCAGCAGGGCCGCGGGCGTGCATCGGGCAGGACTTCGCGATGCTGGAGGCGAAGGCGGCGCTCGCCGCCATCCTGCGGCGGTTCGCGTTCGAGGTGGCGCCGGAGTACGTGCACGCGCCGAGCGACTTCCTCACGCTGCAGCCCAAGTGCGGCCTCCCCGTCATGCTCAGGCTCCTGGACCCGTAGAGCACCAGCAGCATGCAACCATTTTTGCCGACTTGCCTCGGCTGCTCTGCCACTGCTGGTAGCTTTATTATGCATGTCCGTGAGTGATTTGCTAATTCGTGAGCCTTGTAATCCTGGTGTGTTTTACCTTTGCTGATTACGATTCCATAGTGTAGTTATAAAAGGGAAATTGTGGATGGGCCAGCTAGCTAGATACGTTTTCGGCCTGGCCCGCAGTTGTAGGGTCGGCTGGATTACCAAAAGTGCAAATGGATGTAAAACCTTTCTTTGTATGTAACGTAGTTCATGGCGTAGATAAACAATCACGCATACATAGATTGAATTACCAAAAGTGCCCATCTATCTATCTATTATCGGTTTTGCTTAAACCGGTCGCTTTGGTCAATTACAAGGCCTTCGCCGATCGACCCGGACCAGCGAGATGCTGCGTGCCAGGTGGGCTGCAGCCACTCCCATTTATTATTAGGGCACTTGCCTCACCCTAGTCACCCTAGACTCCCTTTTATCCCCTACAACTATACTACTACCGTACAACGCCATCCCCGGGTCCTAAGACCCAAACCTAGCTACGTCCCTGTGAAATTCCCCTCTCTATCGGCCCACGGCCATCGACGTCGTTGCCCCTAGCTCAATCGACCACCCACCACTCCAATGGCTCATGACCACCGACATCGTTTCTCAACCGACCATCCACCATTCCAACGCCTCAACCATGCTCCTGACCTCACTGGTGCCAATGACGACACCAAGGGCAAGGACCATGTAAAAACTAGGGAGCCAGTGAAAGAGGGAAGGAAGAGAAGAGGATCAGAGGGGAAGGAAGGGGTTGGATCCTCTCCCTCTCACCGGCAACGAGCTCGCCGGAGCGGAGAAAGGAGCCAAGAAAGATGGCGGCAGAAGAACCTAGATCGCCCCCAGTCGCCTCTGCTATCCTTAGTGATCGATGACTTGACCACGGTCGACACTGTTTTGCACCGTGGCAAAGAGAGTAGCGGCTCAGCCAATTTAGGCCAGAGGAGATACACCCCACCACAGTGCTCTCTGTCTTTTTTTTTTCTTTTTTCTTTTTTGGGCCGGGCAATTCCAAACTTACAATCCCTGCGTAGCACCCGATTTCGCTGCTACCCATTGTTGTTTTTTTTGGTCTTATCTCCTTGGTACTTGAACAAGTAAAATGGGCCCGAACCAGATATAACAGATCATTTATTTTATTGATCCAACAAGACTTTAATCTTTTAGATTAATGATGTATTGCTTCCTAAGAGAGAAGAGTATACAGTTCAAGTGATGTGCCGAAGTTTACTGAAAGAGCTCAAAAGGGAATAAAAAGGAGGATCAGGCAGCCCAATATGACCAAAATCTATGTTATGCGTGTCAAATTGCCAATTGCCAGCACCACCTTTACTGGAGCCCAAGAACGGCAAATCAGGATCGGGACAAGAAAGCAGAGGACCAGAGGCAACTTCATGCACAGAACAGTTCTTGGGCAATTTAGGATTGGGACAAGAAAGCATAGAGGATCAGAGGCAACTTCATGCACAGAACAATCATCATCTCTACACAACAAACAAAATGAAGAGAGCAACCCCCAAAACAATCAGAGGGGGAAAGAGACAGGTAAAGTTGGTTCGATTCCTATCTCAAGATTCCATCAAGCCAATCAACCACTCATCGATCTCGCCTTCACTATGGAATCCAGCAACCGACCGGTCGAGGCATCGTGCTAATTGCAACTTGCAAAGTTGCAAAAGGAGCAGCACGATGCCATCGTCACCATCATTTCCATTCATACACCAAAAAAATATCATGGAGAAAAGTTTGCCATGATGCCTATTACCATGCGATGGCTCTGCTACATTTACAAGTGGAAATTCTAAGGTTTTTTTTTTGTGAGACAATGGCCATTGGCTAAAAGTGATTGGTTTTTGTCTGTACCTGATCGAATCTCTTGTGCAAAAATCCTTTGCACACACAGCTTTTCTTTTCCGATTATGTGATCAGAACTGAAAATGAGGAACAAGAAAGAACAGGAAAGGGAAAAAGAACCTTGATTGGAGCAGCAACAATAGGGGGGCGATGATGGATTGATGGTGGACAGAATCACCAGAATTGTTAAATAGAGATCCCCAATATTCTTGCAGCTGAACTCCATCCATCTATCGGATGCTGAATTGGGGCTGGCGCTGCTGGAAGAACTGGATCAAGATCCATCCTAAATGGTCGTTACGATGGCGGAGGGGCGAGAGGCAGCGGTTGCGGCGCAGCGACGAACGGGTGCTGCAGGAGCTGAGCGGCCGAGAGCCGCTTCGCCGGGTTCTTCTGCAGGCAGCAGCTGATGAAGCCCCGGAACTCCGGCGATGCCGTGGCCGGCGGCTCCGGCGGGTCGGAGTAGCAGATGGCGACCATGAGCGCAGCCCAGTCCCCCTGCTTGCCGAGGTTCTCCCCGAAGGGGAACCTGCCGAGGTAGAACTCGAGGATGCTGAGGCCGAAGCTCCATATGTCGCCGGCGTAGCCGTCGTAGGCGCCGTCGTTGAGGTCGGTGTTGATGCGCTCGGGGCTCATGTAGGCGATGGTGCCGACGGAGGAGTTGCAGGGGTCCATGGTCTGGTTGAGGATGCGGCCGACGCCGAAGTCGGCGATCTTGACGCGGCGCGCGGAGTCGATGAGGAGGTTGGAGGGCTTGATGTCGCGGTGCACGATGTGGCAGCGGTGAAGGTAGGCGATGCCGGAGAGCACCTGGCGCGCGACGTCGGCGAGGAAGGGCTCGGCGGCGATGCGGCGGCCCTCGAGCGAGCCCCCGTCCATGTACTCGAGCAGGATCTGGAGCTCCCCGCCGCGCTCGTACATGCCGTGGCACCGCACCACCGCCGGGTGCTCCGCCGTGCGCAGGATCGCGATCTCCCGCGCGATCTGCCGCCGCACCGCGTCGTCGTGGTTCCCGTACAGCACCTTGAGCGCGAAGACCCGCCCCGTGGCGTGGTCCCGCACCATCCACACCGTGCCGCCGGCGCCGCACCCGACGCGCCGCACGCGCTCCAGCTCCACCAGCGGGGGCGGTGCCGCCGGGCCGCCGTTGGGGCCGGGCGCGGCCGAGGGCGGCGGGAGCGGGAGCGGGACGGCGAGGGAGGTGGGGGCCTCGCGCTGCGGCATGGGGATGGAGAGATCCGGGCGGCGGCGCGGCCTCGCCGCCGGCTGGGCGGGGACGCCGCCGGGGCGCATCGATCTCGCCTCAGTGTCGGAGCGGGAGGTGGGCGTGGACGCGTGGTGTGCGCGTCCTCCTCTCGGGGTCGGGGCTTCTTGTCTGGACGCTGGAGGAGAGAGCGCTTCGCGAAAGGAGGAGGAAATGGGTTAGAGACTGGTGGTTCCGTGCTGATTATCTTTCGCTAATGACGGATTTGGCCGATGATATCTCGTTATAGAGAACCATCTGGACACAGCGCTGCAGCACCATGCCAATATGCCGTGGTTCCCACCCAACGGCCTATTTGATATTGTATGGATGCATCGTTGAGTGTATTTTTATACATTTTATGTGTTTCGTATGGTTTTATCGAGTGATTCACTAAATTTGACATATGCCTGGTTCGTTTCAGCTTAAATTAAACAAAATAAAAATATATTATATTTGTATAAGCCGAATGATGTAATACTTTGTAGTCATACTTTTGAGGTTTTAAATAGTTTTGTTAAAGTTTGTAAAATAAATTTTCATAATTTTTTGAACTCTTTAAGATGTTTTTCATGGGATCATAACTTTTTCAAATTAAAGTTTTCAGCAACTTTCAACCGAAACAAACAAGGCCATAGTTTAGTACTGATATATTATTATGATATTTACTGATCGTTGCATTCCTTTGCGTGTTAGGCTCTTCTATTGGGAAGTGAGAAAAATGGCTATTTTTTTTAGCTTTCCCGTTGCTCCCAAGGGATATACGTAAATCTACAATAAACTTAACGTCCTCACACGATGCAATTTAAGAAAAAATGATGATTTGTTACTCCAATGATGGACATTTGAGGATTTATATATCGACGAGATAATGACGTATGTCGTCTTGAGATCACACGTCATCAATCTATAGTAACAAATCCTCAAGTCCCAATATTAAGTGGTAAATTCTTAATTCTCCCACAACTAAAATGCTCGTAACTGAAGTTAACCTGGCCGGCATCACAGCATCACAGCCACATGCCTCAGGAAGTCAGGATCCCCGTGACACATCCATAAGATGCACCTGGTCCTGAATGTCGGAAATCGCTTTCAGAGAACGTGCACGAATGATTATTAGCCAGCGCCCAACAACGAAAAGGGTAATGAGAAATGCGCCAGGTGACAACGAAGGAAGCCGACATGATATGCCTTGTTCTTTTTATTTAAATTAAAATTAAAATCTACTATAAAAAATTTATCATTTTTTATAATTCAAGTACTAAGTATATTTTGTATTTTTTGTGAGGTTTTTAGTGGTTTTCTCAAAAACTTTCAATACCATTTTTAACAATTTTTTCTTTCTTCATACCCTCCTATCGAGTGCAGAGGGTCCATAATTTTTCGGATTATAACCTATTATTGGCTTCAATTTTTTAAGAGCATTTACAGAGGAGCCTCTAAGACTGTGTTTAATCACTTTCTTTCATGTTTAATGGCTACCTCTGAGTCTCCACCTCGCTCTTCACATTAGTCTCTAAGAGCATTTACAAATGGTTGAGACAGCAGTTGTCTGTAACTATTATCTTGTCACCTAGAGACAACACTAGAGATAGCATATCCAATGGTAGAGATGGCTATACATTTTTATAGGTAATTTGTTCACATACAAAGTTTCTTAATTCTCATGTAGAGTCAACTTTTACTTTGAAGACGGCTCAAATATCTATGCGTGCTCTCTCTTCTTCACATCATCACATATCTTACATAGCAAACCTTAAAGATGGCCTACAGATTGCTGAGGTGGACTGTTGTACATGCTCTAAGCTTAAAGGACACCTACGTGATTGTAAATCATGCTAAATACTAATTTATATTTAGCTCTTATTCAAATCATACTTATATGCTCCATCTTAAATGCACTAATGACCGCGATGGACCAGCGTGAAGAAGCAGGAGAGGAAGTAGAGGAGAGCCGATGTACTAGAGGCAACTATTTACTGGAGCGATGAAGAGCGGGAAGAAGCAAAACGGGAGTTGACCGACTAAAGAGCAAAAGCACAGCTTGGGAGAGGAAACACGACATACAAGACGATAAAGAGGCCCTGTTGTTTTTGCCTTAAATTAAATTAAATGAAAGTTTGTCATTTTATATAAATCAAATGATGGACTACTTTGTAGTCATTTTTATGAGGTTTTAAACTTCCTAAAATATTTTTTTCATAATTTTTTAAACTCTCCAAGAAATCTTTCGAGGGTTACATCTTTTTAAAATTAAAATTTTCAGCAACTTCAAGCTAAAAAGAACAGGGTTAGCTAACCCTGAAGATTCGTTATTTTTTTTTTTGTAAGGCAACAATGTAGTACGTCATAAATGGTTTTTCTCAGAATTTTTTAAATATTTTTTAAATATTTTTTTGGATTGTCCAAGACCTTTCTCGAGGAGACACAACTTTTTCATATTAAACTTTTCAGCTGATTTAAGCTAAAAAGAACAAGGCATAATCGACAGCGATGATGTATTTGTCGATGATCAGGTAAATTTCTCATCGCATCGATCAATAAAATTTATTTTTCATGGGGCAAGAAAATCACGTCTCCGTTTGGCAATCCGGCTCTCCCCTCTCTTCACCGGACAATGAATTTTTTTTATCCTAGTTCTAGCCTCTCGTTTGCTAGGGATAATAACTATACATCCAATATCTTGTTACTTGAGAAGCCAAAATGGAGCTCAATGTTCTTACGGAGTAGCTATAGCTAGGGCTCTTCTTGTGGAACTCAATGGGATTTCTTATTTTCTACCTTTCTTGAATGATCCCCTCTTCAAAGTACATATGTTAATACATACGTATATGTAAGCGCGGGGAGAAGAAAGAGCTTCCTTTTAGGATAGTCGTTTGGATATAGAATCTTCAAAAGATAACCCCCTTTTGTTTGTTTACTGTCCAAGCTAGCAAAAGGATGATCCCGCCGCCTAACTTTTGATTGTTATAAGTCTTGTCATTCTTATCTCTCAACCCCATTTTGCCGGGTGAAGTGTCCTAAGTAACGGTGATGCAGCCGATGAATCACCGTGCTCTTCTTTTGACATTTGTTCGAGCTTGATGGTTATCATGAGTTTTCTCGTAGAACAATATTGTCGTTTTTTTACCGGCATACAAGGTTAGTCCAAAGAAGCATGGAAATTATTCACCATCAGATGTCAACGATTTGGTGCCTAGGGCTCATAGCATTTTGGCTCAAGGTTTAGCAATCTAAGTGCATCTCCAAGACTCCAGCAAATGCCTTATTTATCCCTGTCCCAACCCTTTCCATCTAAGCATTGCCCCATAACTATTCACTGCTCCATCACTATGCACCTCCCATTTGAGACGACCAATAGAAATGCCCTATGCACCAGCAACAATTTAGAGCTCAAAGTGGCTCCTGAGCCGATCAAAACAAAGCCCAACTTGGCTCTTCCCCTGAGTCAGGTGACTACCAAGGCTCGACTAGTCGTGGACTAGCACGAAGAAGCTTGACTCGCTCTAGCAAATCGGGTCGATGACAATAACGTGATTTGCTGCATCGACTTGTTGACGAGACAACTAATAAAACAGTATCATTTTAAAACCTTCAACTTGATTTTTTTTATAAACCATACGGTATAACACTTTATAACCATATTTTAAAGCTTTTAATGATTTTCCTCAAAACAATGTAGCACGAAAACCTTTCTTAGACGATTCCTATACTACTGCACAAAATTGGCAGTTTCTCAAACCACGGCAATGAGTTTTCCCCTGGAAAGTTAGTGTATCCTGTTGCTCCAGCATTCAGTGTCAGGAGGTAACCCATGTTCAAGTCCACGGGCGCGCATCCTCTGCCGTATAAGCTTCATATGAGCCTTAGTTTTTTTTTCTTGTAAACTGAGGCAAAGAGAATAATATCAGTGCAACCATTAGATTTGAAACGGGAAACGGGTGGTTGGATTGAGCTTACGGATCTGTCTCCCAAGACCTGACGGGCGGAGCTCACCCAGAGGCCGGAGCTTGACTACCTTCATGTGCAGCAGCAGCTGCATAGCTGCCTGCATCAGCAGGAAACCACTCGCGTGCAGGAAAATTCAAACGCGAGAGGGCGGCGGCAGCAGCAGCAGCAGCTTTGCGCAGGAAAATTACCGTGACTACAGTGTTTTGGGGAGTGCTGGGATGCTCTTACAGGTGCAAGTTGTCGGTGCACTCGACCCGGAAAACGATGCCAGTGTTGCCCCCCACCAAAAGGGATTCGGTTTACTGTTCTATACAAAAATGATGCTTACCTGATTTCCACAAATTAAATATCAATCGCCGGATTGTTTTTTTTTTCATGCAACTTGATGGGAATGGCGTGAGTCGGGAACATGCTGACTAGGCAATTTATATTGACAATGCAGCAGATGCTAGCCCAAAAGTATAATCCTGTGCGAAACGCATGAGATCGCTGTCAGAGTTTAATATTACGACAGTTCATAAATTGTAAAACGGAACATGACAACTCGCAGAGATATATCAAGCCAATTTCCTGAAGTTAAAAAACATCTAGCGCACGCTCTAGATCATAGTGCAGAGAAAATGAATCCCAGAAAATCGTCAATCAGAGGTACTGAATCGATGCTGAAACTGCCTCCGCAACTAGATTAAAATGGCCTACAACTTTGCATATGTAAATTATTGCCTATTGAGTTAAACAACTTATACTCCAAAGATTCACAGAGCAACAAACTAGATGTTTTAAGGAGTTCTAGCAACTCATATAGGTCCAAGTAAAATAAACACTACTATTACTATTGGGCATAGTAAATCTTGTAGTGATGCATTAATCAGGTACTTATAGTGCTCTCTAAAAAGAAACCATTTTTTTGTTACGGGTGCTAATAAATGCATATCAAATATAGTATAACAAGTGCTTTAAGGCATGCCCTCACCTATGTCTATCACCCTATTGTAAGTAAGAGATGGACAACCATCATAGCATAAGCTGAGCAAAATCACGGCCAGCTACTAGTACCGCCGGTAAGAGATGGAGTTTCCAAATTCCAATCCAACAATATGAATTCCAAGCAGTGCATATAGAGAATGGAAACAGTGGATAAAGCCACTACAGTATAGTACTTACCATATTACTGCAGCCTTCAGTGACACATCAATCATAGCTTTGACTATATGTGGCTACAGGCGGTCCATATGAGTACCTCCATTGATCGCACGCTGAACACTTATCAAGCTTAGTGTTGTTCTCAAGAGTACAAAATTTACAGGACCAAGTTGTGTACTTAGCCCTTGCAATTTTGGGTTTTGCGGTCTCACAAACTTCACAGATTGGTGCCAGAGGCTACAAGAGTTCGCATTTTTAAAATGTATGAGATAAAAAGAAATAGCTGTAAGCAGAATTAGAATGCAAACATGCAAATGATTTATTTACAAATAAATATATTAGTCTAGCACTGAGAGGCAAATATCTGCTAAAGAGGAAGATCAGCTTACACTGGGACTGACATTTGGCCCAGACTCCTATGGGAGGCAATAGGGGATAGATGTTATTAAGACCAACAACAACAACAAAGCCTTTAAATCCCAAGCAAGTTGGGGTAGGCTAGAGTTGAAACCCAAAACAAACCGCTAAAAAGGAGAAGGGGAAAAGAAACAAGAAGGACAAGGGTTTAAAAAGAGATGTTATTAAGACCATACCAAAAAAATGTGCACACACGGAAAAAAAAAAGGACGACTATCATGTGTTAAAATAAAAGAAAATTGCACTGCTGTCCCCTAAACTTGCCGGGAATTTCACTTAGCCCCTCGAACTTCAACTTTACTTTCTGGACCCCTTAAACTTATCTCAATTGCACAGTTGCCCCAAAACCGTTAGGGCTACCGTTAAATGATAGGGTGCCATCCATCTGGCCGTTTAGTGATGATGTGTATGCCAAATAGACGTTAGACGCTAATATGGCTAGACACATGTACAATAAATTTAAAAATGTAAAATTCACTTCAAAACATTAAATAAATCAAATCTTTGAATTTTAGGAACTTTAAAATTCAAATTTTGAATTTTCAAAATCCTACAATTGATTTTTCTAAATTTCAGGAATTTAAAATTTTAAATTCACAAATTTTAAAATTTTTGAAAAATGATTTTTCGAGATTTTAAAATTTTGAAAAATTGAATTCTCAAAACTATATATTTGAAAAATAAATTCTAAGGTTTATAAAATTCAAAAGATGAATTTTGGGTTTTCTAATCGAGAATATGGAATTTAAAATTTAGAATTCAAAAATGAATATCCAGTATTTTAAAATTCATAAAGTTGAATTTTAAAAAACAAATTTAAAACGTTTGAATTTCAAAATTTTAAAATTCCAACATATGAAATATCCAAAATTTCGAAATTGAAAACTTCGAATTTTCAAAAAAACAAACATTTAATTTTCCAAAAAATAAAGAAAAAATTATCTTTTGAATTTAAAATTGGAAAGGTTGTATTTCTAAAAAAATTAAAAAATGAATTTCGTGAATGCTAAAATCCAAACATTTGTATTTTAAAAATTTTCTAAATGAATTTCACATCATCCATAACATTATTGTACATGTGGCTAGTCATATCAACGTCTAACGTCTATTTGACATTAACATCACTTAACGACCATGTGGACAACAACCGTGCAAACGAAGATATGTTTAGGGGATGGAGAAAATAATGTTGAAGTTTGAAGAGCTAAGTGAGATTCGCTGCAAGTTCAGAGGGCAACAGTGCAATTTTCTATTCAGATAATGTATGAATTTTCTATTAATGAGGCATACGGTCACCACAGGTCCATAGATAGGCATAAATTCTTCACATGTTAAAGAGTTATCAAAAGTGGAAGAAATAAAAGAACACTACAGCACTAGCACACCAATCAATGGTTCACTTTATCTTTGGTGTACATTAACCTCAATGTAACTGTTAACTGGCCATAAAATACATATAAAATTTAAATAGTTATCTGAAGTTTGGATGAACATAATATGCTCCAAAAGCACCACTTAACTATGTTCTTACTATTTGAGTGTTAACCATTTACGTACACGCCATTATGAGCATGCCATTATGAGCTGACACCAAGAAATAAACTAAACGATCACAGTAGAGTCAATCTAGTAAGAACTCTAATCACAAGGTCCAAGATAATTTATGTAATAAAACCTCTTCATGAGCTTGCCACCATCCACACAGCGTTTTTACTTTGGATGTGAATTGTTATGCACATTTTCTGTATGTAGGAACTTCAGGCACAGTATCACGAAAATAAGGGGAGCTGACCAAGTTACCTGATTTAAAAGAGTGCAAGCACTACATTGCCACAGAGAACTGGTATCCGCATGAGTCGTTGTCCCACTAGAAGAGGAATCACATTGCGCTGCAATGTGAAATCCAGAGGAAGAGCTAGATACTGCAGAACAGTTGGAAAATTCACCCTTTGTGTTTTTCCCATCCTGTGTTGTCAAGTTAGGTGGTCGTTCAATAATAACATCATCTTCTGAATCATCAATGCCAGATGGATCATGTGATCCACACCACAAATCATCATACAATCTTCTTTCGGCAGCCATAGCAGCAGCTTGTATTGGACTAAGTGCACTCATAATATCATTATTTCCACCCAATTTTCTTGGCCCGGACGGCAACAGAGCCCCATTCCTTGCCCTCTTCTGTGCTGCAGCCAATGTAGCTTGCCGAAGGGATGGTGGTGGTGGATGTATTGAAAACCCACCCAAACGCCTGCCTGTGCCATCAAACCCTTGTCCTGGTCCAGTAATACCCTTTGAAACAAGTTCTTCACATTCCTGAAAAAAATTTAAAAGCAACATGACCTTTGCACGGTAGAGAAAAAACATAGGTAAAGTGCAAACACAACAGAAGTTGCATTTCACACCTTAGACTTGCTAAAATTTACTATAACCGAAATTGGTTATATTATACATGAATATACAGGTACGAATAGAATAATTTTCTGTGTTACTTGCATCAGGAGCTACTCTGGGGAATGATCAGATCCTTCGATAGTGCTATAGCATCCAGCGTTCAACAATAAGAAGTGTTCTGTATAACCAAAATCATAGGAATATTTTAATGTTGATTTAATCACTTTCTTTTGAACAACTGCTGTGGTGACTGGAGAAGTGGAGAGGCAAGTATATACAGTAATGGTTTTTCTCAGGAATAAACAGAGATCTCCTATATTAGACGCTGGTGCTGTTTTAATTAATTAATTCAATTCTAGATCAGCCTACATGGAAATAAAACACATATAAATATATTATTATAATCTGAATCTTAATACAGTTACAGTTTATAGGTTTTATGTGCATGTGGGTGTTATGTGGGGCCGCACCTATAGCAGGCGCCCTAAGCCAATTACCGGCCAATTGATAGATAAGGATTAGAGGATGGCTTAACCTTATCTCTTAAATTAGTTAGCTTTTATTCAGGAAATTAGTTGGCCAATGGCCTATGTAAGCCGCAAGGCACTTTGAGAATTGGTTAAGCAATAGATCAATCTACTATTCCCCCTACCCTCTTCTCTAGTCTCCCTCTTGCTGTCACCATTGATCGGAGGCCTCAAGCCGATGATCGTTACCTCCGAAGCAAAGGGCCGGCGCCCCCGCCGTTGCCTTTGCCCGGCCGCCGGCCAAGCCGTAACATCTTGGTATCAGACGACCACGATCCTCACAGCCCTACTACCACCGCAGCCATGGCCAACCCGTCCACCCCCGATGTCCAGCAGCAGCTCGCCGCAATCGCCCAACAGCTCGCCCAATTGGGTACCATCAACACCAAGTTGGGTGCCATCGACGGCTCCCTCACCCGATTGGAACACCAGCAGCAACAGCACCACAGCGCCATCGAGCGCTTGGAGCAGCGCAATCGCGAGCTGGTACAACTTGGTCCCGACGGCGGCCGTGGCCGTCCCTTCGCCCCGAGCCAGCATGAAGATCGCCCGCCCCGTTTCCACAAGATGGACTTTCCGAAGTTTGACGGCAAGACCGATCCTCTCCTCTTCATCAACAAATGCGAATCCTTCTTCCACCAACAGCGCATCCTTGAGGAAGAGAAGGTTTGGATGGCATCCTTCAATTTGGACGGCGCGGCACAGCAATGGTACATGCGCCTCCAGCGCGAAGAGGGCACTCCGTCCTGGCGCAAGTTTGCCGAACTCCTCAACACCCGCTTCGGCCCACCCATCCGTGCCAATCCACTGGGCGAACTGGCAGCCTGTCGCTGTACCGGCTCCGTCATCGAGTTCAGCGAAAGATTCATGGAGCTCTTGGCTCGCGCCGGCCCGCTCACTGAACCTCAGCAGGTGCAGCTGTTCACCGCCGGCCTTCAAGAACCACTCAGCATTGACGTGCAGCTCCAGAATCCCTCCTCCTTGGAGATCGCTATAAGCCTCGCCAGGGCATATGAGCGGTGGGAGCAAGTCAACCAATCCAATCGACCAAGGGGCCGCGGCCTCCTTCCACCCCCACCGACCCCGGCGATCATGGCCCCTCCGGCGCCCAAGGCTGACTCCGCCTCATCGGTCGCGCAAGACCATCCGCGTTGTTAGCATGACGGCGCGCCGGCTCACGCCGGAAGAGATGGACGAACGCCGCCGGCAAGGACTCTGCTTCAACTGCGACGAAGCGGTACGCGCGGGTCACAACAAGATTTATAGCGTTGTTCGTCTTGGAGATGGCATACCCGGTGAGGACGAAGACGCCACACCACCACCGGGGACACCACGATGGATCCGGTCATCTCCTCCATGCCATCTCGTGCGTTCAAGACGAGCAAGACGATGCAAGTACCATTCATACGTGAGACACCATCTTGCACGCTTCCTCGACTCTGGGACGTCCCACAACTTCGTGTCGGCCGACGCAGCGAGCCGCACCGGCGCAGCCTTCCCACAGAGCACAGGCCTTCATGCTACGGTGGCGAATGGCGAGCGCATCCCCTGCCTCGGCTCCTACGCCGGCGCATCATTCTCCATCCACGACGAGGACTTCACGGCGGACATCTTTGTCCTTCCCCTCGCCGGATACGACGTCGTCCTCGGCACACAATGGCTCGCCACCCTTGGCCCGATACTGTGGGACTTCGGCCGCCTCACGATGCAATTCTGGCTTCGTGACCACAAGGTGCAATGGCGTGGTTTGGACGGCCCCGCCCACATTAAGCTTTTGGCGGCCGATGGCGATGATCTCATGGGTGCCCTCCTCGAGGAGTTCGCTGCTCTCTTCTCGGAGCCTCGCGGCTTGCCTCCACCGCGCCCCTGTGACCATCACATCCATTTGCTGCCAGGCACGGAGCCGGTGGCGGTCAGGCCATATCGTTACCCTACCCTGCACAAGGATGAATTGGAACGCCAATGCCGCGACATGCTCGACCGCGGCATCATCCGGCGCACCACGTCGGCCTTCTCTTCCCCAGTCCTGCTCGTCAAAAAGTCCGACGGCTCTTGGCGATTCGGCGTCGACTACAGGGCACTCAACGACCGCATAGTCCGTGACACCTTCCCAATTCCGGTCGTCGACGAGCTACTCGATGAGCTTCATGGGGCGCAGTTCTTTACTAAGTTGGATCTTCGCTCGGGCTACCACCAAGTCCGAATGTTTCCCAGCGATGTCGCCAAGACGGCCTTCCGCACCCATGACGGTCTCTACGAGTTCTTGGTCATGCCGTTCGGCTTGACAAATGCTCCTGCAACGTTCCAAGCTTTAATGAACGGTCTGCGCGCGTTCTCCCCGCCGTCGTCCGGTGTTCTTCGATGACATCCTCATCTTCAGCAAATCATGGTCCGAACATCTTCAACACATGCGCACCGTCTTCCATGCCTTGCAATCCAACTTCCTCGCTCTCAAGAAATCCAAGTGTTTCTTCGGGGAGCCGTCCGTTTCATATCTAGGCCATGTCATCTCTCGTCAAGGCGTGGCCATGGACGCGGCAAGGTACAAGCGATCGTGTGGGTCGGGCGGCGGCGATCAGTGCGTGCCTTGCGTGGCTTCCTCGGCCTTGCAGGATATTATCGCAAGTATATGCAGGACTATGGCGCCATCGCGGCTCCACTTACCAATCTTCTCCGCAAGGACAGCTTTGCCTGGTCGCCGGAGGCCGAGCATGCGTTCAAACTCCTCAAGGCGGCCCTCACGACGGCACCGGTCTTGGCCCTGCCTGACTTCACCCGCTCGTTTATTGTGGAGTGCGATGCGTCCGGATCGGGGTGTGGCGCCAGATCGCGCAGTAGCTGGACGATGGCGTTCTTCACCACCATGGCGCCAAGGCATCAAGGCCTCGCGGCATACGAGCGCGAGCTCATTGGCTTGGTCCAGGCCGTGCGCCATTGGCGGCCGTATCTTTGGGGGCGCCCTTTCCTCGTCAAGACCGATCATTACAGCTTGAAGTTCCTGCTTGACCAGCGCTTGGCAACGATCCCCCAACACCAATGGGTCAGCAAGCTACTTGGATTCGACTTCACCGTCGAATATAAACCAGGGCGCACCAACATTGTCGCTGACGCCCTCTCCAGGAGGGATTCCGAGGCGTGCTCGCTCACGGCCATCTCGGGACCAACATTTGACATCATCAGGGACCTGCGCCAGGCGGCTACTTCCGACCCGGCCTTGGTCGCTCTGGCCGATCAGGTGGTGTCCGGCGATTTGGGCTCACCTTGGACACTGGTGGATGGGGTGTTGCTCCATGGTGGCAAATTGTACATTCCACCGGGCTCGGAGCTTCTACAAAGGGTGCTTGCGGCCGTCCATGATGCTGCCCATGAAGGAATTGAGAAGACGTTGCGCCGCTTCCGCCGAGACTTCCACACACCTCGCGAGCGGGCCGTGGTGCAAGAATTCGTCCGTCATTGCGTCATCTGTCAGCGCAATAAAACGGACCACCTCCATCCAGCCGGTCTTCTTCTGCCCCTACCGGTGCCCTCCTCTGTTTGAACCGATATCGCCATGGACTTTGTGGAAGGCCTACCCAAGGTGGGCGGCAAATCAGTGATCTTGACCGTCGTCGATCGCTTCTCCAAATACGCGCATTTCATTGCGCTTGCCCATCCTTACTCCGCCGAGACAGTCGCCGCTGCATTCTTCAATGAAATTGTGCGTCTCCATGGGGTGCCAGCGTCCATCGTCTCCGATCGCGACCCAGTATTCACCTCCACGTTCTGGCAAGCTCTATTTCAGCTCTTGGGGACTAACCTCCACATGAGTTTGGCCTTCCATCCCCAATCCGATGGCCAGACTGAGGCGGTAAACAAGACCACTGGGATGTATCTTGCCGCTCGACCGAGACCGTCGCGCCGATGGCCGTTGGTTACCTTGGGCTGAATTCGTCTACAACACAGCTTATCATTCGTCCCTCAAGGATTCGCCATTCAAAATCGTCTATGGTCGCGACCCGCCTGCCATCCGTTCCTATGATGTTGGTGACTGTCGGGTGGTCGCCGTGGCCAAATCAATGGAGGAGCGCGACGAATTCTTGGCGGATGTGCGCGTTTCGTCTCGCTTCCAGTACGTGAGGTCGCCAAACGAGCATATGACCATGGCCACCGGGAGCTCTCTTTTGCCGTTGGCATCGGGTTTGCTGCGGATCCGTCACCGAGCTCCGGCCTCCATCCCCTCCGCCACCAAAGGCAAGCTACGGCCACGCTTCTATGGCCCCTACAAAGTCTTGGCGGTGATCAACGAGGTGGCGTCTGATTGAACTACCTCGCTTGCACGCATCCACGATGTGTTCCATGTGGGCTTGCTCAAGAAGTTCATCGGCACTCCACCAGCATCACCTCCGGCGCTTCCACCGCTCCATTTCGGCGCCACTCAGCCAGCTCCGGCCCGCACTACCAAAATGAGGTTGGCACGGGGCCGTCGCCAAGTGCTTGTTCACTGGGCGGATCAACCAGCTTCTGCAGCCACTTGGGAGGATGTTGAAGACTTTCAGCGCCGTTATCCTACATGGCAGCTCGCGGACGACCTGCTTGTCGAGGGGGGGAGAGATGTTATGTGGGGCCGCACCTATAGCAGGCGCCCTAAGCCAATTACCGGCCAATTGATAGATAAGGATTAGAGGATGGCTTAACCTTATCTCTTAAATTAGTTAGCTTTTATTCAGGAAATTAGTTGGCCAATGGCCTATGTAAGCCGCAAGGCACTTTGAGAATTGGTTAAGCAATAGATCAATCTACTATTCCCCCTACCCTCTTCTCTAGTCTCCCTCTTGCTGTCACCATTGATCGGAGGCCTCAAGCCGACGATCGTTACCTCCGAAGCAAAGGGCCGGCGCCCCCGCCGTTGCCTTTGCCCGGCCGCCGGCCAAGCCGTAACATCCCAACAGGCATAGGCTACAGCGACGAAGGTACTGTTCACGCGCACTGTTCACACGCATGAACAGTAATCAGCGGATAGGGTTTGTTGTTATCTTCTTAGATGAGTTGTTAGCATGAACTAAGGGATCATGTCCTGGTAGTAAGATTAGATAAGATCGAGTTGTTAGGCGGCAGTCCTATATAATGGACTAGCCGGTCATCATTTTAATTAAGAAAATAAAGAATCGGTTCTTATTTGCTCCTTTAGCGCCACGCGTGGTGCTGCCGCCTGCGAGAGAACCTCTTGCCCTACCACTATTTATTTTTAACAATGAAAAAAAGAACTATTTGAAATTTTGAATGCCTCATTTCATGTTCTGTCCGCAGCTGGACTATTTTGATTTTACTCCAAACTAATCATTTTCAGTTAAGTTTATCAAACAATAGAGTTACTAATTGAGTCCTACCTATATTATGCAGGCAATTCATGTTACCACACGTTTACTAAGATCAAAATTTCTTGATTCTCTCTGGTAATATATTCTCCTCACCATAGGGTGCTACCCTATGGTTTTCCCCCTAAAAGAACTAAGATAAAAATAGGCTCAATTCGTTTGTTTGCATATGTAATAAGCTAGACCAATTCCATCCATATCAATGATTGATTATCACAGGACTTCATCCAAGTCTACACTATTACTCCCTCTAGTTCACAAATAATAGACGTTTTAGCTTTGTCCAAAGTCAAAGTTTTGAAACTTTATCCATCGATAATTTTTAAGCTATTTTGATTGAGTACATAAAATTCATATGTATAGATTCGTCTCGAAAAGAACTTTCATAATATTATAATTGTAGTGCATTTTGCAAATAAATTAGAATGGTTTTCTATGGTCAAAGTTGCTTTTTGGAGACCGTGTCAATGTCCAAAACGTCTATTATTTGAGAACTGGAGGGAGTATATAAATTGGAGTTTGCGATGGTTTTCTCTTTGCATGGTTCAGATCGTGTAAGGCAGAGAACCAATGAATGCAGCAGGGTTCACATCTGATCTACTTAAGGAGTTGGTGCCAAGACAAAATTGAATTAGTTTTCCAAAATACATTGAATTGGTGTTTTGTTAGCAGTCTACTAGGTAGAGTTTGATAGATTTCATTTGAGTTGTCAGTAACTTATCCCTTGCATTGTGGTCAGGTCAACAACTTCTCTGTTGCTTAATATATGGTGTGATCAACAATGTTGTTGATACATTTGTATTCATTTGAAATCCTTCGCGACTCACAGACACTGGGCTAGTCACATAACAACACCCAATTGAATGATGTTAAATTCAAAATCGATTGAACCAAACTTTGTGGGAAATTTGTCAGCTCGCAAGGGATTATGAATAGATTCCCATTTGCGACACTCATACACACAATAGAAGCACACATTCTAAGCCAATACATATATGATAGCAAAACGCAATCCTAGTGGAACTAGAATTTTTTCGAGCACCATAACAAGCAATCAAGCATTCAAAGCATGAGAGCACGGACCTTGCGGAGCTCATCCCAGAGCTTGTAGAACTGCGCATCGTGGGGCGCGCGCACGATGTGGCAGAGCTCGTGGAGCATGGTGTCGAGCACCTCCTCGTAGGGGATGAAATCGTGGTCGCGACCGGCAGGCCGCAGCCGCAGCTTCACCTCGACCCCCGCGTTGACGTTGAGCCCCAGCAGCTTCGGGTTCTTGGGCCTGATCCCACGGCCAAAATCAGCACCACCGGCACACGGGATCGATCGAGAGAGACAATGTGCAGATGGGGGAAGGCGGACATTGCTAGGGTTAGGGTTGGCGGCGCGCTTACGAGAACTCGGAGAGGAGCTTGACGCGCCACTTGCGGCGGCGCATGATGGGCTGGACCTGCTTGGCGACGCGGTCGAGGAGCGCGCGGGCGGCGGGCTCGTCGGGCTTCCTCTTGAGGGCGCGGAGCTCCCACACCTTGTGCAGGTCGCCCACCTCCATCGCCGCCGCCGATGGTGATGCCCTGATGCGGGCGGGAGAAGGGGGAGGATTCGATTCGATGGAATTTGGGTTGGGGGGATTTGTGGTGGAGATTTGAAGGCCGGCTCGAGATGTTTGCATGTTTGGTTTGCCCCGCCTGGGGTGGATGGAACGGGAAATTTAACCCCATGCCATCCAATTCGTGCGCCTGGTCTTGTATGCCATCTAATTCGTCCGCGTTCATCCCAGTGATACTAGACACGCGAATTAGTTACCTACATACCATTTTGCCCCTTTAATAGCCATTTTGACTCTTTTCTAATCGTTTTATCGAAATCATTCAGTGAGATGACTATTTTGCCCTTAGTGATTTGGTTGAACTTGCCGTTTAGTGCCTGGGAAAAAGCCTGAACACTTAGCCACGCACTGAACCCGTGGCTAGGGTTCGTGGGGCAACGGCGGTCGCCGTGGCGACGGCGGCGGCGGCGGTGGCGACGTCGTGGCGACAGCGATTGTCTGCGTTAGAGGCGGTGCGGTCGCCCTGGTCGTGGGCGACGGCGGATTCTTGCGAGGCGACGGCGGTACTGCGTCGAGGAGGCGGTGGTATATGCCGCTGCGTCGTCGGCGATGGCGTCGGACCGGCCCCGACGGTGGCTGCAGCAATTGCTCGCCGCGATGAAGTTTGAGCTTGGCGGTTTCTTGGCGGCGATGGCGAAAGCAAGATGATGGGTAAATTGATTTCATTCGTTCCCAATTTTAGTTTTTGCTGGCAAATAGATGGATTGATGCCGCATCGAGTTTTTCTTTGTTGGTAGGATTGATGCCACGTCGAGTTTTTGCGTCTCTAACAAAGTTCTGGGGGAGGGTGTGTCGAGTGGTGTGACGGAGGTCGATGAAGTTGCCCCTGCAAGCAGCCAGCACAAACCAGTAGTTGATTTGAGTAGCTTAGTACCAGTGGTTGATTGGGATAGCTTAGTACCAGTGGTTGACGACGATGATCAATATGCTTCTTCTATTCCGGTGGTTGACGAGGATGGCTTGTTTGCACTATTGGGTTTGAGGGATGATGTTCAGGGTACTCCAGGTGGTCCTAGTGCCTCTGCTGAAGAGGATGGAAGTCCTAGTGCCTCCACTGATAGTGATGGATTGGATGAAGGTATGGAGGGTTCTCCTGTAAATGATTTCATACCTGGTGAATCATTTGCCCAACATGATAAGGAAGATCCCCCAATGTCAGAGGGTACCATATATGGAAGTATGGATGATTTCAGGATGGCTCTAAGGCAGCATGCAATAAAAGGACAATTTGTGGTGGTGACAGAGAAATCTGACATAGATAGATTCAGGGGCTACTGCCAGGCTAAGGGCTGTCCTTGGAAAATTGTAGGAAGGGTGATGCGTGATGAAAAGTCTGTCAGGGTACTAACTTTTAACTTTCAACAATTACCTATTTTGTTTTGTGCAATTAGTATTAATTTTTGCTTGTTAATCTTCTTTGCAGATCACTGTGAACAAATTTGAACACTTATGTGCATCGACGGGGAGAATAAAAACTCCTATGGCTAATAAGTTTTGGATAGCAGAGAAGGCAATTACCTATTTGAAAGAGCATCCTAACATGGGAGCCAGAGAGCTGATGTCAGAGTTAGAGAGAAAATACAATATCACGTTGACATATCCAAAAGTATGGAAACGGAGGCAGTTGGCAGCAGAGCAACTTTTTGGCTCATGAGAGGAGAGTTTTCAAATGTTGTATAGGTTCAAGGCTGAAGTAGAACTAAGAAACCCTAGAAGTATTGTTGAGATTGATGTACAACAGGATGGAGAGCACACGTATTTCTATAGATGTTTCTGTTGTTTCAAGGCTAGCATTGATGGATTTCTGAATGGCTGCAGGCCTTATTTAAGTATTGATTCCACTGCACTGAATGGGAGATGGAATGGGCATCTTCTGTAGCCATCTTGGGTTAGATGGCCTGGCGGATGTGTCCTTGCCTTTGGCTTCTTTGATACTGGAAACAACGGATAATTGGACTTGGTTCATTGACAAGTTGAAGAAGGCAATAGGAGAGCAGAGAACACAGCTATCGATTCGATGCTTGCAAAGGGGTGGAGAATGCGATCAAGAGTGTGTACCCTTGAAATTTGAAATGAGAGAGTGTTTCAGGCACTTGATGGATAATTTCATCAAGAAATTCCAAGGACCTGTGTTTGGAAATATGTACCCTGCAGTTAGGTCTTACTTGTCATCAAGGTTTGAGCACTACATGTCCAAGATATACAATGCCAACACAGATGTTAAACCATGGCTGGATAAGTACCACCACATGTTGTGGATGAGGAGCATGTTCTCTAAGGACATAAAGTGTGATTACATCACTAACAACCTGGCAGAATCTTGGAATGCTTGGGTCAAGGACCTAAAGGATCTTCTTATTGCAGAGCTTGCCGACTCTATTAGAGCAAAGACAATGATGCTATATGATAGGAGGAGGAGGTAGGACAAAGGTCGCACTGCAGGGATAATGTTGCCTGCTATTGTCCATCGACTCAATGCTATGACTAGAAAGTATGCACACTATCGGGTTGACCCTGCAAGGGAACATTCAGCAGAGGTCACTTCAGTCAATGAAGAATTGGACGTTGTTAGACATGTGGTGAACCTTGCAGAAAAAACATGTACATGTAGAGAATGGCAGGTTTCAGAAAAACCTTGTCCCCATGCCTTGGCATTTCTACCTTCGATCAGAAATTTTAGCATGGATGAGTACCTACATCCATATTATTCAGTCAGAAATTTTAGGCTAGCCTATTCAAGTATGATCCAGCCACTTACTGACAAGTCTCAGTGGCCACAAGTTAACCTACCCTTCAAAGTGCTACCTCCATTGGCAAAAAGACCTGTTGGTCGACAGAGAAAAAACAGAATAGTTGGCTGCCTAGAGAAGAACAAGTCTAGGAGCAAGGGAATATGGCAAGTTAAGTGTAAGGGATGTGGGGAGCTAGGGTATAGACAAACATCCTCTAAATGCCCTCTAAATGGAACAAAGAAAAGGTATGATTATCAACTGTTTTCATCATGGGCATAGTCAAACATTCTTCTGTTATTAACAAATAAATTATGCTTTGCAGGAAAAGTCGTGCAAAGCAAGGCAGGCCACAAAAGGACTGTGCTACCACTCCAAAGAGACGAAAGGTGGTTCAAGACACTTTTACTAGCAGTCCTGGACCAGTTATGAGAAGGTACTGGGTTAGATGGTTTTCCCTTTATTTGTGTCATGTACCATATAACCGAGCAATTTACTCTGGCAGAGGCTTGCAATGAGCATGGCTAGTAGAGAAGGACCCGACAAAGAGAAAACACACCAACCGGAGAAACAAGGTCTCAAACCGCAAAAAAGCTTACACCCAAAAAACAAAGAAGGGAAAGCACCGCCAAGAAGATGCTTTCTTCAACCTGATATGCAATGTAATTTGCATGTTCTTTTGTGGCAGCATTATTATAGCTATGGATGTGTTATTATCCGCCTCGCTGTTGTTTTTGCTCGGCCGCCGCCGTCAGAACATCTTGGTATCGACGACCACGATCCTCACAGCCCTACTACCACCGCAGCTATGGCCAACCCGCCCACCCTCGATGTCCAGCAGCAGCTCGCCGAATCGCCCAACAGCTCGCCTAATTGGGTACCATCAACACCAAGTTGGGTGCCATCGACGGCTCCTCACCCGATTGGAACACCAGCAGCAACAGCACCACAGCGCCATCGAAGCGCTTGGAGCAGCGCAATCGCGAGCTGGTACAACTTGTCCCGACGGCGCCGGGCCGCCCTTCGCCCGAGCCAGCATGAAGATCGCCTCGCCTGCTTCCACAAGATGGACTTTTCAAGTTTGACGGCAAGACCGATCCTCTCCTCTTCATCAACAAATGCGAATCCTTCTTCCACCAACAACGATCCTGAGGAAGAGAAGGTTTGATGGCATCCTTCAATTTGGACGGCGCGCACAGCAATGGTACACGCGCCCAGCGCCAAGAGGCACTCCGCCCGGCGCAAGTTTGCCGAACTCCTCAACACCCGCTTGCCCACCCATCCGCGCTAATCCATCTGGCGAACTGGCAGCCTGTCGCTGTACCGCCCGCCATCGAAGTTCAGCGAAGATTCATGGAGTTTGGCTCGCGCCGCCCGGCCATCGAACCTCAAGCAGTGCAATTGCTCACCGCCGCCTTCAAGAACCACTCAGCATTGACGCAGCCCGTAATCCTCCTCCTGGAGATCGCTATAAGCCTCGCCAGGCATATGAGCGCGAGCAAGTCAACCAATCCAATCGACCAAGGGCGCGCCTCCTTCCACCCCCACCGACCCGGCGATCATGGCCTCCGGCGCCAAGGCCGACTACCATCGGTCGCACAGACCATCGCGGTTGTTACGACGACGGCGCGCTACTCACGCCGGAAGAGATGGACGAACGCCGCCGGCAAGGACTCTGCTTCAACTGCGACGAGCGGTACGTGCGGGTCACAACAAGATTTGTAAGCAGTTGTTCGTCTTGGAGATGGCATACCCCAGTGAGGACGAAGACGAAGCCACACCAGCCGCCGGGGACACCACGATGGATCCGGTCATCTCCCTCCATGCCATCTCGTGCGCTCAAGACGAGCAAGACGATGCAAGTACCATCATACGTGAGACACCATCTTGCACGCTTCTCGACTGGACGCCCCACAACTTCGTGTCGGCCGACGCAATGAAGCCGCACCGGCAAGCAGCCTTCCCACGAGCAGCATGCCTTCATGCTACGGTGGCGAATGGCGAAGCGATCCCTCGCCTCCTACGCCGCCAAGATCATTCTCCATCCACGACGAGGACTTCACGGCGGACATCTTTGTCCTTCCTCGCCGGATACGACGCCGCCCCGGCGACACAATGGCTCGCCACCCTTGGCCCGACATCGTGGGACTTCGCCGCCTCACGATGCAATTTCGCTTCGCGGACCACAAGTGCAATGGCGTGGTTTGACGGCCCCGCCACATTAAGCTTTTGGCGGTCGATGGCGATGATCTCATGGTGCGCCTCGAGGAGTTCGCTGCTTCTTCTCGAGCCTCGCGGCTTGCCTCCACCGCTACCGCGACCATCACATCCATTTGTCGCCAGCACGGAGCCGTGGCGGTCGCCATATCGTTACCCTACCCCGCACAAGGATGAATTGAACGCCAATGCCGCGACATGCTCGATCATGCATCATCCGGCCGCACCACGCCGCCTTCTTCTTCCCGCCCCGCCGTCAAAAGTCCGACGGCTCTTGGCGATTCGGCGTCGACCATGTGGCACTCAACGACCGTGATAGTCCGTGACACCTTCCCAATTCCGGCCGTCGACGAGCTACTCGACGAGCTTCATGGGCGCAGCTTTACTAAGTTGGATCTTCGCCGCTACCACCAAGTCCGAATGTTTCCCAAACGATGTCGCCAAGACGGCCTTCCGCGACCCATGACGGTCTCTACGAAGTTCTTGGTCATGCCGCTCGCTTGACAAATGCTCCCGCAACGCTCCAAGCTTTAATGAACGGCGTCGCGCGCGCTTTCTCCCGCCGTCCGTCCGGTGTTCTTCGATGACATCCTCATCTTCAAGAAATCATGGTCCCAACATCTTCAACACATGCGCACCGCCTTCCATGCCTTGCAATCCAACTTCCTCGCCTCAAGAAATCCAAGTGTTTCTTCGTGAGCCGTCCGTTTCATATCTAGGCCATGTCATCTCTCGCCAAGGCGTGGCCATGGACGCGGCAAGGTACAAGCGCCGTGGATCGCCGCCGCGGCGATCGCGCGTTTTGCGTGGTTTCCTCGCCTTGCAGTGATATTATCGCAAGTATATGCAGGACTATGGCGCCATCGCGGCTCCACTTACCAATCTTCTCCGCAGCGATGCTTTTGCTCGGTCGCCGGAGGCCGAAGCACGCGCTCAAACTCCTGCGCCCTCACGACGCAAGACCGGTCTTGGCCCCGCCCGACTTCACCCGCCGTTTATTGTGGAGCGCGATGCGTCCGGATCGGGTGTGGCGCCAGATCGCACTGTATGGCTGGACGATGGCGTTCTTCACCATTTCCATGGCGCTTAAGCATCAAGGCTCGCGGCATACGAAGCGAGCTCATTGGCTTGGTCCAGCCGTGCGCCATCATGGTCAGATTCTTTAGCGCTTCTTTCCTCGCCAAGACCGATCATTACAGCTTGAAGTTCGCTGACGGCATGGCAACGATCCCCAACACCAACGGGTCGACAAGTTACTTGGATTCGACTTCACCGTCGAATATAAACCAGCAAGCACCAACATTGTCGCCGACGCCTCTCCAGAGGGATTCCGAGGCGTGTTTCGCCACGGCCATCTCGGGACCAACATTTGACATCATCAGGACCTGCGCCAGCGGTTACTTCCGACCCGCCTTGGTCGCTCTGGCCGATCAAAGCGGTGTCCGCGATTGGGCTCACCTGGACACCGTGGATGGGGTGTTGCTCCATGGTGGCAAATTGTACATTCCACCGGGCTCGGAGCTTCTACAAAGGGTGCTTGCGGCCGTCCATGATGCTGCCCATGAAGGAATTGAGAAGACGTTGCGCCGCTTCCGCCGAGACTTCCACACACCTCGCGAGAGGGCCGTGGTGCAAGAATTCGTCCGTCATTGCGTCATCTGTCAGCGCAATAAAACGGACCACCTCCATCCACCGGTCTTCTTTCGCCTCTACCGTGCCTCCTCTGCTTGAACCGATATCGCCATGGACTTTGTGGAAGGCCTACCTGCAGGGCGGCAAATCGCTGATCTTGACCGTCGCCGATCGCTTCTCCAACACGCGATTTCATTGCGCTTTGCCCATCCTTACTCGCCGAGATATCGCCACTGATTCTTCAATGAAATTGTGCGCTCCACGGGGTGCAGCGCCCATCGCCTCCGATCGCGACCCAAGATTCACCTCCACGCTCGCAAGCTCTATTTCAGCTCTTGGGGACTAACCTCCACATGAGTTTGGCCTTCCATCCCCAATCCGATGGCCAGACTGAGGCGGTAAACAAGACCACTGGGATGTATCTTCGCTGCCTGACTGGAGACCGTCCGCGCCAGTGGCTTCGTTGGTTACCTTGGGCTGAATTCGTCTACAACACAGCTTATCATTCGTCCCTCAAGGATTCGCCATTCAAAATCGTCTATGGTCGCGACCCGCCTGCCATCCGTTCCTATGATGTTGGTGACTGTCGGGTGGTCGCCGTGGCCAAATCAATGGAGGAGCGCGACGAATTCTTGGCGGATGTGCGTGCTCGTCTGCTCCAGGCACAGGAGGTCGCCAAACGAGCATATGACCATGGCCACCGGGAGCTCTCTTTTGCCGTTGGCGACTGGGTTTGGCTGCGGATCCGTCACCGAGCTCCGGCCTCCATCCCCTCCGCCACCAAAGGCAAGCTACGGCCACGCTTCTATGGCCCCTACAAAGTCTTGGCGGTGATCAGCGTGGTGGCGCATGATTGAACTACCTCCCTTGCACGATCCACGATGTGTTCCATGCGGGCTTGCTCAAGAAGTTCATCTAAGACTCCACCAAAGATCACCTCCCGCTTCCACCGCCCATTTCGGCGCCACTCAGCCAGCTCCGCCCGCGACTACCAAAATGAGGTTGGCACGGGCCGCCGCCAAGTGCTTGTTCATCTGGCGGATCAACCACTGCAGACCACTGGGAGGATGTTGAAGACTTTCAGCGCAAGATCCTACATGGCAGCTCATGGACGACCCGCTTGTCGGGGAGAGATGTTATGTGGGGCCGCACCTATAAGAAAGCGCCTAAGCCAATTACCGCCAATTGATAGATAAGGATTAGAGGATGGCTTAACCTTATCTCTTAAATTAGTTAGCTTTTATTCAGGAAATTAGTTGGCCAATGGCCTATGTAAGCCGCAAGGCACTTTGAGAATTGGTTGCAATAGATCAATCTACTATTCCCCCTACCCTCTTCTCTAGTCTCCCTCTTGCTGTCACCATTGATCGGAGGCCTCAAGCCGACGATCGTTACCTCCGAAGCAAAGGGCCGGCGCCCCCGCCGTTGCTTTTGCCCGGCCGCCGGCCAAGCCGTAACATCCCAACAGGCATAGGCTACAGCGACGAAGGTACTGTTCACGCGCACTGTTCACACGCATGAACAGTAATCAGCGGATAGGGTTTGTTGTTATCTTCTTAGATGAGTTGTTAGCATGAACTAAGGGATCATGTCCTGGTAGTAAGATTAGATAAGATCGAGTTGTTAGGCGGCAGTCCTATATAATGGACTAGCCGGTCATCATTTTAATTAAGAAAATAAAGAATCGGTTCTTATTTGCTCCTTTAGCGCCACGCGTGGTGCTGCCGCCTGCGAGAGAACCTCTTGCCCTACCACTATTTATTTTTAACAATGAAAAAAAGAACTATTTGAAATTTTGAATGCCTCATTTCATGTTCTGTCCGCAGCTGGACTATTTTGATTTTACTCCAAACTAATCATTTTCAGTTAAGTTTATCAAACAATAGAGTTACTAATTGAGTCCTACCTATATTATGCAGGCAATTCATGTTACCACACGTTTACTAAGATCAAAATTTCTTGATTCTCTCTGGTAATATATTCTCCTCACCATAGGGTGCTACCCTATGGTTTTCCCCCTAAAAGAACTAAGATAAAAATAGGCTCAATTCGTTTGTTTGCATATGTAATAAGCTAGACCAATTCCATCCATATCAATGATTGATTATCACAGGACTTCATCCAAGTCTACACTATTACTCCCTCTAGTTCACAAATAATAGACGTTTTAGCTTTGTCCAAAGTCAAAGTTTTGAAACTTTATCCATCGATAATTTTAAGCTATTTTGATTGAGTACATAAAATTCATATGTATAGATTCGTCTCTAAAAGAACTTTCATAATATTATAATTGTAGTGCATTTTGCAAATAAATTAGAATGGTTTTCTATGGTCAAAGTTGCTTTTTGGAGACCGTGTCAATGTCCAAAACGTCTATTATTTGAGAACTGGAGGAGTATATAAATTGAGTTTGCGATGGTTTTCTTTGCATGGTTCAGATCGTAAGGCAGAGAACCAATGAATGCAGCAGGGTTCACATCTGATCTACTTAAGGAGTTGGTGCCAAGACAAAATTGAATTAGTTTTCCAAAATACATTGAATTGGTGTTTTGTTAGCAGTCTACTAGGTAGAGTTTGATAGATTTCATTTGAGTTGTCAGTAACTTATCCCTTGCATTGTGGTCAGGTCAACAACTTCTCTGTTGCTTAATATATGGTGTGATCAACAATGTTGTTGATACATTTGTATTCATTTGAAATCCTTCGCGACTCACAGACACTGGGCTAGTCACATAACAACACCCAATTGAATGATGTTAAATTCAAAATCGATTGAACCAAACTTTGTGGAAATTTGTCAGCTCGCAAGGGATTATGAATAGATTCCCATTTGCGACACTCATACACACAATAGAAGCACACATTCTAAGCCAATACATATATGATAGCAAAACGCAATCCTAGTGGAACTAGAATTTTTTCGAGCACCATAACAAGCAATCAAGCATTCAAAGCATGAGAGCACGGACCTTGCGGAGCTCATCCCAGAGCTTGTAGAACTGCGCATCGTGGGGCGCGCGCACGATGTGGCAGAGCTCGTGGAGCATGGTGTCGAGCACCTCCTCGTAGGGGATGAAATCGTGGTCGCGACCGGCAGGCCGCAGCCGCAGCTTCACCTCGACCCCCGCGTTGACGTTGAGCCCCAGCAGCTTCGGGTTCTTGGGCCTGATCCCACGGCCAAAATCAGCACCACCGGCACACGGGATCGATCGAGAGAGACAATGTGCAGATGGGGGAAGGCGGACATTGCTAGGGTTAGGGTTGGCGGCGCGCTTACGAGAACTCGGAGAGGAGCTTGACGCGCCACTTGCGGCGGCGCATGATGGGCTGGACCTGCTTGGCGACGCGGTCGAGGAGCGCGCGGGCGGCGGGCTCGTCGGGCTTCCTCTTGAGGGCGCGGAGCTCCCACACCTTGTGCAGGTCGCCCACCTCCATCGCCGCCGCCGATGGTGATGCCCTGATGCGGGCGGGAGAAGGGGGAGGATTCGATTCGATGGAATTTGGGTTGGGGGGATTTGTGGTGGAGATTTGAAGGCCGGCTCGAGATGTTTGCATGTTTGGTTTGCCCCGCCTGGGGTGGATGGAACGGGAAATTTAACCCCATGCCATCCAATTCGTGCGCCTGGTCTTGTATGCCATCTAATTCGTCGCGCTCATCCCAGTGATACTAGACACGCGTAATTAGTTACCTACATACCATTTTGCCCTTTAATAGCCATTTTGACTCTTTTCTAATCGCTTTATCGAAATCATTCAAATGAGATGACTATTTTGCCCTTAGTGATTTGGTTGAACTTGCCGTTTAGTGCCTGGGAAAAAGCCTGAACACTTAGCCACGCACTGAACCCGTGGCTAGGGTTCGTGGGGCAACGGCGGCTGCTTCGTGGGCGACGGCGGCGGCGGCGATGGCGGCGTCGTGGCGACGGCGATTCTGCTGCGTCAGGAGAGCGGTGCGGCCGCTCCCCGGTCGCGGGCGATGCTGATCGGGCGGCGACGGCGGCGTCTGCGTCGAGAGGGGTGGTCATTGCGCTGCGTGTAGGCGGTGGCGGCGGACCGGCCCCGACGGTGGTAGCGTATGGTCTTCGCGATGAAGCGAGCAATGGTTCATGGTTAATAAGAGAGCGGCGAGCAAGATGATGGGTAAATTGATTTCATTCGTTCCCAATTTTAGTTTTTGCTGGCAAATAGATGGATTGATGCCGCATCGAGTTTTTCTTTGTTGGTAGGATTGATGCCACGTCGAGTTTTTGCGTCTCTAACAAAGTTCTGGGGGAGGGTGTGTCGAGTGGTGTGACGGAGGTCGATGAAGTTGCCCCTGCAAGCAGCCAGCACAAACCAGTAGTTGATTTGAGTAGCTTAGTACCAGTGGTTGATTGGGATAGCTTAGTACCAGTGGTTGACGACGATGATCAATATGCTTCTTCTATTCCGGTGGTTGACGAGGATGGCTTGTTTGCACTATTGGGTTTGAGGATGATGTTCGTGGTACTCCAGGTGGTCCTAGTGCCTCTGCTGAAGAGGATGGAAGTCCTAGTGCCTCCACTGATAGTGATGGATTGGATGAAGGTATGGAGGGTTCTCCTGTAAATGATTTCATACCTGGTGAATCATTTGCCCAACATGATAAGGAAGATCCCCCAATGTCAGAGGGTACCATATATGGAAGTATGGATGATTTGGGATGGCTCTAAGGCAAAGATGCAATAAAAGGACAATTTGTGGTGGTGAGAGAAATCGACATAGATAGATTCAGGGCTACCGCTGTGCTAAGGGGCTGTCCTTGGAAAA
The DNA here is from genome assembly GCA_036346415.1 of Raddia guianensis. Lineage (NCBI taxonomy): Eukaryota > Viridiplantae > Streptophyta > Magnoliopsida > Poales > Poaceae > Raddia > Raddia guianensis. Next base: position 21,881,164 of record CM070539.1, on the reverse strand, counting down.
TTGTAGGAAGGGTGATGCGTGATGAAAAGTCTGTCAGGGTACTAACTTTTAACTTTCAACAATTACCTATTTTGTTTTGTGCAATTAGTATTAATTTTTGCTTGTTAATCTTCTTTGCGATCACTGTGAACAAATTTGAACACTTATGTGCATCGACGGGGAGAATAAAAACTCCTATGGCTAATAAGTTTTGGATAGCAGAGAAGGCAATTACCTATTTGAAAGAGCATCCTAACATGGGAGCCAGAGAGCTGATGTCAGAGTTAGAGAGAAAATACAATATCACGTTGACATATCCAAAAGTATGGAAACGGAGGCGCTAAGCGCAGAGCAACTTTTGGCTCATGAGAGGAGAGTTTTCAAATGTTGTATAGGTTCAAGGCTGAAGTAGAACTAAGAAACCCTAGAAGTATTGTTGAGATTGATGTACAACAGGATGGAGAGCACACGTATTTCTATAGATGTTTCTGTTGTTTCAAGGCTAGCATTGATGGATTTCTGAATGGCTGCAGGCCTTATTTAAGTATTGATTCCACTGCACTGAATGGGAGATGGAATGGGCATCTTGCAGCAGCTACTGGGTTAGATGGCCACAACTGGATGTGTCCTGTTGCCTTTGGCTTCTTTGATACGGAAACAACGGATAATTGGACTTGGTTCATTGACAAGTTGAAGAAGGCAATAGGAGAGCCAGAGAACCTGGCTATCAGTTCTGATGCTTGCAAAGGGGTGGAGAATGCAGTCAAGAGTGTGTACCCTTGGGCTGAGCTGAGAGAGTGTTTCAGGCACTTGATGGATAATTTCATCAAGAAATTCCAAGGACCTGTGTTTGGAAATATGTACCCTGCAGTTAGGTCTTACTTGTCATCAAGGTTTGAGCACTACATGTCCAAGATATACAATGCCAACACAGATGTTAAACCATGGCTGGATAAGTACCACCACATGTTGTGGATGAGGAGCATGTTCTCTAAGGACATAAAGTGTGATTACATCACTAACAACCTGGCAGAATCTTGGAATGCTTGGGTCAAGGACCTAAAGGATCTTCTTATTGCAGAGCTTGCCGACTCTATTAGAGCAAAGACAATGATGCTATATGATAGGAGGAGGAGGGTAGGACAAAGGCTGCAGCCTGCAGGGGATAATGTTGCCTGCTATTGTCCATCGACTCAATGCTATGACTAGAAAGTATGCACACTATCGGGTTGACCCTGCAAGGGAACATTCAGCAGAGGTCACTTCAGTCAATGAAGAATTGGACGTTGTTAGACATGTGGTGAACCTTGCAGAAAAAACATGTACATGTAGAGAATGGCAGGTTTCAGAAAAACCTTGTCCCCATGCCTTGGCATTTCTACCTTCGATCAGGAATTTTAGCATGGATGAGTACCTACATCCATATTATTCATCGAAATTTTAGGCTAGCCTATTCAAGTATGATCCACCACTTCATCGACAAGTCTCGGTGGCCACAAGTTAACCTACCCTTCAAAGTGCTACCTCCATTGGCAAAAGACACATTGGTCGACGGAGAAAAAAGCAGAATAGTTGGTCGCCTAGAGAAGAACAAGTCTAGGAGCAAGGGAATATGGCAAGTTAAGTGTAAGGGATGTGGGGAGCTAGGGTATAGACAAACATCCTCTAAATGCCCTCTAAATGGAACAAAGAAAAGGTATGATTATCAACTGTTTTCATCATGGGCATAGTCAAACATTCTTCTGTTATTAACAAATAAATTATGCTTTGCAGGAAAAGTCGTGCAAAGCAAGGCAGGCCACAAAAGGACTGTGCTACCACTCCAAAGAGACGAAAGGTGGTTCAAGACACTTTTACTAGCAGTCCTGGACCAGTTATGAGAAGGTACTGGGTTAGATGGTTTTCCCTTTATTTGTGTCATGTACCATATAACCGAGCAATTTACTCTGGCAGGAGGCTTGCAATGAGCATGGCTAGTAGAGAAGGACCCAGCCAGCAGCAAAACACACCAACCAGAGAAACAAGGTCTCAAACCGCAAAAAAGCTTACACCCAAAAAAACAAAGAAGGGGAAAGCACCGGCCAAGAAGATGCTTTCTTCAACCTGATATGCAATGTAATTTGCATGTTCTTTTGTGGCAGCATTATTATAGCTATGGATGTGTTATTATCTGCATGTTGTTTTGGCACTTATGTCCAAATGGAACTATGGATGGATGTCATTTTGTCAAATGGAAATAGTTCCCGGATATGACCTCTACCCGTTGTGTATGTGAGAAACATGGTTGGATGTCATTTTGTCTATAAAACTAGATTATGTGCCTGCTGTGTATGTGAGAATCTGGTTCGATGTTGATTACGTGTGTATGTGAGAATCTGGTTTGAGAAATGGTTTTAAAAGTCCAAATGTGAGAATCAGAATTTTATATGCAGCTAGTGATTTATATCTCCTTGTGTAATTGCTATTTTCATGCCTCTCTCTGTCTACTAGAACTTGAATTTGTAAAAGTATTACATGTAAAAAACCAGTTTTTTTGTAAGTTGTGAGACCCTTGCTCTAATTCATCTTAAACAATTTTGAACGCTTGTTCATTCCAGGTGATCAGAAAATGGGGTGCATCCTGAAAATGGAGACCCTTGCTCTAATTCACCTGCTTGCTTACATTTTCATAGTTGACAAATGTTTCTTTAGCCTGCTTTCATACTTGACAAATTTTCATACCAGTTCAGTCATCAGTTAGCCTGCTTTTTAGCATTACTATTTCTTTTTTAAAAGGGTATCAGAATGTACATTGTCAGGAAGCCAGAAACAAATAATATGCTTGCAATTTGAAAATCTAGCTGCATTGCATTATTGGATTTTGTGTCAGATTGCAATTTGAAAGAGATTGACTTGATGTCAGTGCTCTTTATAGTCTACCCTCTTGACATATAAACTTTTCAATTTCAATGTCACTTGGTCCTTTGGAGCCAGAATCCTTTCGGTAAACAATAGATTCATTGATTCTGTCAATGCCACACAATCTTATTTCGTGTAAAATCAAGTCTAAATTTTTCTATCAATCATTATGGCAACTCATACATTGTAGGGACCATGTGATTGCAATTTGGAGGTTTTCAATCCATTTTCTAAACCGTTGCCTGGTTCAGGAGGACAGAAAGAGAGCTCCAAAGCTAGCATGTTGCCCATCATCATCTGAACAACAACATGGTACAAAACATGGAAATTGTACAAATTCAGAAGACCGTCCTATCTCTAATTTCATGCCTTTGAGCTGGAATCCCATGAATTCAAATCTTCCGGACTCCAGAACGATCTTGCTAGTGAGCAACTGTATTTTTCGGATAGGGAGATTGGTCCTTTGGAGATGCTCCTGTGCAGCAAGCAAGATCAATCCAGCCAGCCACACCGACTCAGTGGCCTTCAATGTCGCCAGCCACACCGAGTCCTCGAGCTGTTCATGGCTCCGCAAGCTCGCCGTCGGGGCTGGCCCGCCCCGCCGCCGCCCCGCAAGCCGCCGTCGCCCACGGCGACGCAGGCGCAGCCGCAGCAGCAGCCGCCTCCCCGACGCAGCAGCCGCCGCCGCCGCCGCCGTCGTCCACGAGGCAGGCGCCGCCGCCGCCCTCGTCGACCATGCCGCAGCCGCCGACGCCGTCGCCCAGGAACCCTACCTCGGCGTGGCTAGCTGGCTAAGTGCGATTCTCTTCCCAGCCACTCCCCTCCCAGACACGGTTGGGTTCAACCAAATAACAAAGGGCAAAATAGTCAGCTCGCCTATAAATAGGGGTGCAAGTGGGGCGGGTTGTGGGTGGCCCACACCCGCCCACACCAACCGCATCATAGGTCGCGGGCTGCAACAATTTCGCTTCAAAACCCGCGACGAAATTGCAACCACCTGCAAATACCCGCTTCGACAGCTAGGTGAGGCCGTCAACGCAAACTCCATGCTCGTGGCCTTCCACCGAGACCTCAGCGTCATCTCGTGCTAATCAAATTGCAGAGGAGAGGTTCGACAAATTAGAACTGAAGAAGAGAAGACAAAAGCAGACCTGCAGAGGGGCGGCGCAGGCTTCGGAAAGGGATGAATTGGAGGCAAACGGACAGAGTAAGGAATAGGAGAAGGATCTCATAATCGCACCAATATTCAGAGAAATTTTAGAGAAAATAGAGATAAAAATAGAGAAAGATCTCTGCTAGTGCAGTTCATGTCAATTGAAACAGACCTATAAGTATCAGACTAGGTAGTTTTACAAATTAACGATCTGTCTTATCTAAGCACAAACAAAATCTGAACTCTCTCTCGATTTTTCAGCACAAACAAAATCTGAACGTTGCATAGAACATAGTTCACGAGCAATAGCAAATAATGGGAGATTCAATTTCAGTTGTAAACCACAAGACAGAGAAATATTTCAAAATCCAAAGTGCTAGATTTGGCTAGCAACATGTACAAAGAACAAGAAACTTTCAACAGCGAATGGGAATCAGAAAACACAAAAGAAAATGCAGCGTCGCAACGACCGGCGAAGAGGACGACTTCCATGCGGCAAAAACTCAACAACTAGACGACAGAAGGCAGCATGAACACATGCATTTGGATGGCAGCATGTCAGTACATTTGGCTTTGTAGAGGACATTTTGCCACTGATGTATCTTTTCATTTTGAGTTTATGGGACGCAATTGATTGGAGCTTTGGTTGTTGCTTTAATAGAAACAGGGAGGAGCTCCCTTTACCAGACCAAGGAGGGAAGCACCACGCCACAAGCGGAGCAGAGACGAGAATGATGGCGCATGCAAATGATGAAGCAGTTGCGACCAGGCGGGACCCATCAGGCTAAGCTGGCTACCCGCTTCGAACTGCAAAAAACTTAGCAGGCTGTGTGCGGGTATTTTGGTGGTTAATATCGCGGGTTGATCTAGTGGGCAAGTCGACAACCCGCCCCCACTTGCATCCCTACCTATAAAACGATTAGAAAAGAGCCAAAATGGCTATTAAAGGGGCAAAATGGCATGTAGGTAACTAATTCGCGTGCCTGGTGTCACTGAGATGAACGTGGACGAATTGGATGGCATATAGGGCCAGGCGCACGAATTGGATGGCATGGGAATAAATTTCTCGGATGGAACGGATGTTTTGATGCCTGGAGCCGGAAGTGTATACCCTTGTGGTAGCATGTTCAATGAAATAGCCAACCATTGCTTATAAAAATTAGGTACCAACGTCTTCGATGAACTAGCTATATCATATTTTATAAAATTAATATGGACTACCATATAATAGTGTACATGCATTTTAAAATCAGCTATGAACTGACGGTTGTATATGCATTCTCTTCTTTTCTCTCCACATAAGCAAAATGATGAGTTGTTATCTTTATAGCTAGCTGGCTAAGTACCATTGGAGATGCTCTTGCTCCTTGTTATTTAAGTTAATAACACGTGGCCATGGCTCAGGTAGGCTTACAAATCCTTCCGTTGGAGCCAGTTAGCCAAGCCATGCAAATTTATTGTACGGGCTAGTTCTCGGGATCTCGCCATTTTCTCCAAGGCAGGTTCGCTTGACACATGATTGTCAGGCGCAAGCAGTTGAGCATCGACGCCGAAGCAAGAGCGCTGGACAGTGATCGGGATAGGGCAGATAACTTCCAAGATTGGTGTAGGAGATATCAATATGAGAGGAATGCAAATCGATATTAATATTACTTCAAGTAAGCGTTAATTCAATATGTGGTGTTATATTGCAATAGGTGTTGATTACAACCCTTTAGTGAATGATCTAATAAAAATTCTATCATTCTCAAAAAAATGGTGGAAGTTGATGCTATGTAGACACGTCACTATACGCTTGAATGCATAAGCCAAAATGCAATGATTGCAATGCGATAGATGTTGGGCTTTTGCCCCTTTTGGGCCGGCCCACATAAGAGAATAAGAGAGGGAGAGAGAGAGGAGCAGGAGAGGGGCGAGCTCGCCTGCTCGTGCCCAACCCTAGGGTTGACGGCGGCATGGCGGCGCGCTGCCTTTCTCGGCGTCTTGGGCTTGTGGGCGTCGTGGCCGTTGTGGCGGGCTTCTCGGAGGGCGATGGCGGCTCTATCCTATTAGAGGCCGCAGCTTCCTCTCTCTCTCGTCTGATCGAGTTTTTCTCTGCTTTTTCCCTTCTCCTCTCGCGACCCTCTTGTCGGTGGTTTCGTTTGACTCTCGGCGGCTTTCTGGTCGGCGTTGGTTGTCGGAGGTGCACTGCGCCTCTCATCGATCCGGTACTCGGTGGCCTCGAGGTGGACGCCGTCCTCTTCTCGCTCCTTCCTCTCGCTCCTCGGGTTCCTCCCGTAGCCTTGGTGCGGTGAGGATATCGCATCGTATCTCCGGATCGTTTCGCTTGTGGTGCTTAGCACGGGCGATTTGATTTCTGGGACAGTGCCTCGCACGCTTTGCCTCGGCTTTGTTGGCTCGGATCCAACGCACTGTAAGCACTCTTCTTCCCATCTTGTCCAGTGGACCGGTTTGGTGTTTCTGGGAGACTAGCCTTCGAGCTAGAGGCTGTCTAACCAAATCTGGACGCACTGAGTTGTGGCGCTTTTATTTGTTCAATGATGATTGCAATGGATGAGGCTTATTAATCTGTTAAATAAGAATTTGCTAGGCCCGGATAGTACTGCTTTAATCTTCCTGCTTGTGTCTCTATGTGTGTTGTCTAGTGCTAAGTGCCTAGATTATTTGGTTAATTATTCCCGTACACTACCTGCTTTTACTCTGAAGAACTAGTATTGGTTGTGCCTTTCACTGGTTATTATAGTGTATGTAATTGCTGTTCAGATCTGCTTTTAGGGCTATTTTGTATGGCCAACAAGCAGAAGATGATCTATTGATCTTTGGTACCTTTTGAGGCTTCTTGGACACACACATAGAGTACATCCTTGTTGTTTTGGTCTAGAGCAAGATCTTGTTTAAGGCTTGGGTTCTAGTTTTGATTATTTAACCTGTGATTAATATGCACAAATATGGTTGGATGACTGATTTAATTAGCAACCCTATTTGCAATCTGAGAACAACATCATCAATAAAATCTTGAGCTTTTTTTGGTTTTATTACCTTGGGCAAGATTGAATCTTTTAGGTGATATCATGTATTTACATGTCTCTTTGGTCATTTTTGAGGAATACATGCTGTATGATTCAATTGGCTTGCCTTTTATCATTGCTGTACTCATTATGGAATATGGTATAATCTTGCTCATTATGCTAATTTCACAACAATAGAATATTAATATATTATTGATATTTTTTAATTCGTGGCAAAGCATGAACACTCGACCAGTAATCCTAATTGAACATAGAACACTCTCCCTTTTATTCAATATATAGTCGAAAGATTATAACACTGTGCCAAGCTTTCTTTACCCGAATACATACAACGACCTTCCTCACTGCCATCCTCTCGTCGTCGTCGTCGTCGTCGTCGTCGTCATCATCATCATCATCATCATCATCATCATCATCATCATCATTATTATTATTATTATTATTATTATTATTATTATTATTATTATTATTATTATTATTTGCTTGATTTACTTTGCATGTGATGAGGACATCACCGGCACGCCTGTGTCCACTAAGTCCACTACTTCCATGATGTTAGAGGATGGGCTATGAAAGCAACAAGATGGCATGAATTCTCATGGCAAGCTATTCAAGTTTTCACCACCGGAAGATTAGCAAGCCACCGCCACAATCCATGATGCCCCTGGCCATTGGGCTCGATCCGAGAGGACGTCCACGTGTTTGCTGAGTTGAATTCGTCCATCAAGCAGCAACTTGCCTTCAAACGGACTCCCAGACCACATACAAGCTTTGTTTTTGACACTTTATCACTACACGGAAAGCTTAGAAGATAATATTTCCGAGGCTTACAGTTTCACTACAAAATTCTATCCGAAGCATAAGGAATCATCAAAATAAGAAGACGAACAAAATCTGCCCGACGTAGCATTGTCATCTTTTTTGGCCCAAAGCCTGTGTACATCTAGGGTTTGGTGTGAGTCCCCGTGTGGGTAGCGCCCCTCTCCTCGCCGCTATACTATTTTATGGTTGTCGTCGTGCTTCATCTTCGTTGGGTTTTGTTTAGTTAGTTCTCCGTGTGCGTATGAAACTGTCTCGTTCTTCTTGTGTCAGCTAGGCCAACAAAACCGAGTTTTTTGGAACCCCAATTCACATTGTTCTTAATATATATCAATATAAGATTGCTAATCCTATGTTTTTGCTTGTTCTTCTATTGCTTGCAAGAACCGACTTTCGTGGTCAGGTCGATCGTGCCCTGGTTCGGTCGATAATGTTCGTCATGGTGATTTAGTGATTGTCGGTCTTCTAGACACCTTTGTGGTTGGTAGCCGAACCATTCTAGTCACCTGACAGTTACCGGAATTATACCTCTCATCTCATCAGAAGATCGGGACTCCGCGCCCACTCCCATCAGCATGGCTCCTCACCTCCATCGCTTCTTATTTTTATGGTCGATGAAGCATTGCGAGGCCCTACCGCTCTAGGGTAGCTAGCAAGCTTAATTCTGGTCGTAGCTCAGTAAGCTAGGTGCATGCTTGGAGCAAATCCAGGTGGCCCTCTATAATACTGTAGCAGATATAGAGGGGCTGCTGGAGGAAAGAAATCTTTTAAAGGGTAGATATAGAGGGGTTGTTGGAGTTACTCTTAGACTTGAGCATAGGATGCAGGTGCTAGATGATGCACATTGGTACATATGTCAGTTACTGTTGTTGTGTGCACATTAGTACATGTGCCAGTTACAAGATGAAAATCTGCGTTTGTAACTGTGTTTATGAATCCTTTCCTGCATAGTTGGATTCATTCAGTTCATTCAGACACCTCTTGTAATACACCTCTTGTAACTGTGATAGTGAATCTCTTCCCCTAAAAAAGGGAGATTACAATTTGGAGCCACAACCATTATGGGTAGCGGCCATTAAGTATTTCATCAGTTTGCTTTGGTCTTTCACCCCTCTTATATTGTAGATGTTGGTTCATAACAGGAGACAATACATGTATTGTGAAAAAAAAACATCATATTTACAATGGCACAAAAGTATCCACACTACGAAAACTAATAAAATAATCAGACATCTGAATTTACAACCTCTCCAAACCGCTCTCAAATCTAGTTGTATCAAATCTATTGTGTTTATGAATCCTTTCCTGCATAGTTGGATTCATTCAGTTCATTCAGACACCTCTTGTAATACACCTCTTGTAACTGTGATAGTGAATCTCTTCCCCTAAAAAAGGGAGATTACAATTTGGAGCCACAACCATTATGGGTAGCGGCCATTAAGTATTTCATCAGTTTGCTTTGGTCTTTCACCCCTCTTATATTGTAGATGTTGGTTCATAACAGGAGACAATACATGTATTGTGAAAAAAAAACATCATATTTACAATGGCACAAAAGTATCCACACTACGAAAACTAATAAAATAATCAGACATCTGAATTTACAACCTCTCCAAACCGCTCTCAAATCTAGTTGTATCAAATCTATTGTGTTTATGAATCCTTTCCTGCATAGTTGGATTCATTCAGTTCATTCAGACACCTCTTGTAATACACCTCTTGTAACTGTGATAGTGAATCTCTTCCCCTAAAAAAGGGAGATTACAATTTGGAGCCACAACCATTATGGGTAGCGGCCATTAAGTATTTCATCAGTTTGCTTTGGTCTTTCACCCCTCTTATATTGTAGATGTTGGTTCATAACAGGAGACAATACATGTATTGCGAAAAAAAACATCATATTTACAATGGCACAAAAGTATCCACACTACGAAAACTAATAAAATAATCAGACATCTGAATTTACAACCTCTCCAAACCGCTCTCAAATCTAGTTGTATCATCTTTACTAAACGATTTGACTTTCACAATTCTCCAGAAGTACCAACTCCTCCTAGCTGACCGTTTTTCTCAATTCTCAACCATCATCAACTCTTCCTAGTTGATTTGTCAAAAAAAAAAAAAAACTCTTCCTAGTTGATAAATTCGGAGACACATTCAGAAGTCATAATGAATTCATCGTTTCAGCCAGCCTCCAGTAGCATGATACAACCTCCAAAATTATACAAGTAATTTTCATTCTTTAGGGAAATAATTGTAAGGGGAAAACATGTTAGGATGTTGCGACCTGCAAGATGATGGAAAGATGAAGTAAGAAATTCAGATGTTTCAAAGAGGATAAGATGTATAACCATCATCGCAGACCAATTAGATGGTTAATATGTATGTATCTACAATAATTAATACGGTCAAGAAACCAACGAGTCTCCTTATAACCCTTTTTGTAATAATCAACACAACAATCTGACGGCCCTGCCATTTGGAACAACCTGCAATGGAATTTTTGGACTTCCTAAGTTAGTACATTGGAGGTTTGGAACTTCCAAGGTTAGTGCTTAGCGATAAATGTTATATGCAAGTGATACAGGATAAACTTCGCACAACTAAATTAGAGATGTTGATGCGAAAAAACCTAGAACAAAGGACCTTTTCTTTAGAATTAGAACAAAAGACTTGGAATTTCAAATAATGTAACACAATTCTGTATTGGAAAAAAACAGTATAAATTGAAGATTGTTGGAGGAAACAATTGAAGTGCAACATTTACATGACTAGACAGTGTTAGACCAAGACCTGATCCTAGTTCGAAGTCTGATCAAAGCCTTAAGAAACCGAACCAGAATGAGCACATGGTTCCTAGTCAAAGGTAAGGAGGTAAAGCACATGATCATAGTTGCAAGACTAATCGAAGAGCAAACAGAATATGAAGCCATCTGGGTAACATGTTCATTTAAACCAAGACTCAGCAGAATTTCTGCTTGGACCAACAAAACAAATATGTTCCAATTTTTTCAGTGGTACACAATCATTAGATCATTAGTAATATAAAACTTGCTCACTCACATTTCACATGTATTGAAAGATTTGAGGCCATCTGGGTAACTCGAACTGAAATAACCCTAGTGAGGCAGATTTTTATAAAGAAAAAACTACCATGCAAACATAGTACTTAGAAAAATAAAGATGCTGCCAAGAACAAATAACAGGACGACAGATTTTTATACATTGTGCTACAAACAAAGTTTCCTACATAGACAAAAATCCATGATGATCACACTCATCCATTTTATGATTTTTTCTCCCAAACCAAATCAGCTTGGCACGTCTTCATCTATCTAGGTAACATTCAACAAGGCTAAACTTAAATGCTCAGAAACATGAAAGATTCAACTATGGTATCTTTTTATTTTAAAGAAATGCAATACAATGTCATGCTATCATTTTATAGAAGCATAACAAATGAAACTTGTTGTTAAATAGAGCAGAAACTTATGAAACACTGCTGCCATTAGTGAACAGAAGGCCAGAGGGAGCTGAGCAAAGAACTTCCTTTGTGCTACAATACATATAGATCCATGCATCTAGAAGAACATCAACACAACTCCAACACTGCAATAGTAATTTCTACAATGCTATAAACCACGGCAAAATAAAAAAAAGACGGTTGCATATATACTCTGTTACAGACACAATATCTTATACAACCATGGCGATGCTTTTTTTAGGTGGTGGGGATTGGCAAGAACTGGGAAACAACATTTTGGTTAAGATACCTGCTTAGCAAGACAAATCGATAGGAGGAAAACAACTTTTGGAAATAGAAAAGTATGCTATTGTTTTTTTTTTGAAGCAAGGCAGGAGGACTGCCATGTATTCAAAAGTAGGAAGAAGTTACAGGGTGGGGGGAGATGGAGGCCCCTCCCCCACGGGCCTTAGGTAGGTTAGGTAATTACAAAAGGTGCGCCCGCAGCCTCCCAAAGCCGCAGGTCGTCTACAAGCTGATTGAAAAAAATCGTAGGTGGCCTTACGGTGCTCCGAAAAATCCGGCTATTGCGCTCCAACCAGATGTTCCAGAGTAAAGCGCAGGCGGCTGAGAGTGCACTTCGGAAACCCGGACCGTCTTGTAGGATGTCGGTGGACCACCAGCTGACTAAACAGTCGTCATGCAGCCACCTTGAAGGGTTGAGACGTTGATGGTTGAGCAGCACTGCCAATCTAGCCCAGGCCTGCCGCGAGTAGGCACACTGTAGGAATAGGTGCTCCTGTGTTTCAAGGTTCCTACTGCAAAGTGGGCAGAAGTAGTCGTTGGGAAGCTGACGGCGGAGCAGTGCATCTGCGGTGAAGACACGGCGGTGTAACAATGTCCATAGGAAGAACTTGCATCTGGAAGGGGCCCACAGTTTCCAAGAATGTTGGATGGTCGGCCTTGGGACGCGGCCAGCAAATTGAAGCAAGTAGGCCGACCGAACCGAGAATTTTCTATTAGAGGTGAAGCGCCATGGGAAAAGATCGGATTCTTCCGGGTTGAGTTGCAAGGTGGCCATCCGCCCTAGGAGCAAAGAGAGCTCGGGTAAAAGCTGGGGCGTGAGGTTTCGGCGGATGTCCGCTAACCAGGCAAAGTTGGAGGCCGCGTCAAGCACTGATCTGTTTTTCCTGGAGGAGGCCTTGTAGAGTCTCGTGCGATCGTCCCTGGAGCGAAACCGGTGAGCCAGCCGGTCATCCCAGAATGAGGTGGAGGCCCTGTTCGAGGATGATGTCTGAGCTCGCTCGAAGGAGGTCGTTGTCCGGACTGGGGGCGGACAAAGGTAGTGAGGCCCAGTGGGCGCATGATGTTGTCGTCTCGTGAAAGCCACCGAGCCTCAAGGCTCGAAAGCGATGAAGGTCCGAACCCCAAGGCCACCGAGGGAGGTAGGTGAGCAGACCACACTCCGGTGATCCCGCCAGAAGCGTTGGGATTCGAGCCCTTCCAGAGCAACTACAAGCAAAGCGTCGATTTTTTATGACCGAGTTGGGGGGTTGGATGACCGAAAATATGAAAGTGGGGAGGCGGTTAGCACCGCTTTTAAAGCGTTAGACGGCCGCCTTTGGACATGAAGGGGCCTCGCCACCGACTAGACGGGAAGCCACTTTGTCAATGATTGGTGGAAGTGGACATGCCTTATCTTCTTTGGTGGAAAGGGCATCCCTAGGTACTTGATTGGGAAGGTGGCTTGCTCGGTGGCGTGGCTTGCAGGATGGGTTCGAGGTGGAGGTTTGAGCACCAATTGGAACCACTTGACTTTTGGAGAAATTGGTGCAAGCCGTTATGCTTCCAAAGGTTTGGAGGATTTGTGCGAGGCGTAGACGTTGTCTGCAGAGGGTGTAGGAAGATGGTCGCGTCGTCGTGCCAACGAGGAGATGTGGGCTTCAGAGCGGGCCACCGAGCGGTTGGAGCACGGTGGAGGTGAGTGCCTTATTGAGCAGATAGACCAGAGGCTCTATGGCGAGATTGAATAGGAACGGAGAGAGCGAATCTCCTTGCCTCAGGCCTCGCCGGTGCTGTATGGGGGCTATGGGGTGGTTGTTGAGGAGTACCCGAGAAGAGGAGGTGGCGAGGGACAGGGCTATCCAGTCCCGCCAACAAGTGGTGAAGCCCCTGGCCCTTAAGTTATCTAGAAGATAGGTCCAGCAAACCGAGTCGAAGGCCTTTTCTAGATCCAAACTTGAAAAGGAGGGCGGTGTGCGGATTTATGAGGGCTACCGCTTTTTTGGACCAGAAGAAAGTTGTCCTGGATGTGGCGCTGCTTCATGAAGGCACTTTGGCACGGCGAGATCAATTCATCCATGACGGGAGCAAGGCGGGAGGCGAGGATTTTGTTGAAAAGCTTTCCCACACTGTGGATGAGGCTTATGGGCCGGTAGTCCGAGGGCGAGATTGGGGAGTCTTTTTTAGGAATGAGGACAATGTGGGCTTTGTTTAGATTGGCGAACCCGGTGGTGTCGAGGTTGAAGAGACACCGTAACGCCTCAAGCCCACGCCGCCTCCTCCCCCCGCCGCATCTCCCTCTCCTTCCTCTATTGTATTTGCAAGCTAAAAAATGTATTAGGTTTAGAAGTACCGGATTCACTGGGATATAATGCATCATCTAGCACCTGGATCTTAGATCTAGATCTGCACCCTGCATAAATAAGATTGCCCAGAGATCAACCACACTACATAGTTGCAAAATAAAACGTGAACAATATTCGATTCAGACCAAACAATCAGTAGCAGCGAGTAGAACACCAGCACCACATAGCTAACGAAAAGTAAAATTAGGACTGCAGTTTGTAGAAGAAGCAAAGACCAGAGGAATGAGGACACTTCATGAAGAAGAGAATGGGGGCGGGGCAAGCTGGATTTGAATGGGCCACGGTTGACTATAAAAATTTTATATATGTCAGTGTGCGATGCAGAGCAATGGTACACACATACCAAGGCAAAATCGGAACATTTCGGGGGCCTGAATGAGAGATGCCATACGAAAGACGTTGGAAAAAAGAAGTCCGAATCTCAAAGTACCTTCAACGGATGGGATAATAGGTGGGAATCCACCCGTTGGTGTGAAATCCACACTCGAACGGCTTTATGCAGTCGCTGTTGTACTGGCCGTTGGGTGTCCTGGACAAGGTGACGTGGCTCGTCGCCGACACGGCATGTGGTGGAGATTGGGGACGAAGCAGGGAGAGCAAAGCAGGCGGAGGCGGGGGTGGTAGGGGTGTGCCGCGACGGTTGAGGGTGGAGGACGCCGGCGAGGGCAGGTAACTGCCGCCGCCGTCGCCGGCGACGGGCCGCACGCCAATGAAGGTCGTGCGGTGCGGGGCGCGGCGACAGGGCGAGACCATCGCCAAGGGCACAAAGGGAGTGTTTGGTTGAGCCGACCCGGTCCATCCCGTCCTAGTTGGATTCGTTTTTTGTTTGGTTCGTTTAAAATGGACGAAGTCATCCTAGTCAGACTCATCCGCCTCTAGCTTTGATGGTCGGCTCCCTTGGTCCGTTGCAAAAAGGTGAAATCCATTCGTCCGGTTCCATCCGATCCATCCCCACCTCGCATCCCCCGCAGCACCATGACCTAGCGCCGCCACCTCCACCTCCACGCGCGCCGACCGCCTCCTCCATCTCCCCACGCGCCGGCCGCCTCCTCCACCTCCTCTCCCTGTGCGCCTCCTCCACCACCTCCTCTCATCCCTGTGCGCCGCCTCCTCATCCTCCCCGTCGCCGGCCGCCGCCCCCACCTCCTCCTCTCCCTGTGCGCCTCCTCCACCACCTCCTCCTCTCCCTGTGCGCCTCCTCCACCACCTCCTCCCATCCCAGTGCGCCGCCTCCTCATCCTCCCCGTCGCCGGCCGCCGCCCCCACCTCCTTCTCTCCTTGTGTGCCGCCTCCTCCTCCTCACCGTCACCGGTCAGCCCTCCGCCCTCCTTGATTTGTTTTTTTCTTATCATTTTTCTCATATATTTTTCCTCTGTGGTTTGTTTTGTAGTCCAAGAGCAGTTGAAGAAGACGTTTGAGGTATGGATCGGTGTTCTTTCTTTACCTTGTGTTCTTGCATGAGGTTTGGATATTTGAGCTCTATAGTATTAGTTGAATCTAATTTTTTTTGTGCTTATTATAAATTGATGGCAATTCTTGTTACCCTCTGTTTGCTATGGATGTTTAATTAAGCTTTGTGGTGTATAATATCCTAAAAGTAAAAAACAAGAATAGAATGAAAGGGTAGAACACTTTTTATGTAATTTATCACTACATATTTGATCTGATTTATTACTTCCTGATGTACTGTATAATGTAATATCTAGTCTGTTCATTTCATATTGCTATTTTTCAATCTGTTGTACTTAATGTTTGCTTTTTTCCTGTTAAACTGGGCTACCATGACATTTCCAGTAAAATTTATAACTCATTTAGATTAATCTAGTTGATGCATTTTCTAATTGATCCATGTTTTATTTTTTCAAACACGTATTATAGATGGATGATGTTAGAAGGAAGAGAAGAATGGCCCTTATCAGGACAGGCACTTACTTAGCTAGTTTGCTGTTAGTGGTATATGCTCGTAGAAAATATAGAAATAAAAGGAGAGGAGTAGAGTATGCCCCAGTTTTACCAAGAAATATTGTAAGAAAGAGCTATTTAAATGGTATTTACCATAGAAGTGATATCGACTGTGTGAAGATGTGCAGGCTTAGAAGAGCTCCTTTTTTCCACTTATGTGATACTTTATGCACAAGGGGTTTGCTTATAGATACTTTCCATGTGTCTGTTGAGGAACAGGTTGCCACATTCCTTCATACAATAGGACACAGTGAAAGGAATCGTGTAGTTGGTTTTAACTTCAAACGGTCGGGTGAAACAGTTAGTCGATATTTCCATAAAGTTCTTCACGCGATAGGTGAACTTCGCCAAGATGTCATTAAGCCACCATGTTTGGAGACCCCGGCGAAGATATCAGGAAGTCATAGATGGTTTCCTTGGTTTGAGGTAAAAACTGATTTTATATAAATCTAACTACCGTGTTAAAAATGTTTAATGACCAACACTAGTTATTTTTTTAATACATTAGAATTGCATTGGTGCCATCGATGGAACCCATGTGAGAGCCTCCGTACCTAAGGAGATGGAACCAGCATGCCGAGGAAAAAAGAACTTCCCCACCCAAAACGCTCGACCGCCGTTGATTTTGACTTGAAGTTCACTTATGTCTTGGTGGTTGGGAGGGTTCGCACATGATGCTTTAGTTCTAAATAATGCTTTGCAACGTGCCAATGGACTTTTTGTTCCTGAAGGTATTTGTACTAAAATCAATGCCACTTTTTTTTTTTTACGAAAATCAGTTTCTAAGGATCCTAATTTAATTAGACTTCTCGCTTGTCGTTTTTTAGGTAAATTCTACCTAGCTGATCTTGCCTATGCAACTAAGCCTGGGTTCATGCCACCTTTCCGTGGTGTAAGATATCATTTGAAGGAGTGGGGACCAAATCCCGTTCAAAATGAGAAGGAGTTATTTAACCTTAGACACTCATCGTTGCGTGTTACAGTGGAGCGAGCATTTGGTTCCCTTAAGAGGAGATTCAAGATTCTTGATGACGCCATTCCTTTCTGTCCGTAGGCCACTCAAGTTGATATTGTCATAGCATGTTGTATCATCCATAATTGGGTTCTAGCACATGGGGTTGACCAATTCATCATACCCGAGCACAACTGGAATCAAAACAACACCCCTTTGATGCAAACTACAGTTGGGCAAGAGAGCATTGAGATGATCAACTTTAGGCAGTCAATAGCTACAAATATGTGGACTGCATACCAAAACTATATAGCTTCACAAAGCTTGTAGTTATCTTTATGTAATTTATATCTTCATGTAATTTATATAAACAGTCACATTATGCAATGTATGTGATGCTAATATATTGTTGCTAATATGTGGTTGATATATGAAAATTTATCTTACTATCAATATTTATCTCGAGTTGTTGCTAGGTGATCTGTTTTAATGGAGGGTGGTGGACAAGGGGGTGATACTCAGGGCCCTATTGTGTGGACTAATGCAATGTCCTCATTTGTGCTCAAGTATTTGGCTGACCTAGTGGCTACAGGGGCGAGGACTGATAAGGGTTTCAAGAGTGTGCACTTGAATGCTTGTTCAAGGGCTCTCGTAGATCATTTCCAGACCCAAGTAAGTGGTGTGCAAATTAACTACCACTTGAAGAAATGGAGAAACAGATGGTCTAGGATTAACTCATTGAAGAAAATCAGTGGAGCCAATTGGGATGAGCAAACAAGATCAATAGTACTAGACCATGACCACTACATGAGGCATATCTCAGTAAGTGCATTTCTAAATAGTTTACATCCATGTTTCATACAATGATCAGTTGCAATATTATTTATTATGTGTTTTTTTGTAGAAGAACAAGAAAGATGCAAATTTACATTAAACAGTAGGGTGATAAGTAGTTTGTCTTCGTTTCCTGCCCTCATTAATCCAACATAATTAGCATACGTACCTATAGAATCAATTAATAATATGCTGTCCATATATGCTGTCCATAAATAATATACTCTGCAATATTATTTATAACAGTAGGGTGATAAGTAGGGTGATAACAATAGGGTGATAAGTAGTAAGTACTGTCCATATATGCTGTCCATAAATAATATACTCTGCAATATTATTTATTATGTGTTTTTTGTAGAAGAACAAGAAAGATGCAAATTTTTTAAACACTCCTCTTGAGTTATATGATGAGATGGCCACCATATTTTCTATTGGGATGGCAACGGGTGACTATGCCAAATCATTGGATGATATTCTGGCATCTGATCATGATGTTTTGGCGACGAGTGACCATTCCAAATCATCTGATATGCCAAATCTGAGCGATGATGACACCACCGCCAACAATGGCCGAAACAACACATCTACAGGTGATTGACTTGCTGCCACATAACCTTTTGTTGTCATATACATGCTTACCAACACATCTACATGAATTGTTGTCATATAATAGTCTTTTGTACTTGCCAGGTGAATCCTCTCGCACTAAGCCCCCTAAGCAGCACAAGCAGCACAAGAGACCCCGCATGCAAGATGATATTCTACTGCAAACCATAACCGACAGCCTTGGTAAGCTAGCTGAAGCAATTGAGAAGACCGGCAACAATTCCCAAGTGCCAGATGACCTTTGGGCTCATGTGTCAGCTCTGCCGGAATTTGAGGAGGTAGATCTGCTCAATTACTTGCAATACCTATGTGATAATCCCAGCAAAGCTAGGGCATTCATGATGGTACCTTTGTCAAGCTAAATGGTTATGGCTGCCAAGTTTTTCAGTGAGAATCCGTAATTGGTAAGCCATCATACTTAAGTTTTTCAGTGAATTCCTATGAACTGTGCTGCATGTGTTCTGTGCTGCATGATGCATGATGCTGTGCTGCATGATACATCTGAACTTTTTACAGATGCATGTGTACTGTGCTGCATGATGCATTCCTATGAATTCCTATGAACTTTTCATGTTGTGCTGCATGAAAATACTTGAAAATTATAGTATTTTCCTATGAATTTTTTACATCTGAAATGTGCTGCAAGAATTAATGCATATTCTGTAACTGAATTAATGCATAAGAATTATGGCATAAGAATTAATGCAAAACTAGAGCAATGCTAATATAAATCCTGTTGTACTTCTGGATATAGTTCTGTTATACTTGATTCTTATGCATAAAAACAAATATGCAACACTATAGCCAAGTGAATGGAAATGGAAGAAAAAAAGCTTGTTCTGGCAGGTATGCATATGTAGTTCCACTGTCCAACACAGTATCGTGCTTGCTGTTGAAGATCTTAGGATCCAACCGCAATGCCTTTCCAGCAACATGTATCTCCCACTGAACCGTAATGCCAAACTAGAGCAATGCTAAGTAAAGCATCTTCTGTTATACTTCTGGATATAGTTCTTGGAGAAGTAGTGCTGCCAAATAAAAATCCTGAATTGATGCTATGCCATACCTACTCCTATCCTTCTAGATAGCAGCTGCCATCATACCTTTATGGATGGTGGGTGTAATGTGATCCTATATTTTTAGGGTAGATTAGAGTTCTTCTCTATCTTTATTACCAAATGATCTGATGCTAATTTTTTTTCTTTCTTGAAGATTTTCAAGCCTTATTACAAGAAGATCCTGTTGAAGTCATTGCTATGGAAGAGATGAACAAAATTTTATATGTTTTTGCTACTTACATTTTACCGCTGCTACTGCATCTGAACTTGAGATAGTATTTGTTAGGTGTTGCTGTTGCTTACTTGTTCCCCACTGGGTCAGCATCGGAAATAACTGGATGATTGATTCCATTCTATGGTGTATGTGTCTGGCCATGTTCTTTATGTTAAATCTGTTTGTCAAGGCTGTGACTCAGGAGAGGGGCGACGACGCAGCACCAGACAAGTGACTGGGCCTCCTGGGCCGGGAGTGTGTTTTCCGTTAGCCAGTGGGCTTGTAAGCGTGAGTGGGCTTTGGCGGTGTTGCGCCGGTCAGGTGACTGAGACTATTAAAGGGACAACCTGTAGCCAATCTGGCTTTTGTCGAAAAATGAAGTAAAAGCTTTTCTCTCTCCCAATCCTCTCCTCTCTTCTCTCTGTTCCGCAGAAATGGCGATCGATGGGTTCGTGATTCTCGAACTCTAGGGTTCGGGACATCACAATTGGTATCAGAGCAGTGCCGATCGGGGAAGCTTCCGCATACTCGAGGTGTTGATCAGTAAATCCAAAGGGCGGGTTAGTGATTGCCTCCGGGTTTGATCGCTGTAAAATCCCCATACCGGAGGTTCGATCCACTCAGAGAGGGAGTAGCCACGGCGCCGGCTAAACCAAGCGCGCAGGTGCGGCAGGTTGTTGCGGCGATGGGAGATATGGAGGATCGTGTCGGGGAGGCTCTGAAGAAGGAAATCGAAGCTCTCGGTAACAGAATGGAAATCCAGATGGCAATCATCGAAGAGAAGATGGGGATGAAGATGTTAGAAATGGAACACAGATTGGTCGAGCAGCAGGAGAAAATCGAACAAGTCGGGGTGAAGATGGACTTGACGATGAGTTCTGTGGGGAAATTGCAGACAGAAAATCCAGGGCTGAGCAGAGCGATCAAAGGTACTCCACCTCCTCCCTTATCTATTCCTACGCATGATATAGCGGGGATTTTGGGATCGAGATCGAGGGTTGCTCCGGCAGTGGTGACGGGTCTGCATGGATTCAGTGAGGCACATAGACCCCAGGTAACATTTCCGCCGCCGACCCCTGTTACCGTGGATGTGGGAGAGGCAAATTCCAGGAAATCGTGGATACCCAAGATGGATTTCCCCAAATTTAGTGGTAGTGATGTGAGAATTTGGGTAGATAAGTGTGAAACTTTTTTTGCTATGTATCAGATTCCAGCTGGGTTTAAAGTGGCCGCAGCAACCATCTACTTAATGGAAGGAGCTGCTCATTGGTATCAGTCTTACAAATTAACAACTCCAGATCACGATTGGGATCAGTTTAAGGCTGCAGTTGTGATGGAGTTCGAAGGAAATGAGTACAGAAATAAGCTCTGGGAATTGTTGCATCTCAAACAAACGGGAACAATGGAAGAGTACAAGAGGAAGTTTGAATTGCTGGTGTATCAAATTCGTCTTTATGACACATCAGTTGGAGGCATGATGCTTGTTACTAAGTTTATCATGGGGTTAAAGGAGGAGTTGAGGGCAGCTGTTGAAATGCAATTGCCCGATACGGTTTGGAAGGCTGCTACACTGGCTGTTGTTCAGGAGCAAATATTGATGACAGCTAAGAAAACGGGGTACAGAGGAACATATTCTAAAAATAGTATTGCTGGTGAGCATATTGGAGAAGCTAGTACTAAAGGGGCAGTGCCTCCAAAACAAGACAAAGGGGAATTGTGGAAAGCCCGACAGCTTAAGGATTATAGGAGATCAAAGGGTTTATGTTTCAAATGTGGTGAACCCTATAGTCCTCAACACCAATGTGTAGGAAATCAATTGCGGCAGGTCAGAGCAATGCAAGCTCACGAAATTATTCCTGATGAGGTTCTAGACACCTTAATACAGGAAGAAGAAAATGAAGAGATGGAAGTAGCTCAATTATCCCTTAATGCACTCACTGGTGTGGATGACCCTGCCACTATAAGACTTAGAGCGCTGGTTGGTCAGAAAGTCCTCTTAATCTTGGTGGATTCAGGTAGCTCCTATAGCTTTGTGGATGAACGATTGGTGGAATTGCTGCAACTGCCAACTCAGACTATGCCTCACATGCAGGTCAAGGTAGCCAATGGGGAAATAATGCCATGTTATCAGTATGTTCCAGATTTAAGTTGGTGGATTCAGGGTCAGACTTTTTCACACAATATAAAAGTGCTACCATTAGGGGGATATGATGCCATTTTTGGCATGGATTGGCGAAGTAAGTATGGTGTTATGCAGTGCAATTGGTTGGAGAAGTGGATAGCCTTTTCCTATCAAGGGCTTCCAATAAAGTTGCAAGGGGTTAAAGAGGAGGTCACACCACATTTATCTGAAATTTCGGCGGCCACATTACATAAGTGCCAAGTGGGAAATGATATTTGGGCCACTGTGGTGTTACAGTCAGTTCCTGATCAGCAAGGATCAGAAATTCCACCAAGTATTCAGGCTGTTTTACAACAATTTGAGGACGTGTTTCAGGATCCCATGAGCCTACCTCCACATAGACAGTACGATCACACAATTCCATTGATACCAGGAGCAGCACCTGTGAATGTTAAACCTTACAGGTATTCTCCAACTCAAAAAGATGAGATTGAAAGGCAAGTGAAGGAGATGTTAGCTGCTGGCATTATCACCCCTAGTATGAGTCCATATGCTTCCCCTGTGTTATTGGTTAAAAAGAAAGATGGATCGTGGAGATTCTGTGTCGACTACCGAAAGCTTAATGCTGTAACTGTGAAAAGCAAGTTCCCAATGCCTATTGTGGATGAGCTATTAGATGAATTGGGAGGTGCTCAAATTTTTTCGAAGCTGGACCTTAAATCTGGATATCATCAGATCAGGATGTGGGAAAGTGATGAGGAAAAGACAGCTTTTAAAACTCATCACGGGTTATTTCAATTTAAGGTAATGCCCTTTGGCTTGACAAATGCCCCAGCCACATTTCAGTGCGTCATGAACAATCTCTTTGCTGCTTACACTAGGAAATGTGTACTTGTTTTTATGGACGACATTTTGGTTTATAGTCGATCCTTAGAAGAACATGTTTCTCATTTAGCCATAGTGCTGTCCATTTTAAGGGAAAATTCGTTATATGCAAAGAAAAGCAAATGTGAGTTTGCCTCTTCTCACTTGATGTATCTCGGGCATATTATTTCTGCTAAGGGGGTTGCCACTGATCCTGACAAAACAAAGGTGATGGTAGCCTGGCCAGTACCATCCAACATCATTGAACTTCGGGGTTTCCTTGGGCTAACAGGTTATTATAGGAAGTTTGTCAAGAATTATGGTTGGTTAGCAAAACCACTCACAACTTTGTTGCAAAAGAAGCAGTTCCAATGGACAAGTGAGGCTCAGCAAGCTTTTCAAGCTCTCAAGGAAGCAATGGTATCCACTCCTGTTTTAGTACTACCAAATTTTGCTAAACCCTTTGTTATTGAGACAGATGCCTGTGATACTGGTATTGGTGCTGTCTTGTCCCAAGATGGACATCCAGTGGCATTCTATAGCAAGGCCTTAGGGAAAACAGGAGTTTGTCCATCTATGAAAAGGAATTCTTAGCCATTATGATGGCTGTGGATAGATGGAGGCAATATTTGCTTAGAGGTCCTTTTATCATTAAAACTGATCATAAGAGTTTGTGCCACTTGGAAGATCAAGTCTTATCCTCTGATTTGCAAAAGAAAGCTATGGCCAAGCTAATTGGGCTACAATTTCATTTTCAGTATAAGAAAGGCCCTGAAAACAGAGCTGCTGATGCTCTGTCCCGAGTAGGTCAATTCTTCTCGATCCAAGCTGTATCTGGTGGGCAACCAATTTGGGTGCAGGAGCTTATCAATTCTTATGCAGTAGATACTAAAGCTCAGGAGCTATTGCAAAAATTAGCACTAAATGGTGGCCAATGGGAAGAGTTTTCTCTGCAACAGGGTATTATTTATGATCATGGCAGGATTTGGGTGGGAGCTAACATTGGTTTGCAACACAAACTCATTCACGCTTTTCATTCCACCCCGATTGGGGGACATTCTGGTATGGCAGCAACCTATCAACGACTCAAGAAGCTATTTAGTTGGGAAGGTATGAAAGCGGCTGTTCAGAATTTTGTGCGGCAATGTGCTATATGTCAACAAGCGAAACATGAACATTGCAAGTTGCCGGGGCTGCTCCAACCTTTACAAATACCTGAAGGGGCATGGCAAGACATTTCGATGGACTTTATTGAAGGATTGCCTCTGTCCGACAGCTATTCAGTAATCTTGGTAGTGGTGGATCGGTTCACCAAATATAGCCATTTCTTCCCTGTGAAACATCCATTTACTGCCAATCACATTGCCAAGCTGTTTTTCAACAATGTGGTTAAATTGCATGGGATGCCCAGAGCTATAGTTTCAGACCGAGACAAAGTTTTTACTAGACTTTTCTAGAAAGAGTTGTTCAAGTTGTTTGATGTACGGCTTCATATGAGTACTGCCTATCATCCTCAATCAGATGGACAGACCGAGCGAGTTAATCAATGTGTGGAGATGTATTTGAGGTGTTCTTGCTCCCAGACTCCCAAATACTGGGCACGATGGCTCCCTATGGCTGAATTTTGGTACAACTCTTCCTATCACAGTGCAATTCAGATGTCTCCCTTCAAAGCTCTATATGGTTATGAACCATCTTATGGCATTTTGCCTGATTACAATTCTCCTAACAAGGATGTGAAAGAGATGGTTATGGATCGGGAGACATTCTCTACATTGCTGAAAGCGCAATTGGCTAGAGCTCAACAGCGTTTCAAGCATTACGCTGATGCTCATCGATCTGATCGTGCGTTTCAAGTGGGGGAAAAGGTCTTATTGAAGTTACAACCATATATTCAATCATCTATAGCAACTCGACCTTGTCCGAAGTTGGCTTTTAAATTTTTTGGTCCCTTCGAAGTATTGGAGAAGATTGGTCCAGCGGCTTACAAACTCAAATTACCTACCACCAGTGCTGTGCACCCGGTGTTTCATGTTTCCCAGCTTAAGGAGTTCATCCCTGACCACACACCAGTCTCGAACGATCTCCCAGATTCGTTGATGTTGGATGTGCAAGATGTCGTCGAGCCTGAAGAGATTCTGGATCGTCGGCTCATCAAGAAAGGTAATTCAGCATATCTTCAAATTCGTGTGAAATGGACAGGATTATCTGCAGATTTTGCGTCGTGGGAAGATCATGATGTGCTAAAGAAGAGATATCCCAATGCTCGCGCTTGGGGACAAGCGCTGTCTCAAGGGGGCGGCACTGTCAAGGCTGGGACTCAGGAGAGGGGCGACGACGCAGCACCAGACAAGTGACTGGGCCTCCTGGGCCGGGAGTGTGTTTTCCGTTAGCCAGTGGGCTTGTAAGCGTGAGTGGGCTTTGGCGGTGTTGCGCCGGTCAGGTGACTGAGACTATTAAAGGGACAACCTGTAGCCAATCTGGCTTTTGTCGAAAAATGAAGTAAAAGCTTTTCTCTCTCCCAATCCTCTCCTCTCTTCTCTCTGTTCCGCAGAAATGGCGATCGATGGGTTCGTGATTCTCGAACTCTAGGGTTCGGGACATCACACTGTTATGCACTATGGATTCTGATTCTATTGGTTGTGATGCTATGTTTTGTGATATTGGTGGTAATCAACACGGATTAATCCCAGCAGCACTGATTAATCCCAGCAGCTAGCAGCGAACTAGTTGTGATGTTCTGATGTTCAGTGTTTCAGCTAGCAGTGAACTAGTTGTGATTAATCCCAGCGAACTAACACTGATTCATCCCTCCTAGCACAGTGAACTAGCGCTGCATGTACTGAAGTGATGTCCTGGACGGGATCATCCAACTCACCTGCCAAACACCAGCTAGGACGTGATGGTGCTGGAGAAACCAAACACTTGTTGTAGCATTGATTCATCCCTCCCAGTCTTGACCCATCCCTAAAATCATCCTGGATCATCCAGGTTGATACAACCAAACACACCCAAAATCTACGAACTTATGCTTGTTAGAAGTGATCTCGGGGTCGGTCCTAGTGACCGACCCGGATCCAGAGCCGCGCCCTGATCGGGGGCGCAACCCCCTCTTTGGTTGTGGCCCCCGGTCACAGGCGCCATATAAAAGGGGACTAGGGCCGGCACGGACGCGAACGATCCACGAGCCACCGAAAACCCTAGCCCCTACACCCACCGATCGGGAGGCGCCCTCAGTGACCGGAATCGCCGCCACCGCTCTCGACCCCAATGGCGGACGAACAGGATCCCGCCGCCGCGTCGGAGGAGACGCAACGTCGGGACGAGGAGGAGCGCCGCCGCTTAAGAGGAGGCGGCCAAGGCCGAGGAGGACCGGCGTCAAGTTGAGATCCAGAACAGCGCCCCGCCGTTCCTTTCTCAACACCGCCACCATCCCTCCTTCTCCAACCTCAAGGTATCACCATCTCTCTCTCTCTCTCGATCCGAACCATGAACACCCATGAACCTAGACCGAATCGTTTAACTCCGTAGACCTACGTGGTTAGTGGAACGGGCACTAGATCCACACCCTATAGAATCCAACAATGGTATCAGAGCGGGTTGTGCCTAACCCTAACCCTAGAACCGACCTACGGGTCAAGAAATTTGGGGAAGAATCAACGTATTTCGTGCTTTTGCGCTCGGATCCAGAGAGAAAGAGAATCAAATCGAACGAATTAAGAAGCAAATCCCCAAAATCCGAGATGAACCCTAACCCTAAATCCCCAAATTTTTCGAGCCCAACTTTTTTCGCAAGAAATCAGAGAGGGGATGGGGAAGAATAAGAAGAACAGAGGCCCTCGGGCCATACAGTGTTTCGCCGGCGACGGCGGTTAAGGGATCTGGCGGCCACCGCCACCGACTATGGCCTCTGCCGCGCCAGAGACGTTGGCTAAAGCGCCATGCTGGCCGCTGACGGCGGCGCGCCACCCACGGGCGAGAGCGCACGGCGAGAAGTCATGGCGGCGCCACAGACGCCGGAGCTCCGCTTCTCGTCGCCGTTTCGCTCGGGACGGGAGAGGAGACAGAGAAAGAGAGGGAGAGAATGCGCTAGGTTTTCGGCCGGTTCCGATTTTTCCGGTTTTTATACCCTCCTGAATTGAATCCTGGCCGAAGGTCTAGATCGACGGCCGAGATTGAGCGCCGCTGCCAAGGTGGTGGGGAATGGGCGTTTAAATCGGCCCAGCCCGAGTTGTGGCCTGGTTTTTCCCACGTGAGCCAAAAGGCCGTTTTTGGGCTGACAAAAGAGAAGCAGATTTTCAGATTATGTGCATATATATGTATATTGTTTTCTTTTATGTATATATGCATTTAGAAAATTAGAATAGATTTAGATTTATTGTGCTTGGAGCTAAGATTTTTTTAGTAATTTAGATTTTGTTTCATTGCTAGAATTTTGTTTTTCATGCTTTTCTTTGAATAATTTGAAGCCAACGTGAATAATTATCAGAGAATTGCATGTTATGAGAATTAAATGGTATTGTCATTAATTTTTGGACCAACGTTAAATTTTAATGATGAACCATGATTAGATCTGAATTAGTCCTATTTTTGTCCAACGATGAATTTAGGCTACTAGTTTTTGTTCTAATTTTTCATCCAACGATGAAATTTAGAATATTGAAAAGAATTGTCTCTTGAGCATGTATTAATTTTGACCAACGTTGATTTTAATTCATGCAAGAAACTTTGTTCTTGAGCCTGTACTAATCCCTTTTATATCTTGTTTCCCGAAGGCTCAAATGCTGCCATCATTCTCACTCAGATGGCAACCATTGACCCGCTAAATGGGAGTAACTACTCCACATGGCGGGAGAAGATTGACATGTTGCTTTCTCTAGCTGAGCTAGACTTCGCACTACAGAATGAGAAACCCACAGAGCCTGTAACGGGCACCGCTCAGTATGAGCATAGAATGATGAAGTTCAGCATTGATAAGATCAAGTGGGAAAAATCAAACTCGAAATGTTTGATGATTATAAGACACCTCATAATAGATTCCATCAAGGGACCCCTCTCAGAGTGCACTACTGCCAAGGAATGCCTGGACAAGCTTAAGGCTCAGTTCACCGGGTCCTCCAAGGCGTATGCTAGCACGTTGGTGAATGAATTCGCCAACATGACTTATGATGGATCTCGAGTGCGATCTTTTATTCAGAAAATGACAACCACAGTGTCTAAACTGAACAAGTACTTAGGGCAGAATTTGCCTGAAGATTTTGTGGTGCATATGATCATGAGTAAACTTCCAAAAGATTTCAGCACTTTTCATGTGCACTACAACACCACTGTCTCTGACAAGTGGTCCATAGATCAACTCATGGCTCAATGCACCCAAGAAGAAGAAAGGTTGAAGGGTCACAAGGGGACTCATCAACTATACAAAGCAACAAGTCAAGCAAGTGAATAAGAACTCCAAGCAATCCTTTAAGAAGGGATGAAGGTGACTCTGGTGCATCCGTAGCAAGACACCTCCTACCAACTACAACCATGGTAAAGGGACAAATCCAGACAAGTTTTCCCGGTGCCCCATGACACTTGCATGTATTGCAAGGAAAAGGGACACTATAAGAAAGATCGCCCAAAATTCTCAAGTCCCTTCTCCGTAAAGGTATAGACCAAGTCACTTTTATAGATGAATCCTCAGACTTAGAATTTTCCGCCAATGTTTGGTGGATTGACTCGGTGCAACTGCATGTTGCTAATTCTTTCTGAGGCTTCCGTACAATGAGGATCTTGGCAAAAGGCCAAAGAAGCGTGAGGGTAGGCGATGGGAAAGAAGCACAAGTCAAAGCCATTGGAGATCTTCCTTTAGAATTAGATGATGGTTTTGTGCTTACTTTGAGAGATGTTCTTTATGTGCCCTCTTTAAAGAGGAATTTAATTTCCGTTTCTAGACTTGATGATGAGAACATACATTGCAACTTTGGTGATCATAAATGTGTTATTCGTTGTAATAACAAAGATGTTGGTCTCGCCATTAGACGAGATATGCTTTATTTGCTTTCTCATTGCAGTGTTGTGAATGAAATTAATGCATCCAACTTTGTACAAGAAACACGTAAGAATAAGAAAAGGAAAAGGAATGATGGAGAATCCTCGTCGAAATTGTGGCATTGTCGTTTAGGCCACATTTCGAGGGGGAGAATGGAGCGTTTGATTAAAGAAGATATTCTCCATCCTTTAGACTTTGCAGATTTAGAACATTGCATTGATTGCATTAAAGGAAAATTTGCAAAGAAGATTAAGAAAACCGCACAAGGTAGCTCGAGAGTGTTAGAAATAATTCATACAGATATTTGTGGTCCTTTCCCTCAAAAGACAATAGACGGTTTTGACTCGTTCATCACGTTCACGATGATCACTCGTTATGGCTACATCTATCCCATAAAGGAAAGATCGAAGCGTTAGATAAATTCAAGATATTCAAAGTGAAGTTGAAAAACAGCTTGATTTAAAGATTAAGATAGTGAGATCGACCGTGGGGAGTACTACGGTCGTCATACATAATATGGACAAGTTCGGGACCTTTTACAAGGTTTTTGCGAGAAAATGGGATAGTTGCTCAATACTCGACACCAGGCGAGCCTCAACAGAATGGAGTGGCAGAAAGAAGAAATCGCACTTTGATGGACATGGTGCGAAGTATGATTAGTTTTTCCACTCTACCGGTTGGTTTGTGGATGGAGGCATTAAAACCGCCATCCACATACTCAACCGAAGTTCCCGATGAAGTCGATGCCTAAGACACCATACGAGTTATGGATGGGAAGAAGCCAACTCGAACTATTTGCATGTTTGGGGTTGTCTGCCGAGGCTAAGATATTCAACCCTACTCGGGGAAAATTAGATGAAAAGACGGTGAGTTGCCATTTCATTGGCTACCCGAGAAATCGAAGGGTTCTGATTTTCTTGTCCGGATAGACACACGAAATTTGTAGAAACGACACACGCGGTGTTCCTAGAAAATGATATGATCGGGGAGCACGGTACCTCGAGAAATAGACCTTCGTGAAAAGAGGACTTTTGTCCCATTTCCGATGGTTGAAGAACCATACTTCTCGATACCTGCTGAGATGGCACCTCCAGTTCAAGCGACTGTTGTTGCAACCCCTGTTGTGGATGCTGGGCCGTCAGGCATAACAACTAATGAACAAGAAGCCCCGGTTCCTGCAGTATGTGAGCCTCCGGCTCCTCCCGTGGTCGAGCCTGCAGAAACGAACAAGAAACGATAGACAATGATCCAAAGACCAGAGCGGCCTCAAGTGGAAGAACAAGATGTGCCCTTGAGAAGGTCACAAAGGGTTAGGAGATCTGCAATCCCTAACGAATATGAGGTCTATATCAGCGAAGATATGGCCTCAGAAGGAGATCCCACTACATATGAGGAAGCCATGAGAAGTCCCAATGCATCCAAGTGGCTTGCGCCATGGAGGATGAAATAAGATCAATGAACGTGAATAAAGTTTGGGACTTAGTTGACATTCCTAAAGGAGCAAAGACAGTAGGCTCTAAATGGGTCTACAAGACTAAGAAAGACTCCGATGGGAACGTGGAAAGATTTAAGGCAAGATTGGTAGCTAAAGGCTTCACTCAAAGAGAGGGAATCGATTACAATGAAACTTTCTCACCAGTTTCATCAAAGGACTCGTTTAGAATCATCATGGCACTAGTTGCTCATTTTGATTTAGAATTACATCAGATGGATGTCAAGACAAAGATTCCTTAATGGAGAGCTGAAAGAAAATGTTTATATGGCTCAACCTAAGGGTTTTGTCATGAATGGAAGAGAAAAGATGGGGTGCCATTTAAAGAAATCCATTTATGGATTGAAACAAGCTTCAAGACAGTGGTACTTGAAGTTTGATGAGACCATTCGAAAGTTTGGTTTTAAAGAAAATGAAGAAGACAATTGCATTTATGCAAAGTTTAAGAACGGGAGGTATATTTTCCTAGTCTTGTATGTGGACGATATACTACTGGCTAGCAGTGATGCGAATTTACTGCTAGAGACAAAGAAATTTCTGTCTTCAAATTATGATATGAAAGATATGGGAGAGGCATCCTATGTCCTGGGGATTCAAATCCACAGAGATAGAAATAGAGGCATACTAGGATTATCTCAGAAAACATATATAGAAAATGTCTTGAAGAGATATGGTATGCAAGCCTGTAATTCAGGGTCTGCTCCGATAGTAAAGGGCGATAAATTTGGGAACTTTCAGTGTCCCCAGAATCAGTATGAAATAGATCAAATGAAATCGGTACCGTATGCTTCCGCTGTTGGAAGCTTAATGTATGCACAAGTGTGTACGCGCCCAGATTTAGCATTCACAACCGGGATGCTTGGCAGATATCAGTCGAACCCAGGGAAGGCTCACTGGGTGGCTGCTAAGAAAGCCTTGCGTTATTTGCAAGGGACGAAAGGCCTCATGTTGACATATAGAAAGTCAGAAGCCCTAGAGTTCTTGGGCTATTCAGATCAGATCAAGGTGGTGCGGGGACACCAAGAAGTCCACGTCGGGATATGTGTTCACTCTGGCGGAGGAGCCGTATCATGGAAAAGTCAGAAGCAATCGATCGTTGCATCGTCGACAATGTACGCTGAATTTATAGCTTGTTATGAGGCAACGGGGCAGGCCATGTGGCTAAAGAAGTTTGTACCCGGTTTGAGAGTGATCGACAGTGTAGAAAGACCACTCAAGATATACTGCGATAATGAGCCAGCAGTTATTTATTGTCACAACAATAAGTCAAGTGAAATGCCAAGCACATTGACATTAAGTTTTATGTTGTGAAAGAGAAAATCCAGGATCACACTATAGAAGTTGAGCACTTGAGAACCGAAAAGATGCTAGCGGATCCGCCACTAAAGGTCTTCCACCCGCGTGTTTGAGAAACACGTGGCGGCATGGGGTTAAAGGAAAACCTATGATTCGGATTAAGGGTGATTAAAACAACCGTCTCACAGAGAAAAATGGAAGCTTTATTCTAAGATAGAAAATGTATTGTAGTCAATGAGTTCAAGAGTACGTAATTGGTCATTCAGAACGCATTGGTCTCGATATATTGACTGTCAAGGGATGGAGCATTGAAAAGTTTAAGAAATAGATGAGACCGAGATCAAGGGGGAGATTGTTAGAAGTGATCTCGGGGTCGGTCCTAGTGACCGACCCGGATCCAGAGCCGCGCCCTGATCGGGGGCGCAACCCCCTCTTTGGTTGTGGCCCCCGGTCACAGGCGCCATATAAAAGGGGACTAGGGCCGGCACGGACGCGAACGATCCACGAGCCACCGAAAACCCTAGCCCCTACACCCACCGATCGGGAGGCGCCCTCAGTGACCGGAATCGCCGCCACCGCTCTCGACCCCAATGGCGGACGAACAGGATCCCGCCGCCGCGTCGGAGGAGACGCAACGTCGGGACGAGGAGGAGCGCCGCCGCCAAGAGGAGGCGGCCAAGGCCGAGGAGGACCGGCGTCAAGCTGAGATCCAGAACGGCAGTCCCGCCGTTCCTTTCTCAACACCGGCCACCATCCCCTCCTTCTCCAACCCCGAAGGTATCACCATCTCCCTCTCTCTCTCTCGATCCGAACCATGAACACCCATGAACCTAGACCGAATCGTTTAACTCCGTAGACCTACGTGGTTAGTGGAACGGGCACTAGATCCACACCCTATAGAATCCAACAATGCTCAACCTCCAGCTCGGAATCAGGTGTGTTTATTGATTCCTGCCGTTCTTGGCTACCTTCCTGAGCATCTCCTGATCCAGCCTTGTCTTAAATGTTGCGTGAATTGTGAAGGTACATTTGGCTGAAGTTGTAGGCCATGCATGCTAGCTGGGCATATGGCATTGCCATACAGCAGTGGAGTTTGCATTTGGTTGGGGAGCTAATGTTTTATCACAGAATATGAGATCATGCCGGTCCATAAGCATGTGTAGGAAACATGAACCGTCAGACAATTCATCATGTGTTCTTGTAATGGTTCAAAGATGAAAAGTGGTGGGTGATGGAATTTGACCACTCGGGAGTCGGGATAGAGGGTTAGTATGGTCTGTATCTGCCATTACAGTCAAATGTCATGAGGTGAATGTTGTAGAACCATGTAGGCATTAAATAGGTGGGGATGGATGCGGGTGGATATTTGAGTTGCTTTCAGCTTGTGGCCTAAATTCATCACATCCATATGATTTTCGTTTGCTGTCTTGGAGATCTGACACTTGGAAATCCATCCTTATAGCCTATATTGCGTTTTAACTAACAAGGGTTGTGAAAATTCATGGTGGAAAATCTCCGCCCTTCTGTTATGATATGGCATTTGCTGATTTTTTTTTGCCATCATCTCGAACTCCTGAGATCAAGTAATATAGCACAGCACTAACACAGTAAGAAAAAGGGAGCTACTTTTGGGGAAAACATACTTTTGTCATTACATATTTTGGGTTTAAGTACAAACATATGTTCTCAGAAACATATATTCTCACTCTAGAGAATAGAAAGCCATATATTTCTAATACTTCACGATAACTTTTGCTCATGTGCTAATTTATCTTGAGTAACAGACATGCAGTAGGAAAACAAGGTCCAATTACGCTTGATCTCAAGTCATCAGCTTTTGATCCGAAGGAGAAAGTATGGACAAAGTTCCCTCCAGAAGGCTCAAAATATACCCTTCCACACAATTCTTCCGATTTCAAATGGAAGGATTACTGCCCGCAAGTGTTCCGGTTGGTAAGAAGTTTGGCTTATATATATGTATGGCCTTGCACTATGGCTTCTGCATGCTCATCAACAGTTTGGCGCACAATCTGCCTAAACTGGATTTCAGGACACTGCGCAAGTTGTTCAAGGTTGATGCAGCAGACTATATGTTATCCCTTTGTGGATACCAGGTTCTCCAGGAGCTCTCATCCCCTGGTAAGGGTGGAAGTTTCTTTTATCTCACGAGCAATGATCAGTACATGATAAAGACGATGAAGAAATCTGAAGTGAAGGTTTGTGCCCTGTAGTTCTGCTTGTCTAAATGCTTTTTGACCTTCGGCGACAACCAATTGTTTTATACCGAATGTACAGAATAACCTTTTCGCCTTCTCTTTTTGTGAATGAAATGGAACACCTATTAATTGACAATATCGGTGGTCAAGGACTCGTGTACTAAACCAAGAATGGTAGACTGAGCGAGTCTTTTTGGAGTCTTTTCATTCTAGTTATTGCTATGCGAGAAATTCTTCGTGACATGGCGAAATTTTTCCCTTTTTCGCTTTCTCATTTCATTCGCGAGGAGCTGGATGAGAAGAAATTTCATGTCCCGTTTTGCAGTAGTCATTGAGATATTTCTGAAGATGCTTCGAGCTTACTATAGTCATGTCCGTGCGTTTGAGAATACTTTGGTCACCAAGTTTTTTGGCTTGCACTGTGTCAAGTTTGCTGGCACTAACCAAAAGAAGGTCTGTACCGAGTATATCTCTATCATTGCCACAACTACTTTACTGATAAATATAAATATTTTCTTCTAAAGCT
The DNA here is from genome assembly GCA_036346415.1 of Raddia guianensis. NCBI lineage: Eukaryota > Viridiplantae > Streptophyta > Magnoliopsida > Poales > Poaceae > Raddia > Raddia guianensis. The sequence continues at coordinate 21,846,999 of CM070539.1, read as the reverse complement.
TATATACCATGCCTGATCGCCAATTTGCTATATACCAAGAATTGAGAGCTACCATAGCCACTGACATGGACATGGACTTCAGAGTTGAACTGTCCAACTGTCATGCTGCTCAAATTGCAGCAGGGTCTGGTTTCTCTACTTGTACAACATCAGCTAAAGGACTGCAAGAAACGGCTTCAACAGAAACCAATTAGGATGATCAACCCCCGGATCCCAAGCCCCCTGCCTGCAGATTATGAGGAATTCAGCTGGCTCTCATGTAGAAATAATGCTCCCGGTTGTGACAGTGGTGCATTTCAACAATCAGATTGCCTTTCTACAGCTACTTTGTTACATCAGACAGTGTGCCATATAGCGCAGCAATGCCAAGCTATGCCTAAATAGCTCTATACATGCATATAGGATTCAATAATGTTAGTGTAGATGCTGACTTAAAGATTGTTTTTGTTAACGTGGGCACTTTTGGCACACTTGGAGGATTCAAGTTACACTTTTGGCACACTTGGAGGAGCGGCGGCGGTAAACGCGTGAGGAGGGAGCAGGAGCAGCGCATAAGGTTTTTTATTTTTCTGATTTTTCTATTTTATTTTTTATGAATTTTACGAATTTTGTGTTTTTTTTCAATTTTTTTTGATTTTTTTTTGATTTGTTATGAATTTCCAAATTTTCTATTTTTATGATTTTTTTATTACTTTTCTGATTTGTTATGATTTTTTTTTCTATTTTTTACGAATTTTTCTGAATGTTTCTGATTTTTATTAGTTTTCCTTTTTTTTTAAAGAAATTTCCTATTTTTATGATTTTAAAATTTTTCTAGCCATGTGGTTGACATGTGGTGTCCATGTCAACGGTTAACAGCCACATAGGTGACACGTTAGCACTTAACGGTTGCCCTAACGGTTTTGGCGCAACCGTACAAACAGAGATAAGTTTAGGAGGGCGAGAGTAAAACTCAAGTTCAGGGGCTACGTGAAAATTGCTGCAAATTTAGGGGGCAACAATGCAATTTTCTCTATCTTCTAAAACTGGATATTTGGATCCTAACTTGTTTCTCTATCTCAATTAGGTCCACGGATGGTATCTTGGGGTGGATTTGCTCATGTGAACTGCCACATAATCACATCTTATTCTTATGGGTAAAAATCATACGTGCCACTGGAGAGTCTCCCCGAGGCGAAAATGCCACCGTAGAGTTTCTGGCTTCGGAGACGCCATTATAGAGTGAAAATTTGTGCATTCATACCATTTTCAGAGCTGGGAGGGAATTTCAGACGAAATACACATGTATATACGGCTGAAAATACGGTCTGACATGTAGGACATGTCAGTCTCCCCTATTCATCTTCTTCATCCTCTCTCTACCCGTTCTTCTTCCTCCCTCTCTCTCTACCCGATCTCCCTCTCTCGCTCACCTCTGTCTCCCGGCACGGCACACCGGCGGCAGCCTCGGCCTCGACGCGCTCGACCCCACGACACTCTCGGCCCTCACCGAGCTCGACCTCAACGGGAACAACCTCGCTGGCGCCATGCCGCCATCCCGCCCAACGTCTCCCTCCTACGCTCGTTCTCCTCGCTCGACCTCCGCCGCTGCCATGGGAGGCGGGTCGCGGACCTCGTCGACCGCTTCCTCATGCCCGACGCCGAGGACCTCTGGAACGAGGACAACAGGCCCCTTCGCCGCGCCGCTGGTGTGCCGCAGCCGCCGAGGACGTAGGAGGTGGGCAGCGTGGAGTAGAGAGGCCGACATGTGGGTCCCACATGCCAGGCCGTATTTTCAATCGTATATACATGTGTATTTCGTCTGAAATTCCCTCCCAGCTCTGAAAATGGCATGAATGCACAAATTTTCACTCTATAATGGCGTCTCCGAAGCTAGGAACTCTGCGGTGGCATTTTCGCCTCAGGAGACTCCAATGGCACGTATGATTTTTGCCCTGTTCTTATTTATTTCCTTGTGGGGCCCGCATGCCCCCTTCCTCTCTTGTTTCTACTTTCCTGGTTTCTCCCACGCTTCTCTCTTTTGCCCTCTCTGCATCCAAGCAAAAGAGGAGGGTGGCCGGAAGCGGCCACCAGATCCGGCGGGTGACCCATTGTCGGCGGGGCCTAGGCATGCTGCCCTAGGTAAGACTGTAGCGAAGGAACTCGGGGCGTCATTCTGGGCAGAGCAGCGGCTGCAGCATACACCCGCACCATGGCAAGAGAGGCGCGCGGTGGCGTTCGGAGCGCGCCGGCCATGGCAGCGAGAGATGTGCGCGGAACTCGCTGGTGTCCACGCCCACCGGCGCTGATCCCCTATCCTCCTCATTTACACGGTCGCGCTGACGTTTTTCGCCGAGGCACTCCGCCGCATCTATCCCGGTTGCCGCCCGGCCTTCACCTACCTGCTGTTTGCTTGCCCACGCCCATGCCCGCCTGTGCCTGGGACAAAGGGGATCAGGCCCCGTGCCCGTGCCCGCGCCCGCCCGCCCATGCCTACGACGACCTCCGCCTTCGTCATGTCATATAGTTGCATTTGCATGTCATGCCATGGCATTGCTGCAAATTGTTCGGTTCTTACTTACCCAGAGAAGTGTGACCATGTTGGAGTCCGAGAGTTTCTCCTTCCGTTCCAATCCAAGCAAGGCTTCGACAAACTGAGAGTCTCCGGCCAGCTCGTCGGCATTGACGGTGTTGGTCCTCCAGTCCTCCTCTGCTTGTGCTCTTTGATGATGCTCCTCGCGAACATGTCCCCCACCCTGCACACTAGCTTCTTGCATCTCCTGACGCATTGCAGGTCCAGCAATTGAGCAGTGGTTTCTGTTCACCATCTCCTTGAGCTCGACGCCGTGGCCAGTGCAGAAGACAGTGGCGAAGCGGTCAAATCGAGCGCAAGGACGAGGGACGACGGGGTAGGCCTGGTAATGGGTCGGGTTAAAACGGGTAGAACGGTTGGGGTTTCCACATGGGTTTGCTTTGGATAAGTGGAAACGGGTTAAAATCATAATCGGGTTGGGGCGCGTTGGGTTTATGCTAAAAACGGATTGGTTTGGTTTGGATTGGGTTAGAAGCAGAGCGGGTACATATGGGTTCAACCCGTCGTGCCCTCACGGGTTGCGCTTATGGAAGCCACACCAGCCCAAGCGAGCAAGCCGTTCCTCTGCAGTCGCGTCTTCACCGGCGAGCACGTCGTTCCTCTCCGGTGCGGCCGTCGTCGGCGGCGACCTTGAGAGCCCCATCTGCGCAGGCCGCCGACGCGTTCAACGACATCAATACAGAGCTCGCTGCCGTGAGGTAAGATCTGGATCTGGGCGGCAGCGGCTCCACGGCGGCGAGGCGGCGCTCCGGCAAAGGGCAGAGGCGACTGCGGTGGCGGCCCTTGGCGAGCTGCGGTAGTGGCGCTCGACGAGCTACGGGTCTCCAGCGACTTCGGCGGTCGGCTCCAACGCAGCAGCAGCGGCGGTTGATCCGACGCATCAACCAGCAGTGTTTCAGATCTGATCATCTGATCCGGCTTCTTCTTTGATCGTTTCTTCAGAGGAATTTATGGACTTGGGAAATAAGGTCTCTCCGTAAGGAAATACTCAAGATTTTTTTAAATACTTCATGGGGATTTGTCTGGCATGTAGAAATGGTAATTTGCCGCATGATCTGGAAACTTACCTCGGTCCTAGGTTTGCAGCATGATCTGTGAAAGTTCTTCTTTTGATTGTTGCGTGATTACTGGTTTTTTGAAGCAAATAAGTAATTGTGATTACTGATTTGATTAGCACATACTTTTTATCTGCACATTAATTTTAAGCAATTAAATTTGATAGAAGCATCTTTGGTCCTCCATGGCGCTGCTTCTATTTTCGTTCACTCGTCGAATCCTACTTGCCTCGGTGGTGCAGCAACCTGCAAGGATGTGGTAGAGCTAGCTTCTGTGTTGGGCTGGAATGGTTTGGGTTGAAAACATTGTTAGGAATGGTTTGGGTTTAAGTGTGAAATGGATTGGGTTGTTTTGAGTCGTGATGATTCATTTATGAGTTGGGTTCGGGTTGGGGTAATGCATCTGGTGGCGTGGAATGGGGTGGGGTCTACCCCATTAGAGCAAAGCTAGGTGAAGCTGTAAAAGTTGTTGTAAATTTATAATGTCTGGTAGAGCGAAGAAATCTTTCAAAGTACAGTGTAAAGTGTAAAGAAAATTTACAGCGAAACTCTAAATTTGCATCATGCTATGCTCTAAGGCCTAGACGGGGGGCAAGGTCTTCCAGCGAAGTGGCTTGCTGGGGAGAGGCGGTCGCCGTCGCTGAGGAGTCCAATGGGGCGGAGCTAGTCATCGCCGAGAAACAGGTAGGGGAGAGAGCAGTAGGTGGGTCCCAAAATAAAACAAATAGAGAAAAATAGATGATGTGGCAGTTCACATCATCAAAACCACCCTAAGAAACCACCTTTGGACCTAAGTGAAAACAGATATCTAGTTTTGTAAGTTATGGACCCAACCAAAACGACAGGAAAAGTTTTAAGGACTTACAATGTAATTTTCCCTACAAAGTCCTGAAACATTTTTATGAAATGTTATATTGGTTGATCCGTATAAAAAGAACAAATTACCAAGCAAAACTATGAATGCAAAACTATGAATCAAAGAGGGATCGTGTTCTCAACGGATGGCGAATCCTATGTTGTGAGAGCATGAAATGACATCAATACGACACAAAGAAGACGACAGTGGCAACCGCCAACCGCCACAGTTTCTGAATGACAAAAATACCAACATAACAACTAGAACTTATCTGGTCTGAAAACCCTAATCAAATCACCTCTCTTAAAACCCTAATAAAATCAGGCACAGAGATCTCATTGTTGGCCTGCCGAGCCGACATTTTGAAAAGTTTCTTTATGGGGATCTGCAAAACATTAGAAGGATTGTCATAATGTGAACATCAATATGGGTTTTTCATTGAATAAAAAGAGAGAAACCTGATCGATTTCTTTCAAGATTTCATCTTGGGTCTCAGGATCAGTGATTTCAATAGTTTGTAAAACCTGCAAACACAGAAAATGTTCAAAAAATTTGACAACAAACACTACACTGTCATCAACATAACAGATTTGTTTACCTTCTCAATGCCTTTTTTGTTTAAGAGGGGCACCTGATAGGTCTCTGAAGCTTCTTTGAACAGTTGAATCTCTTTTAAAAATGGTGCGCATGAGGCGGTGCAAACAACTAATAGCTTTTTGTGCTGTCATGTTAAAAGAAAAAAGAAATCAAAAGTCAAAATCAGCTCATCTATCACAGTGCAGCCAAATGGACTATAAGTATATGCAGGAATGTTTTAATTCGACTGATTATCGCCATTATCGGTCAGGTAAAAACAGTAACCGGTTGAAAATTTCCAGCCTTGCCTTTTCCAAAAAGGCCTTTTCCAAATAGGCCACAACCACACTGCAAACCCATTTTAAACCTAGAAAGAGAACACAGCACTAATTTCCCCCTCGTCATCTCTAGCACTAAATAACTAATTGAAAATTATGAATCTGCAAACCTGAGGAGGTTCCTTGGTGATCACATCCCATATAGTCTGTGCAACAGGCATCGAAAAATGATCACGCCCTGGAATGTATTCACAAAATCTACAAAAATATAAAAGAGCGTCGAATGTTAAAAATATACCTGGGAACTAAAATATAAGATATACAGTGTTTACAACAAATTTTTCAAGTTCTAGGGTATATTACCTTTCAACGTCATCAAGAATGATGACACTGCACTCTGAATGGTAAGCATATTGAAAAACCTGCATTATCACCTGCTCATTAATTACCTAAAAATTGAAAGGAGGCATATCAAAATCAAAATAGATTAGAGTTATTTCTAACCTTAGAGATGTACGCACACTTTGCATATTCGCCCATGCCAGAGGTGCTATGTGATGATATCTGCAATGAATCAATACATAGTTATAGTTAACATGCCTTTGTAAGTTGTAATAGAGGATGTAAAATAGTAGAGGAAAGAAGAACATATAATTTTCATATAAGGGAAACCACTGTCCAGACCAATTGTTACAGCTATTGTGGTTTTACCACTGAAAGGCAATTAAATATACAATTGAGATGAGATTCTAAAACTGCTTACTAGTTACTATAAGTACACCAGAGATGTTTCAGACTACCTTCCACTAGGGCCATCGAAAACGATGGTTGTGAGACGTACGTCCTTTCTGGCTATAAATTGTTCCACAGTAAGCATTACTGACTTGTAGATTTTACTATGTTCATCGCCGCAATCAATAAAGCCATGCATCCTGTATATTTTGCACAAATATAAGTTGCTATTGCTGATTATATTAAACGGCATACAATATAATAGCAACACACCTGCATCTATTCATATCAGCGCTGTCAACACCAAATGCAGGCCTTACTTCATCAAGTGCTTGGTGAAAGTCGTCCATACTGACTTGTAACCTACCATCATGCATTGGCCTAATAATATTAGCCATGCTTTACTTCTCCAGTGCGAAAGAAACAGCACTTCGTACAACACCTTCCAGTTCAGCACCACTATAGTTATGGGTTTGTGCAGCTGCTTCATTCAGAAGATCAGGTCTTGTTTAGAGTCTGAACATACTAGTGGTTAAAGATTAACATTACCATATACAATGATTCAAAACAACATACCAAGTAATTCAAGACTGACATTGGGCGCAAGAAGAGAGTTTTCTCTCATCTTCTTTTTGTGAACATTGAGGATTTGCAGTCTGCCAGTTTCATTTGGCAGCCCAATCTCTATGTGTAACTCAAACCGCCCAGGCCTGCCACACAAGCGTTAAATGGAAATGAGCATAAACTACTGAAAGATATTAATGTGCAGGTGTTCAGCCCCTAAAACTAAAATAATGATGCCCTGTAAAAGTTACCTCATACCTTAACAGAGCATCGTCAAGCAAATCTTTTCTGTTTGTCAGCCCTATGAGCAAAATGTTGTTTAATGCCTTGACACCATCCATCTAAAATATAAGAGTTCAGTCAAAACCCTTGATTGCATGTATACAAAGAACAAAAATGTTAGGCTTCAGGTTTCAAAAAACATACCATAGTCAGCAATTGGATCACAACATTATTTCTTGCAATCTCACCGTCTCCTCCAATACATGAGCCCCGGAGACTGCAAAATTAGAGTTTATTAATTCAATGCTTCAAATAACACCGAAACGATGCTGCACATGATCTAATATTACAGGAAATGGGCATGCACTACACAAATTCGCGAGTTACACAAGTTCTGGAAAAAAAATACAATGTTCAGTTTTAGGCGTAACTCATTAGTGTACAATCAACATATCAGGCCCATGTAGAACTAGTTTTAGTGCAAATATCTAAATAGCAGACCATGTAGCCGAAGTTGACCATGTATGGAAATATAGTGCAATGGAAATGTGGTGTTCCCTTCCAAAAAACTGTGAACTACGTGCAAGATATAGACATGTGGAAATAGCAGAGTATGTGTTAGGATGTGGAAAACAAAATTTCACCTTCCAATTGCATCAAACTCATCAAAGATAATAACATGTAGAGGACTCCTATCACCTGTTGACAAACAAAGAAAGTACAAAAGATAAGTTTTCTGCCAAGAAATATCAGAATGTTGAAAGTTTTCTATATAAGAGACATCACAAAAACATGGAAGAGGCATCATACCAAGCCTTTTCTCGTCTCTTATAGCATCTGAAAATAGCTTTCTCATGTTTGATTCGGACTCCCAATCCATTTGTTAAGAATTTCAGAACCATTGATTATCTTAAATTAGAAAACAAGTTTTAAACATGGAGAATCCTATGGATAAACATCTAAACAATCCAATGTACAAACATGCAAGTAGTTTATTAGGATTCAAATAATCCTATTTCTACCAGCAAATAGCTTTCTCATGTTTGATTCGGACTCCCCAATCCATTTGTTAAGAATTTCAGGACCATTGATTATCTTAAATTAGAAAACAAGTTTTAAACATGGAGAATCATATGGATAAACATCTAAACAATCCAATGTACAAACATGCAAGTAGTTCATTAGGATTCAAATAATCCTATTTCCACCAGCAAATGGACCCAGCTTATACTCCAGCATCTCTATCCTCAGGTCCAACCATGCACCCCCAAAGCTTAAGCCAGCGCTACCGTGCATTGCTCCTCCCTCCACCAGCTGCCACGACCTGTTTCGCCTATTGCAGCCAGCGGAAGAACCAAGTGCAGCTAAACGGGATGTGGAATCATGATGAAGCCAATTGAGGTGCATGGCAGACTTGTTGCCAGAGCCAAGGTAGTGGACCAAGCAGCGCATTTGCAGCTGGATAGAATTTTTCCAACCCAATTGAACCAGTTCAGTAGGTTAAACAAAATAAAGAAAAATGATTACCTTTGGTTCCACGCATTTTAGTATATTCCCGATATCTCTTGCAATCAGTGTTTTCCCAGTTCCAGCGGGTCCATACAATAGCAGGCATTTGATCTTTTTTATACCCAGGCTACATTATTCAATTGTTTTATTAGACAGATGTATGTCAATCAATATTGGTTAAAAAAATATAAAGCAGGTGATACTGTACTTACCTATCAAACGTCTTCGAGGGGAATAGTCCATATCTAAAGACCCTTCGAGTGATTTCAGCAAACTGAGCATTCAGGCCACCGACATTCCATTGAGTTAAATCAACCTCCCTATGCGTCAACAAGAGGAGTGTGAAATCAACACTGTTGCGGACCTGCAATGCAATGATATGTGTTATTGTCATTATTGCACAACACATACATAAACAAATTTCAAGAATCCAATTAAAGGATAGATAAAGAAACATTCAGTTTAGATCCTAGAATAACTTCAAATGCGATACATGTATCATCTGATATAATCCCCCTCCCATTGGGTGTTAGGTCTAGGGTCCCAGTAATGAGGGCGTCCCTCACAGTTATGATGTAGTATGTTGACGAAAATTCAACATAAGCTTCTGACCACATATGACCATCTGAAAACAATATCAGAAATGATCTTTCGGGCATTAAGGCTCAGATGCATCCCTCAGTCTAACCTATGGCATCTCATGGCTAGCAACACAATGACATGCCATACCTGATCCTTAAAGCGATTGGAGATCATGTCTACTAACAATATTGCATCCAACGGTGCCTACAAAGCAAACAGTGAAGAAAACCAAGGTTGTCAAGACGGCAATGGATGCTAAATGGACGCCTTAATAACCATGATGACAACCATTATGATAGAAGTGGTCAAATCAAATAGGATCATGGTAGAAGGGCAAGAAATTACCTTGTTCTTTGCAGAATCCCTCTGAATCATTTTCTTTATAAAGTTCATGCTCTTCTTTTCAATGTCAAGTAAGAGCCAGTGAAGCGTAAAAGGTGGAGCTGGATGAAAGCTGTACCAAAACAAATTAGAGCAAAACATGAAAATATGAGATAATGTAGAATCATAAGTTGTAATGATTTTCATTAGAAGAAATTTCTACCTGCTAATATAAACTGATTGCTCAATCACTCCATTGATCTGTGATATCTGCAAAGTACTCATAGCAATTTAGCCTTTTCGAACAGAGCTATGGGCTGTGATGTTTACATTAAAGATAAACGTGAGAGGTGCCGGGAAGTTGGTCTTCAAGCTGTCATATCCTTTTTTTTCCTCTTCTAGAGTTTGCAGTAAAATTTTTTGCATAAAATGTGCGGAATTAGTTTATATAAACGGAATTAATCTTAAGGCCAAAAAGGGTTTTAAACTCTCCCTATCTCCTTTTTTCTCTCGGGCCGAAAGGCCGGCACCTCTCATGTTTATCCTTAATGTAAACATCACAGCCCACAGCTCTGTTCGAAAAGGCCAAATTGCTATAAGTACTTTGCAGCTATCACAGATCAATGGAGTGATTGGTTAATCAATGTATGTTAGTAGGTAGAAATTTTTTGTAATGAAAATCATTACAGCATATGATTCTACATTATCTCATGTTTTCATGTTTTGCTCTGATTTATTTTGGTACAGCTTTCATCCAGCTACACCTTTGCGCTTCACTGGCTCTTGCTTAACATTGAAAAGAAGAGTATGAACTTTGTAAAGAGAATGATTCAGAGGGATTCTACAAAGAACAAGTATTTCCCTGCCCTTCTACCATGATGCTATTTGATGTGACCACTTCTATCATGATGGTTGTCATCATGGTTGTTAAAGCGTCCATTTAGCATCCATTACCGCCTTGACAAACTTAGTTTTCTTTACTGTTTATTTTGTAGACACCGTTGGATGTAACATTGCTAGTAGACATGATCTCCAATCGCTTTAAGGACCAGGTATGACATATCATTGTGTTGCTAACCATGAGATGCCATAGGTTAGACTGAGGGATGCATCTGAGCCTCAATGCCCGTAAGATCATTTCTGATATTATTTTTAGGTGGTCACATGTGGCCAGAAACTTATGGTTGAATTTTCTTCAACATACTATACCATAACTGTGAGGGACGCCCTCATTACTGACACCCTAGACCTAACACCTAATGGGAGAAGAATTATATCAAATGATACATGTATCACATTTGAAGTTGTTCTAGGAAATAAGTTGAAGATTTCTTTATCTATCTTTTAATTGGATCGTTGAAATTTGTTTATGTATGTATTGTGTAATTATGACAATAACACATGTTATTGCATTGCAGGTCCGCAACAGTGTTGATTTCACACTCTTCTTGTTGACGCATGGGAAGGTTGATTTAACTCAATGAAATATCAGTGGCCTGAATGCTCAGTTTGTTGAAATCACTCGAAGGGTCTTTAGACCTAGACTATTCCCCTCGAAGACGTTTGATAGGTAAGTACAGTATCACCTGCTTTATATTTTTTAACCAATATTGATTGACATACATCTGTCTAATCAAATAATTGAATAATATAGTCTGAGTATAAAAAAGGTCAAAGGCCTGCTATTGCATAGACCCGCTGGAACTAGGAAAACACTGATTGCAAGAAATATCGGGAATATACTAGAATACGTGAAACCAAAGGTAATCATTTTTCTTTATTTTGTTTAACCTACTGAACTGGTTCAATTGGATTGAAAAAATTTTATTTTCAGCTGCAAATGCGCAGTTTGGTCCACTACCTTGGCTCTGGCAACAAGTCTACCATACACCCCAATTGGCTTCATCATGATTCCATATCCCGTTTAGCTGCACTTGGTTCTTCCGCTGACTGTAATAGGCGAAACTGGTCGTGGCAGCTGGTGGAGGGAGGAGCAATGCACGGTAGCACTGGCTTAAGTTTTGGGGGTGCATGGTTAGACCTAAAAATAGAAATGCTGAAGTCTAAGCTAGATCCATTTGCTGGTGGAAATAGGATTATTTGAATCCTAATGAACTATTTGCATGTTTGTACATTGGATTGTTTAGATGTTTATCTATGAGATTCTGTATGTCTAAAACTTATTTTCTAATTTTAGATTATCAATGATCCTAAAATTCTTAACAAATGGATTGAGGTGTCCGAATCAAACATGAGAAAGCTATTTTCAGATGCTATAAGAGACCAGAAAAGGCTTGGTATGATGCCTCAACCTCGAGCCAGGGGCTCAGGGAAGACGGAAGCGGGCAGGGGGTTGGTGCGCGGGGTCGCCGGGCACAGAAGAGGCGAGGGAGAGGTAGCGGTGGCGACGGTGACCTCGCCGGCGACGGGAGCTCACCGAGGCGACAGTGCGACGGCGAGAGGCGGGGGCGACGGAGGAACTCCGGCGCGGGCTCGATGGAGTCAGAACCTGCAAGAGGTTCGGGGTGGTTTGAGAGGTCGCGACGAAGCTCAGGGAGGGAAAGATCGACGACGAGCTCACCGGGAGTTGGTAGTTCACCGACGGGCTCCTCGATGTGACGGCGCTCCGAGCAGCGGCTCTGCAACATAGGGAGAAGGGGAGAAAGGCAGAAGCATGAGGAAGCGTTGAGGCGAGCCATGGCAGAGAGAGAGAGAGTAGGCGAGCTCACCCGAGGGGCTAATTGGGCATGACGGCAGAGCGACGGCAAAGGGGAACGGAGGTTGCTTCGGCTTAAATAGAGGTGGCGGCAAAGTGGGTAGCTCGGGGCATTGAAGGCCCTCACCGGCGAGCACAGCGGCGGCGCTGTGGCGGCACAGGGAGAAGACGGGACGGCAGCCGAGGCGATGCGACGGCGCGGCGTCAGTGAGAGGGGAGGGTGTCCTGAGAGAGAGAGACTAAGGCCTTGTACATTTCAGCTTAACTTAGCGTAGCGTAGCGTTTCAACAAAATTTATCTTTTTTATATAGCCTATTTGGTGTAATAATTTGTAATGATTTTTCTCAGGTTTTTAGTAGTACTCTTAGAGATTCCAAAACTAATTTTTAATTATTTTTTAATAACATTTAAACCTCTCTTTTAAAACTTTCAAATTTTGCTGAAACACTACGCTACGCTACGATAAGCTGAATTGTACAAGGCCTAAGGGCACTCGCATGCGGCGAGTGAGGGTGCGGTGCGTGTGGGCAACGCAGCGACCCCACGCACGTCCTCTCGGAGGCATGCGGGTCAAGGGGGCAGAAGGGGATGGGCGGCGCCTAGCCTCGAAGAGAGGGAGAGGAGTGGGCGGTGGCAGAGGCGTAGAGAGGAAGGATTCGGATCCTCTGCCATTGCAGAGGTGTACAATAAATTCTATGAGGGGCAATGTTAGAGGAGCACTGTAGCAACAGTGAAAAACATCGTAGAAATACGCGATTTTACTGTATGAAAATCACTGTAGAAAAATACTATAGCAATACATCTCATCCATCAGATTTAGATCGAACGGTGGAGATTCTTTCAATGCAACATACACTGTTCATCTCTGCCATTACTCAAGCAAAGTCAGAGGATCCAGATGCAGGAAGGACGCGGGCGGCACGGCGGGGCGGGGCCGAGGCGGAAGGCGGCATGGCAGCGGCGACGTCTTCCCGGCTCTTCGGTGAGGCGCGCCGGCCAAGGCGAGGTGATAGGAGAGAGAGCAGAGAGAGATAGAGCGAGAGTGTGGGGAAGAGACAGAGGAGACAAGGCCGTCGGGAGGTGGGGGAAGAGTCTGACAAGTGGGTCCCGCAGGGATGGGGCCCACCTGTCAGTGAGACAAGAGAAGAGGCACGACTCGGGCTATCCAGGCGCTGGCTGGCTTGGGAGATGGGCCGAACGCGACCCAAAGAGAGAGAGAGGTGCCGGCCTTTCAGCCCAAGAGAAAAAAGGAGAGAGGGAGAGTTTAAAACCCCTTTTTGGCCTTAAGATCCTTTTATAAACTAATTCCACACATTTTACTTTTTCCAACATTTTTCAAAAGTTGACAATAAACTTTCAAAATTTAGTTTTTAAACACACACAAGTTTTTATTTTCCCACATTTTCTAACTTTTAGATTGACACAATTTTATTTATTAAATGCAAAGAGGCATGATTATGACATGGTGCATGATGCATATTAATTATTTTTAGATGAGGATGCATTTTGAAAAAAATTATCGTGCCAAATTTAGTTCACAAAATTTGGGATGTTACAGCCGGCTCGGCTAGGAGCCCAGCTCGACCAGGGTGCCGGCTCGGCCTGGGCACGGCTCAGCCTGGGGTCGGCTTGTCTCGGCCCGGGCGTGGCTCGGCCAGGCGTGGAGGCCACGACCTTTAGATCAGGGGGAGTGTTGAACGCAATGGCGCGGAACGACGAGTGGTAGTGCGGGCACCGGCTTGGCCGAGGGTTGTCTTGCGCGACTCGGCTGTACCGGCTCATATACGCTTTGATGCGGCGGTACAGGCACGACCGGCGGCGACCGGCAACAGTAGTGGTGGTTCGGTGAAACCCACTGACCGACGCGGTATGGTTCAAAGGAAAAGCTCCTAGTCGACTATTCCGACGCGGCTCATACGGGGTACGGTCGGTGCGGGTCGTGCGTTGCGGAGCTAAAGAATCATGGCAGCGATGCGTAGGACGCGTAGCTCCGCATAAACTAGAATCTAAGCGGCTCACGGTCGGCTAGGACGGGGTCCTTGGCGTGACACGACACAGGCATGATTGTGTGCTTTGATTCGATATTAAGCATATGCACACTGTATATTTCCTAACGGAATTGTGCATTATATGCAGAGATGGCTAGCATCGCCAAACGGGACTTTGCTGAACTCGCTCTTGATGGGAGCAATTACCTCACATGGGCTACGGACATCGAGGTTAGTCTGTATGCCAGAGGGTTGGAGAAGACCATCACGCCCGCGGCTATGGGTGCACTAGTTGTTCCTATGACTGCAAAGTATGGTGCTTTGAGCATCATGAGGTATCATCTCCACTTGGACTTGAAAGTGGAGTATGATATGGAGAAAGATCCCCTGGTTCTATGGAACTCTCTCAGGGAGAGGTTCAACCAGCAGGAGGCCATCGTTTTGCCAGAGGCGCAGAGGGAGTGGACCGTCCTTCGCTTTCAGGACTTTAAGTCTGTGGCAGCGTATAATTACGCATTGCACAAGATCATCGCAAAGCTGAAATTCTGCAAGAAGGCAGTGACCGACGCTGAGATGATTGATAAAACCTTGGGCACCTTTCACCCCAATATGATGATATTGCAGCAACAGTATCACCAGTGCAAGTTTGCGCGGCACTCTGAGCTGATTCTCACCCTGCTGGAGGCTGAGAAGCATGACGAGCTATTGATGAAGAATCACAATGCTCGACCCACCGGGCAAAGGATGAGCTAGAGACGCACCATGCAGCTAAGAGTAACTCGGGCGGCAATTGCCGTTTCCGAAAGAAGGGAAAGGGCAAGAACGGACCCTGGCAGGCGCCGGGTGTGTGGAAAAGGGTCGATATGAAGAAGGGAAAGGGCAATAAGGACGGCTCGATGAAGTCCTCCTTTGCGCCTAGTACCTCTCAGCCATGCCATAGGTGCGGTAGCGCTGACCATTGGGCACGCAACTGCCGTGTTCCTAAACATCTAGTGGAGCTGTACCAAAAGTCCGTGGAGAAGGACGGTTGAAGGGATCTCAGAACGAGAGGGGGGTGAATCGGCCCCTTTTTTAAATTTTAGCGCGATTAGGTTTTACTTTGGGATTAGCAAGTTGGAACCGAACTACCGATTGGACCTATCAACTCTAGTTAGCGAAAGCGATAGCAATCGAGCACAAGCACAAGAGATCACAAGCGACTACACTTGGCTCGATGGCACAAGTCCAAGCAATCGTTATCACAATGTGCAGAATGTAAAGAGAATGGCAAGGAGGCACAAACCGAGTTTCTCCCGAAATTCGGCGCAAACGCCTACGTCTCCGTTGAGGAAACTTCCAACGAATGGAAGCCAGGACTCGCTCGTCCCTAACCCTCAATCCACTTGCGGTAGTTCTTCACCAACGGATGGTGGGTGAGCTCCAAACCCTCACAGAGTGGCGAGCAACTTGCACAGACGGAAGCACTCACACCCCACCGGCACCCGCACAAGGTCGCCGACCTCCAACGAATGAAGGATTTCATTGGTACCAACGAAGGGTCACCGACCTTCCCGCAAGAAGGATTTCACGCACCCCCACTGGGGAGGTGACCGCCCACCAGGACGGGTTTCGTTGGTGTAGAGGACGTAGTCGAAGTCGTCGTACGGTTGAGGACGGGGTACGGCTTGATGTAGACGTACGCTTGGTGAAGCTCGGAGCTCTCAGGTGCGATGAAGTCCCAAGAGCACAAGAACCGGAGGACTCCCGCCTCACCGCCTCTCTTCTACCATGGGGACTAGGTGAGGAACCCCATGGGAAAGAGGGAAGAAGCTTGGGGATGGATGGAGGAGGCAAGGTATGGCACTCTTCTTCTTCCTCTCTCCTTCTCCCCCTCAATCCCTCTCTCAATCTCTCTCAAGGAGCATGGAAACCCTAGATGTGGGAGGAGACCATGGGAGGAGCTCTTTAAGGATAGCGATGAACTTGGGTGGCTGCAAATGAGGCTCTCTCAAGTCTGTCTAGAAAGGATAAGGTCTATTTATGGCCCCCACTCGAAACCCTAGGTCGGAACATTACAGACATCCAGACTGTCCGCGAATTACCCCGGACTATTCGGGATTTCCGGACTGTCCGGAATATTCCGGACTGTCCTCCCCCTAAATAATTATCTGGGCAGAGACTCGATCTGGAGGGATGCCCGGACAGTCCGGAGTCCGGACTGTCCGGAATTCCTGACAACAGTGCAGTGTTTCGTCCTTGTGAGGCCCTTATCGTGCTCGGATTAAAAAGATCAAAACACAAAAGTCGTAGAGAATTTCGAGAAGCGTCTTTTTTGTGTTGACAAGTTTTTCATTCGAGCTACAGAAAAAATCACAAAAATTCAGGAAGCTCACTGCTGTCACGGAGGGACTTGGATTTTGGCACTTTGGACTCGGCGGGAACTTTTGGAGGCTAAGGTGGGAGATTCGGAGGCTTAGGCGGGAAGTTTCGCGCCCTTGGATATTTTTGGCTTTTGGGAAACTTAGTGGCTACGAAACCCCTGACAGCTGGACCCGATCGAACCCTCTCGATCCAGGACAGGTCTACCCTCAGATTCTTTCGCTCTCACCAACCCATCCTGACGACTCCGAAACCCTCTCGAACATGGGACAGGTATACCCTACTCCAGAACCTTCTCGTCTACCCCAAATACGACCCGACAACCTGGACCAACCCCACTAGCTGACGACTCTAGTCCTGTGCTCTGTGGGACCTGCAAACCAGAGAGAAGTTGTTCTACCGGCGTAGCTGGATTGGGCCGAAGACGCATGCAAGGAAAACAGAGAAACTATTAAATAAAGTCCTTAACTTTCGCATTCCAATCCGACCCAGTTGCCATCAATTACCAAAACATCAAGCCCATGGGAGCTTGAGCTTTCAACGGTGCAAGAAAGGAGACCGAGGCACACTTCACCGAGCATGAAGCTATACCCGTGGAGAAGGACGACTCCGCCATGGTGATGGAGGAGAAGACCACTATCCGGGATAGCGGCGACATGACCTCGGAGGGGACTCCGAAGAGAGACAGCACCCCATCTGATGATGAGATTGGGGATCCCTTGGGTATGGAGCTGGATGAGTGTCACTCCAGCCCCGAGGATGCATGTGAAGATATGCAGTAGCCCGCCGTTTTTTTATTGTGCTTGATAGTCAGTTCGTCTGTACCTTTGTGTTATGCTTAATATTTAGTGTTCATGTTGAACCTTGTTAGATGATTGTCCTATGTCCTATCAGTGTATCGGGTGGCCACACTGTTGAATCAACTTAAAGTTTGTTTATGTTCGATTATAATGTTTAAGTTTATGTGATTGCTTGGTTGCATCTTAATATATTCTTATTCATTATGACACAGTGACTTGTGTGATTGGCCATGATGGAAGAGGAGTTGTGCTTGGTGGATAGTTGTACCACTAACACTATTTTGAGGAAGACAAAATATTTTCATAGCCTTCGCAAGAGGGATGAGAATATTATGACCATTGCTGAGAGCAATGCGAGGATAATTGGTTCTGGTCGAGCTGTGCTAACTCTCCCTATGGGTACCGCGATTCTGGTAGAGGATGCTTTGTTGTATCCCGAATCGAAGCGTACATTGTTGAGTTTTAAAGACATCCACATGAACGGGTTCCATGTTGAGACCGATCATGAGAGCGGGGAGGAGGCCCTGCTCATGACGCTTAAGGATGGATGTGACAAATGAGTTATCAAAAAACTCCTTTCGTTCTCATCGGGCCTTTACTACACTTACATAAAGTCGTCTCCTCATGTTGCTATGCAAACCGAGGTAGCAAACCCAGACAATTTCAGGGTCTGGCATGACCATCTAGGACATCCTGGTCTGAGCATGATGAAAAGAATTGTGGGAAATTCTTCTGGTCATAATTTAAAGCTGCCTAATTCCCTGAAATCTGGTGATTTCATATGCATGGCGTACGCTAATGGGAAGTTGATAATTAGGCCCTCTTATGTTAAAGTCCAAGATGAGTCCCTGAAGTTCTTGGAGAGAATTCAGGGTGACATCTGCGGACCGATAGCACCTCTGACGGGTCTGTTCAGGTACTTTATGGTGCTTATTGATGCTTCTACTAGATGGTTCAACGCGTGCCTGTTGCCTACACGGAACCATTCTTTTACTAAAGTTATTGCCCAGATCATTAAGTTGAGAGCCACTTTCCCCAAGGAAAGAATCAATTCCATCCGGATGGACAATGCCGCTGAGTTTACCTCACGGGCATTGATGATTATTGTATGGCTATAGGCATAATAGTAGAGCACTCTGTACCACATGTGCATACCCAGAATGGCTTGGCAGAGTCATTAATTAAGATGATCAAGTTTATAGCTATACCATTGTTGCAAAATTGCCGGCTGCCCACTAGTTGGGGGGCACGCAGTGTTACATGCCGTTGCGTTAATATAGCTTAAGCCGACTGCATATCATAAATTTTCCCTGATGGAATTGGTGCGCAGTGATCCACTGAATATTTCCCATCTGCGTAAGTTCGGCAGCGCAGTGTACGTACCGATCTCACCACCACAGCGTACTTCCATGGGACCCCATAGGAAGATGGGGTTCCATGTAGGGTATGAATCTCCGTCAACAATTAAATACCTAGAGCCGATGACTGGGGATCTTCATCGGGCTCGGTACGCTGATTGCGTCTTTGACGAGGATCATTTTATGGCATTAGGGGGAGAGGATTACCACAAAAAGAAATGCCATGAAATTGATTGGAGTGCCTCAGGCGTCTAGTCTATTGATCCGTGCACTAGGGAAACTGAACTGGAGGTTCAGCGGATAATAAATTTGCATTAGATTGCAAATAGTTTGTCAGATGCTTTCACCGACTAGAAAGGAGTGGTTAAATCGCATATATCGGCTTCTAATGCAACGGAGAGAGTGGAGGTACCCCAGCGTCGTCTGGCCACTCCGTCTCGGGCCTCTCTTGGCAAGAAGAGGGGGAGAGATCCGGTTACACGTGATGCTAAAGCGCGGGGACGCCTGTGTAAGCAGCATATCGGTGTAGGTTTAACACCCCTGGGAGGTGAGAAAGTTCAACTTGCTGTCGAAAGGAGCCACGGCGATGGCGGCTGCATGGAGGGCGGTGCCCCTGCCCACACCCGCATAACTGATGGCACAGGGGAGCGGAAGGCCTCGACTCGGTTGTGTTGGGAAATCATGACGCGTCTAAGGATATGAATGAGGAAATTTCCACGAACTATGTTAGTTCATGATAGCTGTTTAAAACGAAGACTACAATTGTCGACATTTATTTTGCCTCTAAGATTGTTGAGTCCTTGGACTTAGACCCAGAACCTAACAGCATGGCAGAGTGTAGGGGTGCAAACGGATCGGATACGGGCAGATATTGCCCGTCCCATATCCTAACCCATATTTTTTTCTGGATACAAATTCGGATACGAATAAGCCGGATACGGATTCGAATCCGGATTATTGCGGATACGGATACAAGACGAATACGAATCGGTTTCGGATCGGGATAGGATAAACTATCGGATATTTCACATACATAAAAAATATTACAAAACATAATCATTTACTACTATAGCAACACTAATTAAACTTCCATGTGTTCAACACAAAAGCTAAGGATGTTAATATTGAATCAAAGATTAGTTACAACCCTTATTGAACATGTTTAATACAGAGTGCTTGTCGGATATGTTATTGGATATCTACTTGACTAATTTACACTGATATTTTTCGGATATCTCGGATATCCAGATACGAACTGGATACTGCTCTTCCCACATCCTAACCCATATTTCTTCCGGATGGGCGGATACGAATCCGAATCGGATCCGGATATGGCCGGATATCATTTTTTCGGATTCGAATCGGGTTCAAAATGAATCCGGGCTCGGATCGGGCGGATATTTCTCGTCCTATTTGCATCCCTAGCAGAGTGCAAGGTGCGCTCGGACTGGGCTAAATGGAAGGAAGCAATTGAGGCGGAATTGCGCTCGCTTAACCAGAGGAAGGTGTTTGGCCCGGTGACACCAACTCCTCCGAAGGTGCTCCCTGTTGGAGCCAAATGAGTATTCATCCAGAAACAGAATGAGAACCACTAGGTGGTGAGATACAAAGCGAGGCTTGTAGCACAAGGGTTTACGCAGAGACCCGGCATCGATTACGATGAGACCTACTCTCCGGTCATGAGTGGAATAACCTTCCGATATTTAATATCTCTGGCAGCATGTATGAATCTGGAAATGCAGTTAATGGATGTGGTGACCGCATATTTGTATGGGTCGTTGGATTCAGTGATTTATATGAAAGTCCCCGAGGGGGTAAAAATCCCGAATAATGGAGATCGTGCGATGTATAGCGTCAAGTTGGAAAAGTCACTATATGGGTTGAAACAGTCGGGAAGGATGTGGTATAACCGACTGAGTGAATTTCTCCTTGCGAAGGGATACACGAACAATGAGAATTGTCCCTGCGTGTTTGTTAAGAAATCTCGGCGTGAATTTTGTATCATCTCAGTGTATATCGATGATTTGAATATCACTGGAACCGCAGAGGATATATATGAGGCGGCTGCCCAATTGGTGACGGAGTTTAAGATGAAAGATTTGGGTAAAACCAAAATTTGCTTGGGTCTTCAGATCGAGCATCTTTTAGAAGGAATTTTTGTGTATCAAACCACCTATACCCGAAAGGTATTCGAGAGGTTTAATATGAGCAAGGCACATCCCCTAAAACTCCCATGGTGGTAAGGTTCCTACTTCCTAGATGTGGACAAAGATCCCTTTAGACTTAGGGCAGAGGATGAAGAGATTTTGAAACCGGAGGTTCCCTATCTCAGTGCCATTGGGACACTTATGTATCTTGCCAATTGTACCAGGCCTAACATCGCGTTTGCAATGAGTGTATTGGCTCGATACAGTGCGGCGCCAATGCTGAGACATTGGACCGGCGTGAAAACTGTCCTTAGGTTCCTGCAAGGAACTCAGGATCGTGGTCTCTTTTATAAGCAGAGTGAGTCCAAGACCATGGTGGGGCATACGGACGCAAGTTATATGTCTGATCCGCATGTGGCTAAATCTCAGACTGGGTTTGTTTACTTGTATGGTGATACAACGATTTAGTGGAAATCAAGTAAACAATCATTGGTGACAACCTCAACTAACCACTCCAAGATCATTGCCTTATATGAAGCCTCCCCAACAACCGCATCCATGGCCAGATCGAGCTCTTCCTGGCCGGGTTGAGCTATTCCTCATCTGAATCAAGCTCTTCCTCAGCAGATCAAGCTATCCGTCTCCTGAATCGACCTCTTTCTCACTGGATCAAGACGCGGAGGTGAGGGGGTGGGGGAAGTAATGCGGCGCCGATGGGGAGGACGTGTGGCGCCGGCGGAAAGGGAGGCGCGGCACCGGCGGAGGAGGAGCCGAGGAGACGCACCACCGGCAGGGAAGCGCCGGCAAGGAAGGAAACGCGGCATCGGCAGGGGTAGGAGACGCGGCGGAGCCGAGGAGGAGACGCGACGGAGCCGGGGAAGGAGGCGCGGCGGTGGTGCGGCTGGGGCACCGTGGGAAGCAGAAGGGAGGGGAAGGGAACCAAGGAGGAAAGGAGAGTCTGGAGCTGGAGTCTGTGGGAAGGAACTCAAGATTGCCGTACCACATAAACAAGGTTTTGGAGCTTTTGTGAACGTAAGGAATCGACATATCACTGGCTATTGCATTGATGTCTTCGAGGCTGCTGCGAAGAAGCTACCATGTGACCTGAGTTATGAGTTCGATGTATTTTATGGTTCTTATGACGAGCTAGTTCTCAATGTCTCTTTAGGGCCATGCCCAATGTCATCTTTAAACTTTTCCTATTCATCACTATTCATTCACTTTTCAATCATTACCCTATCTACCCCTATATTTTTCTCTCTTATACTTTATTACCTACCTACTGCTACAGTGATTTGAGGGCAAAATAGGGATGAAAAAGAGGTAGCATTGGGCATGCCCTTAGGAGTGAGCCATAAACCTTTGTGCATGCAAGACATTTTTTTAGAACCACATACTTACATTCTTTCTGCTGGTTTGTACAACCAGAAGTACGATGCAGCAATGGGTGACATAACCATAGCTGCTGAGCGAGCCAGTGAAGTGGACTTCACAATGCCATACACCGAGTCTGGCGTGTCACTGCTTGTGCTCACTGAGAATGACTCAAAGCCAATCGAGTGGGTGTTCTTAAAGCCACTAACAAGTGAACTTTGGTGTGCAACTGTGGGGTTCTTCTTCATAACTGGCTTAGTTGTGTGGATTATTGAACAACCCAGAAACTTGGAGTACCAAGGATCAAGTTCGAGACACTTCAGCACCGCCCTCTACTTTTCTTTCTCAACTTTGACATTTTCTCATGGTTAGCACTTCAGGCTCAAGCTTGCTAGTAATATTTAGGGATGAAACGGATCGGATACGGATCGGAAATCACTCATATTGTATTTGATCCATTTAGTTTGACCGGATACGGATTCGGATACGGATAGTACCGGATAGAAATACGGATACGAATAATATCGGATACAAATATGGATCGGACGCGGATACTCTCTCGGATAATACGCGAAAACATATACTAAAGAAATAAGTATATCCAAATACATGTAGTTATCTCTTTGTGACTAAACTTTACGGCTCATAGTCATGAAAATGATGGTGTGTAAGTATCATACCCGATAAAGCAAAAAAAAAATGTAAAATCACATACATCTAGTTGTTATATGTGTTGGTCATATTATTATCCAAGAAAAGCGCGGATAATATCCATCGGATATTATTTGTATCCGTACCGTATCCGCCTTGTCAGATTCAGATATCCATAAAATTATCCGGCTTAATATTTTTGGATATTATTATGCCTCGGTCGGTCGGACGGTCGGAAATTATCCGTACCATTTTCATCCCTAGTAATATTCGATGCATTATAATTGGTTTAATTAGTTTCTTATGGTGGTTCTGAAAATATCATACTTTCTTGGATACTATTCGCAGGCCAAATTATTAAAAGCCCCTTGTCAAAAATTGTTGTGGTGGTATGGTGCTTTGTAGTGTTGCTTCTAGTGCAGAGCTACACAGCTAGCTTATCATCCATTCTTACCGCAAAGAGGCTCCGGCCAGCAGTGACAGATCTCAGCCAGCTCCTGTTCAGTGGTGACTATGTTGGATACCAAACTGGATCGCTTGTGGATTCCATGTTGAGAAATCGAGGCTTCCATGGAACAAGGTTAAGACCATACACTACTGAAGAGGAATACGCTGAAGCTTTGCGGAAAGGATCCAAGAATGGAGGGGTGGCTGCTATCGTTGATGAGCTCCCCTATTTAACCTCTTTCCTCACCGACCCTCGATACCGCGACGAATTTCAGATGGTCAAACGCACATACAAGACACCTGGATTTGGATTTGTAAGCTTCTCGCTCTAATGCTTTGTATATTAACTCTGCATCTGCATCCTTCAGGAGCTATGCTGCATTCTGGGCAAAATAGGCTGGGAAATCTAACTGGAACCATCGTGTTTATGAATTTTAGGTATTTCCTCATGGTTTTCCACTGGTGCACAATCTGTCTACTGCCATCTTGGACCTAACAGGTGGTGAAGAGGGACGACATATTGAAGCGAAATGGTTGGGCACATCAGTACTGGCTCCAACTTATGGCAGCCCCAATACGGATTCAGCACCTCTCAATTTGCAAAGTTTATTTGGTCTCTTCATCATTACTGGAGGCATCTCAGCTCTCATGCTGTTGATAAGCATCGCCAGGTCGGTTCATGCAAGCTACACCAAAGTGGGAAATTCTGGTGTGCAAATTGCCAATGGGGGTGGCAGGAGTGACAGTCAAGAGGAATCTAGTCCGGTGCAGGACGGCAACAGATGTGTGGCTGATCAAACTTGCCATGAAACCAGACATGGTGATTCCCAGATTATCCATCGGAGTGGTGAAGGTGCTTGTGGCGAAGAGCCTAGGGCAACGCAGGATGGTAATGACAACTGTACTGTGGGTGCACACCCGATCCAGATCGTGATAAACAATTGCTGAGAATAGGTAGCCCCAAGGGCTCATGGGTTCTCCTGTGAATGGGTGGCAGGGATGCAAATGGGTTGGCCTAGGGCCAACTTTGGCCCTCTCTAGTTCATTTGTTTGTACTAAATAAATCAAATTTTTAGTACAAATAAATGAACTAGAGAGGGCCAAAGCAGTGGCGGAGCTAGAACATTTTGAGAGCCTGAGCGCAATAAAACTAAATTGTACAGCACTAAAGACCACTAACAGATCATGCTTATATAACATAAGCAATTTGGAGACACACAATAGTCTATTTCACTCAAATCATTGTTCAATACCAATACGAATGTTAAACATTGAAAGAAATAAAAAAACATGATAAATACCTCAATACAGGCCTACCACATACAAAAAAGCCAAACAATCTCCCTTCGGAAACACTGCAAGATAAATTATATTGATTAGCGCATTGGAAAAACACAAAATGTCCCCTATTTAAGGATGTAGAGGATTCATCGTGTCCACGAAAAGCCATGCCTTGTGCTATTAGAAACCTTAAACATTCTAGAGATGAAGTCAAGCGAATTTTATACAACTCCTCTGCTTCTTTAGTTGCACTAGAGAGTTTACTTGACACGCTTTGCCTTTGATTTTTAAAATCATCACAATGCTTAACACACTTGTTATGAGCACTATTCACACCACCAACATGTTCAGGCAAAGCTTTATATGCATGTTTCCAATCATTAAATCCTATTTTGTTAAACACATCATATCCAAAATGTTTCGCCCTTCCCGGTTCTTTAAAGAGAAAACAATAGAAGCAAAATGTTGTATCCTTTGCATCTTTCCGATGAGGTAGAAAGAGGAGGGAGGGAAACAAGATGAAACGAAATCGATCGTCGGCACCACTGACAAGTGGGTCTCCAATTACCAAGAGTCCATGTGTCGATGATAGTTAGTGCCGAGGATCCCAGTTGAGAGATAGTGGATGGCCGGCCGCTCAATGAACCAGCGACCGACGCACGACCGCGGTGCCTCACATATTTTCTGCAAAAAGGAGAGAAAACAGATTATGTGATCGGTCAATTGTGTTAATCTAGAAAGAATTTTGCACGTGCCAGTGTTAATTCTGAACTGACACAATTATAAAGATTATTATATGTTTCAGAGTCATCATCCGAAACCAACCTATATAGATATGTCTACGCTAGTTAGTAATCAAAACTAGCATATGTATTCTGTGTCGGTTGGTAATTAGCACCATCACATCACTACTAGATCAAAAATAACCTTTCTACCGGTCTATCAGCACGGGAAAACTAAACTAAATGTCATTTTTGTTTTTTGAACTCAAATCTTTATCAAACCTTGTTGGTGAGGATGGCATCAAACCCCCTCCCCAACCAGCCCACGTACCTATGAATTGAGGTGTCCGCTTTCCTAAGTACTCTCTCCATTTCAAAAAAAAAAATGTTTTAGACATGCACTAAGTCTAATGTTTTTTTTTTGAGCTGATCTAAAAGACTGAATAGCTAAACGACTGACATAATTGAATTTCGAGAGCTTCTCGAGATAATTTGTAGATTCGGATCCATTTCATTTAACTAGCGTTTTAAAGTGTTAGGATCCACCTTCGAAATTAAACAGTGAAAAAACATACTCAAAAAATATAAAACATGTGTCTTTACAAAACGTAGATAAGTCGTTAAGCTGAAAAGAACAGAGCCTATGTTTGAAAGCTTTATCTATGCAAAGCTTTTATTTTATTTGTATTGGATACAAAAAATCAAACATATAGGTAAAAGCACTTCCATAACATCATATTTTATGGATTCTATAAATAAATTGCAATGTTAACTAGTGGTCAAAAGTTGCATTTTAAAGACCGTGTCTATGTCCAAATTGTCTAGTTTTTGTGATATGCATGGAGTGAGTAAATGCTAAAATTCTTATCTACATTTTTGTTTTTTATTTTTGCTAAAAAATGAGGGAACCGGTTTTCCATAAGCGTATATAACTATATATGCGTTTGGCACCTTCCCCCTAACCCTCTTGTTGGTTCGCGCGTGCTCCAACTTTCTCATTTTTTTTGTCGTGCATTTCTGCAGAACACTAATTAATCTTCTAATTTTAGATTCTTAACCTTCGAGTCCCTCTCATGAATTTAAAAATCAGGTGAGGAGCTTTGCGCAAGAGTGCACGGATCTTGTAGCGATATATCCAACACGAGGGAATGTGCCTGTGACCCCATATATATACTTGAAGATGAATTTCCACCCAAAAAATCCCCTAGCAAGCTCAGCTACTTAAATGCACAACCAAGACAGACCAGCCAGGTCATTGCTCTCCAAGTCATACTCAGCTCAACACTGGCCTAAGTGTCCATATATGCAATTAATGGTACACAGAACGCCCGAATGCCCGATCCTGAATTCTGCAGGTAGGAAATCAGGAATAGTCAGCAGTCAGCCCCGCATTCAGCTTCATCGAAATTAATTGCAATGTACACGCATGTACATGATGTATGATGTATCTGCAAGTACACACACACGTGTGTGTGTGTCATTGTTGCAGCTAGCTAGTGCAGTTGCTGAAAGATTGACTTGGTTAGAGCATCCACAGCAGGTTCTCTATTTTGTAGCCCCTATATCACTAAATACTACCTTCCCTAAAATGATTCTTTCTCTATAACTGTGAACACATCCAGCAGGATCTCTAAACATCGTTCTCTATATTCTCACTCATATATTTAATTCCTTTTGCCATAAACTACTATAACCGCCTTGTACACGAACGGTATATGTATTTATATGGTAAGTATATGTACGAGTAGCATACATGATGAATCGTAAAATAAATTTGGTGGAGTAAAATGTAAATATTGGCATATTTATGTTTGCTAGATATTACTCCCTCCATCCTGAAATAGTTGTCGTTTTAGACATCTCCTAAGTCAGTGTTTTAAAATTTTATCTATAAACTTTTAAATCCATACAAAATTTATCCATACAAAAATAGTTGTCGTTTTATCCATACAAAATTTGAAAAAGCAATGAAATTCAAATTTATCCATACAAAAATAGTTGTCGGTTTGTAACAATGTTGTTTGTTCAAGTTAAGTAAGCAATGGATGCATATCGAAGCCACTATTGTACACTGGAGTGGAGAGTAAACACTACAAAGATTACAGCTTAAGTTTATTTCACTGTACACAATCACATTTCTCCATTCAGAAAACCACGAAAACAAAGAAAGTAGCTCTTTGTGCCCTTTCAGTTTCTACTTCAGCTTTCAAGCTTGTAACTATCTCACCATATTTGTTCAGCTCAGATTCTGACTCTGCTTGGCTACGACTACGTGCCTTTGCTCTCTTCCTTCCAATCGGCCTCTCCATGGGTGGCTCATCCTCGACATCTACTACCACATTGGACCCAATAGGGACAGAAGAAGAACGTGGTGTTGAAGTTGCACTGCACTTCTGCTTCTTCATGCTTTGAGATGCTGCGTAATTGATCCACTTAGCTTCGTTGTGTAGGAGGTTCCAAACATCGATCATGTGAAAATCCTTCCTCTCCTCAGCTTTGTAAAGGGCAAGTGCATCAATGAACTGCAAATATGATAAAACTTGTTAACATGCTGCTGAACAAGCAAGTATTACAAGCAAATACTCTATTGCTTACAATGTCTTTGTCCGACTTGCCACTTTCATGTCGGTTTCTCATTCGATCATAACATCCGGGACATCTTGCTAACGTCTTTGCTTATATTAGCCCACCTATGCATTAGGGATTTCTTACTCCTTTCAGATGTAAATGTCTTGTTTTTGTCATAGTATGTCAAAATTCTCTTCCAGTATGAGTCCTTCGTTTGATCAATTCCTACTATAGGATCAAGGCTCACATTTAACCATGCTGAAGCTAAAAGAAAATCCTCTTTTGCATTAAAATTCTCACTTCTCCCCTTTCGGCTGCTCTGATTTGGTTCTTCATCAGAGAAATCACCTTGGATGTTCGGCAGTGAGGTCGTCCGTCCAACGAGGAAGTCAGCATAGTGATTATCCATTTCACCCATGCACAATGAAACTTGTATCAACGATATACAAACTGCATTTGCATCAAAGACATACAAAAATTCATGATATAGTGTAGATCAAAATTGGTCTAAATTTTCTGTTTGAGCTCAGAAACAACAACTCTGTAAAACAATCACCGGTTTGAAATTATGACATACAAGATGGTAGATGAATAGATGATCAAAATTCATGTTACTCTCAGATTTATGTCATTGTTTGAACTTAAGAATGGATGTTTAATTATATATGACAATCACCGGTTCGAAATTATGTAAAACAACAAAAATTAATGATATAGTGTAGATCAAAATTGGTCTAAATTTTCTGTTTTAGCTCAGAAACAACAACTCTGTAACCCATTAAGTTATGATCAAGCTTCAAGGCTCTTCCTCAGATAAATATCCAATATATGGCATTAAGGCATGGCAGAAGAACCATGCTAGTTAGCCACAGCGATACTAATTAGCACATGGAAAGTACTCCCTGTCACATAAATGTTAATCAAGGTTGCAGACTTAGTTTTGTTTGGGCACTAACTTTCGGTTTTTGTTTCTCTATGCACTTGGTGTGAATTAAGTATAACTGTTGACAAACTAAGAGATACTAGTACTCTCTTTCACTAATTTCGGATGGTATGTACCCTTTGTATGAAACCTAATAGCAGCAGGGCTAAAATTAATATAAGCCACTTGCATCAGAACTAGAAATCTAAGAACATTAAAAACTACTCAGTTCTCTTACTGTTATTTTACCGAAAGTGTTTGTTCAATATGCAGGGTTTGCGTAGGAACATGGAATGTCGCAGGCAGACTTCCACATGATGGCTTAGAAATTCAAGAATGGTTGGATATGGAGGAGCCGGCTGATATATATGTTCTTGGGTAAATTGTTGAACCGCTTTTTCCTCGTCCTTGCCGGCCAAAACAGGGGAAGGGGAGGGGCGCACAGAACGGCGGTGGCTCCAGCGACGGTGCAGCGGCGGCGGAGCTCCGTGGACGAGCCCACCGGCGGCACGGGAGGTAAGGCAAGGGGGCGGTGGAGGTTGGTTGTGTCGTCGGGGAGCTCAAGGCAGCGGTTTCCCGTGCGGGGCGCGTGGTGTAGCTAGTGGCGGCGGCGGCGACTATGGGGGGACGGCGGGAGCTCAAGCAACTGGCTCCGGGCAAATTGGCAGAGGCAACGGCAGGAGGAGGAGGTGAGGGTGGAGAGGACGGCGGAGGAGGAGGAGGACGAGAGGCTGAGGTACCTGGAGTTTGTGCAGCAGGCGGCGGCGCAGGCGGTTGTGCTGGCGGCGGCGGCGTACGCGTATGCGAAGCAGGGGGCGGGCGCCGGGGACCCCAAGCTCTGCTCAAGCCGGCACCGGGGACGACGGCTCGCCTCCCGCGCTCCGCCTCGTCGTGGCCGAGTCGTCGTTTCACCCTGCGCGCGGGAAGGGTGCGAGGTTTCACCCTGCGCGCCGGAGAGATGCGAGGTGTGCGCTGGCAGCGATAGGGCACGTCGCTGCGCTCGCAATATTTGGGGATCGGCCGGCCGTTCCGTATCTTCTAATCGCTCGATGCGGAGCCTGCTGGGTGCTGCACTCCGTGTAAACGCAGCCCCCATCCGCTGTTATTGCATCGCTACAGTGGTTTAAGGGACCTGCTGTGGATGCTCTTATTAGTATCAAGACGAACTGCAGATGAGACCGACGGACTGACTACTGACCTGAAATTTTCAAATGGCTACGTGTGCGTACCAATTCTTCAGTCACATCATGAGCGCGTGATTGAAATTTGAACCGTTCTAGCGCTACGAACGTATTGCTACGAGTATGAATCTTCAGAGTCAAATGATCTAGAGCATGCGCATGTGTAGCCTACGGATATGCAGACGTTCTTGTGCCAGACGTTCCCGCGCACGTCCTTGTGCCAGACGGAAGATATGCAGAAGATGGCAAGCTGACCCGGTAATTGCACTGGCCAGCCGCCGATAAATTTCCAGGCAAGGCGAAGGCGTCGAGGACACCGTGCCATCGCGTACGTACACATGTACGTACGTACGTATATATATAAAGCCCATGCAGATCTGCTTATATAGGATGCGTGCATATATGCATGTATTATGAGCTCGCTCCTCCGGAGGAAGATGAGGAGCGGCGCATGCACAGGCGCTAGCTACTGCCCGTGCGCCGTGGTTTTGCTCATGGCGCTCGCGCTCGCGCTTCGCAATGCGACGGCGGCGGCGCCGCCGGTGCAAGTCGGCGTCGGCTCATGCGGAGGTGCTGCCATGGCTGCGTCGTCTGCGCGTGCAGGTAGGCAACTGAAATTAAGAGATTAGTTTTTCGGATTTGCTAATTCTCATGGGGCTAAAGTTGCTGATTTCGAAGATGTATACAACCTTGACAGTAATGATAGCCATGCTCGTCGGGGCTCTAATAGAATATTCGATTGGGTTTGAAAAAAAATTAAGATAGCATGAAAACAAAGAAAGTCTAATCATTAATTAAAATGATAGCCATGCTCGTCGGGGCTCTTATAGAGGAAAGAAGCTAAAGAAAACCCTGACCTAAAGAAAACTCTAGCAGTTAGGCGAGTTATAAAAAGCTAAGGGCCTGTTTGGTAGCAGCCGCTTAGTGCAGGCCTTATTCTTCTTGCGGCAGCACGAAAGCGCGGCGACGATTCTGCCCGTGGGTGGAGGCGCCACAACCCCCAAAATGAACTAGACGGAGGCAAGCGAGCTTAGGCAAGGCTAAGATGCGGCACAAAGCCAAACGAGCGCCGCCGCAGGCGTGGCGGCCGCGACTGCGGAGTGGCGCGATGCGGCCGCCATCCAAACAGGCCCTAAGACTTCGCCGTAGATACATTAATTAGTCATGCTTTCCACTGAAGGCCTATGTGGCTATGTGCGGTCGGTGGTGGATATGCCCGATCTATGGTGGATAATGTTCAGTTGAGCAATTAAAGATATGATAGTGGATTAGGGTTTTTGATAAAGTTGTCTTCAATGGTAGAAGCTCGATTGTGGCAATGATTGTGAAGTTGGTCGACTGCTCGTCGGAAAAATCTGCATAGGGGGTGAAGTGTTAAAGAAAGGATCCTAGTATTCTTAATTATTACTTTTCTACCCTTTATCATCTTTCTAATTCAAATTGGCACAAGACAACTCCTACAAAATACTCCTAAAGAAGACCAATAAAAATTTATACGATGGATCGAATTGCTCACTTCAAAAAAAAAAAGAGATATAGAAGCCTCTATTATTAATAATAGAAGCACAAACGAAAAAACAAGAACAATTTGAAGAGGATGACAGCGATGTCGACATTCTCGGACTATTTTCAAATGGTTTTAGTTCCTCAGTGAATTGTGTGGGTGTGATTAACTTCAAAAGTGGAAGCCACAAAAATAGCATGCTCAAATCCTTGAGTTTTTTTGTGATTTGTAGCAGGCTAGGGAAGAAGCAACTTTGGAGTTATCTTACTTTTCTAATAATGCGAGATAAGCTTGTTTTAGAATTAGTTTTTTTTCTTTGTTGTTGATTTAGTGAAAATGTTTGGCCAATATGTCCAATAGCTCATTCTGGATAGTGGATTTGCTAG
This sequence comes from Raddia guianensis, assembly GCA_036346415.1. Lineage (NCBI taxonomy): Eukaryota > Viridiplantae > Streptophyta > Magnoliopsida > Poales > Poaceae > Raddia > Raddia guianensis. The sequence goes on along the minus strand of CM070539.1, from coordinate 21,815,329 downwards.
ACTTTCAAGTCTTTTTTTATAAGAGTCGGTGGCTTTTAGTACTGATGTTCGTGGTTTATACTTAATAGTTTTATTACTAGATTTCTTCTCAAGAAACCGGGCATGCCAATAAAACGCCGTGCAAACTATATTATCTATACTACTTTTCAAAAAAACTTGGAAAAGGTGTGATTTTGATCGATTTCCATCTCAGGTAAACATAAATTAAAGTTACTCTCCAGCACCCAATTGGCAACTTCTGCTTTGCATTTTTTTATTGTGTGAAAATAAGAAATGTACTCTTTTTTCACCACATCGAACTAACAAACAGAAAACCGAGTGTCTGGCTTAAAATTTTAAGGACACTTGCAATGCAATTCTCTATTCGTTTCTGTCGACGGTTGGGATATTGACCCAAGTCAACCAAGGTTCTTTAAAGAGGAGATAGGAGACACGCCGAACAACCACGAACAGCAACGAACAGGAGACAGGGGTTTTTATCCTGGTTCAGGCCTCTCGGGAGAGATAATAGCCCTACGTCCAGCCTTTCTTTATATCAAAGAGAATACAAAGGGGGAACTCGGCGAGATCAGCAGGTCTCGATGAGTAGTATGCGAAAATCTAAAGTCCAGGGATCTAAGCTAGATCCTGAGATGTAAAACTCAATGCCTGGGGTCCCTCTAAACGCCGTAGGGGCCCTGTTTATATAGTGCGGAGCAAACCGACCTACCGAGGAATATCGGGCCGGGCTAACTACGAGATCGTGAACGAACTCAAGACATGCCAAACATAACCTACGGTAGATAAGGTGATCTCTAATCTTGGGGATCACGACTCCTAATCCAATCAGGAAACCACGTCCCGGTCTTCTAAGTAGCCGTCAGAGTAACTCGCTCGAGTCGGACTCAAACAGAAGCCTTGGCCATTACGCATCTCGCCAGCCAGGAAGCTGTTCGGCAAGACACACATGGGCCAGATAGAACCTTCCAGGGAGCTGGGCCCTGGTAGGCTGTTCGATTGGGCCGTCAGGGAGTGGGCCATGGCAATGGGCCGTAATCTAATCCCCGACAGCTAGCCCCCGAGACTCAAATAGGAGGACTCACTAGAGTGGGGTCTTCCTCTTGAGACTCCAAACCACGAAGAGGGAAATTTTGCTGCTCCAGAGACATGTAACGATCGATCGAACAGGTTAAGTTTCAACCGAACAAGACATGTTCGGTCCGAACAAACACTGCCAAGATCGAAAGCAACTTTGTTGCGTCGAACAGGGAACGACATCTGTCCGAGCAGAGCACTCAGCCTTCAGTGCGGACACTGGAAAAAATAGCCGTTGGCAGATTCCAACGGTAACTTCTGTCATTGCAAGATGAAAAACAAAGCGACTGCTTTACCTAGCCGTTGCGATAAAAACTAGCTGCTCGGGACTAAACCGTTGCAGAGCCGCTTATACGGGACTATAAAGCACCCAAGCCGCCATGCCACCACTTCCGCTCTCACGCCTTTCCTCTCCAAGCCCGATTCCAACCTTGCCAAAGATCAAAGAGCCGAACTCCACACCCAACTGTTCGTCCGCCCACAGAACCGCCATGGCCAAATTCAAACCTTTGGTTTGACCGAGGAGGACCAAGGTTTGGGAGGAGGAGGGCCACATCGACACCGGTAGTGGAGGTCGCCCGAGAGAGGATACTCCGAGCCGCCGAGGAGAGTTCGTCGACTTGAGCGATTCGCACTGTTCGGGTTGAGGTCTCCCGAGAGCGACTTCGTCGAGGCCTTCTTGAACATCAGCGGATTGGAGGTGGCGAACCTCAATCCGAACTCCATCCTCCAGATGGCCGTCTTCGCACACCTGTGCGAGGGCTATCTGGGCATCGATCCACCGGTGGGGCTGTTCCTCCACTATTACAGTGACGAGGAGCAGCTCGCCGCTCGGCGCCGGGTGCTACTACCTCAAGCTCCGCCACCGCCGACGACGCACAGCAGTACCCTCCCACCGCAGCTCGACTCGATGGGCGCGTGGTGGGTGAGGTGGTTCTACAGCAAGCGGAGCGGCGACAGCAAACTCGTCTTCACCGGGAAGGCACCGGCAAAGGGGACGCCAATGCCTCGGCCGGAGATGACCGCCGAGGACTGGTTTTTGACGAGGAAGATCGCCTCCCTCGTGAGCCTCGGGCTCACGGGCAGGGAGATCATCCGGGACTTCACAACAATAACAGGTCTGTCATCATGGCTGAGGAGGTCCTATCCTTCTACAAGATAGAGGATGGGAAGACATCACAAGGGAGAGCACGGGTAAGTGCCTTTAAGACTCAACCTTTTCATTGGTCATTTCCTCCGAACAGGAATTAACGACTCCATCTGCCCGGGCAGAGAAGCCAACCGACGCATGGGTGACCGAAGGGTCGACGCCTTCTTCAAGGCGGCGAAGAAGGACGGGAGGTCATCGGCGAGGTGGCGACACTGTTCAAGAAGCGTGCTTCGTCCGCATGCAGCGAGGTAAATTACTTACTCTCAGTCTATGTTGCTAGACTTGCAATGTTGTTTAGTGCTAATGCTCACTTCTGAAAACGCGCAGGAGGACCAGCTGATCCTTGGAGGGATCGTAGAGGAACTCTCCGGGTCCGAGAAGGAGAAGGCGAAGAAGGGCAAGGCCAAGGCGCCACAAAGCCCAAGGTGGCGCCGAGCCGACGCGAGTTCGCCATGACACGGCGGCCGCCACCGTCGAAGAGACCACCAGCGGCGACGGAACGCATCGAAAGGCACCAAGCGGGCGCGGTCGCCCCCAATGGAAGAGACCAAGCCCTCCGTCCTCGCCGAGCAGAGCGACGAAGAGGTAAAGACCATGGCCCTCGCTTAGGCGTTACACATAAGCTCACCTCGCCGCATGGATCGGGCAACAGTCGCCGAGCGAGAGGAGGCTCGAAGAAGAAGTCGCGCAAGGAAAAACTTCTGCGCTGCGCGAGAGGAGCGCCTTCGGCTTACCGGGGAGCCGAGCTCGTCGCCCTGAACACCCAAGGGCCAAGGCGAGAAGCCGCCAAGGAGCCCCCGAGGAAGAGGCGGAAGGTTCCGCGAAGAAGATCGGGATCAAGCCTTCCACGGCGGTATGTAGGAATCGATCTTTAGACCTTCCAACCTTCGACGCGTTAGACTTAACGATCATCTCTTTTCATCATTTGCCCAAGAAGAGACCGCCACAGACGACGCCGAGGAGGCGCCGAGCGATCGCCGCCGCCGAGCATCTGCAGCGCGTCACGGCAAAGTGAGGTGGCGAGCCTCAAGGACAATTTGGCGGTGTGGAGCTGCTTGCCGCCGGCTCCAGCCGAAGCAGTCGACGCGCCAAAGGCGCGGTGGGCGGCTGGAGGCAAAAGTAGCGGCGGCGCCACGGACTTCGGGGCCAAGGCGATGGCTCAGAATCGCCAGCATGGACCGAAGCGGCCGGTCTGCCAGCACTTCGTCGCAGGGCAGCTCACCGAGGCGACGGGATTCTCCGCGGCGGTGAAATCCCGCCAGGAGCAATAAGAAGCCTCGGCAGGTCGAGCAAGTCGTCTTGCCGGTGGAAACAACGGCGCCACCCAGCCGGAGTGGCTCGGCCTCGCCCAAGACGTTTCAAAGCGGAAGAGGAAAAGGAAGAGGAGAAGGAGCGCGAGACGAAAGCGCCGCCCGTCGCTCCCGCTCCGAAAGCGAGATGCGCCCCGCAAGAAGAAGGAGCGAACAAAGCGCGGCGGCAAGAACACGCCCGCCTCATCCCAAGACGAAGCGGGCTTCGTGGACGCATGGCCTCGAGGACCGCTGCGTCGCTGGATCAAGCGCCGACTTGGCAAGGTAAACACCAAGACCACGCTTAGCTCGGTTGGGTAGTTTCACCAAAAACGGCTAACTAGTCTTCTTTCTCGTGTCTTGAAGGACACCATGGAGGAGCTTGAGGACGGCGTCACCATCGAGCGGAGCGCCAGATCAAGGCGTCCTCCGGAGCACCTCCGGACGAGGAGTCCGAGGGGGCCCTCTCGCACCAGCCCAAAGTCGGCCGGCCAAGGCGAAGGTGAAGAGGCTCAAAGTCCAACTGGTCAAGAGAGGCGTTCTGCGAGTCTCTCCTAGGGAGGCCGAGGAGCTTGCAAGCAAGCCATTAAGGCGAAAGCATCATGAGGAGAAGCCGTCCGCTGCAAGTGGCTCAAGAGCAGCTTGCGATGTTTCCTAACGGCGGGACCAGCTTTGGCGGAAGTCAAGAGACTCAAGGCCCGACTTGCTAAAGAAGAGCAGACTTCGCGGGTCTCAAGCAAAATCTCAACCCGTGGGCTTCAGGAGAGATCAAGAGATGTGGGATGGCGGTGAGGGCGATCACCGCAGAGAAGAAGGTCAAGGAGCTGGACGAGCAGCTCAAGACGACCGATCAGCTGCGCGCCAAGACCGAGGAGGTCGAGGCCATCCGGGCAGAGGGTGCGGCACAAGCCAAGCGGAGCAAGGAGGAGATCGAACGCCTCCGAGCTGAAGCCCGGGAAGGAATCAAGGCTCAGGGCGAAGTCGTGCGCCTCAAGTTAGAAGTTGAGGAGCTAAAGGAGCAGCTTGCTCCTAAGTAGCACCGCGGCTGTAACCCGAAAGGGCCTTGTACCCGAAACTTTTGAGTCAATGTAATAAAGTATTTACCTTTTTCCCGCAAAAAGAGCAAAGACAAAAGACAAGAACGAGCGAAACTAAGAGAAAAGCGAACAGCGCTAGGAAGTTTAAGAAAACCGGTAGAGCGCTTTGCCTAACTCCCAGCCCCCGTTGTGCATCTGCTCGGAAACCTGAGTTTGCGAACCCGAACAGGTGCACAAGAGAAAGAGCGACACCCTAGCCCCCGGTACGGACGATGCTCGAGAACATAAGCTTGCGAACTCGAGCACGTGCGTAGAGAGATAGAGCGACACCCGTACCTTGCTCGATTTGTTCCATAGTCTGCTCGTTGACGTAAGTTAGGCAATTCCGAGAGTAACCGAACAAGGAAAGTGCCTCTGCCGCGGGGGGCTTACGAGAGCAGGCTTTACCAAGTGGTCGCGCCAAGCAGTAAGTGCCTCTGCCGCGGAGGGCTTACGAGAGCAGACTTAGCCGCAAGGTGGAAAGGCCGTGTTATGCAACCCTGAGTTTAGGAACTTATCAAAACTAGATACGGGTAGGGAACAATTCTTAAGATTGCGGAGCCAAGAGTTCGCAAGGCAGGCGACCATCAAGTGTTACGGAAGAAAGTAGTCTGAGAAGACAAGTAGTGAAAAGGGCACAGAGGCCGCGAGGATTCACTGAGAATTGGATTGAACTTTATATGGTGCCCGAGGGACTTGGACGAACTAAGGCGCGAAGTTTAACAAAAAGCGCAGAGGCTAAGCAAACAAAGAGGACCTACACAAAGAACTTACGAAGTTGGTCGATGTTCCAAGTGCTGGTCAGCTCTCTCCCGTCCTCCATTGCCAGGCGAACAGCCCCCGGGCGAGCAGAAGAAACGACCGTGAATGGGCCCTCCCAGCGTGGAGTTAACTTGTTGGCATTGGACAAGTTCTGGACACGGCGCAGAACGAGGTCGCCTGCCTTCAAAGCCCTTGGTCGAACTGACTTGGCAGCGTGCCGGCGAAGATCTTGCTGGTAGCGTGCCATTCTGACTTGTGCCCGGTCGCGTGTGCCTTCGAGGAGATCGAGATCGAGGAGGCGCTCTTGCTCATCGTCAACTAAGTTGACCGAGCTCTCAGGCGAGGCGAACCGAGTATGATTTGGCGGCGGGATGGCTTCGCACCATAGACCAATTGGAAAGGAGTTTCGCCGGTCGCCCGTCAGAAAGCGAATCGCCCAGAGGACGGAAGGAACTTCGTCGACCCGAGCTTTGTTGTGCTCGCGGAGAGCAGCAAACACCGCCGCTTGATACCCGGACGATCTCGTCCGTTAGCTCGCCGATCGCTCCATTGCTCGTGGATGTGCCACGAGGCGAACAGACCTTGGTGCCCAGCTTGTTCGCAGATTCCCGGAATAGCTCGCTCAATCGGGTACCGCTATCCGTGATCGCCTTGTGGGGATCCCGGCGTGACCACGTTGCTTTTGAAAAGCGCACAACCGCTTTGGCGTGAAGAGACGACACAGCTCGCCTCAATCCACTTTGTGAAAGTGTCTATGGCGATGAGGTGTGTATAGCCCTTGTACCCCTTAGGGAATGGGCCGAGGATCCGCACCCCATGTGGAGAAAGGCCAAGATGGGGAATTGTTTGGAGCTCTTAGGCGGGCTTGTGTGCCTTAGGGCATGAAATTGGCAAGCCTTGCACTTAGTCACGATGTCCTGCATCTTGTAACGCGTGGGCCAATAATAGCCCATGCGTAAACGCTTTGCCGACCGTAGTTACGAAGGAGGCGTGGTTGCCGCAGCACCCCTCGTATGTCCCTAAGAAGGAACACACCCTCTGCTGCGAGATGCACTTGGAGAGAACTCTCGAGCACCTTGACGGTAAAGGATGCCATCCACAAGCTTGTATGGAGCAAGACGCCTTGTAAGCGGGAACGCCGCTTCGTCGTCGGGCGTGGTCCCATCTGCAAGGTACCGGACAAATGGCGTTGTCCAAATTCGCTGCACCGCCGATAACGGAGACGGCACCACACTGCTCGATGCCTCGTCCGGAGACGTGATTGAGGGCTTGTAAAGGTGCTCGACGAGCACCCGCCGAAAGCGAGGTTCGCGTGAGGATCCAAACTTGATAGTTGGTCGGCCAGGAAGTTGTCCTTCCTGGGCACGAAGAGCACCTCGAAAAATCGGAAATGCCGCTCCAACTTCCTCACCTCAACCAGGTATCGCGCCATTGAGTCATCGCAGCACTGATACTCCTTGTTAACCTGATTGATGACTAGCTGTGAATCTCCCTTCACAGTTAGCCGTTGGACACCAAGCGACTTGCACGCTCTTAGTCCCGCGAGGAGGGCATCGTACTCTGCAGCGTTGTTAGTCGCCGCAAAGTGTAGTTGGATAGAATACTGGAGTTGCTCTCCTTGAGGGGAGATGTGAACAAAACCAGCCCCCGAGTTTCCAGTGCGCGAGCCATCGAAAAACATGGTCCAAGAGGGTTCATCAAAGTTGCTCGGGAGTTTTCGACTTGGGCGGGCAAGTCCATTCAGCGACAAAGTCATTTAGGACACGTGACTTAATAGCGGTTCGGCAACAAATAATGATCAAACTCGCTAGTTCCATTGCCCACTTAGCTATACGTCCGCTAGATTCCTTGTTCCGTAGGATTTCTCTCGAGGGAACGTGGTGGGACCAGATTTGATGCGCTCGAAGTAGTGGCGAAGCTCGAGGACATGAGCAAGGCGAGAGTAGCTTCGGACCTCGTGGTAACTCCTTTGATCCGTGAAGGACCTCGCCACGTAATAGATTGGTCGCAGATGCCTTCCCTTTCGACCGTCAAGACCGCGGTCACCGCTTGTGGCGTAACCTAGGTACAAGCAGAGCCGCCGCCATGCCGCTGGGTAGTCAAGACGGAGGATTGGACAGTATCGCTCAGATCTGGAAGGATCTATCGCTTCTTCCGCCCACTCGAAACCATTGTGCTTGCGCAGGCCTTAAAGAAGGGCAGCCCGCGTTCGCTTTGACGGAAATAAACTCGCTAGAGCACCATCCGCCAGATGAGGCTCAGATTTCCTTTACGGTAGTTGGAGCTCGATATTTTCAATGGCCTCGATTTTTCAAGGTTGGCGAGATACCGCGAACCAATAACATAATCGAGCAACATTCCGGATCGAACACCAAAGGTACACTTCTCTGAATTTAATTTTATTCGATGCTGGTGAGATTACGAAAAGTCTCGCTGTGTCTTTTACATGATCTGGAGCATACTTGCTTTTTACAACTATGTCGCCGACATAGACCTCCGTGTTTTTTCCGCTACTGCTCGGGAAGGCCTTCTCCATTAAGCTACTGAACGTGGCACCAAAGATTGCGCAGACCGAAAGACATGGTCGTATAGCAGAAAGTGCCGAAGGGGGTGATGAAGGCAGTCTTCTCTTCATCCTCGGGGGAGATGCTTATTTGGTGGTAACCGGAGTAAGCATCTAAAAAACTCAGGAGCTGGGCGTCCGCAGTCGCATCGACCAGCTGGTCAATACGAGGCAGCGGGAAATTGTCCTTAGGACAAGCAGCGTTCAGATCTGTGTGATCGACACACATCCTCCACTTGCCGCCTTTCTTCTTTACAATGACAGGGTTGGCTAACCACTCGGTGTGATCAACGTTGCGGATGAACCCGCAATGGCGGCTTGCAAGTCGATCTTTGATGATCCCCTGTTTGAATTCCGAAAAGCGACGAAGCTTCTGGCGAACAGGCTTTTTGTCCGGTCGGACAGCCAGTTTGTGCTCGATGACCTCCCTTGGGACTCCGGGCATGTCAGATGGCTCCCAGGCAAACACATCTGCATTAGCTCGGAGGAAGGCAATGAGCTCGCTTTCCTATTTGGGGTCCAGATTGGCCCCCAAGTGAACTGTCTTGGAAGTATCGCTGCGGCAATGAACTTCCTTGGTTTCTCCCCGGTGAAGGGAGACCCTAAGGCGCTGAGACTTGGTGCGGAACTTGAGACCGCATGGCGGAAGCTGGTCGACCAGGGCAAGGGACTGCTCGTCGCAATCCAGAGCAGCTTTGTAGTTGCCCTTGACCGTGATCACACCGTTAGGACCCGGTATCTTCACGCAATGGTAAGCGTGGTGGGACACGGCCATAAACTTACCAAGAGATGGCCTGCCCAAAATCGCGTTGTACGCGGATGGGAAATTGACCACGTCGAAAGTGATCAACTCGTCCGGAAGTTGCTTGGGTTCGAAGGTAATCGGCGGGACAACTCGCCTAACGGCTTGACGGCTTCTCCGGAACAATCCGTAGAAGGGCATTGCGACTTCCTTCACTTAGAACGAGGAATTTGCATCTCGCCCAAGACCTTAGCAGAGAGCAAGTCCAAAGCGCCCCGCCGCTCACTGAGTACATGGCCAACTCTTGCGTTGTCGATGGTCGGGCGACCACCGAGGGAGCCACCGAGGCTTGGTCATCCCAGTGGGGCAATCCTCCCGAGAGAAGGAGATGGGGACCTCGGTCCACTTCATCGACTCAGCCGAGGTTTTGCCTTTTCAACGTTATGGACCTCCGAGCGGCTTCCTTGAGGCTGCGTCGAGAGGTGTGGTGAGGAGCCGCCAAAGATGACGGCGATATGGTTCACGGGCTCTTGATATTCATCATCATCTTCCGATCACCATCGTCGATTTGGCGCTTAGCCTTACCGCATCACCTTGTTCGGGCGGGGTGGGCATTGGGCCCTTGCCGTTGTAGAAATCTTGAGCTTTTGCCCAAGTTCTGCGATGGCGATATCATGCCCGTAGTCTTTGGTGGAGCTTGCAAAATCGGTCGCTTGACCTTTCTTGCCTTGTCCGCCCCCTGGCGTGCTTTTTGCCCTTGTAGTTATTGTTGGGCTTCTTCTGCCCATCCTTGGGAGGAGGTGCGCGATCTATACCAGCGACGGTATTGTTCGCATCACCTTTGTTCTTCTTCTTCTTCTTCTGCGACTTCTTGTCACCAGGGTTGCTGCTGCTCTTCTTCTTCTCATCGACACCAGGCTGGGCGGCAGCTCGCCCTTGTCGAACGCTTTTTTGTACTGAACGCGCTCTGCCGCGTTGGCATATCGGTCAGCCGCCTTGAATAGGTCGTTGGCGGTCCAGGTCTCATTGATCTCGAGATCCTAGGTGAGCCGCTCGTCGCGGACTCCGTTTTTGAAGGCGCGGACAACAGATTCATCCGAGATGTTCGGGATCGTGTTGCGGATCTTAATAAACGCTTACGAAGTTGCGGAGGGTCTCCCATTCATCCGGATCATCCGGTGCAGATCATCCTCCTTGCCCAGACGCACGTAATGACTCCGGAAATTAGCGATCGAGCGCCACAAAGCTGGTTCCATGAGTGATGGAACCCTCCGCCGATTGAGCGACCACGTCCGAAAGCAAAGACCTCAAGGACGGTCGGGAGGTAATTAGCCATAACGAGCTCGTCACCCCGCCGCCATGATGGCAGAAGCGAGATGGAAGGGAATTCCTCCGGTTCGAGTCCCATTGTACCTCTCCATGTGACCGGCTTGAACTTTGAGGGCCACCGGACGGCGGCTCGTCGAAAAAAGCCCGCAGCCCCAAAGCGTATGACCGCCACCTTCCCCGCAGAACCTAGTCTTGAAAAGACGTTGGTCTGTGCTGCGCGGAGGAACTCTCGCTGAACAGGATGATTCGGTCCGAGAAACTCTCTCCGGATACCCACCACGCTCCTTCCTCGTGGTTGCGACGACGCGCTCCTCACGAGGGACCGTCCGTGATCATCGCGCGCTTGCCCCTGTGGTCGCGATGACTACGAGGACTCGGCGAGCGACGGCGACCACGGGTAGCCTGCTCATGGACAGTGATCCTTCGACGGTGACGAGGGTCACGCGATCGATCAGAGCTGTCCGAACCATTCCGGGCAGTTTGGCTGCGCTGCCTGGAGGAGTTGTTGACTTCTCCTAGAGACTTTAGGCCTTCAGCCAATCGCTCTAGGTTAGAAGCAACAGACGCCGCCCGCGGGCGAGGTCGGCTGGTTGGTAGATCTAATCACCGGTCATGGCCGCGAAGTCGTTCCCGACTCGCTCTAGGGTTCTGGGACCCCGAGGCATCCGCGTTTTGCCGACCGAGTCCGGTTTAGCGGGAATTAATCCCGACAGAGAAACTTCGCGGGAGACTTGGCGAGGGCACGCGAGGTGGGTTGCGACGCGGTCGCTTGCACCGATCGCGAACCGTGCTACGACCGATTGATGGAATCGCCGAGGTTGCGGCGAATGACGCCTTGCTCGCGAAAGCGCCAGCGACCTCGCCTTGATGCCGAAAGCGAGCTAATCCGCCCGACCTCGCCAGCCGCCACGGCCGTCGCGGGATCCTCGAGGTTCCTACATCGCCATGTTAATGCGGGGGCCATGCGAAGGTATGCCGACGGTGTCATCGTTGTGTCTCCACGGTAGAATCTACCGACATAGCCTTGAATCCGATAAATCTAAACCGTCGTAAAGATCATCGGTTCGTAGTCATCGTCAATGACGGAGGCGATCTGCGGCAATCTACGCCATATAGGCGAGACCTCCGCCCCAGATACGGAAAGTGTTCGAGATCGAACAGATCGATCTGAATCGGCGAGGATGAAACGCGTCGCCCTTACGAGTCGTAGCCCTCGTGAAGTATCTCTCAGATCGCCGACGGAGTTCGACATGCTCGATCTGCGTGTCCCCACGGACGGCGCCAACTGTCGACGGTTGGGATGTTGACCCAAGTCAACCAAGGTTCTTCAAAGAGGAGATAGGAGACACGCCGAACAACCACGTAACAAAGAACGAACAGAGAGGTGGGTTTTATCCCGTTCAGCCTCTCGGAGAGATAATACCCCTACGTCCAGCCTTTCTTTATATCAAAGAGAATACAAAGGGGGAACTCGGCGAGATCAGCAGGTCTCGATGAGTAGTATGCGAAAATCTAAAGTCCAGAGATCTAAGCTAGATCCTGAGATGTAAAACTCAATGCCTGGGGTCCCTCTAAACGCCGTAGGGGCCCTGTTTATATAGTGCGGAGCAAACCGACCTACCGAGGAATATCGGGCCGGGCTAACTACGAGATCGTAACGAACTCAGTACATGCCAAACATAACCTACGGTAGATAAGGTGATCTCCTAATCTTGGGGATCACGACTCCTAATCCAATCCGGAAACCACGTCCCGGTCTTCTCGTGGCCGTGTGTAACTCGCTCGAGTCGGACTCAAACAGAAGCCTTGGCCATTACGCATCTCGCCACCAGAAGCTGTTCGCAAGACACACATGGGCCAGATAGAACCTTCCAGGGAGCTGGGCCCTGGTAGGCTGTTCGATTGGGCCGTCAGGGAGTGGGCCATGGCAATGGGCCGTAATCTAATCCCCGACAGTTTCTTACTATGTCAGGTAGATTAGAAAGATGACCTGACATAGGAGATCATTTTTTATTTGTGAAATCATTTCTATGCCCACCCAAAAACTTTAGAATTAATGTGCAGAGGGAAGGTGGCTTTGGAGAAAGAAAAAAGTATTAATGATGGAATCAATGTTTAATTTGGTTTTCTTTTTTCTTTGTGGTTGTTTTTAGAGAAAATGTTTGGGCTAATATGTTCAATAGCTCATTCTGGTAGTGGATTTGCTAAACTTTCAAGTCTTTTTTTTCATAAGAGTCGGTGGTTTTTAACACTGATGTTCATGGCTTACTTATAGTTTTATTACGAGATTTCTTCTCAAGACGACGGGCATGCCAATAGAACGCCGCGCAAACTATTACTTATACTAGTTTTCAACAAAACTTGGAAAAGGTTCGATTTCGATCGATTTCCACCTCTAGGCAAACCTAAATTAAAGTTACTCTCAAGCACCCAATTGGCAACTTTTGCTTTGCATTTTTTATTGTGTGAAAAATAAAAAAATGTGCTCTTTACAACCACATTGGACTGACAGACAAAAAACTAGCTAGGTGTCTGGCTTAAAATTCTAAGGGCACTTGCAATGCAATTTCTCTACTCGTTTCTTGCTATGTCAGGTAGGATAGAAAGATAACATGTCATAAAATTAATGCGCAGAGAGAAGGAGATCGTTTCTTATTTGAGAAACCATTTCTACGTCCATCCCAAAACGTTAGAATTAATGCGCAGAGGGAAGGTGACTTTGAAGAAAGGAGAAAGCATTAATGATGAAATCAATGTTAAGATATAATACAATGAAGCCATCGTTTCTTATATAGTTTCTGTGTGACATGACATCTATAAAAATGATGTTTAAAAATCTTGTATTAGAACTGCCCTTGTGTTTAACGGTGAGGTTTGCTATAAATGAGTCTATTAACGTAGGAATAAGATGTAAATAGTGAAAAGGAGGTTGATGTTATTAATATATAAAAGAGGTGTAGCAGTTAGAAAAATAAGACAAAACACTATTTGATTAATAAAATGGTTTAACACATATCGCCTGGTGATTAGCAAAAATCAGACACCTAGTCGTAAATAACTTTCAACCAATTTTTTGAGTTGTCAATGAGACATATATATCTCCGTAGGACATGTAAAACATTCAATAAAAACATTGATGTAGAAAATTATTGAAACTTTTCTAAAAATTAGCTTTTACAATTAGCAAAAAGTAGTTCTTCAAAAAACAATTAACAAAAAGTGATAATACACGTGGTCTAACCGGACACCGGTTGCAATGACGGAGATGGTAGACCCCTCTCCGTCCGAAACCATATCCCAAAGCTAGCCAACGGTCCGGCCCGGTTTGGACCAAGTTGGTTCGGTCACTATGCCAACCGGCAACGGTCATGGTCTTGGTCGTGTTGATTCAAGACAATGAACCGAACGAACCAGCCGCTGTGTTTTTTATTAGCCGGTTTGTTTTATTTAAAAATATATAAAAAATTAAGAAAAATCATTGTATTTCACAAATATACATTATAAATTAAATAAATATATATTTATCATAAAAATATATAGAAATACATATATTGAATTAAATTAATATACTACAAGAATTTAATCGAACTGCGTCGCCACTATGCAAACCGAATCAGCCTACCGACGGGCCGAGGCCGACCTAGATTCGGTTCAGCCAGACTAACCCATTTCGCCAACTCTACCGTATCCTCTACAGTACTGCCAAGGACAGTTCTCTCACTGCATGTGGGTCCCACGTAGGGCCACCACCCTATGGGCCCACATGCAGCAACAGAACTGTAGATCCCCACCTCCCCCTATTTACGCAGCGCCGCCGCGCGGGATGGAGGGGTGCGCGATAGTATGGATTGCGCTTTGCTGGTGCCGAGTCCGACGGCTTCCTTCTTCCAGGAAGGTAGAGGCCGTGTGTAGATGGCCAGATGGGTCCTCGGTATAAGAGCATCCCAACAACCCCTCTAAACCACCCTATAAAACACTATTCATGTCTCTGTGAATAGTGTTTTACAGGGTTGGATAAAGGAGCCGTTGGGAATGCTCTACGGAGATCAAATCTTTCCCGATTCCAAGTTTTAGCTGGTCTGCAATTCCAGTTCAGTGCTGAGTTTTTCACCCTCAAGAATTTTCGGTTTAGTGTCTCAGCATACATCTCACTTTGCTTGCGGTTGCCGTGTGCAGAATATAGGCACGGCCATAGAGGTTGGTACTCCCACCATTTTAGATGTCTCCTAAAACCAACTTCGCCAACCGATTTCTAGTATAATTTAATTTAGGTAAAATTGCTCAAGATGTTTAGAGATCCAGAAGGCCACATCAGCAGATGTTTCTATTTAAGCTCAAGATGTTTTGTACTAAAGAATGCTCTTATACTAGACCTATCGTGCTCTTAAGCCAGTAGTAAGTAATATCATAAATTTTGTTTTATTGGAAAACGAATTGAACACTAAGTAATATAAATTTGCATACTATAGTAGCACAGAGGGAAACTTACCTGTGGAATGTACTTGTAACACTATTGCATAAAAAATGTGCGGCCTTCCCTGCAAATAAGCACAATACTGCCTCGTGATTATCTTATATAATTATCATTTTTTAGTAATTTTGGAACAATTATATCTGTCGTGGTGTTATATGAAGGTCTATCCCCCATTCCCCCTTGGTGCTTGAAAAGATGTGGACATTATACTATTTTTTTCCTTAATCCAGAAACCAAGATAATAAACTCCAGAAAACTAGTGGGAAGAAACTCTGGAGCTGGAGTCTGTGGGAAGGAACTCAAGATTGCCATACCACATAAACAAGGTTTTGGAGTTTTTGTGAATGTAAGTAATCGACATATCACTGGCTACTGCGTTGATGTTTTCGAGGCTGCTGCGAAGAAGCTACCATGTGACCTGAGTTACGAGTTCTTTGTATTTTCTGGTTCTTATGACGAGCTAGTTCGCAATGTCTCTTTAGGGGTGAGCCATAAACCTTTGTGCATGCAAGATATTTTTTCAGAACCACATACTTACATTCTTCTGCTGGTTTGTACGACCAGAAGTATGATGCAGCAGTGGGTGACATGACCATAACTGCTGAGCGAGCCAGTGAAGTGGACTTCACAATGCCATACACCGAGTCTGGCGTGTCACTGCTTGTGCTCACTGAGAATGACTCAAAGCCGATCGAGTGGGTGTTCTTGAAGCCACTAACAAGGGAACTTTGGTGTGCCACTGTGGGGTTCTTCTTCATAACTGGCTTAGTAGTGTGGATTATTGAACGACCCAGAAACTTGGAGTACCAAGGATCAAGTTCGAGACAGTTCAGCACTGCCCTCTACTTTTCTTTCTCAACTTTGACATTTTCTCATGGTTTGCACTTCAGGCTCAAGCTTGCTAGTAATATTCGATGCATTATAATTGGTTTAATTAGTTTCTTATGGTGGTTCTGAAAATATTATACTTTCTTGGATACTATTCACAGGCCATATTATTAAAAGCCCCTTGTCAAAAATTGTTGTGGTGGTATGGTGCTTTGTAGTGCTGCTTCTAGTGCAGAGCTACACAGCTAGCTTGTCATCCATTCTTACTACAAAGAGGCTCCGGCCAGTAGTGACAGATCTCAGCCAGCTCCTGTTCAGTGGTGACTATGTTGGATACCAAACTGGATCGTTTGTGGATTCCATGCTGAGAAATCGAGGCTTCCATGGAACAAGGTTAAGACCATACACTACTAAAGAGGAATACGCTGAAGCTTTGCGGAAAGGATCCAAGAATGGAGGGGTGGCTGCTATCGTTGATGAGCTCCCCTATTTAACCTCTTTCCTCACCGACCCTGAATACCGCAACGAATTTCAGATGGTCAAACGCATATACAAGACACCTGGATTTGGATTTGTAAGCTTCTCGCTCTAATGCTTTGTAGATTAATAACTCTGCATCTGCATCCTTCAGGAGCTATGCTGCATTCTGGGCAAAATTGGCTGGGAAATCTAACTGGAACCATCGAGTTTATGCATTTCAGGTATTTCCTCAAGGTTTTCCACTGGTGCAAAATCTGTCTACTGCCATCTTGGACCTAACAGGAGGTGACGAGGGACGACATATTGAAGCGAAATGGTTAGGCACAGCAGTACTGGCTCCAACTTATGGCAGCCCCAATACAGATTCAACACCTCTCACTTTGCGAAGTTTCTCTGGTCTCTTCATCATCACTGGAGGCATCTCAGCTCTCATGCTATTGATAAGCATCGCCAGGTCGGTTCATGCAAGCTACACCAAGGTGAGAAATTCTGGTGTGCAAATCGCCAATTGGGGTGGCGGGAGTGACTGCCAAAAAGAATCTAGTCCGGTGCAGAACGACATGGGCAACAGATGTGTGGCTGACCAATCTTGCCATGAAACCAGACATGGTGATTCCCAGATTATCCATCGGAGTGGTGAAGGTGCTTGTGGCGAAGAGCCTAGGGCAACACAGGATGGTAATGACAACTGTACTGTGGGTGCACACCCCATCCATATCGTGATAAACAATGGCTGAGAATATGTAGCTCCAAGTGCTCATGGGTTCTCTCTCCTGATCAGAATGGGTAGAGGAGCTGCACTTCACACCTTGGATTAGATTGAAATAGATGACATTTTTTGCTCTCTTCTGCTAATTTGAGATAGTTGTTCAGTGGCTCACTGTCATGTTATATGAACCATTGGAATACCCTCCATGTTTTTGTGGTATATAAACCTGAGCTGCTACATAACTACCTTGAGCAAGGAAACCTCTTAATTAGAACATTTTGATAGTGAAAACAGTGCTAGATGGTGCAAACCAGCGAAATATTTTCCTTCTTTAAGGATTTTTGGTCAGGATTTTGTTTTACTATGAATGTAAGAAAGGTATCATGGAGGAAATAAATTTGTCCTAGCCATAAATCAAGTTTTCATGGTAGTCAACTGGTGACTTGTAAAATTTCGGCCTTCTGCTATCCCCGTGTTTTTTTTTTTCCAGAAAGGGGATACCCCATTTCCATTATCAAAGACAACGGAAACATACAACATTCAACCAAACTTACACCATACCAGTTTAACTACTGTCCTAAGAAATTTTTAACCATTGGAACAAGTTTTTCACCATGACGTCCGGAAGGACAAGGAAACAACATACTCCACTGAAATTTAAACTACAAAAGATCAAATAGAAACGATCCACGCTTGACAGCAATCTCAACGAACTACTACCGATGCAACAAAACAAATTCCGCCAACTACTCTCTTGCTTCTTCGATGCCATCCATTCTGCAAATTCTTGGACCATCCTGTCACTCTTTAGCACTTCCCAGGGCGCTCCCACCTAAGTAGTCATCAGAGTTGTACCACCCCCAGCATTTTGTTTCTTCTCTAATCCTGCAACAAAATTTTTTAACATCATGCAACAACTCTTCAGTGTTATTTTGTCTTCATCAGTGTAGGCCCCGGCCCAATAATCCAAAAGAGCACAGCTCACATGTAAAATATTTAGAGGAGATTTAATCAAAATCCCTTCAAAGTTAGCTTTGTTCCAACTTAGCCAAGTAGCCCAACAAATTGCTGTCAGACAAACAATGTGAAATTTTTCACTTGCCCTACTGTCATAGCCATGTGGGGGGTTATCAAAGCATGCTGTGGAGTAAACTCTAGACCGAGTGACATGAAGCATTTTTATTTTTGGATGACTTAGAAAAAATTAGCAGTATCCCCGCGTTATGATAAAAGTTGAGAGAGAGAGAAAAATTAGTGGCACGCCCTGATGCGGCAAATCATTAGCAGTAAACAGTATGGATGTATTTTTTTTAGAAAAAGAAAACGTACACATGACTTCAAACCCCGCTTGAGGGCAGTTCTAGGTGACATGGATGTATGTGGCAGTTTTTGTATGATTTTAGCTGACACAAACACTAATGTGGGATCATTTGACGTGGCATTGATGCCCCCCCTCTCTCGCTCTCTTTCTCGCTTCACTCTCTCCCCTAATCATCTCTCATTCCTCTGCTGAACTCAGAATTGTCGGTTCTCCCCTGCCTCTCTGGCGCCTGAGACCATGATGGTATTATGAAGGCGCTACAGGACATGTTGATGAAGGAAGGCGGCGGTACGAGAATCCAATTGGATCTAGAAGGTCATGACGCTCTCTCCCTCTCCCTCCCGATCTACTCTCTCTCCCCCCCTGTTTTCCTAGGGTGGCAGAGTGGCTGACTGATGGGTAAATAAGGTGAAAGGAGATGTGGGAACTAGTGCGCCCTTGAACTAGCTGGTGATGACCTAACATGGCTAAACCACGATAAGCAGTGGTGAATGGTGATTGTGTTTGGGTGAGCGAAATGACAACGCTCCGGTGTTATGGCGGCGTGGGCTAGAAAGGAGGAAAGACCTAGGGAGATGGGAGGTTCCAGCTTCGATTTTACTAGAGGTGATCCGCAACGACGTGTCCATACGAGTGGCTGGCGACGCTTTGATGTTATGATGTGGTAGCGTCCGGTGATCGACTACCATTGAAGAGTAGGAGGGAAGTAACAGGGCGGCCAGAGCGACGACCTAGTCACCTTGCTTTAGCTTGAGGATGCCCAAATCAGCGTGACCATGTTGGCTATTAGCCAGAGATAAGAAGGAAAAGGTGGTGTGACATAGAGATCAAGGCTTGGGGACATGGGGAGAGAGGTACGAGTAGAGAGATATATAGAGGGAGGGAGAGGAGGACGACATGTCTAACTGGCCGACTAGTGCTAAACCCATGGCGAATGGTGTGATGGCGTCACATTCGAAGATAGAGGTTGGAGAGTGGTATAGGGAGAGTAGAGAACACGAGGGGAGACGCCGGATGAAGAGAGATGGTTACAGGTAATGTCAGTATCCATATGTCAATCCACATATTGTCCACATGTGCAAAAACTAACACCCACATCACCGAAAACCGCTCTCAAGTTAGGTTTAACCAGTTAATAGATCATCTAAATCAATATGGTTTTGATAATTTAACAAAGTTCACCCGTATACTCAGCCAGCATAGTTCATGCACCAAATAGTTTTTTTTTCCCTTAAAGATGGATTCATCTAGTAAACTAGAAAGGATGCCATTTCCAAGGAAGAAATTTCCTACGAATTCTGTTGGGAAACCACCTGTAGGGGAGAGGCCGGCTCGGCAGGCCGGCGGCTTCCCCCGGTGGGTCCCATATATGGACCTGGCCTAAACCCTAAGCAGTACTATATAAGAAGAGGTGGAGCACCCATTGTATAACAGATCTGAAAAATAATAAAGAGAAGCTCCACCCTATATCTCTGTGTCCCCTGTGTTCTTGTTCTTTCTCTGTGATTGATTGTCCACGTTTATACCTCGGACTACACCCTGCAGCGAGGTTTCTCAACACGTTATCAGCACGCTTGCTCCATCGACGTGCCGATCAATCCACGAGAAAGACCGATCTGCATCCACTACAACTACGAAGGTATTTTTGGACGCTGATTACCCCGTAGTTCGTAATCTGTGCGTGAATTTGTTTGCAGATCGAGAAGAATTGTGGTATTTTTCCCTAGTAGATCGGAAACTTTGCAAGAATTTTAGTAGATTCGTTTTTAGGGAATTTGAAACACCAATCTCGAAGATTGATCTCCGACGACGCCGCCTCGTCATGCGTCGCGCTGCCCCGCCGGCGCGAAGCGCCATGTCATTGCCCATGACCACCGCGCTACCGCCGGCTATACCGCCGTCATTGTGGTCGCCGCGTCGCAACACCGCGGCACCGCACGCCACGCCACATACCAAGACGCTGGCCGATCACGCGGCCGCGCCACGGCGCCCGCCCATCATTGCGCTCGCCTAGCCGCTTTTTCAGATTTGGGCGGATGGGCGCGCCCGAGCCACCCTGCGAGCCACACGCTGAAGCGCCACGAGGGGGTCATGCTCATTGGGCCGTCGCCATTGGCTCGCCATCTTATCACGCCAGCCAGCGCCTCTCTTGGCCACGTCGAGCCAAAGCCGCGCCTCGATGGGCAGCGCCCACTGAGCGCCCAGCGCCCGCTAGGCCGCCTACTGGTGAGCATGCTGTCTGTGTTGCCCCGGGCTGCCCCATTGGCCCACCTCAGAAAGTGCAAAACGGGAAAAGAAAAAAGGAAAAGAAGAAGAGAAAGAAAAGAAGGCACTTTAGCCGGAAAATAATTCTGAAATTCTGAAAATTACAGAAAATCATCTGATTCTTGCAGAATCACCGGTTAGGTTTTGAAAATTATTTATTTTCCAACCACTATAAGACTACGTGCAGCCTTGCTAGCAGCAGGTCGTACGCTGGACCGAAAGGTCCAGATTAAGTAGAAATTTTTCAAAGAAATTTGAAAAACCCCTCCGATTCTTGCAGAATTAAGTGAATTACTTTTGAATTCTTGCATATCTTGCAACTCGGGAATCGAATTTTGAACCAATAACAAGACTACGTGCTGCCTTGCTAGCAGCAGGCCGTGCGTTGGACCGAAAGGTTCAGATTAAGCCGAATTTTCAAAAGAAATCGCAAAAGGCCATGGGATTTGAGAAATTGCAGAAAACCCCTTTGATTCTTGCAGAATCACGCGAGATTTGAATTTTAGCATGTTATGCAACTCGAGGATTTATATTTGGCACCTCTGCTTCCGGAAGAATGAAAAATGCATTAAAATCCCTTAGAAGCTTGGAAATTACTAAAAGTTTTTCCGATGTCTTCTGAGATTTTCAAATGTATTTGAAACTTAATCTTCGGCCTTTTAGCATCTCGAGAACTTGAAGTAAGTACCCGGCTTAGAATTTGAAGCATTATTTAATTCTGTAATTATTTTTGTGCAATCCTTGTGTGCATTTGCCATTATAATTATCAGTAATTATTTATGCCTTTGAATTGGTAATGGCATGCTAGAATATATATTACTGAAATACATGAGAATTAATTATGTCACGCACCACATTTAATTAGATTACATGAAGTAATCTTATGAATTAATCCTGAAGTATACATGTGAGTATAATAAAATATGAATTTGAGGTATTGGCATTGCATAGCCAGAGCAACCTCACTTGAGCATTGGACTATAGAATTGTACCCTGTAGCACGAAGCTCTGGGTCGCCATCAGGCTAGAACCCCGAAAGGATTACAAACCGATGTGCGGAACAACCCTGCATTGCACTTTCTTAGACACCCCTCTATGAACATATAGTATTGGTGTATGCATGAGCAACATACCGCACTTAAGAAGCGGTTTTGGACGCTCTAGTATACTATCCTTTCTATTATATGAAATGGGGCATGCATGAGACTACAAATTATGAAAAAAATGGTCAATTCCTCTTTTGTGACAAAGAAGATCACATTCGAGGAGTAATCTCCACTCTCACCTAAGTATAAATTCAAGTGCTTGCAACTTTTGTTGTACAGTCACGGAGAAGCTACTAGGGGGAGAAAGCCCCAAACTTTAAAGAAGGGCATGAATGGGAGAATAAGAATAATTGGCCTATGAAGAGAAAGTCCATTACTTAAGAATGATAATACAAGGAGAAGTCGCATTTTATTTCCACCATTAAAAGGGCAGAACCCTCAAGGCATAATGTCGGGAAATTATGTGTCATTTGGGAGATTGATCTATGATTTGACATGATTATGCATTCAATTATGGCTGATCGATCAAAGAAGAAAGAAAAGCAATGGCAGAAGCTTACCTTGCCATTGTTGATGGGAACTCTAGCAGTGACCTCCCGAAATCTCCCCCTTGTTCTAATTATAATCGCATATGAAGTGCATAGAGAAACGAAGATCTCGACATATGTCATTAAAAACTAGAATAACCGTCTCGGCCCTGTTGCGCCGCTGTTCGGTTACATCTGTGTGGTTGACTATGGGGACTGCCCTTTAGCGATAGAAGATCTCGTCGACCCCATTGTCAATCGTGCCCCGCACCATTGCAACGTCTGTGTTCTCGATTCAATCATGTGCCGCATAATCGATTGCGTCTATTCGCCTCGACTGCTTCACGACGATATTGGCCTCTGTGTTTCGGGAGCACATCCACACGTAGTGGGTGCACATTTGGAATCGCATTTTATGAATTTGCAGTCTAAATTGTGGTTGCTAGCAGACATATAAATTTTAGCATGAATTGAAAGTTCCTGAAGAGCATATTTGAATTGAAACTTTAGAAAAGCGCACATTAATTCTCATGACGGGTTTTTGCATTTGCCTTTATTCCGGTATATATAAAGTTGCAATCAATTTATGAATTTTTTTTTAATCATGAATCTTGCCATTATCTGATTGCAACCTATAATCTATATAGTGCCCTTGGAGGTTATTAATACTGTTGTAGAACTACAAAAAGCATTTTAAGAGAGCTCATATACCCGAATCTATCCTGAAGAATACTGTTAGTATTAATTTGAAAAATCGCTAGTAGCGATCTGTCCATAGCTTGCTCACGAAGAATCACGGGTATATTATTAGGTATTACATCAGCACTTAAGAAGCGTTGTTTACCTCGAGCATTTATGGAGCCTCTTAAATTTAAAGGCATCCGTGCATGTTTTATGAAGAAACAAATGAAGATGATAGCACTGAATGCTCATGCATTATGAAGAATGCCGGATGTACGAAAAGCATTACTAGAAGTAATCCCTCCTCTATGAATTCGGGCTACACTATAATAGATTTAATGCACTTGTAGTGCATGCCAGCTTAGAAGACTGGATTTAGAAGCTCTTAACTCTTATCTTTTCAGTATTATATTCTGGGTTCCCCAGTTTTCGAATGCTAAGGGATTACAAAAACAACTCACCGGGCTATAACATCATATGAAGATTTTTCGAATCTTGAAGATTTTATGTGCCTGAATGTGCCACCGGAAATTAATAAACTTTGAATTATAAAGAAAATGCTAAAGTCCCTGAATATCTGGACTGCATCTAGTTGGACATTTGCTTTTCAATTCAGCCCTTAACAGGACAGTTTTGGTACTTCATAGTGCTCAACACAGTCTCCGATATGTGATCGAGTTTACTCTCACACAAGGAACGAAACATTTGAAGAGAAGATCTTGTAGATCACTAGAATTAAAGAATTTTTCCTATACCATCATATGAAGTCCGCCGTAATGGACACTCCAAGTGACTTTATTTGAAAGTCATTTGATGATGATATTTGAAGCAGAGCACTTTACATTGGCATAGCATGCCACCTCTTGCAGAGAGACTAGCAGTTATATGAATTGAAAAGGAATTTAATAATTAGCCCGGTTAATGAGCAGAGTTGTAATTCTTGAAGAATGTGTGGAGACATGAAGTTTTACACAGAGCATCCCTAATCACTATTCAAAAAAACATGTAGTTCTACAACATCCAACTAGTGCATATAAAGGGTCACCATGAAATTTCTCACTGTGAATTATATGTACCATACCACTATTGACGAGGAATATTTTCCCGTCATTAGGGGGAGAATTAGAACTCCTGAGTAAGAATGCCGAGAAAATATGCATATAGAATTCTCGTGCATGACCTTTGCACTAGTAGAGAAATAGCAGTCTTGAAGAAAATTGAAGTATATATGAAACTACCACTGTATAACCATTTTTGTGATATGAAGGGTGAAAGAGGATCCTAAGGCCTAGAGGGGGGGTGAATAGGCAATTTTAATTTCTTTTTGTAAATTATTCTCAATTAGGCAACAAGTTAAGAATGACCCAATCCTAGTTGCAAGTCAAGTAAGCGGAACCTATAAATAAATCACAAAGCAACTATGACATGGCATTCAAAAGAACACAAGCAATGCGAGAGAGTAAATGCGGAAATTAAATGAGAGAGTGACACGGTGTTTGTTTGACCGAAGTTCGGAGCCGCAACTCCTACTCTCCGCTTAAGCTACCCTTGCGACAAGGACGGCTCGCTCTCGAGCCTACCGCCTCACTCACTCCCGGTAGTCGTTCGCCACTCCGGCGAGGTGGACTCATCACCAGACACCGACTCGAGAGTAGCCACACGCCAAGGCCTACTCCCAAGCCCTCGCCCACGAAGGATATCTTCAAAAGTAACAAGCCCGAAACGCCTCGATCATGCCGGATCGAAGGACTTCCATGAAGCTCGGTATTGGGGTTTGATGGATTGTGGCTTTAGATGATCTTGTGGGTGGAGGAATGGCTCTAGAACACCTAATTGATGAGCTATGAATGTGGTAGGTGAAGTGGAGCAGCAAACCTCAAAGTAGCCAGCCACTAGGTAGGTATTTATAGCCCCAAGAGTAAAACTAGCCGTTGCCCCTCGGAAGAGGACAAAAAGACTAGCCGTTACACTCTACCGGACGCTGTCCGACGGGAACCGGACGCCGTCCAAGCGACGATCGCTCACGGAAAACAGCTGATCGGACGCCGTCCGTAAGGACCGGACGCCGTCCGACGA
This sequence comes from Raddia guianensis, assembly GCA_036346415.1. Lineage (NCBI taxonomy): Eukaryota > Viridiplantae > Streptophyta > Magnoliopsida > Poales > Poaceae > Raddia > Raddia guianensis. The sequence continues at coordinate 21,790,937 of CM070539.1, read as the reverse complement.
TGAAGGGGAGGCGCTGAAATTAGCTAACCGGACGGCCCCTGACGCCGTCCACCGCCGAAAGGGCCTCGGTTTTAACTTGACCGGACGCCGTCCGTAACTACGGACGCCGTCCGACAAGCGATGTGATGCAAAGGACCGGACGCCCCTCGACGCCGTCCGGCTGACAAGAAAGACCAGATCTGAACCTCACGGACGCCGTCCGGTGATTATTGACGCCGTCAAGCGTAAAGGATTTTCGCTAAAAGGTTAGGGAAAATTTAGGTGGGTTTCTCTCTCTAGAAATCTCACAAAGGGATATTTGGGTATTTATAGATGCACGATGGACTACGGAAATCGAGTTTTCAAGAATTCGCAAAGATCCGGCATAGTCCGAGATATTCAACCCTTTTGAAATCCGACGAAAAAACAGAAATAAACCTAACTACTCTAATCTATCGTGACCTCTTCTCTCGCCTGGGTCACGCACTTTGAAATCTTGGAGCAGCTCGTAAAATTTACGCCGCTTCAATTAGGGTTTGCAAAAAAGCGAGTCTTCGCTAGGGTTCTAAGAAGTCCAAAAACCCCTAGCCCTTTATATTGATAAATTTTATCATCAATGCCACTAATAAAAATTAGGGCTCAACGATGCTCACAAAGGGAATGATTAAGTTGCATTACTAGAAGTAATGCGCCAGAGAGGGTTGCAGTACCGAAGAATTGAAGGTACCCCTCAACCTGTTCAAAGGCCTCAGAATGAACAGGAGTCTGGTTCCTCAGACCTAAAGTACACAGGGACTACTGGGGAAAAAGGGAAAGAGGGCTTATCATGACCAAATCACTAAAATGCCCCAAGTAGTGAAGGGGAGCCAGTTGAGACCTGGCAGCTGGAGGGAAGCCTGCTAGCGAGGCACTCCCAGTCTTGAATATTCCATGGCAGGAATAATGCATGAATGAATCGACCAAAATATGTGCACACACTGGCGATAAAAACTAAAGGAACTTGCTCCCGTGATAGAAAATAGCGGTGCAGAGCAAGTAGAAGTGCACGAAGCACACCATGACTAAATGGCCATATGAATTGTATTATTAAGGGAACTTATGAAAAGAGTAACAGCCAAAGTTGATATATATATGCCATATAAAAGAAGGCAATTACAGCGGTATACTAGCATTTTCTCTAGAAGAGAAATGAGAATAATGAATTAGAATGATACATAACAAGGCTGATAGCTCCACGCTTCATGAAGAAGCTTATTCCCTGGTCATGGTATTGCTTTAGATATATCTCATTATTGACAGTACTCAACTTGAAGTTGAGGGTGAAATTTGAATTGAAGGATGTTGTTACTGAATATATGTATAAGAGACTTGGATTCGGATTTGTGAATGAAGATACTTGAAGTATCACCTTCCGTAACCAAGGTAGAGCAAATAGAAATATATAGTGTGAAACTCTGAAAGGAATAGAATGGGATCCTAATGCACCAGGAGACCTGTACTTAGAAGGTTTTAGAAAGGTTTGGCTTTAGCAGAGCCTATTCCTGAAGAACCCCTATGATAGGGAGATCTTTGTAGATAGAAAAAGACCCCTTCCGACCCAGGAAAGAGAGGGAGGAAATCCTCGGGCAGGAAGTCCCGTACCTGAGTGCAATAGGAGTGCTTATGTATCTTGCTAACAGTACACGGCCTGATATTGTATTCGTCGTAAACACGTTGGCTCGATACAGTGCAGCGCCCACGAAGAGGCATTAGAACGGAATAAAGGTTATCTTTCGATACCTCCATAGAAGCATTAATCTTGGCCTGTTCTACAGGAAGAACCAAGATATGAATATTGTTGGTTATGCCGATGCTGGGTACCTTTCGGACCCGTATTCTAGTAAATCAAAAACTGGGTATGTTTTCCTGTGTGGTGGCACTGCAATGCCATGGAAGTCGTCCAAGCAGACACTTGTGGCTACGTCCACAAACCACTCAGAAATCATTGCATTATATGAAGCATCTTGTGAATGTGCATGGTTAAGAAGAATGGTGAAACACATCCTGCAGTCATGTGGATTACCTATTGAGCAAACCCCTACAATTATCTATGAAGATAATGCCACTTGTGTTGCACAAATGTAAATGGGTTATGTGAAAAGTAATCTCACTAAGCATATCGACCCCAAGTTCTTTTATGTGCATGAACTGCATAAGCTGAACGAACTAAGTATTCAGCACACCAAATCCTGTGAGAATTTGGCTGACCTGTTCACTAAGTCATTGCCCACTACCTCCTTTGAAAGGTATGTTAGAGGTTTTGAAATGATCAGGATCAAAGAAGTGCTGAATTTAGGGGGAGATAATTCACACGTTCTGAATTAAAACTTTGGCATGAAGTCAGAGTACCCAACTCGATCTGGAAGATTGAATGCAATGTTGGGTGGTTTGTACTCTTTTTCCCTTGATGAGTTTTTCCCTGAAGTTTTCTCATATAAGGTTTTTAATGAGGCAAATCGTGCGCATAGCAAGCGTATGCTATGTACTCTTTCTCCAATCCTTTTTTCCCACTAGGTTTTTGGATGGAGTTTTGATGAGGCATATGCATCTCGCTGGCAAGGTCCAAGGGGGAGTGTTGGGAAACCACCTGCAGGGGAGAGGCCGGCTCGGCAGGCCGGCGGCTTCCCCCGGTAGGTCCCACATATGGACCTGGCCTAAACCCTAAGCAGTACTATATAAGAAGAGGTGGAGCACCCATTGTATAACAGATCTGAGAAATAATAAAGAGAAGCTCCACCCTATATCTCTGTGTCCCCTGTGTTCTTGTTCTTTCTCTGTGATTGATTGTCCACGTTTATACCTCGGACTACACCTGGTAGCGAGGTTTCTCAACAAATTCAATGGTGGTTGCCTTCTTGGCGCTGCTACACATGGCCCATGACGTGGTTGGACAGGAGTCGTTCCTCGTGGTGAGACGTTCGCGAGGCTGGCTCTCTGACTATAATTCCTTGACAGTTGACATTGACATTGACGATTTCTTCAGCCCTTTCTTTCTTGGCGTAAACTCTAAACGACTGTGCTGAAGAGTGAAGACCAGACGAGGCCTTATGAAACTGACGAGTGACAACATAATACGCGGTATCTTGGTTGAACTTGTGTGAGGTACGTACTGATATATTGATGATGGTCGACTGTTCTCACTGAAGTTTTCGCTGAAAAGAGGCTGGAGTGGCATGGTCGTCGTGTCTCCTTAATTGATGCAGAAAAAAGAAGAGAGGAAAACCGGCCTGACTCCATAAACTCGTCTTTACACATGTGTGTTGATATAAATATCTGCAGCGGAAACTTCCAGGGCACCTTCGAGCAGCCCGAAGTTGAAGATGATCTCCACAATGTGGAGCAGAAGAAGGGAGAGTCGCTGCGCGACTACATCCGGCGCTTCAGTCAGGTTCGCAACACCATCCCTGACATCTCCATCGACGCCGTTGTCACGGCCTTCAGGAGAGGCGCCCGAGACCCCAAGGTAAAGGAGAAGATGGCCACCCGCAAGATCAAGACGACGGAAGAACTCTTCACTCTGGCCCACAAGTGCGCCCTTCAGGCGGAGGCTCGCTTCCGCCCGGCTGCAAGGGCAGGGGCCGTTGCGGGCGGCGAGGCCGGGACCTCGAAGAATCCCGGCGGCAAGGACAAGAAGAAGCGTAAGGCGGCCGAGACCGGACAGGTCCTAGCCGCCGAGCGCGACGACGATGACGACGACGAAGACGGCGGCCGGCCGCGCGGCGAGCGCGGCGGGCAGAAGAAAGGAGGAGGTCGCGGTGGCGGCGGCAGGAACGGTCCCCGCGACGAGGGGCGAGACCGCCGTCCCCGCGAGTGGAACGGAGGGACTTACTGTCCCATTCACCGCAACAATTCCCACGACTTGGCCGATTGCCATATCGTCAGCAAGTTGGTGGACAAGCGCGTCCACGAGCAGCAGTAAGCTTCCGGCAGCGGCAAGGGTAAGGAAGCGGCTTCGCTTGGCTTCCAGCAAGTGGAGCGTGAGGTCGCCGTCATCCACGGCGGATCGGCCACCTATCCGTCCCACGCTAGCTTTAAACGTGCGATGAGGGAGGTGTGCGCCGCCGTGCCCGGCGTTGGGTCAGCAAGACAGCTGGCGTGGTCGGAGCAACCGATCGCGTTCAGTCAGGCCGATCACCCCGCCAGCACCGCCGGCCCGGGGCATCTCCCGATCGTGGTTGCGCCCACGGTCTGGAATGTCAAGCTAGGGCGGGTGCTGGTCAACGGAGGGAGTTATCTCAACCTCCTATTCGCCCGAGTCGCCAAGGCGTTCCAGATCCAGCAGCAGGAGCTTCGACCGGCGCTCCCGTTCTTCGGCATCGCGCCGGGGGCTGCGTCCGTCCCTCTGGGGCGCGTCAGCCTCCCGGTGACGTTTGGGGGCTCCGACAACTTTCACACGGAGATGCTCGAGTTCGAGGTGGCGGACTTCGACCTCCCTTACAACGCCATACTAGGTCGGCCGGCGCTGACCAAGTTCATGGCGGCCTGCCACTATACATACATGGTGGTGAAGATCCCAGGCTACCGCCCCATCGTTTTGACGATGGATCGCCTGAGGCGCCCACTTCGACAAGGACGCTCTCGCTTATGGGGCAATCGGCGCCGAAGGTCAAGCTTCGACTGGAGCTCCTACGGCGAAGATCCGTGCCTCCCCCGGTTCGTCCGCGGAGGTTAAGGCGATCTCCCTGAGTGAGTCAGACCCGGCGAAGACCGTTCGGGTGGGCGCCTCTCTCAGCGCCAAATAGGAAGGCGCTCGTCTCCTTCCTCCAGTCTAACGCAGACGTGTTTGCATGGCAACCGTCCGACATGGCTGGGGTCCCCAGGGAGGTGATTGAGCACAAGCTGGCAACGTTCCCCGGCGCGCGACCGGTTATGCAGAAGGTCCGGAAGCAGTCGGTGGAGCGTCAGGACGTTATCCACCAAGAGGTGGACAAGCTTTTAAGGGCGGGGGTCGTTCGGAGCGTCGCCCATCCCAGGTGGCTCGCGAACTCCGTCCTCGTCAAGAAATCCAACGGGCGATAAAGGATGTGCGTGGACTTCACCGACCTCAACAAGGCATGCCCGAAGGATCCGTACCCGCTGCTCCGCATCGACCTCATCGTCGACTCCACGGCGGGTACGGCAATTGTATGCTTCGGATGCGCACTCGGGTACCACCAGATTAGCATGGCGAAGAAGATGAAGACAAGATCGCTTTCGTGGACGCCCATAGGCGCTCTCATCGCTACACAAGGATGGCGTTTGGATTGAAGAATGCAGTCCGACCTACCGAGGGGCGTGCATATTGCTCACCGATCCTCAAATAGGGCGGAACTTGGAGGTGTCGTCGGCGACCAGGTGGTGAAGTACAAGAAGGCGAAGGAGTTGATCGGCGACCTGGAGGAAACCTTCGCCAACTTGAGGAAGTACTGCATCAAGCTCAACCCTGAGAAGTGTGTATTCGCCGTTCCGTCGGGCAAGCTGCTCGGTTTCCTCGTCTCCAGAGGGGATTGAGGCGAACCTCGCAAGATCGCGCGATCGAGAACATGAAGCCCCAACGCGGATTCGCAGATGCTTGGCTTGGTGGTTGCTGACTTCCTGGGCTACTTTATAGCTCGCTTAGGGGATAAGAGCCTCCCTCTACTCAGGCTCCTGAAGAAGACCAACCAGTTCGAGTGGACGGCGGAGGCGCAGGAGGCGTTCGACGGGCTGAAGAAGTACCTCACTTCCGCCCGTCTTTGGTCGCCCCCAGATCCGGCGAGCCACCGATTCTTTATGTGTGGCGAACCCCTGTGGTCAACCACGGTCTTTGGTGGCGGAAAGAGAAGGTGTTGGCGCCCATCTACTACGTCAACAAAGTCCTCCATGACGCCGAGACAAGGTACTCACAACACCAGAAGATGCTCTACGCCGTTCGACGGCGTCCCGAAGTCGCGTCACTACTTCCGTGGACGAGATCACTTATCTTGACCAAGTACCCCTTGCGGAGATCCTCTTCAACCATGAGGCGACGGGTCAGTCGCCAAGTGGGCCATGGAGCCTGGCAGAGTCGACCTCAAGTTCGCTTCGAACGGCCATCAAAGGGCAAGCTCTGGCGGAGTTCGCCAACAGTGGACTCGTGACGAAGAAGTTGAAGGCACCCAGCACCCTCGCCGTGGACTCTCTTCTTCGACGGCTCGTTCCGCTTGAAATTTGGGTGGTGTCGTCTGGTGTCTCCCACCGGCGACATCGTCGCACCTGGTGGTCTTTGGAGTTCGCGCTACCAACAACGCCGCGAGTCTGAAGAAATTTCGCCGCCAGCTCGTGGTGGCCGACCCTCGGCATCCGTGGTTGCAAGTCAAGGCGACTCTCTCCGGTCATCAACCAGCGAGGAAGGAATTCACCGCGAGATCCCGTCATGGCGGCCTACCTAAGCGGAGGTGCGTTGGTTGGAGCACACTTTGAGGTTTGGGCTACAAGACGCCCTCGCCGCGACAACTATATGGGGATGAACTGTCCCAGATTGTCTCGTCAAGGGCACCTGTTCCGGCTGGGGTTTTTGAAGAAAGACTCACGCGGCCGTCTGTCACAGCCCCCGATTCTGGTGGGGACGACACCTTTCCTGGCGCAGCTTCCACATCTGAAGGAGACGTCACCATTCCTGCCACAGCTCCCCGGTCGGAGGGAAGAGGCGGAAGAACTGCCGAGGCGGTTGAGGCGGAAATGCCAGGCCAGGAAGAGTACGTCGGCGACAATGCTAACGTCGTCACGCTTTGTCCGGAAGGTCGATGGATGGATCCGATCCTAGCCTACCGGGACGGAGTGATCCCACGGCGACGCGTCGGCCGAGAAGATAGCGCGCAAGGCCAAGCGCTACATACGGTAGGTGGGGACTCAGACGCTGTGGCGCAAACGGAGTTCTACTGAAGTGCGTCACTCGGGAAGCGGGGAGTGCAATCATCTCTGAGATCCATGGAGGCATGTGCGGGAGCCATTCAGGGAGCCGGGCGTTGGTTGGAAAGGTCTTCCGCCACGGCTTCTACTGGCCTACAGCCCTCCAGGATGCCTTCGAGCTAGTGAGGAGATGCGAAGCGTGCCAGTTTCATACTAAGCAGATCCACCGACCAGCCCAGGCGCTGCAAACCATCCCGCTCTCCTGGCCGTTCGCGGTCTAGGGGCTGCACATCCTAGGCCCATTCCCGCGGGCGACCGGAGGTTACACACATCTGTTCGTCGCCGTCGACAAGTTCACCAAGTGGGTTGAAGCCTCGCCAGTCCCGGCGATCACGTCCCGCCGCCAGTAAAGTTCATGAAGAGCATCTTCGTCGGTTCGATGTCGCCAGCAGAATCATCACCGACGACGGCTTCGGTTTAAAAGTGCCGATTTCCATGGATGGTGCGAAGAGCTGGTACCAACTGCCGCCGCCTCCGTCGCACACCAAGAGCAATGGGCAAGTGGAGCGGCAAACGCGAAATACTCGAGAGGACTCAAGACAAGGCGTTCGACCGCTGGAGAAGCGTGCAAGCGCTGGCGGAAGAGGTTCCCAACGTGTTGTGGGCGCCGGACAACTCCTAACAGAGCCACCGCGAGACCCCTTCTTCCGGTGTATGGCTCGCCGTGCTCCCATCAGAGCTCACCTTCGGCTCCCTAAGGGTGGTGGCGTTCAGCGAAGACGGAGACCCTGACCGGCGTCAGGATGAAGTAAATCTCCTGGAGGAGATCAGAGATAGGGCGGCGATCCGAGCCGCCAGATATCAGCAGGCTCTGCGCCGTTATCAAGCAAGGCGGGTGCGTGAGAGAACACTGGCAGTGGGCGACCTCGTTCTGCGCAAAGTTCAGACATAGGCGGGCCACAACAAGCTGTCTCTCCTGTGGGAGGGCCCCTTCAAGGTGGTCTCACCTCCCTTGAGCTCTCGGATCAAAGCTCGATTCGAGGATGGTCGCTGAATTGGCGAACACTTGGAACGTCGAGCAGCTGAGGAAGTTCTACTCGTAGGTAGATGTTCCAAGGGCCTTTTTGGCCTTCCTTTGGAGCCGAGCGGCGAGGTCTTCCTCCTTCCCCGGTCGCCTCGGGAGCTGCATTGTACAAAGCCATCTTCAATATAAAGATAAGTTCTGTCTCTCTGTGGGCATCTATTCTTTTTCGCCTTAAGTCTGTTAGAAAACATTCTATTGAAAGCCGGTAGCGAAAAAAGTACTTAAGGTCGATGGCCCTTAGTTGCAAGGGCGAATGCTTGAACTTATATTTGGCGAGGCGAGGCGCACGGAAGGCGGGTTCTAACTGGTGTGTGTCTTTCGGTCTAGGCAACGCGCCAACGACGGCACCAGCGACTAGACCACTTTCGGAAGTTAAGCACTCGCCACGTAACGTTTAAGGTCGGTTTGCCAAGAGGCCATAAGGGTTGAAGTAACCAGATGCCTAAGGAAATAACGCTCGCTTGCGGCAGAACGTTCAGGCTAAAGCTTTTTGGCGGTCAGATGCCTCAGTTCTTTTCGCAAATGAGAATTTGCGTAAGGTTAAATCGAGACTCACGACAGAAAAGCAAGAGTTTGTATTAACAGATTATATTTACAGGACGAAACAAGCGAAGGAGTCCAGCTACTCCTCGTCATCATCGTCTTCTGCCGAAGTGGCGCCGCCCATCATGGATACGCGGTTGGCGGCGACGTCGACCCGAGACCGCTCGTTCCGGTCCAGCTGGAGCGAAGGTTCCCGGTGGCGGCATCGAGACCAAACGCGGCGTTTTGGGCAAGGCAGTTGCCCAAGACGAACCGCGCTGTTTCAAGAGCGCCTTGGCGACCGTCTTCGATCGCCCCACCGCGCCAGCGTACTACGCGGATGTCTCCTCCAGCGGGGCGTATAGGGTGACGCCCAGCGGGTACAAGACGTCCCGGAAGTCGCGGTAGGCGGTCCGCAGCATGTCGGCGAGCACCCGGAGGTGCTGCGAGTGCGCCGCGCGAAGTTCTTCAGCATCCTTGGTGGCCGAGGCAGCGGCGGCTTGCGCCGCCGCAGCCTCGCAGGTCGCCGCCTCCCTCGGGCGATCGCTGCTCATCGCGCGCCGCGCAGCCGACGGCTCGCGACGCTGAAGCGAGCGCCTTCCGTGCCGCCAGTGTGGCGAGGGCACGAAGCGCCTCGAAGGAGCGCCCGATGTCGGCGGCGATGGCAGCCACGGCGTCGACATCAGCCGCAGCAGCGGCCGGAAGGTCCTCCAGCCTTGGCTCCGGCGCGATCTCCGCGGCGGGAGGTCTCGTCTCCGTTGAAGGAGCCGCGGGTACGCTGGGGGCTGGCGGGCCGCGAGGACCAGAGCCCGAAGCTCCAGAGTCCGCCCTAATTCCATGAAGGAAAAACCAAGAAGGGTTCAGGTATGCGAAAAAACATGCAGCATGCTAACCCTAACGCAAAATGTGCATAAGTGCAAAGAAAGACACCTGAGGCGACGTCCCCCGAAGGTGAAGGAGGAAGGGGGCAGCGTCAAACCGCTCGGTCGCGGAGGCGGCGGCGCAATCGCGACCGAAGTCGTCGATCTGAGCCCCGCACAATGGGCGCCGGCGTGGCGGCAGCGGCCGGCACGGAAGAAACTGGCGCAGGCGGCGCCAGTTCCGGAAGAATTGCCGCGCTCTCGCCAGGCGGCGGAGCGGCAGCGTCAGCAGCAAGGCCCCCACTGGAGGGGGCCGGAGAAGGCAGAAGTGGCCCCGGACTCGAGGGGCGAGCTCTCTTTGGGCTCGCCTCTCCCTCCTCTTCGTCGTCGTCCGGGGAGAGGATGAGGCGGCGCTTCCCGAGAGCGCGCTCGGAGTCGGCCGCCACAACTGGAGGAGCAGCGGCCGCAAAAGCTTCGGCGGCAGTTGGCGGAAGATCGTGGATCTGCAGGGGTCCCTGGGTCACTTGGACCGCGGGACCAGAGACCTCCATGGGAGGCAGCGCACGCAAGTATTGGTTGCGCTCCGTGGGTCCCGATCCTGAGGGGCGGATGCTCGCAGGCAGAGAAGTGTCGCCGGACGGCGCGGACAGAAGTCCCACCAGCCACTGCCGGAGCACGTCGTCCGGCACGTTCCCTGCGGCTAGGCGAACAAGAAAGGAAATCGCGAGTGGGCAGAGAGACAAAAGTCAAACAAAAGGCGTTCAAAAAAGACAAGAGACCCAAAAAAGAATAAAAGAACACTCACCTCCGGGGGCGACGCGGACTCTATCGTCGTCGCCATAGTACTGCCAGGTAGGACGCATCCTCATACGGAGCGGGCAGAGGCGGCGCCGCAAAAAATCCGCCGCGACATGGGTTCCGGTGAGCCCGTTGCGGCGGAGCTCAGCGATGTGCGCCAGCATCACTTTCAGTTCCGCTGAGTCGTCGGGCATAGACCCCCAGCTGGCAAGGGATTCCGCGGGACCCTCTGGGAGAGCAAGATCATCGCAGCCGCTGAAATCTTCCACGTACAGCCAGTATCGGTGCTAGTCCTTCCAGTTGGACTTGACCGCAACCGGGATGAAGGCGGTGGCTTCGCGGAGCGTAAAGTAGCAGCTCCCAATAGCCCCGCTCGCGCGCGAGCTCGCGTGCAGCACGAAGAGCCGGCGCCAGAGCGAGAGGTTTGGCATCACCCCCACAAACATCTCGCAGAGGTGGGCGAAGATGGCCAGCGCGACAACGGAGTTGGGGGGAAGGTTTGCCGCCTGGATCTCGTAGAAGGCGAGCACCCCCAAGAAGAACTCGGAGTATGGCGGGACGAGCCCCGCCAGCACCGCCCAGGTGAAGGTCACGATCTCCCCGTCGCGGGGGCTTGGCGCAATGGTGCCGGGGCGGAACCGGGCGGAGGTTGGCGGCACGAACACTTGAAGCCGCGTCACCATGTCTTCGTCGGCGGCGGAGGCGGGTAGAGCTGGCCCAGATGACGTCGCAGCCGGAGTGGCGTCACCGCGGCGACCCTTGCTGCGTTTGGGCGCCATGAAAGTCGGCGGTGGAGTTGGCGAAAAAGAGAGTGGCAGCAGCGAAGGAGGCGATTGGCAGTTTGAGGACTTAGCGTGCAAAAGGACTCGTAGCAGAGAAGAGAAGCTTTTATAGGAGGTGGAAGCGAGCGCGACGGTTTGGATTCCGTCCCACTCGCTGCTGGCGCCATCATTGCCCGCGGCGCCGGTTTTTCGCGAAGGCGGCGTGGTTCCCCAAGGAAGATCGTGGCGCAGTGAAGGATCGCGACGTCTGGCGCGGCAGGAGGTGGGCCCCACGATTCGTCTCCGCCGCACGAGAAACGGAAAAAGTGTCGCCGCTGATTCGCAGATCATGGTGGACCCGGCTACCGCGGTGTAATAAATACCGGGCACGAAGAGTCCCGAGAAGATCGTAGCGTGGCGAGCCCCTCGAAGACCAGCGAGGGCCCCACGTCGCCGACGGGCGCCAGAGCCCCGGCGTGGGCGAGCCCGTCAAGACGCCGGGCGAGGGCCCCACGTGTCGCGGGCGCATGGCGAGCCCTCGGCGCGCGTAGGGTCTCCCACTGTCAAGCGGGGCCCGTGTGGCAGGGAGCGTTCCGAAAGGAGTCTTCTGGGCGAAGGCTTCCCCTGCTGCGAAGGACGAGCGCATTGAATGCGACATTACGCGCGAATAGACAGATGAAGAGATGATTACCGCCACAGTGACCTCTGCAGGCCTGACCGACTGTCACTGTGGCGCAGCGGAATTGACCGGCAGGGAGAGTTTGCCATCATCAAGCTCGTCGCCCGCGTCGGAAGGAGCAAGCTGGGCCCCACCGGCAGTTTCACCGAGCGTTCTGCGGGTCGGCCACTTGCGAGGGCGCGCGCGTGGCGGCGCCGCGCGCGCAAAGAGCAACACGTTTTCGTCTCTCCTGTCGTGTCCCTTATGTCTTATCGATGTCTTTATCTTGAAATCTTGATTGCCTACCCCCACGGCTCTCTCCGCCAGCTCGAGGCTTGTATAAAAGGGGCGGAGAGAGGAGGGAGGGGAGGTTCCGAAACATTCTGTAACCACATTCCACACAACCACAACACGGAAAAGAGCTAAGGCTCGGCAGGAGTAGGATTGTTACCCGCGAGGGGGTCCGAACCTGGGTAAACCCCGTGTGTTGCTCCTTGCTGCGTCCCACGCTCAAATCGAACTGAGCTCGGCCGGATCGGCTAGCAGGATAGAAATCTGATAGGGGTGTGATCCGCAGTGGTTGAGCGGAGAGCACGCCGTCACTATTTATAAATTTGGACTTCAAAAATTTTTGAATAACATCAAACTTTTTATGGATGTTCTTTGTGCTGCCATGGTTTAATTTTTGGAAACTTTCATATTTCCTGATGGCGTGGAGGTGTCATCTCCACCAAGGCAGCCCACGCCTCCTCCAACGACGTCGTCTCCTCCACCAAGACAGCCCACGCCTCCTGTAATGACGTCCCCTCCACGCAATGCCTCGCCGGCGTTACAGAGCATGCCTCCTCCACCACCCGCTCAGCGCAGAAGCCCGACACCGCCGCCAGCCGCTCAAAGCAAAAAAGAAGCATCAGCCTCCTAGGAAAACCACGCCTCCACTATCTCCCCGGAGGAAGAAGGTCAATACCAAAAGGAGCCTTCCTGCACCTCCACCTCCTAGCAGCAAGGCGGGGTCTGGCCGACAGAGAAAGATTAAGGACTTGCTAAAGAGATCGTATGATAAGGCTCCTGAGGAGCTAGATGCGTTTGTACAGGCAGAAGTGACTTCATTCTTTGCGCGAAACAAGCCACCGCCAAAGGTACCTATTGATCCAAAGGTCGCGGAACACTTTGCCATGTGTGTAGCAGAGCCGCTGTCTGTGCTGTCCGACTACCAACGGACAGTAAGAAAAGAAATCGTGAAGACTAAACGGGGTAAGGCGGCAGCGGCAAAGCTGAAGAGATAGCAAGATAAGGAACGTGCAGAGCAGGAACAGGCCATGGCATTCATGAAGGAGGTAGGGCTCAATAGCGTAGAAGAAGCTCTTGGATTAACAGATGATCTTCCTGTGACAGAGGTCAGATGGAAGTATGAGTTGGGCAAAGAGTTGATTGACTCTAGGGAGATAAGGAACATGCCAACCAAGATGCATCAAATGCATGAATGGTACATGGAAGAGTCCTCCCAACGACGGACAATGTTCCCAGTCCTTATACAAGATCATCATTTCTTTCGTGGGAACAACGAAAGAATATGGCTCAAATTCGAGGACTTGTACCATGTGTACCACGCAGACGCCGTCAACGTGACTTTCATGCACCGCTGATGTTTGTAAGTGTCGATACACTAAGTTTACCATTTCTTGCCTCGTACCGCAAGATTGGTACTCTAATTAACTTAATTATCCCTTTTTTATGTAGAATGGAGATACAACGGTGTAGAAAAGCGGGCAAACAAAATTTTGGCTTCATCGACCCAGAGATTGTGAACGAGTACGTCTACGGGTTCAATGAAAAAAAGAAGGAAGTTGAGGACTACATTCTGCATGCAATGATGGAACAACACTACAAGCCATACATACTTCTGTCCTTCAACTTCCAGTACGTATATAAACATGTTCTCAGAAATCTCTTGTTCTTACATTTTAAGGCACTGATAATAGGACTAGCTCCTTGCATATATGCTGCAATAACATACGAATAGGTTTCACTGGTTCCTTCTAGTCATCGAGCTTGACGACGGCACGATCGTTGTTCAAGACTTAAGAAGGAAATCGGTCGAAAAATACCAATGGTTCATTGACATACTAAATAAGGTATACGCAAGGTTCCAAAAGAAACAAAAAGGGAAGATCAAGAACGAATTCGATGTCATCATAAGCACTCGAGTATGTTTCTAAAGACTATTAACATATATGAGCCATAAAAGTTTTTCATCCCAATATTTAATTTGTTTTCTTATGAAATTTCCCCGCATGAAGGTTAAGCACCAAACAGCTGGCAACAACTTATGTGGCTATTATGGATGCTAATATATACAAAAATTTATCCACGACGATCCACACCAGCCGGAAAGTGATGCCGAGGTTCATACGTGCATGTCAATTTATTAGAACTTACACTTCATATAATTGCATGTTCGGATAGTTATTTATTTCCCGCTTAATTGGCAGTCCAATATCGATCAACAAGCTAGCGTGCTCCCGTGTCCCGCCTCACCGTGTGCTCGCAATCCAAGAACAACTCATCGGCTTCATTGTCGACGAGGTTGTATGCACAAAAGGCGAGTTCCACACACAAGGATGGCGAAAATGTCCATCTATAAGGACGGGTGAACTTACGGGATCATCATCCAAGGCCACGAAGAGCGATGCACGCAAGAAATGAGCTCGATAGTAGTCCTTTTACTGTTGGAAACATGTAAACGTGACTTCGGTGCTCATTACTTCATTTGGCTCGTCAACTTGTCCATTTTTTAGTCTCAGTGTATGTACATTTGTGTATTTCAAACTTGTGATTATGTGTATGAGTACGCATCATAATATATATTTCATAAAAGTGTAAAACCCGAGTTCTCTTTAATTTTATTGTTAAAAACGACATTAAAAACCACCTCCCGAAATATATCCTATATTGAATATATTGAAAAGGCTGTGCTGTCAGCCTCTCCACAAGTGGTTGGTAACTCCAACCGCTTATGGAAAGGGCGCAAGTGGCGCCTCCTCCGCGTAGCCTGCCAGCCTCTCCACAAGCGGTTGGTGTTACCAACTGCTAGTGGAGCTCCCCCACGTGGCGGTTCCGCCAGCCGACCGGGGGTCCTTCCCAACCACTTCTGGTGCCACACTCGGGAAATACCCATACCCATCCCCTAATAGAGAAATTCCCCATCGAGGATCGGGGAACGGGTTCCCATTGCCACCCCTAGTCGGGGCATGCAGATGCAGATGCATGGACCGCGGCCAGCGTCACTTGAGATGCACGTACAATTAATGATACAAGCGCGCATATTAGTATTAGACGCTATCATATATGCATATATATATGTGGCTCTCTGCTAGCTCTTAACTTTGTACATGCCTCACCACTCACCATGCATCCATCCAAGTGATGAAAATCCTCGGAAATCAGGGAAAATAAATAAATAAACAGCAGTAGAAAGATTTTTAATAGATTATACTACTATAAATACAAATTGGCGAAACAGCCGCGACGACAATAGAAACACATCCTCTCTAGTTGTAATTGTGTCACTATCATGTGGCCCCACCTAGCCAAGGCCCACCCAAAGTAGCACAATTGCAGGGGTGCACACTATAGAGGATCCACTTATAGCACTAGGCGATAGTTAGGTTATAGACCGAGCTACTATCTATCGACTTTGGCTCGAGCGCAATAACCGCAATTTCCACTTTGCCGAGGTCCCTAGGCTTGCTTTTCTTCAGTTACTCTTAGATGGCCTGCAGCTTTCAGCGGCCGTTGGGGTGCATTTTGTAATTAGTTAGCTGCCCTTTCTCCCCCTCCCCACTGTAAACTCTTCTCTTTTGATCAATAGACGACAGTTCTCCTGCTCTTTGCTAAAAGAAAACAGCCTAAGCTACTTATGCATGTACGGAACACATTTTGATAATTTTAAAAAATCATGTTTAAAGTTGTGCCACTGACACACACATAGACCCCACGCGGTTAGGACCCACCCACAATTGCACAATTACATGGCTATGGACCGCAGCGGATCTGCTTCTAGCCGGCCTCAGCTACTTGTACATGTACCAAACACATCTTAATTACCAAATTTTTGAAATCCATGTTACAACTTACAACTAAACTTGAATAAATGGAACTGTCTGTGAGTTCACAATAAGGGTCACTAAATTTTTTATTTTAAATTTTGAATTTAAAAATCATGAAGACGAAAATATTTAGAAACAATTATCTTTTTGTGGACATTTGTCATGAACCTATCGTTCCATTTTTTCAAGTTTCCTTGCCTTTTAATTTGATATAATTTTTTAAAGGATTCATATCAAATTGCTTTTGTTGAATATAATTAATTAGCTTTCATTGATTTTTTAAAACTCATACCAAATTTGAAAGCAATGAAACTTGTCCACAAGAAGAAAATGATTGTTTGCATTTTTTTCGTCTTCATGGTTTTTTTTAAAAAAAATTAAAACGTGAAAAATTCTTTTTGTGGAACTTTTTCGTGAATATATGACACCATTCTTTTACGTTTCATTGTGTTTCTACGTAACATGGTTTTTTTCCTAAAAAATGTGGGAAATATGTACCTCAACAATGTTAGCCGGGCCGCTACCGCACCCTAACCCCAGGTCGTTGGTCTGTAGGCCCAACATGAGCAGCGGGACGAGGTCTCTTGGGTCGTCTTTGGCCAAAAAGCTAGCTCAATGAGGGGCTGCATCCTTCCCCTTTTAAATCATGCTCCAGCCCTCCCAATAACCGATGTGGTACAATTCCTAACATTCCCTTGCCTCACACATCGGGAAGAGAATGTAGGCTCTGATACCACTTGTTAGCCGGGCTACTATGTCTAGCGCACCCAAACCCCAGGCTGTTGGGATGGGGTCCAGGTCGCTGTTGGGATGCGGTACATTCGCAAGCCCAACATGAGACCCGAAGTTCTAATACCTTAGTCGGGTCGCTATGTCTAGCGCACTCGAACCCTGGGCCCTAGGCCGTTGGGATGTGTTACATCTACAGGCCCAACATGAGACCTGATGTTCGGATACCACTGTTAGTCGGGGTCGCTATGTCTAGCGCACTCGGACCCCAAGGCCTAGGCTGTTGGGCTACGGTACATTCGCAGACCCAACATAAGCAGTGGGCCAAAGTCTCTTGAGCCGTCTCCCCCCAATAAGCTAGCTTAATGAGGGTCTGCACCCTCACCCTTTTTAACCGTGCTCTGGTCTTCCCAACAATCGATATGGGACAATTCCTAACAAGCAACAGCAAAGAGAGGACAAGGGAAAATATACTGTAACAACTATAAGAGGAAGAGTTCTCTATCTATTCATGCATCACTATGCACGGTTGATTAATCTTTGCTAGCACGTATATAGTACTCTTCTTGCATGAGATGTGGCTGATACATGTCAAAGGAGTTCTTGTAAATTATATAGCTATGCGCAGACAAATCCATGGTAACGTGTCACCATCATCGTTTCGTTAAAATATGTTTAGATAGATATATGTTCCTGATTCACTGTGTTCTGTTGAATTTGACTAAGTAAATTCCTTATTCGCCATAAAAAAATTGAGCCTTCCCCATTCGCCATCCAAAATTTAAATCTTCCCTATGCGTCATCCATTTTATTTTTCCTTCCCTATTTGCCATCCCCGTCATGATTATAATTGTTGTCAGTTAAGTAGAGGGGATAATAACCATTTTGCCCCTGTTTAAGAAATTTGGATAGAATTGAATTCAATAAATTTTGTTTAAATTTGATAAATTCATTTTAATTTGTCATAATTAAAATGAAACGAGGGTCTCCTTCGGTAGAAGATGGAACAAGGCCTCGATCTCGGCGGAGGAGCTGGTTCCCACCTCGAGCACCTCGTACGCGCTCTTCCCTGCGAGCACCTCGATGGGAGCGCACGATGGGGGCTGGACGAGGCTGGTTGATGGCGCGGCTGGACGAGCGCGATGGGGCTAGACGAGGGTGGCCGCGACGGGGAGGAGCGCGGCTGGTCGAAAGGATAGGATAATTATTTCAAACTAAGATATATTAGGTTTCCTATAAAGGTTTACGGGGATATTGGTCAGTTAGCCAAGTCTCCTAAGTTGTTAATTAAATTTTTCGTGTATCGTAGGATGGCACGCTATTACTCGGCGTCTGAACTTAGATATTGGGCTACGTACCTTCAAGACATTTTAAACCAATGTCAGTGTCCGCATGACTCTATCATTAGTGTTAAGGAGACTGAAGCCGGTGCCCTAGCTGCTGTGAATGAAAGCGAAGTACTTATTGCTCGTTTTTGAGGAAATGGACCGTATTGTTTCCGAGCTAGAAGAACGATGGCAGCAGATTCCATAAAAGAAGCTTGCATGAAGGCAGTACTCTTCCTCATCAAGGGATTTACGGAAGCCGTGAAAGAATCACCTTATGCTTACTTCCCTAGAGAAAGTTACGAGGCACTGTACTCTGAAGCCCTAATCCACCTATTAGCGCAAGTTCTGCTCTAAAGGAATAAGTAAACCTAGCCGTAGTGCAACAGGTACAAATACAAGATGGTGGTATGGAAGTAAGTGTCTTTCCACCACGCGAATCGCTGAAAGCCGTCGAGAAAGATACAAAAACCGTCGAGACAGAGTAATCTCGACGGCCAGCCGTCGAGATTTGGCTGTCGAGAAAGCACGGTCGAGATTTGGCTGTCGAGAAAGCACGGTCGGCCGTCGTGATTAGTCTGTCTCGACGGCAGTATGAAAGGCGTCGAGACACATGCACCGGACAGGCACGACGTGATCGTGGAGCCTTTCTCGACGGCTTAAAGCCGTCGAGATTGTTCTTAAGCAGGCCGTATGCCGGCCCAGCCCACTAGTTAGTCACGACGGCCAACCGCCATCGAGATAGCCTCTCCGTAGGAAAGGACGTCGTTGTCCGGTGGGGCCAGGAATGTTATTCACGACGGCTGAAGGCCGTCGAGATAGATTCTCCTGCGGTCCCTACAGCGCTTGATCTGACAGGTGGGCCATGAAATCTGTCTCGACGGCCAGGATGTAGCCGTCGAGACTAGTAAAAAAACAGAAATTTTTTTTTAAAAATTTGTAAAAATCACAATAATTTTGCAGCCGCTACTGCACCCAGCAGGAGCAGCAGCTGCAACCTGCAAACCCAAAATAGTCCCCGCATTCAAATTTTCCACAATTTCACAACTACACATATACCACAAACATCGCATCACATAGATCACAAACATCGCATCACATACATCGTATGACATAGATCACAAACATCAAATCGACAATCAAAAACATCTAAAAAACATTCACAAACATCGTAATGACAGTATCAACATCATGAACACAATAAAACAAACATTGATCATGGTTGTCGTGGTGGCGTCCCGAAGAGCTGCTCCGCGAGGTTGGCGGCCATGTTCCCTGAGCCGTCGTCGCCCTTCTGCGCGTCGTCCTGAGGAGGTGGCACAAAGGACGGAGGCGTAGACATCGCAGAACCCGAACCCTTCGAGATTTTTCAATTAGTAAGTTGACATATATGTACTATGTGATAGTGTATTGATTTTGCATATAAGACTTACCGCTGGATCACGGAACCAGGCACGCTCGACGTTCGGGTAGTTGGGCGTGGGGACGTAGGCCGGCTGGGTCCCGTAGATCCCCGGTGGTGCCGTCATGCAGGTAGCCATACGCCCAACATAGGAGCCTAGAGGGGCTGGGTGGCTACCGTACACGGCCGGGCCACCTGTGTAGGGACCCGCAGTCCCCACCTGGCTCGAGGAGCTGCCCGCAAGCCCCGCGTGACCACTTGGACAGGCCTACACATATTTGATTTCGTTAGTACAAATGATAAGATATGCATCTATAAAAAAGAATTGAAGTGTGAATGCGTTATCTCGGCCCAGCGACGAACGCCTCGAGCTGTCGAAGCCTTCTGTCGTAGTCCTCCTGCGAGGCTCTCAGACTCTCCTACATCGCCCTTAGCATTTCTCTATCATGAGCCCGCTCCTCCTCGTGCCTCTTCTGCTGCTTCTCCCTCTCCCTCTGCAGACGCTCCTCGAACTGGCGACGGGTCTCACCGTCGCTCTGGCTAGCCCGTACATCGGGCATATACTCTGAAGACCTGCAACATGCATAATATAGCAGTCAGTTTTACAATCATAATATACGAGTATATGAAAGAGATCTTACCGTAGGTGATCGTCACCGATCGCCAGGCGCCCGTGAGCCTTGCCCCCATGTGCTTATGAATCACATGAGGATCGAGGGGAGCCTCCTCTGGATTGCTCTCCTCCCCGTGCTCCTCTCTATAAGCGTCCTTATAATGCTCCTACATGTCGTTGTGATATTCAAAACCAATCAAATAACCAAACGAAGATAGTTGTATTGACTAATGCTGTCAACACTTACCAAACGGAGATAAGCATGGGGATCCAAGGTTGGTTGTCCACCAGGCGGCGTCTTTTTCGTGTGGGCCTGCTTCCACACATCCATCGGGCTGGGCCTAACCCCCGTCTTCGCTAACTAAATCGTAATATGACCGACATGTGTTAGTTCGAAAATCTAAAGTGAAGACAAGTAAAAACTTTTTATTACCAGTTTCTTCCCCAACTGTGCGATGGACCACCTCCTAGTGTTTGATTTGTAGTCCTTCACGCCCCTGTTCTTCTTTGCCTTCTCGTACTTCCCCTTCCACTCGGGGCTGTCCCACTTCCTGCCTATAGCCTCCCAGGCGTCCTCCTGACACCACTCAGGACGGACCTGGTTGTACTGACTGGCAGTCAAGTACAACTGACGAGCAGCCAGGGCGGTGAGGTTTTGCTGCTCCTGTCTCCTACAAAACCAGGGAAATGTGGAAATTAGAAACGAACACATAAAACTTAAATATATTGTGAGGTTAGGCTACTCACCTGTGATACTCCTGAACGGCCGAGACACGGGCATTGGACATCATGTCATGTACCCTCTGCTTCGCCATCCTCTCGATGGCAGGAGTGAAGTCAGTCTGCTGAAGTCCCTCCTACAGAGCGAACCTGAGCTGAAGTAGGATATAACAACAGATATAGTTAGAAGCTAAAATAAATAAATGAACCAGAGTTATTGTGTATCTTACCCAAAACTCGCGGATAACCTGATCCGCGGCAGTGCTATCCCCATGTGGGGCTAACCTGTAGTCATCCCAGCTGTACGCTGGTCTTGCTGTCCCATCCTGGGTTATTAGCCTAGGATAGTACTGCCGCGCCAGGGTGCCAAGCGTTGTCCCGGGCTGATGCCTCTCGTTGACATCCACCGTGGACATCTTTAGCCGTCGAGAACAACCAAATGCGAACCGTCGCAAATCCTACCGGGACCCTGGGAACTTGTCTCAACGGTTTCTGGCCGTCGATAATACACAAAGGGTGACGTAGCCCATTTGTTCGGTCTTTCGCGACGGCCGGTAGCCGTCGAGATCGACCTCTTTCTGTCGGCTCGTGGCTTGACGCTATGTCGACAGCTTATTATCTTCAGCCGTTGAGAAAAGTCTATTTCGATGGTTTGCGTTGACTACCGTCGTCAATTGTCCTCTTTCTCGACGGCTTTTTCTTATGCCATCGAGAATGATATGTATCTCGACGGCCAGTGCAGCACTTCCCCTTCGGTGGTCAACATAGCTTAGCTAATTTTAAAAAAAAATTTAAAAAAGTCTTTGGTGCTTCGTAATGGCTAATATTGTTTACGACATGAAAATTTACCATCAAGAAAATTCGTATGCTCAAATTATATTTGCAAACGGAGTTGCCTATGTAAGGGGCTATATCGGGCAGAGTATTAGTTAGCGTTCTATATAGTTTTCTGAAATACGGGTCACAAGGATATCATAATTTTCAAATAATGAACCATTGAGTCGGAAAACCACTGTACATAGATCATTGCGTTGGAATGTAACAAAATACTCCACTTTTACAAACTTTAAATACAATTTTTTAGTTTTAAATACATATATATACATATATTTTACCAAACATTAATTATAAATAAAAATTATTTTAAAAATTAGTATGCAAAAAAATAACATCTTGTGCCATTATATATTTTTGCCAAAATTTGGGACTGCATCATATTTTATTTTTAAATTAAGTTCATTTTTAATTAAATTGCTAAATAAACAACTCTGCAAATTATGAAAAATATTTACAAAACAAAAAAATTCAATGAGCCAGCCCACCAGTGGAGCATGAACTATTCTCGACGGCCAAACACTGGCCGTCTAGATTGATTCACTCTGATGGGCCGGCCCATAATCTATTCACGACCGCTGAGTGTCAGCCGTCGAGATAGAGTCTTCCCGCCTTCGCGAAAAAACGAAAAAAAAACTAGCGCGCGGGCCTCTACGACCTTATCTCGACGGCTTTTTTAGGGCCGTCGAGATTACTTACACTTTGTCGACGGCATATATTGGGCCGTCGAGAAAGATTTTAGCCGTCGAGATTTCGTGCGATTCCTATAGTGTTCCCACTGAAATAGATAGGAATAGGCAGGCTAATATATAATTCACTCGAGTTAGAAAACACCGCCTTACTCTAACAAATACAAGCCATGCAGAACCTACTTATTATGCAGCCCCCAGAGTAACCACCGTGTCCCTTTGCATCAGACCTAGGTGAAGTCTATAATACCCCAAGATCTCAAGCTGAGTCGGAAAGGGGAAGTAACGACGTTGGTAGCAGCGATATCGACAAGAGAAATTAGGTGGAAACCTACTTGGCTTGCACTAGAAGGTTGGATATTTCCCCTTGTCAGGACCCCACCATATTGTTATTTATAACCTTTTAAATTGGAGTGTAAAGAGTAAATAGGAAATGTATGTGTGAAGGGAAATGCGAGTAGAAGAAACTATAAGACTGTAATATAGAAGAGCTTGGATAATTCAGAAACTAGACTCGCGGTATTGTAAAAGGTTTGTACGTGTAATGTAAGAAATTGAATATATATATATTGCTCATGTTGTCATGATCTTTTCTTTTCTTTATCCCCTTTGTTGTTCATTGAAGCCAAGGGGGAGAAAGAATTACAAATCTTCATCTTTGCCAAGGGAGAGATGATTCGGGATGATTCGGGAGCAAATTGTGCATGTGATGGGTCTTAGGTTGGCATTGTCTTGCACTTCAATTCTTACTTGATATGCATTGATCTAGGGGAGCTATGTCTTAGGTTGGCATTGTCTTACACTTCAATTCTTATATCTAATTGTTATCTCAAGTGAAGTCATGCTATTTTGCTTGGCTGGAACTAATCTACTGCACCAGACACATATATGCTTGTTGAGATGGTTGTGCAGGAAGATTTGCAGTTGTTGTCATCAATTACCAAAAAGGGGGAGATTGTAAGAGCAAGCTCTCTAGGAGCTTATTTGGTTTTGGTAATTGATGGCAACTGGGCCGTCTAGAGCGTCAAGGATAAGTACTCCTTTGTTTCGTAGTTTCTTTAATTTCCTTGTGTGCGTTTTGGCCCAGCCCAGCTACCGGTAAGACTCTAACTCTCTGGCTGCAAGGTCCCACTGAGCACAGGTCCAGAAACATCATTCGTGGGTCTCATGGGGGTTCCGAGGGTACCAGGTGTTAGCCTTGAGCGAATCATCTAGAGTGAGTACACATGTCCCAGGGTCGAGAAGGTTCAGGGTCCAGCTGTTCAGGGTTTTGTAGCCGCTAAGTCTCCTAAAATGCCTGTGAGCGCGAAACTTCCCACCCAAGTGATCCAAAGTTTCCACTTAAGCCTACCCAGGTTGTCACCGTGTCCACAAATCGACAAAAGTGTCCCAAGACCCAAGGTGTAGTGACGAGAAGGGGCGAGAGAGGCTAAGTTCGAAACAGTGTGAAGTTTTTAGTCTCTGTCGGACGGGGTCCGACCACCATCGGACGGCGTCCGATGAACGAGTGAGCCCGAGAGACTAAGTCCCGGAATACATAGCCTCTGTTGGACGGCGTCCGATGAGAGTTTGAGGTGGAAAATGACTAAGTCCCGAAAAACACACCTCTCGTCGAGCGGGTCCGACTCCTTGGACGGGTCCGGCAATACCAAAATCAGGAATTTCAACCTCATCGGACGGCGACCGATAAGCCATCGGACGGCGTCCGACGAAGTACAAATTTGGCCTAAACCTTATCGGACGGCGTCCTGTAAGTTATCGGACGGCGTCCGACAGAGTACAAATTTTGGGCTAAACCTAATCGGACGGCGTCCGATGGGCTCCGGACGGGGTCCGATGGATTGATCTGAATCTCGGAAAAATGAATCTGAGCCGTCCATTGCTAGGGTTTCGCCTTGTGCCTATAAATAGGGGCTTGGAGCACGGGAGAAACTTGAGAGAGCCTAACCTAGCAGCCACACCTTGTTCTAGCCACCAAGAGAGCTCCTCCCATGGTTCCCATCTCCACCTAGGGTTCCATGTGCTTGAGAGATTGAGTAAGAGAGAGTGAGGGAGAAGGAGTGAGGAGGAAGAAGAGATCATCCCTAGGTTCCTCTTCGTCATCCCCAAGGTTTGTGCCCTCTCCCATGGTTGTCTTGCCATCCTCTATGGTGGGATGAGGGTTGAGTGAGTCGTGGTGTCTCCGATCTTGTGCTCTTGGGATTCTTGCTACCGAGAGACGTCCTCATCGCCGAGCTTCATCAACCGAACCACAAGCAAACCCTTCTTCGTGAAGCTCATCGTGCTTCCCACGGTGCTTCCTCTCTGTTCGTCGGAGTGTGCAAAGCACGTCGTTGAGTCGGCGGCCACCTTGCTTCCCAAGGTGCTCTTCTCCATTGCGTCGGAGATGTGCTAAATCCTCGGTGTGCTCGAGGTCGGCTTCGCTTGTGAAGTCGGTGTTTCGGGTCCTTCGCGTGTGAAGGGTGCCGATTCGTGTGAAGGTTTGGAGCTCGCCTACCATGTGTTGGTGAAGAGCTACCATCGAGTGGATTGAGGGTTAGGGACGAGAGAGTCCTGACTTCTCTGTGTGAGAAGTTTTCTCAACGGAGATGTTGGTGTTCATGTGTTGAGCACCGAACTTCGGTAAACAACTTGGTTTGCGCCTCTCTATCTTATTTACTTAACCGCATCTTGATATCCACTGTCTGTGAGTGCCTTCGTGCCTCCTACACTTGTGCATCAATTGCTCCCGCCAACTAGACTTGTGTAGGAATCTACGCGCTAGCTGTGTGTCTTAACTTGCTTAAGTGACTAAGTGCAACAAAAGTAAAAATTGAAATAGTCTGATTCACCCCCCTCTCGGCCTTAGGTATCAGAGCCAGGTTCTCTAGTTTTGCTTCACCGCATTAGAGATGGCCGAAGGGGATAGTATAGCTGCAAATAGGATCCCAATCTTCAATGGCTTGCACTTTGATTTCTGAAAGAAGCGCATGAAAATTTATCTTATTTCCATTGGCGCTGACATTTGGGATGCTGTTGAGAATGGCATCACTATCGTCCGTGTTGAGAATGCACCACTCACACCTGTCGGTGTAATAAATACTGGGGTATGAAGAGTCCTAAGGAAGGCTAGCGAAGCCAGGGCTCCACACGCGCGTCGGGGCGACGAGCCCCAGCGTGTGCGCGAGAGCCCTCGGCGTGTCCGTGAGCCCCACGCGTCAGGCGGGCGACAGTGCCCCAAGGCATGGCGAAGCCCTCAGAAGGCCGGGCGAGGGCCCCACACGTCGGCGGGCGACCAGCCCCGTGTGGCGCGAGCCCTCGGCGTGTCCGGCTGGCCCCACGCGTCGGCGGGCGACCAGTGCCCAGCGTGGCGAAGCCCTCAGAGCGCCAGGCGAGGGCCCCACACGCCAGCGGGCGACAGAGCCCCAGCGTGGGCGAGCCCCTCGGCGTGTCCGGCGGGCCCCACGCGTCAAAGGCGACCGAGCCCAGCGCGTGGCGAAGCCCTCAAAGGCCCCCCATCGCTGCGGGGCCCGCGTGGCGAGGCGCCCTGAAGGAGTCTTCGGCGAAGGCTCCCCTGCTGCGGCGACGAGCGCATTCAATGCGACACTACGCGGATAGGCAGATGAAGAGATGATTACCGCCACGGTGACCTCTGCGGCTCGATCAATCATCCACCGTGGCGCAATGAATTGACCGGCAGAGAGAGAGTTTGCCATCTTCAAGTGGCCGCCGCGTCGGAAGGGGCGTAGCTGGCCCCCGCCGCATCTCACTGGCGTGTTCTGCGGTCGGCCACTTGTAAGGCGGTAGCGTGGGCGGCGCCGCGGCGCGCAAAGAGCAAGACGCTTTTCCCCGCCCCTGCCCCACACGTCTTATCGATTGTACTAAGCGTCAGATCGCCTACCCCTCGGCTCTCTCCGCCAGTTCAAGGCTTGTATAAAAGGGGAGGAGAGAGAAGCGAGAGGGGGGTTCGAAACATTCTGTAACCACATCCCATGCAACCACAACACAGAAAAGAGCTAAGGCTCGGCAGGAGTAGGACTGTTACCCGCGAGGGGGTCCGAACCTAGGTAAACCCTGTGTGTTGCTCCTTGCCGTGTTCCACGCTCAAATCGAACTGAGCTCGGCCTGATCGGCTAGCAGGATAGAAATCTGATAGGGGTGTGATCCGCAGTGGTTGAGCGGAGAGCACGCCGTCAACACCAATCCAGAAAACACTTATGGCTAATGATGCTAAATCTATGAATGCTATACTCACGGGGTTGGGTAGAGATGTGTTCGAGAGAGTTAGCAACCTCACTTTTGCCAAGGATATTTGGGATTCTCTTGTTAAGATCTATGAGGGCACTGCTGCTGTCAAGGAGGGTAGATTAGTGGTGGTTATGGAGCAATTTGATAATTTTGAGATGCTTCCAAATGAAAATGCAAATGCTATGTATACTCGTCTTAACCCCATAATCAATGAGCTCAAGGGGTTCGGACTCTCTATGCCTGATGTTGATGTGTGCAGGAAAATGATGAGGATTCTCCCAAGACAGGAGTACAGGGACATCATCACAGTTCTCTCCAACAGCAATGAACTTGAGACGATGACTTTCGGTGCTCTCTTGTGTAAACTTCGTGCTCATGAGATGCTCATCATCGAGCCCCAAGCCACTCCATCAACTGAGAAGATCAAGGCAATTGCTCTCAAGGCTACTGGACACAAGCCAAACAAGTCCAAGCCTGCCTCCTTCAAGGATCAAGAAGGATCAAGCTTCTTCCCACCTGAGGCACTTGAGGAGATCATGGGTCTGTTTGGAAAGCGTTTCGACCTCAAGAGGCGAACCAAGAACCCATACTCTAACTATCGATGCTATGAGTGTCATGAGAAGGGTCACATTGCCTCCATGTGCCCTCACAAGGACAAGACCAAGCGCAAAGAGAAGAGCAAGCAAGGTAGTGATGACGACAAGCTCAAGCACAAGGATGGAAAGTACAAGAACTGGAAGAAGACCGAGTTTAAGGCCACCTCTAAGAATGGGAAGAAGCTGGCGTTTGTTGGAACTTGGGTCTCCGATGACAGTTCCAGTGACTCAGCCGCTTCTGAGGAGGATGAGGAGGCAAGTGGTGAAGGACTTGCCACCATGGCAATTGCTGAGATGACTCCTCCACCTCCAGCTTGCATAACAAAGTGCTTGGTGGCCGTCTCTGAATCACAAGAGCAAGTGTGGTATTCTGATGGAGAAGAGTCTATTTCCACTACGTCCTCTACACCGAGAGCTTCATCACCATCTGCTTCAGCTTCCAAGTGCTTGATGGCTCGACCATCTGCTGAGGTATCTTCTGATTCTGACTCTGAAACCCTCTCTGAGTGGGATGAAGAGACTACTAGAGAGAATGTGGTTAAGTTGCTTGATGTTCTCCGAAAGGAGCATTTGAGAGCCACTACTCTTCAGGAGTCTCTGAATGCACTCACTGCTAAGCATAATTCTCTTGAGATTGAAATTGCTCTTTTGAATGATGAAAAACTTAGCTAGAAAGGTAGAGTTGCTTGATGTGGAAAACAAAGGCATGAATGAATCTGTAGATGGCTTGCTTGCTACTATTCTTGAGCTTAGGGCAGAAAACAAATTGCTTACTGAAAAGAATGCTTCCATTGATGCTTTACCAATTGCTCATGCCACTGATGATTTGATTGCTTTACCTGCTTTGATTGTGCCTCCTGTGATTGCACCATTTACTGCTTCTGTCACACCTGCTAGCACAGATGTTTCTTCTGAATGTGCATTGATTGGATCTAGTGCTAGTACTATTGTTCATTTGGTTGATTCTTGCTCTAAGTGTGATATGATTGCTTCTAATTCCACTAGTGTAGAGTGTACTTCTGACTCATGCAAATTTGTACTAGCTGCTAGGGAACTAGCCATTGAGCGTGATGAACTTGCCATGGAGAATGCTAATCTCAAGGTCAAGCTTGAGAAATTTGACAAGGGTCTTGGCAAGTGTTATGAGGGGAGTCGTGTCCTTAACCAGATACTTGAGGAACAAAAGAATCCGGCCTTGAAGGGCGACTTGGGATTCACCCCTGAGAAGTTTAAGGGGAAGAAAAAGAAAGGTTCTCAAGTGTCTAACAAAGGGCAAAACTCCTTTCATAACAAGTTCAAGGGATACACCAACAATGTTAATAACTCTGGGTTTAAAAACATGAACACCAGGAACAATCACCCTAGGATGCACAATGGGCACAGCACATGGCAAGGATCTCCTAGGCACTATAATTTCACGACATGGCAACCTAGGAACCAATATGCTTGGCAATATGCTTCTAGGTACAACAATTGGAATGATCCTTCTCCCATGCCATACAACATGAGCTTCTAGGTACAACAATGCGGGACGGCGAGGCGCTGCCGGGCGTGGGGATGGCAAGGCGTCGGGGTGGAGCGTCGGTGAGAGGAGAGAGAAAGAGGGTAGGGACGTGGGTGGTTATCAAATGGGTATTTAATACAAAAAATTAAGGGGTAATTATTTTAATTTTTAATTTGTTTGAATTAACCAGGTCTGGTCCTGGTTAGGGCTAACCGGCTAGCCCCAAACCGACCCATGTGTAGCGTTACATCTAGGGGTATATATATATATATATATATATATATATATATATATATATATATATATATATATATATAGGAGTTTGGTTTGGGTCAGTTGGGCCTCCGTCGATTCTGTGCGTCGATTAGGCGTGTTATACAAAATCGTGGTGAAATTCTTGATCCGGACCATACATTTTGTTCATCTCGAGAAACTCTCCTAGTGTACCAAATTTTACAATTTTTTTATTTTTTTTTGCTATTTGTTTTGCATTTTTCAAAATCAGCCTAGCATTCTAAAGTATTCTGGAGCGTCCATTTAAGCTGATTTGAAAAATACAAAACAAATAGTAAAAAAAATCAAAAAATTATAAAATTTGGTACACTAGGAGAGTTTATAGAGATGAACAAAATGTACGGTTCGGATCGAAGAATTTCAACACAGATTTTATAGAAAATGCCCAACTGACGAATCATCAAACTGCACCCAACTCTCTCTCTCTCTCTCTCTCTCTCTCTCTCTCTCTCTATATATATATATATATATATATATATATATATATATATATATATATAGTTGAGCTATGGTGCTTCGCGAAGTACGGATGTTTTGGTGTTTCGCGTTCGGTTAGCAAAACCTATGACCGATGTGAACGATCCGAACCGCTCATTTTGATCTTCTAGTTGATATGAGCTCACAAACAAAATTTTACATTTTTTAAATTTTTTTTACTATTTTAAACGTATTTTTGAAAACTCATGATCAAAGTTATTTCGGAGCCTCCAAAAAGGCTGGTTTTCAAAAATCTGTTCAAAATAGTAAAAAAAATTTAAAAAAATGTAAAATTTTGTTTGTGAGCTCATATAAACTAGAAGATCAAAATGAGTGGTTCGGATCGTTCACATCGGTCATAGGTTTTGCAAACCGAACGCGAAGCACCAAAACATCCGTACTTCGCGAAGCACCAAAGCTCAATATATATAAGAGCTTTGATAATTCAGAAACTAGACTCGCGGTATTGTAAAAGGTCTGTACATGTAATGTAAGAAATTGAATATATATATAGTAAAAGTACTTGTGCTCCATAGAGCCTGTGCTCCGTGCCTTGTTTGAAAACAATTAACTACGTAGTTATTGCATTCACACCTTTATATGACAAATGATAGTATTGTTGTGCATGTATCTACTTGATGTGCACGGACGGCATCAAGGCATGGAGCACAGACTCCATGGAGTCTCATATATATATATATATATATATATATATATATATATATATATATATATATATAGGAATGCTAGCGTGCACCCCAGAGCACGGATCACTCCGTGCTCCCAACGCGTTTTCGAAATCCGAGATGCCTAACAACTGATCCGAACCGTTGATCTTGTTAGTCTCACTGAAATGTAGCCAGTGACCAAGTTTCGTATTTTTTTGAATTTATTTACTATTTGTTTCCTATTTTCAAAAATCAGCTTTTTTGGACGCACCACGACTAATTGGAAGGCTGATTTTTGAAAATAGGAAACAAATAGTAAATAAATTCAAAAAATACGAAACTTGGTCACTAGCTACATTTCAGTGAGACGAACAAGATCAACGGTTCGGATCAGTTGTTAGACATCTCGGATTTCGAAAACGCGTTGGGAGCACGGATCTCTCCGTACTCCCGAGTGGTTTTCGAAATTCGAGATGCCTAACAACCGATCCGAACCGTTGATCTTGTTCGTCTCATTGAAAGCGTTATCGGTGACCAAGTTTCATATTTTTTAATTTGTTTACTATTTGTTTCTTACGTTCAAAATCAGCTTTTTTGAACGCACCACGACTAATTGGATGGCTGATTTTCAAAAATATGAAACAAATAGTAAACAAATTCAAAAAAATATGAAACTTGGTCACTGACAACGTTTCAGTGAGACGAACAAGATCAATGGTTCGGATCGGTTGTTAGGCATCTCGAATTTCGAAAACCACTCGGGAGTACGGAGAGATCTGTACTCTCGAGAGTACGCTAGCTATTCTCTCTCTCTCTCTCTCTCTCTCTCTCTATATATATATATATATATATATATATATATATATATATATATATATATATATATATATATATATATACGCCGAATGGGACTCTATGGAGTCTCATGCTCCATTGCTTGTTGCCATCGAATTTCATCAAGATTCGTGCACACAAAGTAAATACATGCACAACAACATTATCATTTGCCATACAAAGGTGTGAATGCAATAAATGCGTAATTAATTGTTTCCAAATAAGACACGAAGCACAGGCTCCATGGAGTCCCAGATATTTTTAAGATCCCAAGGGTAGATTAGGCCTAATCTACACCCAGCCGTTTTGTGAGCCACGGTTCAGCCCAGCCAATTCCTTGATTTGAACGTGTTGCCTGGTAGTTTAAAACTTTAAATAACTCATCCCCACGTTCTCCTCCCATTTTCTCTCTCCTCTCCCCCATTCTCTCGATCCACGCCGCCGCCGGCCCCCGACGCCGCCGACGCCGCCGCCTCTCGCCGCCGCCGCTTCGTCGTTGCCGCCGCTGCCGACGCGCCGCCGCCGCCCGTCGCCGCCCCACCCTCTTCACCGCCCGACGCGCGGACGCCGCCCGCCCTCCACCTCGGCGCCGCCATCCGTGCCTGCGCGCGCCGTCTTCGACGCTTCACCACCACGCTGGCGGCGTCCGCGCCGCTTCGTCTCTCGTCGCCGGATCCAGATCGGCGCCGCCCTTTGCTCCCTCCGCCCTGCAGCGCGCCTCCTCCAGCCACCAGCGCCGCCTTCGCCCTCGCCGCCTTTGGCTTCTCCGTGCCCACGCCATCGCGCCGCTTCGTCCTCGCCGTCCGGATCGAGATCGGCGCCGCCCCTTGGCTCCTCCGCGCCCGTGGCGCGCCCTCCTCACTGCACGGCCGGCGCGCCGTCCTTGTCGCCGCCGCCCTCGGCTTCTCCGTGCTCATGGTCGTCGCGCCGCCCCGTCCTCTCCGTAGCGCCCCGACGCGGCTTCCACGCGCCCAGCGCCCGATGTTGGAATTACGTTGAATTACTTTGGCAAAATAAAAGGGACTCCCCAAGGCCCGGGCTCCCTTGCTCTCCTCCCTCGGATCTACTTTAAAAATTGTGTCAAGCTTTGCGGGTATTGCTATTTTGCCATGGTTAAAACCCGTTTGCGGGTATAAGCTTTTGGAATGTAATTAATTTTCTCATTTATTTCTCCAGTGGCATATATACGATTCAAACACTGCGTTGCTCCCCGTCTTCCCCAGATCCGGTGGTGGCGCCCCTCCCCCTCTCTCCTCTCTACTCCTAGGCTCTCCCTCCATGGGCGGCGGTGGTGGGCGGCGCGCTTCTTCCTCCTTGCCCTGCATCGATCGTCGCCGCCCGATGCCGTCGGTCTCGATCCGCCGCCGCCCCTTCTCCTCCACGGCGGGCGGTCGGCGGCGGCGCCCCCTAGCGAAAGGGTCCGGCGGGCGGGCGCCTCGAGGCGTTCCAATGGCGGCGCGTCCAGCGGCGGCGGAAGGCGTTCGATGGCGGATGGTCCGAGCGGCGCGGACGGCGACGGCGGCGAGGCATTCCGATGGCGGGCGGTCCGGCTGCGGGCGGAAGGCGGCGGCCTCGAGGCGTTCGATGGCGGGCGGTCCGGGAGGTGGCGGACGGCGGCGGCGGCGCGGCGTTCGATGGCGGGGACGGTCCGGCGGCCTCGGACGGCGGCGGTGGTGGCGAGGCGTTTGTGGCGGCGCGGCGGCGGCCGGAAGTGGTATAGAGGCCACCGACGTTGTGGTGAAGGTGCCCCACTATCGATCAATCTCCGCATTGCTCTGACTCAACAAATCTGGATTTTAATCCTTCTCAAATTGGGCACATACTCGGTATGGGCATTTGCCAATCCATATTTCCATATATGTCTTTGGTTGTTCGAAAATCGTATGAATATTTTAGTGGAATCTCTGTGGATACCTTCAATTTGTTTGTATAGCATTGAATTTGATATGAAAAGCGCATTTAATCTTTCTCATTCGATCCGATGTGAATTTTTCATCCTTCAATTTGTGACTTTGTTTCATCGCACCTTTCTTATTGATTGTTGACTTGGACATGCAAAGTGAATAAGTCCACAACATCGATATACCTTCTATCCGTATAATCAAACGTGTTTCGTCAAGGTGTTCGCGGTTCTTGATGTCACGAACATGAATATGTATAATTAGGGAATATACAGTTGAAAGTTGGGTATATGCCCACAATTTTATGTAAATACGATCCGGCAATGATCTTAGATAATGACGGGCATGCGCATTTCATCGTATAATATGTACTCATTTTTCTATGGATGATTCTAATAAAAATGAGTATATACATGCTTCGATTATCACATACCTATATACTTGTATTTTTTTTATTAAAAAACGAGTATGTACCTTTACTTTCGTACCCTTCGATGTATAATTATATGATATGGTACTTTAAAAAAAAAGAGTATATACATCGGATGCCTAAAAATAGTGTATACTTATACATGCGGAGCTATGTTTACATAATTCCAAACCGTACCTATTTTTACACATGTTAATCATACTCATGGATTCATCTTAAAAAGTACTTCCATACTCGTAATATATAAATGCACATACCCATGTTTTATTAGAACAACCGAAGTACATGGATATACCATTTTTTTTAGACATACTCGTATTTTTTTTAATATCAGAGTATATAGTTGTACTACACTTATACCATACATACTCTCAATTTTATTTTTATGCCATCCTCATATAATTATACGATATGATACTTCCAAACAAAAAAGAGTAGATACATCGGATATCTAAAAATTGTGTATACTTACATAAGGATGCTTTCACAAAAAATTATCACATACCTATATACTTGGATGCTTTAAAAATAACGAGTATGTACATGTACTCTCAGACGCTTCTATATAATTATACAATCAGATACGTCCAAATAAAAATTAGTATATGCATTGGATACCTAAAAATGATGTATAATTGTACACATGGATGCTCCCAGAAAAAAAAAAAGAGTAATGCGCTTAATAGAGTATGTACTCTCGAACACTTTGTTTTTATAACATACCCACGCATTCATGTTTCCAAATAAAAGTTACGGGTATATACGCAGAAAAATACGAGTATGTACTCTCGGACACTTCCTTTTTATAACATACCCATGGATTCATGTTTCCAAATAAAAGTTATAGGTATATAAAACACAAATACTCACATACGCACATACTCGTTTTAAACATATGTACGAAGTATGTTACCATACCTGGATGTCTTCGTACACACGTACTAATTTCAAATTTCATACACACGTACTAATGTCTTCGTACACACGTACTAAAAAAAAATCGGTGATTACTGTTAATTAGCCGTTTGTTTTTTAATTACTGCAGTGACTTTCCATACCCAATTAATGCGGGGCATTCAAAAACCAATTTTGAAAAGGCTGAACATGCTTACTAGCGGCCATTCAATAATCAATTTCAAATAGCATTTCATACCTACCATATCAAGCCTATTAACGGGTATACCCATTAACAATGACAACCCAAACAAGTTTCATCATCTCAATGCAATCCAACGATTAAGAATTAGGGAGCCCAGGCCTCGGGGAGTCCCAATTCCGCTTCCTATATATATATATATAGAGAGAGAGAATAGCTAGCGTACTCTCGAGAGTACAGATCTCTCCGTACTCCCGAGTGGTTTTCGAAATTCGAGATGTCTAACAACCGATCCGAACCGTTGATCTTGTTCGTCTCACTGAAACGTTGTCAGTGACCAAGTTTCATATTTTTTTGAATTTGTTTACTATTTGTTTCATATTTTTGAAAATCAGCCATCCAATTAGTCGTAGTGCTCAAAAAGCTGATTTTCGAACATAAGAAACAAATAGTAAACAAATTCAAAAAATATGAAACTTGGTCATCGACAACGCTTCAGTGAGACTAACAAGATCAACGGTTCGGATCGGTTGTTAGACATCTCGAATTTCGAAAACCACTTGGGAGTACGGAGAGATCAGACTTTCGAGAGACGCTATAGTTTTTTCTCTCTCTCTATATATATATATATATATATATATATATATATATATATATATATATATATATAGAGAGAGAGAGAGAGAGTAAAAGTACTTGTGCTCCATAGAGCCTGTGCTCCGTGCTTTGTTTGAAAACAATTAACTACGTAGTTATTGCATTCACACCTTTATATATATGTGTGTCTGTGTATATATATAGTAAAAATACTTGGGACTCTATAGAGCCTGTGCTCTGTGCCTTGTTTGGAAACAATTAATTGCGCAGTTATTGCATTCACACCTTTGTATAGCAAATGATAATGTTGTTGTGCATGTATTTACTTTGTGTGCACGAATCTTGATGAAATCCAACGGCAACAAGGAATGGAGCACTGACTCTATGGAGTCTCATTCCGTTTTCCTACATATATGTATGTATGTATGTATGTATGTATGCCAAAGCTCCAAAGTTCTTCTGCTGCTCCACCATTTGGATTTTTCTACTGTCTATAATTCTTCCCTAATTCTTCCCTCTCTTAACTATAATTTCTTTTATTTGATTTTAGATTTTTCATTGTAGAAATGTTGGGCGATAAGTTCCCTACTACCGGACAAATCCCTAAAGAAATGTTCGCCCAGATTCTGACAATAATAAAAAAGAATAAGGAAGCCATTGAAACTCAAAATCTACTTCCAAGACAACTGTTAGAAGGAACCGGAGAATCAAGTAATCAAAATCCCGTTGGGTTAAGAACAAAATGGTCCGAGTTCCAAAAGACCAAGCCACAGGCATTCACAACCGCAGAAAATCCTAATCAAATTGATAAATGGCTGCGGGACATCAGGCCTTGTTCTATTCAGCGTATCGTACCGTTGCGTAATACAGTAGCAAATTTTGTTATTTTTATATAGCCTATATGTTGCGATAATTTGTAACGATTTTTTATGACTTTTAGTAGTCCTTCTAAAGATTCTAAAACTATTTTTTAATAATCTTTAGGCCTCATTTTGAGAGCTCTCAAATTTGCTATAGTAATACGCCAACGCAACGATACGCTGAAAAGAACGAGGCCTGAGGAAAAGATGGATACTGTTCAGTGCACCGAACAAGAAAAGGTGTTGTATGCTTTACATCGGCTCGTGGGACCAGTAACCAGTTGCAGCCTGGTGGAACACAGTAATAGAAACCTTCTCCGATAAGTCTGTCATTACTTGGAAACAATTCAAGGATAAGCTAAAGGAACATTATGTTTCCGATGGACTCGGAAAAATACCCAAAATAATCAACAAATAAATCACATTTAATAAAATAATCCACTGAAAAAAAGAATTGCCGGATTGACACCGGCTGCCGCCATCCGGCGCGGCGGCCGCCACACGGCACGGCGGGAGTAGAGCTCCCGCCACCCCGCACGGCGGGAGCTCCTGCTCCAACCATCCCACACGGCGGGAGCTCTCTGGCTGCGACACGTGGCACGAATGGGTCCGGGCGGGAAAAATACTTAAAATAAACAGCTCTTTTCAAATATTTGTTTTTTCTGTTTTGATGATTACTTTTCTATATAATTTGATTTAAAGTTTAAAATTTGTCTAAAATTTTGAAATAAGGTGAAAAAAATTAGAAATTATTTTGTGACTCTATTTTATTAATTGACCGTTCTTTTTAAATTTTCATTGTTTTCATTAAACTACGGGTATTTCTTTTAACTACGGATTATTTTATGCATTTCGATTTATCTCTAGATTATTTTGGGTATTTTTTCCTAATCCGCAGGGTGAGATTTTAAATTGAAGAATAGTATGTAGTTCTATTGATTTTTTATATGAATAAGAAATTGGTTATAAATGGGAGAACATATAGACAAAACCATGGTTTTTGAAGAATACCATGGTATTTTGGCAATGAGGTGTTTGAAAGCAATCTCAAAAACTCTATTTTGAAAACTATGGTATTGGCAATACCATGGTATTTTTGGAGTATTGTAGACTCCACTCCAACCCAAAGTTTTCTCACTTGTGCTAGCAAACCATGGTAAAAACTTTGCTACCAAAACAATTTGTAGTTCCTAGGAATACCATGGTTTCAAGGGGGTTGGGTAAAACCATGGTATTTATGGTAACTACACTCAAATATCATGGTATGACAAAACCATGGTTTTAAAAAACTTTGCTTCCAAACAGGACCTAAGCTGCTTTCTCCAGTTATAATAATATTTTTAATGTAATTGATATGCAGATTCACCATAGCATATGGAAATAATTTGACCTTCGTAACCATTAAGGTAACAGCAATGCACATTTGCATCTTTCAGTTTTGCTTTTGCTCTTAATTAAATATTCGCTAAAGGTTTCAAATTCGAAGGTATATGTGTCGTGAAAATAAGAATTTGCTGTACTGATGGATTTTGGAGATTATTTTAACTTAAATCAATACAAAGTGAACTTTGATGATCATTTAATAGAAAAGAACGGTCAATTAATAAAATAGAGTCACAAAATAATTTCTAAAATTTTTTCACCTTATTTCAAAATTTTAGATAAATTTTAATGAAAACAATGAAAATTTAAAAAGAACGGTCAATTAATGAAATAGAGTCACAAAATAATTTCTAAATTTTCTCACCTTATTTCAAAATTTTAGACAAATTTTAAACTTTAAATCAAATTATATAGAAAAGTAATCATCAAAATAGGAAAAATAAAAAATTGAAAATAGCTGTTTATTTTGAGTATTTTTCCCGCCCGGACCCATTCGTACCACATGTCGCGGCCAGATAACTCCCGCCGTGCGGGATGGCGAAGCAGGAGCTCCCGCCGTGTGGGGTGGCAGGAGCTCTACTCCCGCCATGCCGTGTGGCGGCCGCCGCGCAGGATGGCGGAAGCCGGTGTCAATCCGGCAATTCTTTTTTTCATTGGATTATTTTATTAAATGTGATTTATTTATTGATTATTTTGAGTATTTGTCCGATGGACTCATGGAATCAAAAAGAAAAAGAAATAAGTTTCTAACCCAAATGAATTCCCGATTCCAAAAACCTCGCCCTACCCCTGGAACTTCTACCTAAAAACCCGAAGCCCCTTCACTCCAAAGGTTTGCCCTGATGATTGCCTTAACAAGTTCTGTCGGATGTCTTCGATGTAATGGAAACCATTTAAGGCGAGATTGCTCTCAGGAACCTTCCACCGTAGATTGTTTCCACTATGGACAGGAGGGACACATTCAAATAACATGCCCCTGGAAGTTCCTCCCCTCCGAATTAGCTCAGCACAGAGCCGAAGGTCAACCAAGCAAACCTCAATCCCCATATACAAATAATCAGCCTGCACCATCAACCACCGCCAAATGTTATCAGTGTGGCGGAAACCACCTGAAGCGGGATTGCCCACAAATAACTTCCCAAACATGTCATCATTGTGGACAAGAAGGACATATCCGCATTATATGCCCATTGAGAAGTTACCCGACTGCACTAGCACAACAAGAAGCTAAGAGACAGACCTCTGACAGTAAGTCCCAAACCCCAAACCACGAAAGAACTCCAAATAAAAACTGCTGCAGTTAAGGACAAGTTCATTCCGAAGACTGTGCAAGGAAAGGTGAAACACATTGAAGCCAAAGCCTTGGAAAATGCCACCAACATGATCCCTGGTAAGTTCTAAGTGTAGACCCATCCAATCATTATTCTTTTAATTTTCCGGTGCACCACATCCATTCATCTTCAAAAACATTTCCTTAAGCATTCTGGAATAAAGGTTACCTCATTAGGAATCTTCTATTATACTCTCTCTACTGAAGGAAAATTCTGAATACATCAAAATAAGGATTTAGAAATTTTGGTCCAAGAGACTAGGTACCCACCAGACTTGTTAATGACTAACCTCAAATAGTTAGATTTAATCTTGCATGGACTGGTTGAGCACACAAAGCCGACTGAACAATGGAACCCAACCCTTAACTTTGACTTTCACTCTAAAATCAAGAAATAGAACACCCAATAGAAACCCATCAAGGGAATCAGTTTCGAAGCCTGTCATTAATCTGGTGACCAATATTTGGAATCTATTTCGATCATAAATCAACTCCTAGAAGTTTACTTAAGAAAACAAACAAAATTAATTACTCGGATTATCCCGGACAGAGAAATGGAATACCAAGAGTTGCTCTCATAGCACGACACCGTCACCCGTTGATAGCCCCAGATTTAGAAGAAATAGCTCCTGGAATCAAAAGAAGAAGGATTCGACGAGATAGTGAATAAGAAGTCAGAATCTTTCTTAAGATCAGGACACCGTTACTTAAAGGTGACGAGATAGTGAATAAGAAGTCAGAATCTTTCTTAAGATCGGGACACCGTTACTTAAAGGTTAAGGGGAAGGTTAAGCCGAAGACTGCATCCATAGTCCGTTACGAACTAAACTGTGAAGCCCTTGAGAACTGCTCCTAGAGTTAAGGTGCTTGTGTGTAAAGCCCACCACCCGAGTTCAAATCCCCACGGGGATGATAAAAGCCTGGGTCTCACTTTGAGGGTGTGTTATAACTGTGGGATCAAATCGGCGGATCCCTGCAGTACTCCTCAAAACTATTGTCATAAACCGACTAGGTTATGTTTCCATAAATAAAGGACAAGATTAAATTCCCTGACAACCAAGACCTTAGAAAACCCGACCATGACTTAAATTAACAACTATGGTCAATGCTTTTGGAAATATTCTCTTGTGGAAAGGAAGTGTGAGATTACATTGGATCACATAAGCCTTAGGTACATCTCTATACAGCCTAACTTAAACCTATGACAGGAATGACAATTGGAAACTGATTAAGGATTTTGAGTTGGATCGTACGTGTCAACTAGGTAAAGCGAATTTGGTTGCCGATACATTGAGTAGGAAAATATGCCAGAATAACCTGATGTTATATGACCGCTTACCATCAGTAATGAGAGGAAGATTTGGAGATCATATTTGGGATCCGTAAACACTGAAGTGTAAATGCACTAGAAATAGAATCTGAGCTGGAACATGAAGACAGAACAACACCGAAGGAAAATATAGGACTGCAAGGGATTATAAAAGAACCGGAAAAAGTCATGTGGTAAGAATGTCAGGATGGACCAACACGATCTTATTAGGTAATAAGGTGGACCAAGACCATTAAACCCTTTTCTCCGATAGAAGGTATAGAAGGAAGTAGAGTATAATATGTTAGAAAATAAGATGTCTGTTAGAAAAGCTAGGTCCAACCAAAAAAAAACCAGCCAAACACTCACAATCATTACCCCTACCTGAGTAGAAGTTGGGTGAAATTGGAATGATCTTCACTGTTGGAATCCCAAAGAACTAGCTGCGGGTGTCCAGGTCAATACTTGGATAATCGTCGCTGATGGCTTCTGCTACTCTGATGTTCTTTTTATTCATATATGGTAATGTCAAGCAGGATCACCTGCATTATTGTAATGTAAGGCGAATGTTGCCACCTGTAATTGTTATTTTATTTAGTTAATTAATGTTTGCATTTACGACGATATCCACCAATTGTCCGTCATGAGATACTAGCTACGGGACTGGTATCGCCTCATGACGTTGGATTCCCTATGGAGACACCGGGGTCACGACAAAAGTGGTATCAGAGCGGGTGTTGATCTTATGATACCGTAGCTAGTTGGCCTTTAAACCTTAAGGAGTTATTTCAAATAAAAATGTTAAAGCTTCTTTACTACTCTCTCTTTCCATCAATTCTCAAAGTCTAATCCTTACCTACTTAGCATTCTCTGCTTTCACTCTTTTCTACTCAAATTCTAGATTTCATCTTATCCTTGTCTATTCCTCCATCTTAAAAAACTTTATTCTATCCACCCCCGTACTTCAAAGTTTTGCCATTACCCATCCGAGAAGATGAAGTTGTATTGCTACCAGCATCAACAACAAACAAGTATATCGAAGAAGAAGAAGAGACTGTCGCTGAAGAAGAGAAGAAACGAAGATTAGTTGATGAAGATGAAGAACCATCGCTTTCGGAAGATTAAGTGTTAGAATTCGTATAAAGAAAATATTTTTGTGTGGAGTATACCGTATCAACTTTTGGTTTTCTTATTGAGATACGAATATTCATTAACTAGGGTAATATAGATAGCTAGTTATTTAGTAGTAAATTGTTTCGTGTGTTGCTCTGTTTTAATTTTCGTAACTATGAGAAGATTGAAAGAAGATGGTGTAAAATCCGCCACTACAACAAGACCGAAAGAAGACGATGTACTAAGACCGAGGTAAGTGAAAAAGGTTTTTACAAAAAAAGGGGTCTATGAAGAAGGTGTTTAAAAAAACGTACGACACACTCCTTGTGTTTCCTTGCAATTTTGAAAATCAATTGTTTTCTCAATTTGTTTTAAAGGGTTTAGTGCTTCACTAATAAAAACTTAATACTCCCTCCCTACGTATGGAGAATAAATAGCTGATAATCAAGGTTCCAGAACTCGCTATGCACTATGCGGTCGGCGAGGTAGGGAGTAGCGAGTACTCGGTTTACTCGAGAGTACTCGGAATTACTTGGTAGCAATTACTCGAAAAATTATTACATGTATAGTAGCCATACCTTGAGAACATGATGTTGTAACTTCTCTTGTATGACTTGGTGATTCTTGTAAATCTACATGTATTGACATAAGAAATGTATGAGACTTAAAATTTCATATATATGAAATATGAATTCATGAAAAAGAGCAAGTGCATAATGGACAAAAGTGATACCGAAAGGCATGGATAATATCCCACAAACACATATAGATCAACATAGTTCTCACACAACATAGTTCACAAGCAAACAACAAGTAGCAACAAACAAGCATAATAATGTGATGATAAAATAAGCAAGTCTCTCAATCTTCATCCTCTTGTCCATAATCCTTTGTTGGTATCACTTCTTCTTGATCGGTTTCGAACTCAACATCATTATCATCATTGGTATCTTCTTCGACTTCGGAATCGGACTTGAAGTCATCTTCATATAGCTCTCTTACTCTTTTGCTCCTATGAGGTTGCATGGCTTCACTTGCCCCACTTGCCTCTGATGATAGTCTCCATGAAAGACCAGTTTTGGGATCAATATCCTCGTCACATTCTACTATCCAATCTTGAGCACTAGTGGCATCATTTGCTAGAAGAACATCAACATTCTTCTTGTTGCATCTCTCTTTCTTGTTCATCAATCTTGCATTGAATTGGACATAGACTAAATTACTCACACGTTGAGCATTTAGCCTATTCCTTCTTTTAATGTGCACCTACATTACCATTTAGATAGTAACATGGATTAGACAACAATTGTAAAATTGAGATAATGGCATTGTTATTTAGGGTTGAGAATTAGTGAATTACCATGTCAAAAGTGCTCCAATTCCTTTCACAACCCGAAGAACTAGAGGTCAATGAGAGGATCCTTATAGCCATCCTTTGCAAATTTGGAGTACTACCTCTATACTTAGTCCACCAATTAGCTACAACATAGGAAGAAACATATGGACTAGTAAGATATAGTAATATGCATTGAACAAGCCAACAAGAACTTGGTATTAGTATATTTACCGGGACTAAAATTTTTCTTTTGGCATCCAAGTTGAGCAATAGTTCTTCCAAAGGCACCAACTTGATCTTTAAAAAGATCAAACTCCGCATTGCTAGCGGCATCCATTGCATCTATGTTGACATGATAGAAGTGTTCCACATATTCTTGAAAGCCATTGTTTATGTCATTCATTTGGAAAATGGTTCTATCACAGTAGCTATAATATGGATTCAACATATAGCAAGCCATGTGCAATGGACAATCAAGTCTCCCTTCCATTTTTGGCTCCATTGCATCCATAACCGGTTTGTATTTGGCCTCCAAATTGTTCATGGCTTGCTTCATCATTTTGTTTGCCCCTAAAAGTTCTCCATAAAGAAAGGCCATGGATGGACCATCTCCATCAACCATACGAAGAACTTTCACCAATGGCTCAAAAATCTTCAAGTCATAACAATAAATAGCATTAGTAAGTAGCAAATATAACAAAAATAAATAGCGAACAACAATAGATAGGTTTGGTTATACCTTCAAAAGTTGATTAACTCCTTTCCAAAAGCCCGTACTCAATATTGTGCCCGTTGCCGTCTTTCCCTTGCGTGTTTTAGTGTGAGAACACACTTCCCATTCCGAACTAACCACCATACTCTCTAGTTCGCCCTTCTTCTCAATCAAACTTTGCAAAGTAAAAAAGGCCGATGCAAATCTAGTTACCCCGGGCCTAACTATGTCTCTTCTCTTTGTGAACTTTCTCATCAAAGCTAAGGTCTTATGGTGTGCATATATAAAGACGGTCAAAGACTTAGCATTCTCAATTACTTTTTTTGTACTTTGGCATGTTTCCAACCGCTTGAAGCATCAAGTTAATTGTATGGGTTGCACATGAGCTCCAAAAA
The DNA here is from genome assembly GCA_036346415.1 of Raddia guianensis. Taxonomy (NCBI): domain Eukaryota; kingdom Viridiplantae; phylum Streptophyta; class Magnoliopsida; order Poales; family Poaceae; genus Raddia; species Raddia guianensis. Next base: position 21,747,904 of record CM070539.1, on the reverse strand, counting down.
ATATTAGGTCTCTTTTGAAGCAATAATTTTTTTGCTCCCATGTTATTAGAGGCATTATCCGTAACAACTTGCACCGCATATTCATGACCTATTTCTTCAATGCAAGCATCCACATACTCAAAGATAAATTCACTTGTGTGGGCTTCTTCGGATACCTCTTTTGAGCGAAGGAAACTTGTTCCTAAAGTACAATGCACACATAGATTCATGATACTTCTTCTTTTTTGATCCGTCCAAGCATCGGTCATGATAGACCATCCCATCATGGCTCTCTCTTCTCCATGCGGCTTAAAGCTATTCTTTGTTTTTTTTCCACCTCCTCCTTTAGCAACTTCTCACAGACATCATATTGGGATGGACCTTCAAAGCCCGAGCCAAATTGACCAACGGCTTGTAACAATCTTTTGAAATCATCATTGTTGATGGCATTAAATGGTACATGTAGAACATAGATAGAATAAAAAATAGCATTTACCAATAGATAATTGCAGCCAAACATACACAAAGCAACATAAAAAATCGGGCATAAACACATACCATGAGCATAAATCCATCTAGCAACATATTGATTGCATTGATGCACTCTTTGTTTGCAGATTGTATTATCCATGGTGGTTTGCTTGTTAGCCATAGACAAAGTAATGGAAGGATCAATAGGTCGAGCAAATTGATCAATAGGCCCTACATGACGAGATTGTGAACCTTCAATCACCTCAAGATCTTCTCCTTCTCTCTCACCATCGATATTCACCGTCTTCCTAACTTCCTCTTCTCTAGCTTTCTTTATCCTCCTCCTTTCTTGATAATCCCCCATGAATTCCTTAATCTTTTCTTGATCATCCTTGGTAGCCTTCCTGCAAGATTTAACATTTCCTTTGATTTGGGCAATGTGTTCCTTCAATCTATGAATACCTCCACAAACTATTTTGCCACAAAGGTTGCACTTCACTTTATCCAATCTATTTGGATCAATAAGTGTGCCATATTCCCATCCAATGTCATCAGAACCTCTCTTGGGAACACTACCACTAGAGGCCGCCGATGCTTGGCTTGACGACATTGCAAACGATTAGTGCCTAGCGGCGCCGGCTGACGACAATGAGACAGAGGCGGCGACGAATGGCGGTGGCGGCGATTTAAATGGTGGAGTAGCGGCGCCGACGGCGGCTAAAAAGCGAGCGAAAGAATGAAGAACGGCGGCCGGCAGACGGCGGAAGAAACGGAGAGTCGGAGAGGGACAAAGGTAAGTTCTACTTACTAGCCTTGCTCCAGATCTGGAGAAATCGGTGTCTGCCGGCGGCGGAGGCGCGGAGGATGGCGGGGCACGCCGGCCGGCGGCGGCGCCACCAAACCCTAATTTCTCCTCTCCCCTCCTTCCGGTCTTGCCTCGAGCCCCACTTCTGTTTCGGCTGGTGGTCACGGGCGATGCAAATCGTGTCTTCAAACCACCGATCCGAGTACTCGCAGCGCCCCTACTCGCCGACTACTCGCACCTTTGACCGGCTAGGACTGACTAATCGGCCAGCCCGAGTAGCGCGCCGATTCTGCCCATCTCGCCTCAGCAGCCCACCGAGCAGCGACTTCTCGCCGAGTAGTCGCCGACTAGACCCGATTTTTAGAACCCTGCTGATAATAACATCAATATTATAACAACTAATTTGTTTGTGCTACTAAGACATGCTTGAGTTGGTTCTTATTTGTGTCTTGTATCGCCTTAGTGCCTATGCAAGAAGAGAAAGTGTTGGATCTTATTCGTTTTGATCTTTGTATTGAGTGCCAAAAATCAAATTTCCAAAACTATTTTAAAATCTAGCGGGATATCACTTAGTCTCTCATCTTTTCCATCTATCCCAGAGTATCGAGAAGGAAGCAACACACATGAAGGAAGGAACATGCAAGAGTACAAGCCATTGGTGGGCCAATATTTCTTTCTGTTCTCTCTATCCCTTCTCTACACCTTTCCTTGATTCAAAAGTAAAACCCTCTTACCTATTTCCTCCCTCTTACCTATTTCTACTGGAAGTTTGGATCGAGGAGAAGCCATATGCAAGAAGGAAGCAATGGGCGAAAGTGAAAATCACATAAGGATCAAGATTTCTTTCTACTCTCTATCCTTTCTTTCTACCTCTACCCTACCCTCTTTTGTTCAATTGCTTTTCCCTCATACTTATTTCCTCCGGAAGTTGGATCGAGTAGACAAAGAAACATCAGACCAAAGATGGCCACTCAAGGAGGTGTACACGAAAGAGATCACCGATTAAGAAGAAAGTAAATGTTAGCAAAGGGACAACAAATAAACTGCGGATCTTACCTAAAAGTACAAACAACCATAGCTCGATAATCCGACGGAGCTAACTGGTATGGATGGTAATGGGACCAGTGGTGCCGCAGTAAAGATCATCATGGAAGAAGCCCCAAGATTCACCTTGGAGAAAGGGATCGTTAATATTGGAATAACTTAAAAAGAAAACATCATAGTGCGCATTTGGAAGCCTGAAGGGTCATAACCCACAGGTCTAGGATCTTCAGAGTTCTTCGAGACCCTTCTCCGAATCTCGGGGACGAGATTCCGTTAAGGGGGGAGGATACCCGCCATACCCTTCTTCGAATCTTGGGGAAGAGATTCCGTTAAGGGGGAAGGTTTTGTGACATCCCAATAAATATTAGAATGTCCCAAGTTTTATTTAAAAATAGAGAAATTAAAAATAAATTTTTTTTAATATTATTTATGTATAAAAGAATAGCTAGAATTGTTATTTTATGGCTCTAAATTATTATTTTATGGCTCTATAGTTATTTTAATTACTAAACATGCCTAGGATTGGTGCTAGGGCAGTGCTTGAACGTGTTCCAAGTCTCCACTTCATATATCACCTTTTTTCTCAATTTTTGGATTACAAATTAATCCAGAAAACCCATAAAATATAGTTTATTCCCCATGTGATAACGAGCACATGTGCGAATAAAAGTTCCCAAAATTAGGGGGCCTTCTAGAAACCAACATTGACCTGTCCTCCGAGTTTGAGCCGCAAACTCCAAAGGAAAATTCGTTTTCTTGTGGATCAAGTCCCTAACCAGCCCGACTTCTATCCGAATTAGGACTGGAGTCCTAATCCATGTTCCCTACCCTTTGGCCGACCCAAACATGCTCCCCTCCACTTCCTAATCCATGTTCCCTACCCTTTGGCCAACCCAAACATGCTCCCCTCCACTTTAAATACCCCCAAGACCCCCTCTTGCGCATCCACAACTCCCCCATCTCAAAACCCTAGCCGTCGCCTCGGGGTGCCAACCGAAGGTAAATTAGGGTTTCCCCTTTCTCCCGAAGCCTAAACCTCGATTGGGAGCTAGGACGTCCTAGGTCTTGTCGAGACAAGCCGCCGACACTGCCTCCTTCCCTGACCAGCGTCTTGCGCCACGCCGCCGCCGCCAACCGCGCGCACACTGTCGTCGTGGGGCCCGCTTACCCAGCGCCACGCCCTCCCGGCCAATCATGGCGGCTCCTCCTCCGCTCCACGTGCGACACGCGTCAGATGTGGGCCCTCTTCGCCAGCCGGCCAAGAAGAAGGCCATTGCCGCCAACCCATAGCCGCCACTTTATCCCATGGGCCCGCCACTATCGCCTCAGCGCCAGGCGCCTCGTCGCTGCGCTGCCGCTTCATGCGCGACCGACACCGTAGTCTCCCGCATTCACTGGGTCCGTGATGTCACTGGAACCACCGTCGTTACTGCCGGGCCGAAGGAGAGAGAGGAGGAGGAGGAGTCAAGAAACTCCTGGTGAGCCCAATTTGGGATTAAAGCCTTTGATTTTTCCTCGGAATTTCTAATTACCCCGAAACTTCTCGGAATTGTTCCGAGAGCACCACAACTCCAATTAAGGTGATTCCAGGGCCATCATTTCAGAAATTATTCCTAGATTTTTAATATATTTTTATTAATCTATTTTAATTGTTTATATCTACTATTCCTTCCGGTTTCCTTGATCTACGCGTATACGACGTATTTCCTAATGTTGTGAGCCTTCTACCGAGGATTCTTCGTGGAAGATTTGCAAGGCTCCGACTCCTTTGAAGGCAAGCATTAAGTTTGCCTATTTTGATCCTATGTTTTATAATTCCATTTATGTCGTTAGGTTTATAATTCACTCTCGCATGCACGTTAAGTCTAGTGTGTGTACCTAGCCATGTTAGTCCTTTACTGGCATGTCGTAGACTTCGATTGATAAACCCTTTTACTGTTCGTAGCCTATTCTTTGATTACATGGTTGCATTGAGGTTATTTCACTCATTCAAAAACTCACTGTGAAGCTTTGGCTTCGTATTGTGATTTTGGTTAAAACCTGATCAACTAAAAGAAATTTGGTCAGGGGAAGACTCGGCAGAGGTGGCTCTAGGATCAGTGGTTGTGGAATGGAGGTCTCCCCTTCTAAGAACTCAAGCTTGTGAATTTACTAGACCAAACTAAACAGTACAGCCACTTGTGCCTTCGGCCCTGACTTAGTATCCTATGAAACTCACTAACCACTTGCTCGTAGGTTGGTCGGCTATGGTTCAAGTTCTGCTCTAGGGGAGGGTCTGGCCACCTAAACTGTGGGGCGACTTGGTCTTGAGACTGAAAGGCTTCAATAGGGAACGACCCAAGGCAGTATCCAGAAGTAGTAGGCGCCCTACCGCGACGGATACCGGTCGGGCCGGGGAAACCTAAGAGAGGGCAGGCGAAGTGGTGGGCGTAGTAGGTTGAACGACTTTGTACCGTTTCTCCCTCAGGATGAGACAGGGCTTGTGGGGAACGTGTACACACTCTGCAGAGTTAAAACGGTCATGACAGTCGTGTCCACTGTCATGGACGGGGCAGGAGGTCTTCACATGTAGTCCCACCAACTTAATAATTTAACCTGACTAATGTATGTTGGTTCTGGCTTGGTGCGTGTCTGCACCCTCTATTGATTACCTTGGTTATATCTGTGTTCATGCATTCACCAAATAAAACTTGCCCAGAAACATGTTTTGGTGTAAAACAACCATTAGCCCTCTCCCTTGCCATTGCATACATTTTAAAGATAGCTTGCTGGGTAGCCGCGTACTCATTAAATCTATCGCGGATATATTTGTTATTTAGGTTGCAAGTCTGATCAGAACCAGGAGGGTCCGAACTCAGATGTGTGGAACTAGCTACAGGTGTCCAGGTCAATACTTGGATAATTGTCGCTGATGGCTTCTGCTACTCTGATGTTCTTTTTATTCATATATTGTAATGTCAAGCGGAATCACCTGCATTACAATATAAGGCGAAAATGTTGCCACCTGTAATTGTTATTTTATTTAGTTAATTAATGTTTGCATTTGTGACGACATCCACCAATTGTCCATCATGAGATACTAGCTACGAGACTGGTATCGCCTCATGACGTTGGATTCCCTGTAGAGACACCGGGGTCACGACAGTATATAACCACATAACTACGTGGGAAATTCACCTAATTGTAGATACTATGGTTATCATATTTAAGAATTGGGTAGAGGTGCCAATAATTCTAATAAAATGCTGAAGCAATTGAGTTCTAACTAATCATGTCTGACACAACTTACCCTAGGCTGTAAATGGCTTGGTGGAGCATATCAATCTTAGTCCTTGGATCTTTCACAGTTTTAAAGCACTCATTCAGAAGGCCAAGAGCAACTGCAAGCTTCACATTGCATTCAAGAACGGCAGGCATGTCTTCAGAAGTGACTAGCTCGTCCTTCTGAATCTTCAAGAGAGCCCAGGACAAACCATCTTCAGTACGGTTCATCACCCCAACCATATCCGATAGACGAGCAGCCAGCTGAAATACATATGGATCAAAGGATTGATAGTTTGACATTCAGTAATCTCGATCAGGGAAAACTACCACTGACATACATCTGTCCTCCTTTAAAAGCACGAGTTCAATACGACACACTCAATCACAGCCCTCCCTTCCCTTGCATCCAACGGTCCACGATGAAAGTTGGATAACACCTCCCAGCAAGCCATGAACCACCGATTCGTCCCACCTCTCCACCTCGGTTCCCCCTCCTCTCCTTCAGAGGTGGCCAACGGCCGGCAGTTGCCCGTTCGGTTCGTTCATGTGCGAACTGGCCAACTGGCCACCGGGCCTAGGTCTCGCCTAGGTTCGATTCAAGATAAGAATCAACCGGCCCCTGGCCGGTTTTATCCTGATTCGATTTATTTTAATTAAAAAATCTAAATAAATTAAGAAAAACCACTATATTTTATAAATATACACTATAAATTGCGTAAATACACTATATATCATTAAAAATATATATAAATAAATATATTTAATTAAATAAATATGCTACAGTGACGAACCGAACCGGCCCGGTTTGGTGAACAGTGCGGGCCGGCCCGGTTGGTCCCGTTTGGCCCGGCCCGTTTGGCCAGCTCTACTCTCCTCCAAGCTTCTCCGTGGTCCGTGCCACTGCCTCCTCCCCGTCCCTCCCTGCGCCGCGCCCTCCCCACGACGCCGCCTCCTCCCCGCGCCGCGCCCTCCCAGCACCGCCGCCGCCTCCTCGCTTCACGCCCTCCCTGCCGCCGCCTCCTCCTCCCCACGCTGCCCCCTCCCTGCCGCCTCCGCCTCTGATCATTTTACCAGGAGAAGCGGCGGTTTGAGCCTTCGGGCGTGGTAGAGGCCGCGTTACTCAGGGACGTGGCGGCCGTGGAGGCGTGCCTGGCGGAGGCGGACGCGCCCGCGCCCGCCGCAAGCTGCGTCGGGGTGGCGCGCCTGTGGGTGCGTTGCGCGGAGGTGGCGCTGCGGGAGGAGGCAGCTGGGGAGGTGGTGGTCGAGTCCCGCGAGCTCAAGACCGACGTCTCGCCGCTCTTTGCCGCCACGCACACCGGGCAAACAGACATCGTCCGCGCCCTCCTGGTATGGATCGGGGACGAAATTCCTGCCTCTGAATGCCTCTCGCTATCGATGATCATATATTCATATATGGTTTACTGTTGCATTAGATCGTATCATGTATACATGTTGCCGTCCATCATGAATCCATATGCACAGGATTCCATTTTCAAGAGTTGATTCTCAGATCAGAATTCAGAAAATGTCGTTCTGGTTATTCAGATGTACGTACTTGGATTGCCTGCCCTGTCATCATAAAATATCTCTGTTTGTTTACTTGATTCATTGTGAAAATTTTACGGTTGGAGCAGAAAAGTAGAACCTTTGAAGACTCGAAGGATATGAATCCGTAAACTGATGAGAAAGGGAGGGCAATTCACTTATACTTCAACACTCCCCCGCACGTGGAGGCTCCCCCAGGCCTCAAACGTGGAATATAGTGGGCGACTTATTTAATTGCGTCGGCCAGGACTCGAACTCGAGACATCTGGCTCTGATACCATATTAAGCTGCATGCCCTAACCAGTTCACCCAAAAGCCTAAGCTAATTGGGAAGGGAGGGCAATTCATTTATACTTCAACGGTGCGTCGGTACCTATTTTATAAGTGTTTTGTGAGAGATTAACAGGCCTGTTGGACACATCACTGAAGTGAGTTAGGATTAGGGACACTGGTAATCCTTTTTTGTACCTTTTGGTGGTGTGATGGCAACTGCTCTCCTTTTAGGAATGGGATGGGAAATCTTCTTTCACTGTTGTCAATGCAGGATGTGATGGGCTGCCATTCTGAACTAATTGGCGGTGTAATCTTTAAATTTTCTTAATCACTTAGCACTGATCGGCTATAATTCCATACTGCCTTTTGAAAGTACTGCTCGGGTTGTAGCCTTAAGCACATTGTTGAGATATATATGCTTTAGCGACCATCCATCTTGAGGGATGTTGACTAGATCAAATCTTTCCCGGTGCCGCAGCATATGAGTGAGTGAATCAGACTTAAAACAGTTGATGGGAAAGAAAGGGGATTAATTGGTCCTAGAAGGCCCCTTGTAAACAGGATTACGTAGATCGGTAGTTTTGTTCAACAGTGTCTTTGAGAAGATTAGCAGATGTGTGCTGTTGACTTAACACTGCTCTAATGCCGACATCTGATGCATCAGAGTTCACCTTGATCACCTTCTTGAAATTGGGAAAAGCTAATTAATTTACCGGTAATGTTTTCTATTGATACATTTAAAAGCTTATGCATTTTTAATATTGTTAAAAAAAATCAAACTACTAATTCAGATACTGTTGTCTCTTGTGATAATAAAAAAATTAAGGTAATAGTTCCCAACACCCTTTGTAGTATCTCCCCCAAAAAAGGAGTTTATGCAAACAGAGCTGTCGAGAAACAATGAAGCAGATCAGAATGAAAGTCAGCACAATCAAATGTACTAGTGTATTCATCATTTTCTCCATAAACTGTCATACAAACAGATTTGGCATGTCTGTTAACACCTTTAATATGGTTGTCAATAATCACAAAACATTAACTGATCCTTAATTAAACAAGGTGAATGAGCACATCATATAACTTCGGGCGTGGTAGGTCAATGCATTGCAGTAGACTATCCTCCTTCTTTATGCCCAATGCAGTAGACTATCCTCCTTCTTTAGGACGCTTACGAGTTTTCTTTATGCCCAATGCATTGAAGTGATTTTTAGTTACTTGATATATTACATGTTTTATGTTGCCTTAGCCATGGCTAGCTAAAACTTTCACATACTTCTTTAGGTCAATGAAATCCACAAATCCAGCCTGTACAACACCTCCATCCACTACGTGATTTGCATGAATATGACCAATATTTTATTTAGGTAATTATTTTCTGATGTATTCATTGATACCTGCAACAAGAATATTACATGGACAGTTTTGAGAATAAGAGATGTTTGTTCAGGAGTTTCATCAATACTTGAAATGAGATGGTATACTAATGCTGAGCCCACCACGAATGTCATGGACCAACTAAGCCTCAAAATAAATGAGGGGACAGTTGGAAATGGTATTAATGTCATGGTCACTTCTTAATTAACAAGGCTGGTTACACATATTTATTATATCCCATTCAAATGCGATGCTGTCATCAGAGTTTATTCCTACTATGATGTGGGCCAAAGAGTGTGAGTTTTACTTAAGAAAGTATCCTCAGTTTATATGCATTTATTTTGTTCCTCATCAGAGTTTATCACTACAGGCCAAAGAGTGGTTGCGTATTCATATGTCCCAACAGCGCTTGAAGCCTTAAAATTTTTGGATTTATGGTTAAAGAAGAAAAAGATAGGAAGGGGAATAAGAGGGGCTCCTTAGCCAAGAGCTTGGGGAATTCCTTAAGTTAAGAAAGAAAAAAGAGTCATTTTAATTCGATCTATTTGATGGCCTCATGGGACCAGGTTAGCATGTTTTCATTAAACCTGATTGTTATCTGCTTCATTGCTTCACTTCTGTTTAAAGGTTTAAAATAAGACCAATGAGCTATTTTGTGCATTACATTTAAGCCTGATTGTTTGTCGTTGGAGCTTATATTCTTTGTGAACCTACTGCATGGAAGCTTCCTGTACTTCCTGTTTCTTACTGAATATAATTCCATCATGTATGTTAGTATGTATGCTCCTATCAGCCTGATGACTATTTCGGTCAGACCATTGCTGCAATGGTTTAGGAATGGCCTATATTTCGGCCTCTTTACATAACCATATATGTATATCTCGGTTTAGTAATTAGTAGTATGGCACTGCCTTTTCATTTTTGTCCATGGTCATCCAATACCATATGCTGAATGATAATCTATTTAGTCATTCAACACCAATGCTCTGGACTCTGGTGTACGTAGCATAATTGAAGCTCCTTCATTTCTGAGTGAGGCTTCATGATTTTATTTTGCTTATGTTCACTTCATTGTTGAGAATTTGACCAAGTTAGCCCATCGACTGAAATTCAGGGTGCTAATGAATAATTTTTTTAATAGCCCAAACTCATGCCAACATCTATGGCATGAATTTTAGTATTTTACACAGCAAAAGGCAACGCGCCAGGGGTGTCGTCGATGTGAGCAGAAGAGGAAATGGGATTAGGGTTTGAGGCGACCTTCGTAGTTCGTAGTTTATGAGATTAGCTATACCTGAGAAATTAACCACAGAAGAAAACTTATGATGCTATAATTATTGGTACATTTTGGTATTTATACACAGAAGCTCAGGACAAAAATAGTACTTGCTGACACTGGATAAATTTGGCTACATTACTGACAATACATATTTCAAGGATGAGATTTTCGACAAGTTACATGTTTACATTGGATAAATTCTGTTATGGATTGAAAGCTAATGTGGACGGTGCATGGTACTTATTGCCAGTTACCATGGTTCGCTCAAGTTCCTGTACTAGATAGTTCAATCTATAATCTCACTCTTAGCTTTTGATGAAATGTACTAAGGCCTTGTTCTTTTCAGCGTATCGTATCGTTGCGTATTACTGTAGCAAATTTTGTTATTTTTATATAGGCTATATGTTGTGATAATTTCAAACGATTTTTTCGTGACTTTTAGTATTCCTTCCAAACATTCTAAAACTATTTTTTAATTATTTTTTTATAATCTTTAGACCTCATTTCAAGGGCTATCAAATTTGCTACAGTAATACGCCAACGCAACGATACGCTGAAAAGAACGAGGCCTAAATAGTAAATGTAGTTCAATTGGATGATATGGTGCTTTAATTTGTAGCAAAGGTAGTCTCAACTGTTGAGATTATTTTTTCCGTTGTTTATTGTTCTTCTCATTTCCTTATTTCATATGACAAATTGCCTCCAAACAATGGCTTATGCAATGGCTTATACCGTATATATTTTTGCATTCAGGAGGGCACTGACAAGAGGCTTTCAATATATTGACGACATAAGCACGGCATGGCCATGTCCAAGAGAAAAAACGATTGTGATGTTACAAAAGGAGATCGTCCTCTCGAAGATATAATAAATGTGCTTCATTCTCCGTCCGCAACTCCGGTGTCAATATTGAGAATAGGTTGATCCCACACAATGATCTAGACTGGTTGGCACATATGGATTCATAAATGAAATTGATTGTAATATCATTTGATCGGTTCAAATTACATCGGAGGGAACGAACTATTGTTTCGCATTTTAAGGATAAATTTAATGGGTTTTATATGCGGATGGGATTGGTTACATGTCATTGGAACCATCAATAAAAAAAAGATATATTGTCGTTATATTGATTGATATGTCTTCCATAAGTATTAAATTGGTTGTAGTTTAATCGGTTCAAATGACCCCACATGTAATGTATGATTGTTTCACCATTTTAAGTAAGGGTACATATGCTGTGCAATCAGCCAAACGGTGCAATCGCCGTGCAATCGAACTACTAAAAGTTGCAAAAAATTCTGAAAAAATTTGTACATGTACTCTTCACCTTACTCTATCTCTGGTTAAAATTTCAAGTTCAAATTCATCCTATATTCAGAGTAAAAAAAAGAGAAAAAACGGATAGTTTTGATAAGTTCAAAATTGATAGAATTTTCTCTTTTTTGTAACGTTCAATATAGGATGAATTTGAACTTGAAATTTTAATCAGAGATAGAGTAAGTTGAAGAGTACATGTACAAATTTTTTCAGAATTTTTTGCAACTTTTGGTAGTTTGATTGCACGGCGATTGCACAGCTCATAAATTAAATTTTGGTTTGCATGCAATAGTTGTAGATTAAAAGTTTTCGTCAACCACATCATGTGGTTTCTACAGGTTTATCCACAAGCGAACTGTCACGTGAATGTCAGAGGACGCGGTATTTGTTGATGTAGAGAAATCTCACATGCGTAACGTGCAATTCTCTACATGTAAGCATATATCTACATGAACATCATTTTTTTCCCTTAATATTGGACCACATTTATAAGAGACAATGACTACAGGTTTGATTCCACTCTCCAATGTAACTAATTATGCATTCCAACATGCATCTTCTTCAAGATCGTCAGCTACGATATTTGGCTCATCTATTGACAAAGAGAATTATGATAATATGCAAAGTGTACCTGTTCCTACATGTAAGCGTATCTAAATGGATGAGATATTTCATTATAATTCTTTGTCATTTATTTATCTATGATTATTTGGTTCAATGACTATAGGCTCGATTCCACTCTCAAATATAACTAATTATGCATCCCAATATGCATCTACATCAAGACCTACAACGATGCCATACAAGGATAAACTGAAATGTAGACGGGAACAATACTCTACACTAGGGGTGGGCAAAAAAATCCCGAAACCGAAATACCAAAAAAAAACAAACTAACCAAAAATACCAAAAAATTTGGTATTTCGGTATTTGGTATCTTTTTCGGTAGTGTTTTTCAAAAATTTTGGTATTTCGGTTCGGTTTCGTTATTATCCTACAGAAAACCGAAACACCGAACGTGCTGGCCCTTCGGCTCCCTCTCAACCTCTGTGGCGAGGCCCATGTTTCATCGGCCTAGCTCACCGGTGCTCTCCTCTGTACACAAAACCCTCCTTCCTGTCCTCTCTCCCCCGTCCCGACCCTCACGCCGCCGCCCCATCCTCCTCCTCCTCCTCCGCCTCCCCCTCCCCATCCTCCTCCTCCTCCTCCGCCACCGCCGCCCCATTCTCCTCCTCCGCCGCCGCGCAGGAGTTCGTCCTCGTGTCTTCCACCCGCGGAGGAGGGGGGAGGGGAGCTGGCCAGCTGCCGTGAAGCCGCCGCTGGCTCTCGGGTTGCTCTGCTTCCGGAGGGAGGACGCCGACGCTCTGCTCGGACATGCGCGCCGGCTCTCCCATGCCTGTCCCGCTCAACAAGGTCAGCTACACCGTCGGCTTTCATGTTTTCTGCTACGCTGATGAAGATGTTATTGATACTGAACTACCGAACTACCGAACTACCGAAACCGAATTAACTCGGTATTTCGGTTTCGGTATTAAATTTTTTGTTGTATATTTCGGTAGCCACGTTCCAAATATCAAAATTATAAAAGTACCGAACAAACCGAAATGCCGAATGCCCACCCCTACTCTACACAAAAAGAGGGAAGAGATGACCTATTTGCATCGAAAACGTGAATGTGAATAAAAAAGACGTGCGGTGCTATCTACACGACGTAAATTATTTCACAACGATCATGAAGCAAGCACGTCTTGCATCTAATTCGAGGGTTCCCAAGAACTATGTTCAAATAGAGGAAGGTATAAATAACGGCCTTTCTACATAATTTGGTCATTTTCTATAGACTTTTGTCATATCAATTTCATCCTATTCATTTTTTCATAGGTCTTGGATTTTCATCATGCCAAACAAATGCTGATGGTAATGACGGCGACAAAGAAACTATGTCTAGAGGGAAAGAAATCCAACAGCTTATTAAATTTTCTTAGTTATAATGTTTCTCAGCTTTAAATAATTGATCTAACTTTTGCCAGGTGTTGAAATTGGCTCTGGTTCTCGCTAACATGTGAACCACCCAAACATGGATCCATGTCACAATAACTCAAATGAAGTCACATACCAGAACCTTCCAACTCATCCTTCCATTCTACAACTAGCACAAAGTTGTCGGCACTATGGAGCAAAGAGGTTCCAATATGAGACAACTGCGTTTTGCTGCCGAAATGGGAGGGTCACCATATTTATCCTTGATGTAGATGATGACTTACGGAGATTGTATACAAGTGACGATGAGGATTCAATTTATTTTAGAGAGAATCTTAGATATGCCAATTCACACGTTGCATTCACCTCTCTTGGAGTGACACCCGACTAACGATACTGTAACATGCGGTATGGTATTTATACCTTTCGTGCTCAAGGACAAGTGTACCACCGTCTTGATCAGTTGGTTCCTGGTGACCAAGGCCCGAGGCATCTGCAGCTATATTTTTATGATACAGATGCGGATTTGTCACATCGGGCACGATGGTCTCCTGATTTAGATATAAATATCATCCGCTATCTATTGCATATTCTACGAAACAATCCTTATGCCAATGTCTTCAAGAGCATTGTTTCTGTGCCAAATTTAGATGAATATAGAATATCTCTCAATACAAGCCTTACTCTAGACTAGAGAGTGTACAATGCTCCGACGACATCACAAGTGGCCGCGATTTGGGTTGATGGGAATGATCCACAAAATTGTTTTGATAGAAGTGTCATCGTTTATGGGAGAGAGGATCGTCCGTAGTATATCAAAGCATACCATGGCTGCTATGAACCTTTAGCTTATCCGCTATTTTTCCCTGGTGGAGAAGTGGGATGGAGTCGATTCATTCCATACAATAGTGCATTGTTCAATTCCCAACCATACAACCGTTAGCTTACTTTTTAATTTTTGAAAACATCATCTAATATTTCGATTGTTTTCAATCTATAAAGGTGGGGACAATGAAGGCGGATCCTATGTGAGCGACAGAGGGTACTACTGCTACAAGTTACAGATACGTAAAGGAGTGTTTAATGTCCTTTTGCATGGTCGTCATCTTCTGCAACAATTTGTCATGGACATGTACCTCAAAATTGAATCTATGCGACTCGATTTCTTTGCTAAGGAATCAACCCAAAAGCTCATACATGTTGACCTGTATCAAGGGGTTGTAGATTCCCTCGCAAATGGTGAGACACGAGCTTCGATGACTGGAATGAGAATCGTGCTCCCTCCAAGTTTCACTACAGGAGAGTGTGATATGAAGCAGTGGACACTTGATGCCATGACGTTAGTGACCCGGTTTGGAAAACCAGATATCTTCCTGACAATGACATGTAACCCAACATGGGAAGAGATAGCTAGAGAGCTTTTGCATGGTCAAACCGCTCAAGACAGGACAGACGTGGTCACACGGATGTACAATGCCAAGTTGAAAGACATTAAGAATCTTTTATTCAAGAAGCATTACTTTGGTGAGGTTGCTGCTTATATCCATGTCACCGAGTTTCAGAAGAGAGGCCTACCGCATGAGCACTTTCTTTTGATCATGCGTAATGGGTTCAAGATTACAAACCCAGATCAATATGACAAGATAATATATGCTGAGATCCCCAATAAGAAGAGATATCTAGAATTACATTCTATGGTACTCAAGCACATGATGCATGGTCCGTGTGGTGATCATGGCCGAAAAAAATAGCCCTTGCATGTAGGTGGGATGTATAGATTTTGCTATCCTCGACAGTTTTGTGAAGCGACACAGCAAGGAAATGACTCATATCCCATCTATAAGAGAAGGAATGATGGCACATGTGTAAGAGTTAGTCACACTGACATGGATAACACATGGGTTGTTCCATACAACCCTAAGTTGCTTATGCACTATAACTGCCACATCAATGTGGAAGCTTGCTGCATTATCAAGGCAGTTAAGTACATATACAAGTATGTCTATAAGGGACATGATCGTGCATCTTTCTCTATCGAAGCCGTGAGCAATGATGTGATTGTCAATGAGATAAAACAGTAGAGGGATTCAAGGTTCATCTCGCCTCCAGAGGCAATGTGGAGGATTTATGGCCTTGATCTGTTTGATGCTGATCCCCCAGTTTTGCAACTGCGGCTGCATTTGCCAAACATGCACAGTGTGTCTTTTAGAGGATTCGAAAAACTGGAAAAATATTGTTGCACGAGATTCTTCTTCACGTACAATGCTTACAGAGTATTTTAGGACAAACCAGGAAAATAGTTTCGCACAAAATTTCGTATATAAAGAATTCTCTAAACACTTCATTTGGCAGAAGAGCAAAAAACGTTGGGAGCTACATAAACAGAGGACACAGATCGAGAGAGTTGTAGCCGTCAAC
The DNA here is from genome assembly GCA_036346415.1 of Raddia guianensis. Taxonomy (NCBI): domain Eukaryota; kingdom Viridiplantae; phylum Streptophyta; class Magnoliopsida; order Poales; family Poaceae; genus Raddia; species Raddia guianensis. The sequence goes on along the minus strand of CM070539.1, from coordinate 21,732,152 downwards.
CCCATGGAAGGTGGGAGATATTTTCTTAGGGTACTGCTAAACCATGTACGCGGAGCTACTTCTTTCGAAGATCTGCATACCGTTCAAGGTGTGACCTGGCCTACATTTAGGGTTGCTGCTGAGAGAAGGGGTTTGCTAGAGTCGGATAGAAGCATTGAAGATTGTCTTACTGAGGCAACAACTTTCCAGGTGCCTTGTGCATTGAGAAGGCTATTTGCCACAATTCTGGTCTTCTGTGAGGTAACTGATATTCACGGATTATGGAACAAACATTTCGACTCAATGTCTGAAGATTTCCAATTAACTCAGAGTCGCAGCCAGATTGTTGAGCAGATGGTTCTTAGAAATATCAAGGACTTGCTACATTCTATGGGTAAGGATATTAGGAGCTTCAATGTACTAGAATTGGATGAAACAATCAATACTTCCGACCATTTAGTTAGGGAGGTGCAGGAGGAAATGTTCATTCAAGTAGAAGAAGGAGAAGCATATTTATATACCTCTTTGAACACCGAGCAGCGGGCTAGTTTCGATGAGATCATGGAGCATGTGATTTCTAGGAGAGGAATTGTTTTCTTTGTTGATGGTCCAGGGGGCACTGGAAAGACCTTTTTGTATAAAGCATTGTTGGCTTACGTGCGATCAATGGGTCTAATTTCCATTGCAACAACAACATCCGGTATAGCAGCGTCGATAATGCTTGGTGGACACACTGCCCACTCGAGGTTCAAAATTCCAATGAATCTATCAAATAAGAGTATTTGTAATTTCACTAAGCAAAGTGGTACTGCTGAGCTGCTTCGATGGCGTCCTTGATAATCTGGGACGAGGTGGCCATGACAAAACGTCAAGCGGTGGAGACGCTCGATAGGTCCTTGCGAGATGCGACAGGTTGTACATCACCTTTTGGGGGGTAAGGTCATGGTGTTTGGTGGTGATTTCAGGCAGGTTCTCCCGGTTGTCAGACATGGAACAAGAGCACAGATCACTGATGCTACTCTGCAGAGATCTTATTTATGGGCAGGTATTAGGAAAAAACGTCTCACTCGCAACATGAGAGCATAGTCCGATCCATGGTTCTCCGATTTCCTTTTGAGAATTGGAAATGGCACCGAAGAATCAATCGGAGATGATTATGTACGCCTTCCAAATGACATTGTGATTCAGTACATTGCACGTGAAACATCTATTAACAGCTTGATCGATGATGTCTTCCTATCACTTGAATGCAATGCAACATCGACATCATACATGAGCAGTCGTGCTATACTTGCAACGAAGAACGAGTACATCGACGATTTAAATGCAACTATGATCGATCGATTTTCAGGAGAGGAACTAATCTACTATAGCTTCGACTCGGTAGAAGATGATGCATGTAATCTCTAACCTAATGATTTTCTCAACTCACTCACACCAAACGTATTGCCCTCACATGTTCTGAGGCTTAAAGTAAATTGCCCTATGATCCTACTAAGGAATCTTGATCCCAACAATGGACTTTGCAATGGGACAAGGTTGATGGTCAAAACATGTCAAAATAATGCAATTGATGCTGAGATTGTTGGAGGCCTACATGCTAGAAAAAGGGTTTTCATACCTCGGATCCCGATGTCCCCATCGGAGGATCTTTCTTTACCTTTCAAATTCAAGAGGAAGCACTTTCCAATCCGATTGAGTTTTGTGATGACTATCAATTAGGCTCAAGGACAGAAAATCCCTAATGTTGGTATTTACCTTCCCGAGCCAGTGTTCTCACATGGCCAACTCTTTGTTGCATTGTCGAGAGGTGTTTCAAGAGAGATGACTAAAATTCTTGCAAAACCAAGGAATGATATCGACCCTGTAGGGAAAAGCACCCAAAAACATTGTATACCGAGATGTGTTGGTGTAATTTACTATTTCACTCTATGTTTATTTTACTATTTTGTATTTTATATTTTTCTATGTAATTTTTAATTCATAGTTCCATGTTTTCCACTCGGAAGACATATCAAAGCTGAATCGCATGGCAGCCTTGTGAACATTTTTCTATTTAACTAATACGTCTTGCCTCCCTCCCTCCCTGCCTCCTACTCGCGCCGCCACCTCCCTCCTCCCCTCTGCATCTCCCGACGCCCCACGCCGCCGCCTCCATCTCTCCGCCTCCTCCTCCCCGCCGCCACTCGCCGCCACCTCCTCCTCCCTCAGATCTCCCGACGCTCACGCCTCTCCATCTCTCCGCCTCGGTTCCCCCTCCTCTCCTCCAAGCTTCTCCATGCCACTGCCTCCTCCCGTCTCCTCCTCAAGAACGCCCCCCCGCCTCCTCCTCCCCACGCCGCCTCCCACCGCCAGCCTCCTCCCGCCGCCCCCTCCCTGCCGCTGCCGCTCCTCTTTATGACTACTCTTTGCCATAGATATCATAGTACCTACATGACTACTATTCACTATATGTAACCAATTTCTCATGGCATCGCCGCATCGCTTCTGCAATCCCTACTCCATCTTCTGCAGCCCATACACATCATAGTATCTAATGTTATCTTAATTGTCTTCATACGTTTTTCAGTATGACATCTTTTTAATCATGATGTATCAATCCATTTACCCGAGTTCCTTTTATGTACACGCTTACAATTTCTATCCTACGATATATTATCCGACGTGCTTTGCACGTGCACGCTAACTAGTAACACTAATATAACACCTAGATCATGCAGAAGTTTTATTTTATAACCAATGTTGGGGATTATGATGTTCAATGGGAACACACACACACATATATAAGCAAGAACTCATCCTCTTGCAGGTTTCGCTGCAGTATGGACCGATGTCACGGCCGGTGTTCAGTAATGGACGACAGTACTGATGATCTGCAAATTAAGTTGGTGTCAATTGTCGGTACAGCTAGTCCATCAGGTCAGCTTCAGAAACAGATCGAAGAGAGATTAGTCATCATAAGCAGATGATAACTAAAGATATTCTTACAGCTACGAGTGCATTGTTAAGTGGGCAAGCCATGATCATCATTTGCCATGCACAGCATGCATCGGCAGTAGTGGCAGCTCCACGAGCCCTCACCCTCAGGAACCTGATCAGATCACTCAAACAGGTGCAGGTGCAGTTCAGGCATGAAGATCGAAACATGCAAATGCAAGTAGGGAATATATAAAGATGGCTTCTTTTTGTCTCAAAAAAAAAAAGATTGCTTCTTTTTTTCGTACTGTAATGGCGACGCAGTCTGGATGGAAGGTGTGTTGGGCTTTTGCCCGCTTTGGGCCTGGCCCATTAGGCCCTATTGGCCGGTTAAGTGAGGAGGGGCAGCGCTGCTGCCCCTGGCTTGAGTTGGGTCGGGATTTCCCCGAATCCTAGCTGATGGTGGCGGCGGCGGCGGCCGTTTGGAGCTCCCCGACGAGTGCGGATCTGCGTGCGCGTGCACGGGTGGCCGTGGTCCTCGGGGTTGTTGCGCCGACGCCGCCTATATGGGGAAGTTCCTCTCCTCTCTCTCGGCTTGGTTGGTTGTTCCACTGGTTTTTCCCCTCTCTTCCACTGACCTCGGGTGCTCCCATTGCTGCTACTTTTCGCCGGCATACCGGCGTGGCTGCTGGCGGCGCGAGCTCCTGTGGTGCCTCCTCCCTCGTCTCTGGTACCCGTAGGCCACGGGGTGGTCGCCGTATTGCTGTGATGTGCCTTGTGCTCCTCGGGCTCTTCATCTCGGCTTGTTCGTGGTGGGGAGTGACGGCATCGTATCTCCGTTTCTTTTCGCCGGTGGTGCTACATAGCACGGCGATCTGATTTCTGGGTCAGTGCCTCGTGCACGCTTTGCCACTGTGTTCTTCATTGCCGACTCGGATTTGGCACACCGTAAGTATTCGTGTTCCTCCTCCTTGTGCAGTAGGCCGATTGGGATCTGGGGACCTATTCCTCGAATAGAGGCCGATCCCAATCAGGGTATACGCACTGTGATCTTGTGGGCTAAGTATTTTGCTCGGTGATGATTGCATAAGTTGAGAACTGTGATAATCTGTTTTTAGGTTTTGTGTAGCTTGTTCGGCACTGCTACTAGATTGTCTCTGTGAGAATTCTTTAAATGTTTATGCTGCTGCCACTGAATTAGATTGTTGGTCAACTAGTTGTTAGATTTATATCTAACTGGAGGATTGATATTGCTGTGCACTTTATCTATTGCTAGTTGAGTATTGCTCTGTACTGTATTTTGTTCGGTGACGTTCTGGTCACTGTTTGGATGATATAGCACTGCTGGACTGTTAAGTAATTGCTTCTAAATCAGTGGCAGACTTGCATATTGAGCTTTGCATTGAATTCTCTAGAACAGTGCTGTTCATCTATTACTTAGACCTAAATTTCAGATTATTATCCGTGATATATTGTCCATCTTTAATCGTTGGAAGGCTAACTTGATTAGCGACCCGTTAAAGCAATCTGAGAGCAAATCTTTATTCAATTAAATCTGAGCTATATGCTGATTTTGTTGAGTTCATTTGGTACCATGTTTATTGGGTTATTGTTAATCATGGATTTATATGCCCGTTTGAATTATCTTGTAGAATTCATGATTTTGACCATAATTCATGGTATGATTGTTGTTTATATATTCAGTGTGAATTACTTGAGTAATCTACCTATACCGCAATATTTGCAACAAGGTGGAGGGGCAGGTGTCGCAACACGGCAGCTGCCCGCCGTCGCCTCAGATGCCGCAGGCGTCGTCGCTGCAATCCTTGGGAGCTCTGATCTTAGGAGGGATGCCGCCGCCGCCGCCGCCAATGGCAGCTCCCTTCTTCTGCTTCGCGAGCTGCGAGCAGCGACTTGACGAGCTTCTTCTTCGCCCGCGACCTCTTCGCCCTATTCGCCGCCAAGTAGACTTTTCCCCTTTTTAGAACAATCCAAATAACTTTCATTATTCAATAATAAAATTTACAAGGTAAACTTAAACACAAATCAATGGGTGTATGCAGTAAGAACCACCAGCTTCGACAAGAAACACTATAAAAAGAGTATGATCTTGTAATTTGATAGCCATGAAATGCTTTGTATAGCGTGTTTAGCACCTAATCCTTTCCTCTTGTGAAAGAGCAATACGATGAATTTTAACACATGGAGCTATGGTTCGCTTTCATTTCATCCTTCATCACTTGCATGCCGCCACGCACGCCCGCCGCCATTTCCCCAACCAAGCCAGACCCAAAATCGTCACCCCCACCCAAGCTCGTTGCCCAGACACCGCCCCCTAAGCCCTGCCTCAAACAAATTGGGTCAAGACTGCTTCTCGCCAAATAAGCTTCAGGATGTCGTCGTCATGAAACCGCAGAAGGTGAGATTTGCTTGTTCACGGCCGCTTCCCGTCTTCATGGCGCAGATCTACAAGGGATTCGCCTGCGCCTGCTGTCGCCTCCACCGATTTGGACAAGATGGCGGATTCACTCCGGTTGGTGCAAGGTGCTTTGAAGGCCGGGGCTGCCTTAGCGCCCGGCGTAAGGAGGAGGAGTTGTCGCGATTCAACCAATGGAGGAGAAGCGAGACGGGTTGGTGTGCAGTTAAGCCGAGGTACTGGTGGCGTCAGGTTCTCTCCGCAGGCTCGAAAGCTCATACCCCATCTCCAGCCACGCCCTTAGCTCAACAGACGACCGCGCCGCTTCAGATGCCTCTCGTTTCCCACCCACGCTACCGATCACGCGACCTGTTAAATGTCCTACCGCCTCTCTCGACACATCGCCATTGCCACCGCTTCCAAGACCCCACCGCCCTCCAATCCTCCACGCTCGCGCCCAAGCAATTCCACGCCATTGCCACCACGGGTGAACCGAGAATCGCCGAGGAATGGGCGAAGTTGCGTGCTCTCCGACAAACTCTCCAGAAACGAATGGGCGACGGCTTCCTCGACCTGGGCAACAGCCACCTTCCGCGGCGGACTTCGACCGAGTCTTGGCGCAGCAATGACAGCTGTGCGCACTTCGGCCATGGGGGGGTGATTGCAGCTACTCTAACGCGCATGTCTCCAACCACGCCGGAGACTTCTCGTCGCGCTGACACCCGGCCAGTAGCGACCAAGCAGTTAACCGCGGCCGCTATCGCCATGCCTCCTTCGACATCCTCTTCAGGGCATGGTCACCGCGGTTCACCTTGCTACGGCCGCTTATTTCGCCATCGGCACGCCTTTGCTCGGAAGGGCGCCGATGTACGCGTGGTGTCCCGCGTCGCCGAGAACATCATCGCCGGCTTGTGTGCTCGGTCGCCGAGGAGGAGTCGTCGCGCCTCCTCGACACCGCCACCCTCAACGTCTGGGCGTGGACGGCCAACCCAGACACCATCCCCAAGACCCATCGCTTCCATCGCGCGCCACGGTGGCGCGCGAGGTCGGCTCGCAAAGATCGCGCCCAATGGAGTTCTGCTCGGCTTTCGTCATTATCCACCTCGACATGCTGGAAACGCCGGAAGACCTTCGTCGCCAAAGCAACTACGGCGCAAGGACACGCGTAGTTCGAGTGGACGCTGGGCCAAGTTGATGAGCCGGCCCGTCGCCTCCACCGTCGTGAGAGGACTCCTTCCCCACCGCGCCATCACCGCCATGAAGACCGGGACCGCGACGATGATGATCACCATCGCCAGTACGACCACACCAGCCGCCGCCATCGGTCAAGTTCCCGGCCTCGCCGCAACGGCAGCACGGCGGGGCCCCGTGCCCCATCCAGAGGGCGCGATCACCACCGTCGCGACAACGACGAGCCCAACCGCCGCTACCGCAAGCATGAAGACCCCCCCTGCTTGGCGAGCCGCGCACTCGCTACCGCAACCGTGAAGAACCCGCTTTGGTATGCAAGCCCAAACTCAAATCTGTGGTTGTTGTCCAAGACGTCCAATCCTCCATGCCACCTTCTTCCTGGCCGATTTCACCGGCGCCGCCTTGCGCCTCTCCACCCAACCGCCAGTAGGCACTCCAAAGAACGACGTCAGATCCTCCGAGGTGAGTCATTGCTGACCACATGAGCCGCTTCGAGGTGGCGTCAGACTCGCCGCCAACGCGCGCGGCTGCGTTCGCGATCACCGCGCTCGCCACGCGAGGTCGAATAAGCGGTGGCCGCCACAACTCTTGAGGGTGGCGATCGCGCTTCACCTTCCTTCCGTGGCGATTACCATCGCTAAACGGGATGGCAATACTGGTCGGCGACGCCTCCTCCTTCGGTCGTCGTCCAACCAGATTTGCCGATGGCCCAACGCCCAGCGCCGCAGCCTGTCAATCCGGTAATGGCAAGTAATCCCAATCAACCTGTCACTCAGCTGCTTGGTTTCATACAATCAGTCACTGTCCCTGCTCCTCGGCCCGTCCTGCAGGTCTATGTTCGTCGCCGCCTCAAGCTGAAGGAGCGCCCAAGCCGTCGCAGCACTCGCATTGCTGCTGGAAATGCTTCCAACACCCCGATTGAAGCTCGAGTTCGTCAGCGCATTGCCCAGGCCATGGCGCCCTGGGCACCGGAAGCAACTCCACGCGACCTCTCCACTATCCTTGCCAGGCCGCTCCCGGAAGCGGCGGCACTGGCGTTGGCGGCCCTCGCAAATCTCAATATTGTGAGCTCTCCCACTGCTCAGATTCAGGCCACGGCCTGATCAGTCCAGCGGTGGCTCTGACTGGCGCCTTCAAGTGATCCATGTTAACAAGGCCTCATTTTGTTAGGGCTCGGGCAACGCCCGCTGTATCTGCGTCTTGTATCCACCTCGCCGTCTGGATGGCCCCCTTATTAGCTCGTCGTGCCTTTGGCGTGCCACAGCTGCAGCGTATCGTCTCGCGCCTGTTTGGACTACTGTGTTTTGGCAGCAGGCTGTGCTCCCGTTTATGTGTGTGGCTTTGTTCTTCCCTAAGTCCTCAAAGAAAAGGCTACGATGTTACCTTCGCCTTTTCTGTCACCCGTTGCCATCTAGTGTTCCATGAATAGATCAGATCAATTGTGTTTGCTCAACTGGAACGTGAGAGGACTTAACTCGGGAGCGCATTGTAATGTTCTCAGAAACCTTGTTGCCAGCTCCGGAGCCAATATTGTGTGCCTACAAGAAACAAAACTTGCCACCTGGGGTAACGGTTTGACTACGCAGTGCCTTGGCCAACCCTTTGCTGACCCGACGTCCTTTGTGCACCGGCCAGCGGTGGGCACGCGGGGTGGTATCCTGCTAGCGGTCAAGAGCAGTGACTTCGTCATCTCGAACGTCTCCCTCGAAGAGTTTTCACTCTCCGCAAAAATTACCGCGACCAACGACGCGTTTGAATGGTGGATCACCGTGGTCTACGGTCCTCAAGAGCGGGCGCAAAAGCTAGCCTTCCTCGATAGCCTCAAAAACGACGTGGGGCGCTCGGACAGTTCGTGGCTTGTTATCGGAGATTTCAACCTTATCATGCACCGGGATGACAAGAACAATTCGAATGTGGATTTGGTCCTCATGGACGCTTTCAAATCTTCGATCCACACCCTGCATCTTAGGGAACTCCGTCTGTTGGGCCGTCGTTTCACTTGGAGCAATGAGCGGGCCACCCCGACTTTGACAAGAATTGAGGGGTTTTTGTACTGCGGCAGGAGCTTGCCTTCCGGACTCGCAGACTCTGGCCTCCGTCATTGAGTTCGACCACGCGCCCTCCGCCTCGTGGCAACCCCAAAGCAGCATGCCTCTCGTGTTTTCAGATTTGAAAACTATTGGGTTACCTTGGAAGGCTTCCTCAACACAGTCCAAGGTGCATGGGAGCGGCCTCTTGCCTCCGCCAACCCCTACAAGCGTCTTCACATAAAACTGGAGCGTACGGCGAAGGCCCTTGCTTTATGGGCTCGCACAAAAGTCCCATGCATTAGGCTCCAACTTGCAATAGTCAGTGAGCTCATTTTGTTGTTTGAAAAGGCCCAGGAAACTCGTGTATTGACGGACCTGGAGAGGGACCTCAGATCTACCCTAAAGGCAAGGGTCACAGGCTTGGCAACCATTCAGAAAATCCGCATCAAGCAAAGAGCGCGCCTAGCGTGGCTCCGGCTTGGCGATGCAAATACCAAATTTTTCCACTTAAGGGCATCCAACAGAAGAAAAAAGAACTTCATCTACTCCCTCCTCACCCCCACTGGAGCCGCAGTTGATCATGATCAGATGGAACTCGAGTGCTCTCGCTTCTTTCAAAGCCACCTAGCATCCAGCCCGCTGAGGAGCCTCACTCTCGCATGGGACAGACTAACCCGACCAAGGCATGATCTCATGGAGCTTGAAGACCCCTTCACAGAGGAAGAGATCAGCTCCACTGTCAGCTCTTTACCGGAGGACAAAGCGCCTGGTCCGGATGGGTTCAATGGCACTTTCTACCGCACTTGTTGGCATATCATCAAAGCTGACTTCATTGCTGCGGTATCGTGGTTTGCGAGCGGACACTCAACAAACTTCTCTTTGCTGAACTCAGCAAATATCATCCTGATTCCTAAAAAACGAGATGCGGCCAGCCTAGCGGATTACAGGCCCATCAGCCTTATTCACAGTGTGGGCAAAATCTTCTCCAAGCTGCTTGCCAACAGACTGGCGGTCAAGCTTGAACATCTCGTCGACCTTGTTCAGAACGCCTTTGTGAAGAAGAGATGTATTCAGGACACCTTCCTTCGTGCCCAAGACAACATCCTCCAGCTCAAGAGACAAAAAAGCCCGGCGTTTTTTCTCAAGATCGATTTTGCTAAGGCCTTCGACTCCGTCCTCTGGAGCTACCTTTTTGAGCTGCTTCAAGCTAAGGGGTTTGGAGCCCGCTGGCGTGATTGGATCGCTACGCTCCTTGGTTCTTCCTCTTCGGCGGTAATCCTTAATGGGATCAAGGGGCCGTGCTTCACCCACGAAAGGGGTCTTCGTCAGGGCGACCCCCTCTCGCCCATGCTTTTCATCATGGCCATGGATCCGCTTCACAAGCTCTTCGTTCTTGCCGATGAGAACAACCTTCTGGCTCCTGTTGGAAACCCACCAAAAAGTGAGCGCATCTCTCTTTTTGCGGATGATGCAGCCATCTTCATCCATCCTAGCAAACAGGATCTTGATTCCACTATCGGTTTGTTGGATACCTTCGGGGGCCGCCTCCGGGATCACCTTGAACAAGTCCAAGTGTTCGGTCTTCCCAATCTGTACTGCTGGCATTGATTTGGAAGACACGCTCAGCTCCTTTGATGGCACGAGGGGCTCTTTCCCGTGCACCTACCTTGGGTTGCCTTTACGTCTCCGCAAGCTTCGCAAAATCCATTTCCTGCCCCTTCTCGACAAGATCGCAAGCCGTTTTGCCCCTTGGCGTGGAAATTTTTTTTCGAAGGCAGGACGTCTGGTCCTTGTACAAGCGGTCCTTTCAGCAATACCGACTTATCTCATGGCCTCCACCCCCCTACCCTCTTGGGTCATCAGAAGGATTGATCAGTTCAGGAGGGCTTTCCTGTGGATGGGCAGTCAGCAGGTTAATGGTGGCCAATGCTTGGTGAATTGGGAGGTAGTCTGTAGACCTAAAAGCCTCGGGGGTGCGGGTATTCCAGATCTTCACCGTTTTGGCCGGGCATTGCGCCTGCGCTGGCTATGGAAAAATTGGGGATCCATGGACATTCAGACAATAACCGAAACTGTGGGTTACAAGCACTGTTCGCCTACACGGCCGTTTATACCGTTTACACACCGTTTAAACGCTACTCAGTAGTCAACCGTGTAGGCCGTTTAATCCGTATAATCCCGTTTAATCCTTTTTTGGCCCGTTTAATCGGCCGTGTAGTCCGACTATTCGCTAAACGAAGAGCGCCGATCGCTTAGCTGCCACCGCTTAGGCTAACACTGGTTACAAGGCGGCAGACATTGCTCTTTTCAAAGCCTCCACTCGGGTGGTGGTCGGTAATGGAGAGCACTTCCATTTCTGGGAGGATGCTTGGCTTGACGGCCTTTCGCCTAAGGTGATCGCCCCTCTCCTGTTTGCCATTGCAACAAACAGATCTCGATTGCTTCGGGACGGCCTTCAAAATCAGAACTGGATCCGCTCGCTAGCGCCAATGACCACGGAGGATCAGCTCCTCCAGTATATCACGCTCTGGGATAAAATAAACCAGGCAAGCCCCCTAAATGATAGCCCGGACGAGCTAATTTGGAAGCTCACGCCAAATGGTTCCTTCACAACCAGCTCGGCTTACCAGATCCAGTTTGCCGGCGCTAGGAGGTCGGCTAGGGCGGGGCTCGTTTGGAAGGCTCATGCTGAACCCAAATGCAAATTCTTTGCTTGGTCTCTCACGCAGGGTGGGCTAAACACAACGGATGTCCTCTCAAGGAAGGGTTGGTTGACCCAACAATTCTGCTGTTTGTGTAATGTCATGCCGGAAACTCAAGACCATCTGTTCAAGACCTGCACCTATGCTAATGAGGTCCGACCACCACCTTCAGGCCGCTTTTGGTCCCTCGACCAATCTTTGGGATCGCGGAAACCTTACAGTCGGGCTCACATCTGCGTCTCGGAAGGAGTTAAACGGAAGGATGATCTACACCTCCGAACATCCGAAAGAACGAATCGATTTAATCTTCACCTGACTTCCCAACCGCCGACGCCCATCGTGATCGATGCGCTGATTTCACTTTACGCTCTGCGCCGGTTTTTCCGTTCTAGCTAGACGCTAGGGCTGCGCCCCACCCCCCACACCATCCCTTGTTGTTGGTGGCGGCGGGGTTTCTTGTAATTATAACTCTGATCCTTCCGTTCTTTTAATGGAGTGGCGGAACTCCCGCCTTTTTTTCCTCAAAAAAATTTTAACACCGATACCGGAGGTAAGCTTTTAGAATGACAGAAAAACATGACCACTCGACGTAAGCTTCTCCAGCAACATGCAGACGAACTCCTATATTGTGCGCCTGATTCTTGGCGTATCCAACTCATAGAACTATTAGAAATTATTGGAGAAATATTTATGCGAAATAGATATTGTGTATTGATCAAGGGTGGAATATATATAGAGTACAGGAGATGGGCCTCCCCTAAGGCCCATATACTCTAACACTCCCATGATCGAACGGCACTAAGCGGTCTAGATCGACACAAAGCAAACATACACTTCATGATCAAAACAAAGTACACACTTCGCAATCAAAACAAAGTGTCCATCACCCTCATCGAACGGCAGAGAGTACGACGCTCAGTGGACCGAAACTCGGTGAAAACCGGCTGGCAGCCCTTTGGTGAAGATGTCGGCGTCATCGCGATGACGCGGGACATGGAGAACGCGGACGACCAAGAGCCACCCGCCTCCGGACGAAGTGTAGGTCGATCTCGACATGTTTGGTGCGTTGGGCTGCACTGGGTTGGTGGAGAGGTAGACCGCTACGACATTGTCGCGAAGATACGACGGTAGTCTGACGAAGGGACTGTGAAGCTCCGGAGAAGTTGTCGAGCAAGACGCCTCAGCCACACCATTGGCGACGGCACGGTATTCTGCCTCAGCGCTAGAACGGGAGACAGTGTGCTGGCGCTTAGAGGACCAGGAGACCAAGTTGTCGCCGAGGAACACGCCGTAGCCTAAGGTGGACTTACGAGTATCGTGACACCTGCCGGTCAAGATCTCGAGTAGACAGTGAGATCAACAGCCTCGGTGCGATGCAGGACCAGACCAAGCTCAAGTGTGCCATGAAGGTAGCGAAGGATGCGCTTCAGGGCAATAAAGTGAGGCTCCCGGGGATCATGCATGAAGAGGCAGACCTGCTGGACAACATAAGTGATATCTGGCCTGGTGAATGTGAGATACTGAAGAGCACCTGCTAAACTGCGGTAGAGGGTCGCGTCAGAGACAGGAGCTCCATCAGCAGAGAGCTTGGCCTCCCCCAAGGCCCATATACTCTAACAGAAATCATAAAAAATGGACTCCACTATACTCATTGGTTGCCCTTCAAGTATATCTAAAATTGCACCAGTAGGATAGGGATTAAAATATAAGGGAGATAATATAAGAATTAAGTAGAGTAATAATTAAAAATTAGATGAATAGTGATAGGATAGTACACAAACAAACATAGCATTCTATAGGTCCTAAATATAAACCTTGAAGAACGGGCTACAGCAACAACAATGGGTTAGAAGAGCCTTTGTAAGAACGTGTGCTTAGGTTCTTGTTTCTAATTTTTTGAGATTGGATTTTTCATTATTAGGAAAATGTTGACCTTGGATTTTTAAAGTTCACACATGCTGCAATTCTTTTCAAATGGAATTGAGAGTAGTATATACCCTTTTTGAAAGAAAAAAAGGAAAAGTACCCATTTGGTCCAACTATGACCTCGGCACCAATTTGGTCCCTCAATTCCAAAACCGGATATAAATGGTCGATTCAATTGTCAAAATCGGACCCAATAGGTCCTTTGACTAGTCAAAACAACTTTTCGAGATGGTTTTGCTGACATGGCAGTCCACACGTGTAATTTTGCTGATGTGGCAGACACATGGGCAGCACAAGTGGCATTTTTTAAATTTTTTGTTGATTTTTCACATGGGTCCACTTGTCATCCATATCCTTTCAACTCTCTCCCACACAAGGACCAAACCCATCACCTAATCAAAAGCAAAACCGTGGACTGCCATGTCAGTAAAAAATAACAAAAAAACACACGTGCCATTCATGTGTCTACCACGCCAGCGAAAATTGCACGTGTATACTGCCACGTTAGAAAAACCGCCCTGAAAAACTATTTTGACCGGTGAAAGGATCAGTTGGGTTCGATTTCGTCAATTGGAGGATCATTTATACCCGGTTTTAGAATTGAGTGGTCAAATTGGTGTAACGCTATAGTTGGATGACCAAATGGATAGACGGTGATAGCCCAGCAGGAGCTAGGGATCAATGCACACCGTTCATCCAGTTCTTGGGAGGCTGGAAGTGGTAGGCCGTTCTGTATCTCTTGCTTACGATAGATGAGACCTTTGCAGACTGCGGGTACAGGAAGAGCCTCTTGGCGGCCTCTGCTCCTGCATCACCATTCCTACACAAGAGCGAAGATTCAAAGGAGAAGAGAAGTAGGTGGAGGAAGAGGAGAGATCGCCATTCATGCCGATGCTGAAACATGGGTGGGTAATCAGAGGCATGAACAGCAGACCAGGAGGCGAGGAGAAACCTTTTTCAAAATCTAATGATGCTTAGGTTAGCGCACCGAGATGCTTAGGTTAGTCCTATAAACTAACATTAGTCTTTCAGTGCCGTTCATTTGAATCATTTCATATGGATCTGTTAAACCTTGTTTTGCAGATATACTCTATTGCGCATTCCACTAGTCCTGGGAATTGGGCCGTGCCGGGCCGGCACGGCATGGGCCCGTCGTGCCTCGGGCCGCCATGTATCGGGCCGACACGGCCCGGTCAACACTTCGGGCCTTGCCGGGCCGGCACGGACTGCCAAAAGCTAGGCAGGCACGGCCCAAAAGCCCGACAGACCGCAATCGGGTCGGGCCGGCCCAAGCACGGCACGCTAGACAAAACAGAGAGATAAATGATTTTTTATAAATTTATACGTTACTCAAATGAAAAAGTTGTCTATATAAAAAAAGATGCGTCTCAAAATTCTCTACAACTTTCATGTAGAATATAAATTCATCTGAGCAATAGAATATCTCGAAAAATGTTAATTACCGAAATGAGTTATGTGGGTTCTAAAACAGCCAGCGCACTAAATATTTTTTATAAATTCATGCATTGCTCAAATGAAAAAGTTGTCTACATGAAAAAGATTTGTCTTCAAATTCTCTACAACTTTCATATAGAAACCAAATTCATCCGAGCAACAAAAGACCACCAAAAATATAAATTACTGATCCGTGTCTCAGTTCGGACCGTGCCGACCCGAGCACGGCCCAAATGTTCGGGCCGTGCCGGGCGGCCCGTCATACCGGCTTCTCAGGCCCGGCACAGCCCAAAAATTTCGTGCCGGGCCGTGCTTTGGGCCGGTAAAATCGGGTCGTGCTCAGGCCGGCCCAAAAAAGCACGGCCCAATTCCCAGGTCTACATTCCACACAAGAGTCCAATCTTATTACAGATTTACAGATAACTAACTCACACAGATTAATCACATTTAACTCTGTCCTTGTTGACTCCACTAGGGCGTAGGAACAAATCATTTCTTTTTTTGGTGTAGTGTGTACTAGTCAGACTACCCTTTGGAACTTAAAGCAGTATCTTTTCATGATATTGCCCCAAGCAAGGTCCATAATGGAAAATGCCAGCAAGTGGAAATAGAGTATTGAAAATTGAAATCCTCTTTGGACCAAACCAAGCTTCATCACTTCTGTACTACTGGTCAGTGGTGACCCCATGAGAAGTTAACAAAGTCTTTCTCATCTCACGTCCCCACGTCCTCCCTCATGGTCATGACATCCACGCTCCAGGCTTGGCCTCACTGGGTCTTTCTTCTCCTCCTTGTACTTCTCTCCAGTGAATCCAATCTCCTCTGCAAAAATGGAGTGGAGGCCACACAGAGAGTCTTCCTGTATCCACAGTCCCCAAAGGTCTCCTCTATTGTGAGCAAGAGATACAGAACTGCCTACCACTTCCAGCCTCCCAAGAACTGGATCAATGGTATGTGTGCGTATGCTTTCTGGATCAATGGTATGTGTGCGTATGCTTTCTTTTCTACTTTCTTACTGCTGGACTTTTTTTTGTCATATCCAATCAAGAAGTGGATTCTCTGATTTGTTGTGTGTTTCTTGGTTCAACTGATCTAATTAGTTTGTGTTTTGCCCCAATTGGAGAGATTGAGCTTTCTAGATGACCTTGGTTTTGTGCTCATGTTTCGTAATAAGAGAGGGGAAAGGGTAGGTGGCCAACTCATTACTTGTGCAACTCTCTGCTGGATGCTGCGAACAATAGGTGCTCACATTCACGGCGCTGAAGTTACATGTTCAGGAATAGGGAAAATTGCTTAAATGACACTCAATTCGTCGCGATGATTCCAAATGACATCCCAAACGACATCCAATTCGTTTCTATTTCTCATATGACACCGAGGCAACGAATTGAGTTCCGAAATGACATTTTACCTTTTTTACTCCTTTTCTCCCTCTTTTCCACATTTTCTCCCCTTTTTTTTCTCCTTTTCCCCGACCCGCCGCTTTCTCCCACATCTTCGGCAGTGGCAGCGGCAACAGGAGCGGCGGCGGCGGCTACCGCGACGGGAACGACACTAATCGATGGAAAAAAATGTAGAAAAGAGGGAGAAAAGGAGTAAAAAATGGCAAAATGTCACTTGAGAACTCAATTCGTTGACTCGGTGTCATATGGGAAATAGAGATGAATTGGGTGCCATTTGGGATCATGGCAACGAATTGAGTGTCATTTTAGCAATTTTTCCTGAGTGAAATATCATAGTATGACGGTAGCCGTATTTAGATGTTTGCACGAATCAAAATCGTTCATCGTGGAAATGCTGTACTCGTTAGTTTCATTGCGATCTTTTTGGAGGCTAGAAATTAATTAGCATCATATATATAATTTTTCACACCATTGTCATTGTGGCTAGCACTATTTTCTGGAAATATTCATAATTGCTCTACTGATAGTACTAGTTTGTCATAAAGTATCGCGTTAAGCAATGACTTTCTCTGTGACCATGAATGCTTGTTACAAAATCGAAAATGAAAATCTGAAATATTAGGCAGATCGCCTATACCCATAGGTAAATAAGGAAGTACTGACATGCTCTGAATTCTTGCATTTTAGCAACTGTTTGCCAACCTTCTAGTGTTATTAATTGTGCATTTGCATTTTAGGAAGTACTGACATAGCCTCTTGTTCTTTGCAAACATTCGATGGATTTGCCATCCTTGGAACTCTGCAACTCAAAAGATCCAAATGGTACAAATTTCTTTCATACAAAATACTTCCATACAAATTGGAGGAGAAATTGGAGCATCACACAACTTATGCTGTCTTAAATTTCAGGACCAATGTACTACAATGGCATCTACCGCGAATTTTACCAGTATAACCCGAACGGTTCCCTCTGGGGCAACATAGTTTGGGGACACTCGGTTTCGACAGACCTCATCAACTGGATCCGACTTGAACCCGCAATAGAACGTACTACACCGAGCGACATAAATGGTTGCTGGACTGGTTCAGCCACAATTATCACTGGTGATCAACCAGTCATCATATACACCGGTGCCGACACCGAGAAGCGTCAGGTTCAAAACATTGTGCTTCCCAAGAACCGGTCTGACTCGTTCCTAAGGGAATGGGTCAAACCGGACAAGAACCCTCTGATCGAACCGGTCGGACCAGGCTTGAACCCAGGTCAGTTCAGAGATCCGACAACTGGTTGGATCGGCCCGGATGGGCTATGGAGGATGGCAGTTGGGGCTGAGCTGAATGGCTACAGTGCTGCACTTTTGTACAAAAGTGAGGATTTTATGCATTGGACTAGAGTAGATCACCCACTGTATTCATCTAATGCATCCACTATGTGGGAGTGCCCTGATTTCTTCGCAGTGTTGCCTGGCAAGAACAGTGGATTGGACTTGTCTGCAGCTATCCCAAATGGCGCCAAGCATGTCCTCAAAATGAGCTTAGATAATTGTGACAAGTACATGATTGGGGTTTATGATCTGAAACTAGATGCCTTTGTGCCAGATACTGTCCTAGATGACAGACGACTGTGGTCAAGGATTGATTATGGCAATTACTATGCTTCAAAATCGTTCTTTGATTCAAAAAAGGGCAGGAGAATAATATGGGGTTGGACTAATGAGACAGATAGTTCATCAGATGATGTTGGAAAAGGTTGGGCTGGAATCCATGTAAGAAAATCTGCCTCTAATTGGTTGTGATTTTTTCATGTTGGATTAATAATCATTTAACTGGTTTAGCATATCTGTGTAACCATATGTATTCTCATCTGTTATTACTTTTAGGCGATCCCCAGGACTATCTGGTTAGATAGTGATAGCAAACAATTGTTGCAATGGCCAGTTGAAGAGATTGAGTCCCTCCGAAGAAATGAAATCAACCATCAAGGAATGGAGCTGAAGAAGGGAGATTTGTTTGAGATTAAGGGAGCTGATACTTTACAGGTTAGTTGGTTATCTTTTCGTGTTTACAGATGTGCCTACTTATCTTCCATGACTCGGCAACATGCCATGAAAGTTAATATATGTTCAGTCATTTGATAGCTAACTCTATGAAATATGAATCAGAGAAATTTTGTAGCACAAGGAGTTGATGATACATGCACTTACCGGTTTCAGTATGTTTTCCAGAACAATTGTTCGCCTGTTGCTAATGTGGCACGCCATTTTTTTGAAATAGGCGGATGTGGAGATAGATTTTGAGCTGACAGCCATAGATAGTGCTGAATCTTTTGATCCTTCCTGGCTTTTGGATGTCGAGAAGCATTGCCGGGAAGCAGATGCGTCAGTTCATGGTGGCCTCGGGCCATTTGGACTGATTGTCCTGGCCTCTGATGACATGGAGGAGCACACTACCGTGCACTTGAGAGTGTACAAATCACAGCAGAAGTACATGATCCTTATGTGCTCTGATCTAAGAAGGTTAATGCTTATGCATTTTACCTTTTCTTTCAGTGTTATCTGTACATTAGTGCATTGATATATGAAACTCTGAAACCTCACCCTCTATTCTGAATTGCATCAATAAGTATCAAGAGTCTTTGTTTCTTTGCACAGGTCGTCCCTGAGACCAGGACTGTACACACCAGCCTATGGAGGCTTCTTGGAATATGACCTTGAAAAGGAGAGGAAGATATCTCTGAGAACTTTGGTGAGCCGGGAGGCCATGCCTTTTATGCAAGAAATGAATAAAATGGAATGGTGGATGCTCTAACAGCAATGTCTGTGCTGTGCCGTGCAGATTGATCGATCGGCGGTGGAGAGCTTCGGAGGCGGTGGTAGGCTCTGCATCATGGCCAGGGTTTATCCGCTGGCGCTCGTCAACGGGGGCACTCGCATGTATGCGTTTAACAATGGCACTAGCACGGTCAGGGTGCCACAGCTCAAGGCATGGAGCATGAGGAGAGCACAAGTGAACCTGAAGAGGGGATGAAGTGAATGGACAGATTAGACACTGACAGAGCAATGCTAATTGACTTATTAGAGGAACTGGGTTACACCATTTAGATTCTAATTGAGCATATATGTTGTTGTAAAGTACTGTCAATTGGTTAACAAATATGGGACTTTTTTTAGAGCTCTTTTACGATATACATCGACAAATACACTAGGGTGGTAGTACAATTTAGATCTGGCACTTAAGAGCATACTACCGTTGCAGTATAATACTACAACAGTAGTATAAAAAAAATCAAGATCAATCTAAACCGTTAGATCAAGACAAATGAACGGTTTGTATTTAATAAAGTGTACCGTAAAATTTTAAATGGGTAAACTGCAGCTCTGCAAAGGCATTCTTGATTATTACGTTCAAGCACTGGACATTCATACGCTGTTTGACTCTTTTACTCATCTTTCTGTGCAATCTAAACTATCAGAGATAGAAAAAGACTGAATGAAAAAAAGGAAGCAGGGCCCATCCGTTAGATCAATCTAAACCGTTAGATCAAGACAAATGAACGGTTTGTATTTAATAAAGTGTACCGTAAAATTTTAAATGGGTAAACTGCAGCTCTGCAAAGGCATTCTTGATTATCACGTTCAAGCACTGGACATTCATACGCTGTTTGACTCTTTTACTCATCTTTCTGTGCAATCTAAACTATCAGAGATAGAAAAGACTGAATGAAAAAAAGGAAGCAGGGCCCATCCGGGTTCGAACCGGAGACCTCTTGATCTGCAGTCAAATGCTCTACCACTGAGCCATGGACTTTGTTGACTTCCGAGCGGATTGAATATATTTCTCACATTAATCTAAGCCATCAATATAGACACCTTACACTCCCAAACGAAAATTTATCCAGTGTCTATCGCATCGTGCTGGGAACATTGCTGTGTTTGTATCAGAAGAAGTAGTTCATTGCACAAATCGGTGCTGTATTGATGTAGGACGGCTTTAGCATTTGAAGTAAGTGATGGATACATGGCATAACATCACAAAGAGATGCGCAATTACAGTGAGAATCAATGCCTTACGGATCCACAGTGATAATCAATGGACAGAAAAACGCTTAACTTCTAAATTGTTTTCAGAGAATATATTGAATGGTCCAAAAGGAAACTACTAGTGCAAGTTAGATACATGAGAAGGAAATTCATCACTCGCAACTACAACACTCAAGCTCTGGTTTAGTCCAATTGGCATACACGCTAATAGCAATGTAGCAAATGAACGCTTCACGTGGAGAAGGCATCATCTAACTCATTTTGGGTTCCTGAGTTTGATGACAGAATCCCCATGGAGAAACATCTTGCTAATGAACCTGTCCTTGTTCACTGCAAGCACCTTCTTCTTGACTTTACCGGTCATTGGAACCTGTAACAATAGTGGGCAAAAAATGTTACTGAACAACAGGAATACAAGGCAACGAAATAGAACAACAGTTTTGAGGACGTGTCACATACCTCGGTCCACATCTCCCTAACATTCTCAAGAACCATATTGCAATGCCGATCAAATGCCCCCACGCTGCCAAGTAGCTTCTTGTTGTTCCGGCAGTTGACAAGGACCTAAAGCAGAAGATAAGATACACTATCAGAACACCTATTAGCATCGTGGATGAGCTATCTATTCCTGAATTGTTTGCCATCAGTGTAAATGCTTAGGATGAGCTATCTATTCCTGAATTGTTTGTTACAGAGTAGACGAATATATAAAGGTTTAGGGAAGAAATGCACAATTCACAACAAGACCTGTTTATTCTTGCACAATTTACAACAAGACCTGTTTACGATAACTAAAGAAGATACCCTGAAAAACATACAACAAGCTTCTTTCCTCATTCACATCCTACATTTGAGTTAATAATACGAGACATAATTAACTAAGAAACATAGAAGCTGAAACCAGATTCACTTTGTCAGGTTAAGACTTGTATTTGTTTAAGATAATACTACTAGGACAGGCTGCACAGAAACTATGGCCAATCACATGTATTTCGTAACGATGCACCTAACTTTACTGGAACAGGAGGAATGACTATATTAGTAAAGGCAGATGAAGAGCATTCACACAACATAACACAGGAGGGCCGCAAGCACCAAAATTGTCTGTATTCTGAGGTAAGGTACAAGCAGACAATGCAATGGAAGCAACAGCAGTTCTATAAATCAGACTAAGCATCATAGCAGGGAGTCAAGAAGAAATTGCAGGCAGCAACCTGAGTGTTGTTCTTGGACGCTCATCATCAGCACAGACAGAGGCCCCGTGCTGAATTCCTCCTCCTCCTTTCCCTGCTTCAACAAATAACCATGTTAGGGTGGGTTAGCCATGCACAAAAAGCTGGGAGAAGATTCAGAGGCCTCTAAATCCACAGGGAAAAAAAGGAAGGGGGAATTAGCAACTTCTGAGGCCCTACTTGGCAATTTAGAATTATTTTACACCGGTAAACAATAACACCTGTAAATTCTTGTGTGTTAGGGTTTTGTGGGCTATCCGGTCTACCCTCTATTCCTCTGCCTTAGGGCATCTCCAATGGTGCCACTTCAGCTAGCTATAAGGATTTCAAATTAGCTTTTTACTTATGTGGAGGAAAGAAGGAGAGTGTGCTAGCTACTAATTTGTAGTCAATCTATAGTTGATTCTAATGTAATTGTACACTATTACATATGAGCCCATATTTAATTTTATAGACCATGTTAAAGCTAGTCCATTGAAAAGATTGCCTATAAAATTTCTATAGATGACATGGAGCTTACTTATAGCTAGCAATTGACTACACCATTGGAGATGCCCTCAGGGGCGGAACTAGAGCGAAAACTAACCGGGTTCACAACACAAGCACACATATAAATAATAAATATGTTATATATTACATATAATTTCTAAGTGTCGATAATTTAGTACCACAACATCCAATGAAGATGAACAGTGATAAAAGTAGCAACAAAATACGAAAATGCTTACCGAAACGAAGAAACTAAACAAGAACCATGGAAAAAAGTAGACGCACATTGGTAAAATTGATCATCATACTTCAATGACCTATAAAAAAAGAACATAATCAATTAAAATGACATGAAGATGATAGGATAATTAAATTTATAAATATACAAATGCTACCTTTTAGTATTTTCTTTCTTTCAAATTCATAAAGCGGTGAAGGACAGCATCATCAGTGACTCTCTTCATTTCTTCTTTCTCCACGTAACAAATCAAACTATCACTCATGAACTCATCACCCAACTATTTTAGTTTGCTTTTTTTATGCCAACTATTCCATCCATGTACAACAAATGCTTCATAACCAGCTTCCTTCCTATTGCGGTCCCTAAACAAGAAACAACAAAAGCAATAGGCTCTATCCTTGGATTCACTGTACTCAAGCCAATTTCCAAACTGATTGAACCATTCGGAATTAAACCTTCTATTTTTGTCCCTAAACTGTGTATATGGAAAATTATAAGTGCTAGGTTGACAAGGCCCATTATCCAAGTATTTTCTCCTTACCACATCTTTTTGGTTAGGATGATAATCATCTATTCTTTTCCTTTTGGCCGGATCAAACTGGATCTCCTCTTCCCAATTGAGATCTTCTGGACATGGATTCCCAGCAGTAGCATTAGCACTACTTTCCGGCTCTTTTCTTTTTAGAAACCTGTCCATGTTCACAACCTACAAAAAGCGTATAAAGATTAATTAGTTATTACCATATTTTATAGATTATTCTAATGAAAGCCATAATCAATTGAGATTTGCTGATACTCTTATCATACTAATTAAAAAAATCTAACACAGTAACCCTAAGCCATTAGCCATATATGCACTGCACGGATGATGGATTGTTGGATGGGCCACTGGACGATGGACCACAAAAAATAAAATATTTACAATCTGCAATTAGATGAATACTAATCATAGATTAGCAATTAAATAATATATACATGAGACATACCCACGGCTATATGGAAAGCAGGAAAGATCTCGAATACGCAGACACGCAGGACGCCTCCACTGATCTCCGCGGCTCCGCCAAGGCGAGGAGGCTACGACGATGAGAACCGACAAGGCGATCTCTGTTGAGGCCAAGGCGACGGCGA
This sequence comes from Raddia guianensis, assembly GCA_036346415.1. Lineage (NCBI taxonomy): Eukaryota > Viridiplantae > Streptophyta > Magnoliopsida > Poales > Poaceae > Raddia > Raddia guianensis. The sequence continues at coordinate 21,709,001 of CM070539.1, read as the reverse complement.
GCTGCAAGGCGCGAGCCGGCGATGGGACCGTACAGGTACAAGAAGATGAGGCGCAGCCAGGAGTAGGAGACCAGGAGTCGTGTTTCTCGTACTTGCACTTGCACAGGCCCATCAAACTAATGAAGAGCCTACAGGCATCGTCCAATGGGCTGGCCGATTGAGTGCTTGGGCTGGATGGCTGGACCGACGGGTGCACAAACCTTGGGCCAGGGGGGTGCACACAAGGTATATAGGAACTAATTCCTACTAAAAAATTTTTTGGGCCCGGGTTCCTGTGCACCCCCATGGGCTTCTTGGGCTCCGCCCCTGGATGCCCTTATCCGTGGTGCCTCTCTCAATGCATAATGAGACTAGAGGGTAGGGACCTATTTATATATTCCACTTCCAGGTGTTGGATATGGTCCGCCTGTTTCTGAAAACCATGTGACTCCTGAACCATTCCACAAACCACGATCAAGCAGGTTAGTTTAGCGAGTCTAAAATATAACAGTCCCAAGCACACAGCCTATTTAGCCACTGTTAATTACTTTCTTTGCATTATGCTATGAATTTGCTTATAATTATTAGTTTATGCCTATTTATTTGTTTTGCATTATGAATTGGTAATGGCAAGTTGGAATATTGGATATACATGAGAATTTATGGGTTTGTAAATTGTAGTCTATCTAGCACCACTCTATATTGTACTACTCGTAGTGCTCTCGTGAAAGAATTTTGAAATATGAAATTATCGGTTATCATAAATCATGAATTTAAGGAATTGACCCTACGAGGCCTGGACTAACTCTTGGACAACGAATATGAGTTTTGTACTCGGTAAGAAGTTTTGCCTTGCAATCAGTTAAGGGAAAGAAGCCTATTGATGAAGCATAACAAAAGATCGCAATTCTTTGGCATCACCTCCCTGTCACTCTAAAGAACATGTGTATGGTTGAGGGGGCGCATTAGAGCAAATCGGCTACACTTTAGAAGTGGTCTAAGAAGCTCAAGTAACCTACCCTACCATAAGCATAATAGAATTGAGTGCATTGAGGTTTGCGAACTATATAACTGCGGACGAGTATAACTCTATTTTGCAAAAGAAATCATCCGAAAAGAAAGTCCATATTCAAAAGAAGCATAATAACAAGGAGAAGCCATACATTGCATCTGCATATGCTATGAATATGACATTTAGTGGTACTGGTGAAAGATTTGTTGCAACCTGTATATGAAATTGCGGATTATCAGAACCAAGTATGAAGCAATTGGAGAGGCTCACCTCATGCATACCTGGCAAGTACGACCTCATAGAAGAGGATACCCATGAAGAGACACCTCAAAACTAGCTCCCCTTGATTATATTGCAGCCACACATGAAATGGTTAAAAAGAGAAGATCCCGATAAATAGAATTGAAGCTCAATAGACTGTATACTCTGCATAATCTATGAAGTGCATGAGTAACCCTCTTAGCATTTAGATTGTGGTTGCTAGCAAACATTATATGAATTTTGGCAAAAAGAATTAGATGCTCCAATGGAGCAAACCCCTTTTGGAAGGAAGAATTGAAGCTCATGAAGAGCAAACCTTAATTCCCAGGTATGTTATGAATTTATCCTTATTCCACTGTATCTGAAATTGCAAATATGAACCTTGCCATTGTCTGATTGCAATTATGAATATAACTAGTATAGTGCCCGATGGAGTTATGAATTGTTTATGAAAGAAATAATATAATTTCAATGGGAGATCCATTGAACATCCGCACCCGAACACACACCGCCTGCTCTCTAATTGCGTGCCGTACCCGGCTGCGCCCACGCCTCGCCTCGCACCGCACACCACACCCCGCACGCGCTACACCCCATCCTTTGAATCACACTCGAAGGCACGCTGTCGCACACCTTGTCGCCGCTCGACGCTTGAAGCGCTGTGGATTGGGTGGGCTCTGGATTGGAAAGGAAATGAATTCGGTTGCGGATTTTATACAATGAAACACAAATTTATATCCAGAATCCATTTGGACTCTCTTAAGATTCATAGACATCCGTGCAAATAAGTTTGTTGCAAAAAGTAAATGAAAGAATAAGAATAGAGAAGCATGATTATGCACCGTAAAGAATGTCGGATATGAAAATATTTTAAAACAACCTTTCTCCATATGAATCTAGGCTATACTACATTAGAAGGCATTTAGAAACTCTTATCTCTCAAATCTTTGGCATCGTAGAATTGCTATCCTATTTTGATGAGGTAAAATCAACTCGCAAGGCCATAGTATTAGTACTAGAAATTCCTGAATCGTGAAAGATTTTCGCATGCCCTTGTCGTGCCACCGGGCAGCTAATAACTAGACACTCTCCTATTTAAGTGCAAGTTGAGTCCACTCCTTGCCTAGAATGCATCTAGGAGATGTTCGCGGCCATATGCAGCAGCCCTTGTTATGGGCATTTAAGGGCATAAAGTTGCTCACTACAAGAAACATGATCTCTCAGATCATAATAAATTAAGAATTCCACGATCATCACATGAAGTCCATGAATAGGACGATGCTAGTGAGCTAACCTCAAAAGCATCTGGTGATCACTACATTGCATTGAAAAAAGCACTAGAATTGTCTGATCACACTTGTAGAGTTGTAGTATATTGAATAAAGAAAGAAAGAAGCTTTATAAGCAACCTCATCAATTAATGAAGGAACACGTAGTTCCACAACATCCAACACTCAAGTTCATTCCCAAAACTCATAGTTGAAACAATTAATTTAGCCTATTCGAACAATATGTATATGCAAGTGCAACAATTAGTTTAGCCTATCGCAACAATGTCTAGACTGCAGAAACAATTAGTTTAGCCTATTAAAATAATATGTATAACCAAGTTGAGGGCTCGTGCTATGGCTACAGAGGGGGGGGGGGTGAAAGGAGCCAAATTGAATTTCTATCGATCAATGTGTTGCTCTTCACCTTCTTGACCCTCTAGAACTTGCCACCAACAAAGTTATAACAAACGAATCCTTGTGAGCAAACTGTCGAACACTTGGTGGGTGCAGCTCTAAAAACTCCTTTTCCATGCAAGCGGAGGGGTGGAATCAAGTCCAAATGACTCCCAAATGATCCCCTATTGTTGGCTTAAGAAAGGAGTACTTGGAACACCCAAGAATCTCTCCAAACATCAACTCTAGAAAATAGTGCAAAAAATGTAGCGAAAAATCCAGAAAAAGAGAAACTTAAGATCTAGTGAGGAGAGGTGAGAGATTAGCACAAAAGCTCCAACTTTCTTGATCCTAGCATCATTCTCAAGCGACTACACGAAGGAAACAAGAAGCACAAACATTCATCAACTTCACAAGATCAAAAAGCAACTTGTCGACGTTTGTTGGCGGCAATAATATATATGGGGCTATGCGCTGAATTCAAACTCGATGGTAACATAGGGGACATATATTTATACATGTTAGGCCCTCTCGTGGAGATAATACTGTCGGGGATTAAATTACGGCCCATTGCCATGGCCCACTCCCTGACGGCCCATTCGAACAGCCTACCAGGGCCCAGCTCCCTGGAAGGTTCTATCAGGCCCATGTGCATCTGCCGCCAACGACCTCTGGCCGCACGGGGTGAATCGCTTAGGATTCGTGTTCGAGTCCTACTCGAACAAGAGTTCTGCACGGCTACGAGAAGACCCGGACGTGGTTTCCCGGATTGGATTAGGAATCGTGATCCCCAAGATTAGGATATTACCTTATCTACCGTAGGTTATATTTGGCATGTACTGAGTTCGTTACGATCTCGTAGTTAGCCCGGCCCGATATTCCCTCGGTAGGTCGGTTTACCCTGTACTATTTAAACCATGCCCCTACGGCGTTTAGGGGGCATCTGAATCCAATTCACGTCTTAGCATCTGGCTTAGAGCTTTAGCACTCGTACACGCATAATCACGCCGAGACTTGTTCGTCTCGTCGAGCCACCTCTTGTAATCATATTTGATATATAAGAAAGGCTGGACGTAGGGCTATTATCTCTCCCGAGAGGCCTGAACCAGGATAAAAACCCTTGTATCCTGTTCGTTGTTGTTCGTGGTTGTTCGGCGTGTCTCCCATCTCACTTCTAAAGAACCTTAGCGACTTGAGATCGTTATCTCAACCGTCGACAGCTGGCGCCGTCCGTGGGGACACACAGATCGAGCATGTCGAACTCTATCAGCGACCAGGAGATTCTCCCTGAGGACTACGACTCAGAAGGGCAGGATGTCTGTTCCCCTGCCAGATCGGATCGATCCTTCGATCTTGATCGCCTTCAGATCTGGTTCCCAGCTCCGTGCTCGAAATTTGGATCACTTCGCCGGCGGCTCTTCGCCGGCGACGTCTGTGATCGCGACGAGCTCCGTGCTCGGGCTGGATCTCTTCGCGGCGGCGCTCTTCGCCCGGCGCGCGTCTGTCTCGCTGACGAGCTCCGTGCTCGGGGCGGATCACTCGCGACGGCGGCTCTTCGCCGGGAGCGCGTCTCGTCCTCATGGCGGGCTCCTTGCTCGGGTGGATCAAAACTCCTTCCGGATCCGGGCCGTTTCACTGACGATGGGTGACGGAGAGAGTCGACCAAAGACTTGGAACATCGACCGACCGTAAGTTCCTCGTAGGTCTTTCGCTTCCTAGCCGCACTTTTCTCAAATTTCGCGCCTTTAGTTCGTCCAAGTCTCTCGGCCGCCATGTAAAGTTCAACCCATTGAGCGGTGAATGCTCACGGCCCCTGCGGTCCTTCTCACCACTCGTCTTCTCGGACTACTCTTTTCTCTCCGTAACACTTGATGGTTGCCCGGTCTTGCGAACTCTTGGCTCCGCAATCTTAAGGGTTTTCCTCGCCGTATCTAGCTTCAACAAGTTCCTAAACTCGAGTTGCGTAACACGGCATCCGGCCTCGCGGCTAAGCTCGCTCTCGTAAGCCCTCCGGCGCAGAGGCACTTACCGCCACGGCACAACCACTTGGCAAAGCTCGCTCGTAAGCCCTCCGCGGAGGCACTTTCCTTGTTTGGTTACCTTCGAATCGCCTAACTTACGTTAACGAAAGCGGTTCGAACGAGTCGATCAGATACGGTGTCCTCTAACTCTCTACGACGTGCTTGAAGTCGCAAGCTCAGTCTTCATGCATCGTCTGCACGGGGCTAGGCGTCGCTCTTTCTCTTGTGCACTGCTCGAGTTCGCAAACTCGTGTTCTCGGCAGCAACCGACAATGAAATGGGAGTTAGGCTAAGCGTTCTACCGGTTTTCTTAAAACTTTCTAGCGCTGTTCGCTTTGCTCTTGGTTTCTGTTCGTCCTTGTCTTTTTGTGCTCTTTTTGCGGTGAAAAGTCGCTCGTCGAACTCTTGCTCGATTCAGCGCTTTCGGCGGTCTTGAGTCGCTTCGGCCAGCTCCTGAGGACGCCTCTCCTCGGCTGTTGGACTTGAGCTGAATTTCGCAACCCCGATGCGTTTTCGCTTTTCCAGTTCCTTTCCTTAGCGTTGGTTTTTAAAACCTCGTTGGTCTTCGCTCTCGAGCGCGCTCCAGCGTCTGAGCATGTCTTTTATCTGGCGACGACCTGTACAGCTCCGGTTAACCGAAGCGGTGCACCACCGAGGGAGTTTCGCCACCGTAGCCGATTCTCATCATAACGGGCATGCCCACCGTAGTCGATTCTCATCGCAACGAGCACTCCTGGCGCTAGTTCCGCATCCGTCGAGGCGACACCAACGCTGCACGGGTCCATGCCCAGATAAGATTTCGCCTCGCACGTTTTGCCTGCGGCTAAGGTCCCGATCGCCTTCCCCGGTTAGCGGTCTTAGCGCGGTGGGCTGACTTGCCCGCACACGTCTTTTTTATCCATGCTACGTCCTTCCTTGCACGGTAATCCGGAGCAATGCACCACCAACGGAGTCCTGCCCACCGTAAGCCGATTCTCATCACAATTGGCACTCCTTGCGTCGGTTCCGCATTCGCCGAGGTGACACTAACGCTATCAAGGGACGTACCCGAAAAAAATTATGTCTTGTGCGGGTAGGTCGTCTTTTGCGTGTTTTCTAAAACTCGCTTTGCTCTTCTTAGAGCCTGTTCTTGCTCTCTTTTTCCCCTTGCTGCTCGTTTCTTGTTTGTCTTTTGCAGGAAATACAGGAACGGGGAACGTCAGACTCCGATGATGGTCGCGGCGAGGTTCCAGGCTTCCCCACCAAAGCCGATGTCTGCATCCCTCTCTTCCCGGGTTTGCTCCGCGCATGCCCGGGGACCGATTCACTTCACCGCAGATGATTTCGCCTTTGCCCCAGACCGACCTTCACAGTTCGGCTAAGTCAAGGTATTGCGCCACCAACGGAGTCCCGCCCACCGTAAGTCGATTCTCATCATAACGGGCAAGCCCATCGTAGCCGATTCTCATCGCGGCGGGCACTCAAGCGTCGGTTCGCACTTGCCAAGACAACGCTATCACCGCCGCAAGGAATACGTCATGGGTAAAGCGTTGATTTCACACGCTCTCTTGCGGCTCGATCGCATCGGGTTGTGATTCACTCGCGACGGGCATTTCTTCGCGGGGCGCGATTCGATCCCGCGACGAGCTCCTTGCTCGGGTGGATCACCTCGCGACCGGCAGCTCTTCGCCGGAGCGCTGGCTCTCTACCGCACGCTTCGCTTGGTCGTACTTTCTGGTTCCTTTAACGAGCTCCGTGCTCGGGGACTAGATCTCTTTACCTGGTTCCTTCAACGAGCTCTACGCTTTGGGACTGGGTCACCTTTCCCATTCGTATGCATTGTCTGCTCCTAGCACACGATCTACGTCTGGGGGCACATCACCCTCGCTCTGGCGCGACATTCGCCGAGAGCGCAATCCCTATTTTCTAGGCGAGCTCTAGGCGAGAGGTGGTTCCCTATCTTTCCTAGGCATCGAATGCCCGGATGCGAGAGCACGAGTCCGTCTCGCGACTTGCTATGTTCACTCTCCCTAAGATCTCGATCTTACCGGATGCGGTGGTACGCTCTTCACTACCAAGAAGTCAATCCTCCTTGGTGACGTTCACCTCAAGGAGGTGATTCACCTCACTTCTTCCGATTTACAGATCGAGGGTCGGGTACTCGCTTCGGACAGATGTCGTTCCTCGCTCGACGCTTATGAGTTGCTCGGCGCCGGACGGGTTTGTTACGTCCCGAACACGACTTGTTCGGTTGAACCGTAACTCTGTTCGATCGCTTTGCACGCTTTTTGTAGCGGGAAAAATACCTCTTCGTGACTTAGAGTCTCAAGAGAAGACCCCACTCTAGTGAGTCCTTCCACTTGAGTCTCGGGGGCTAGCTGTCGGGGATTAAATTATGGCCCATTGCCATGGCCCATTCCTTGACGGCCCATTCGAACAGCCTATCAGGGCCCAGCTCCCTGGAAGGTTCTATCAGGCCCATGTGCATCCTGCCGAACAGCCCTCTGGGCGGTGCGGTCTTGTCGACCTAGGATTCGTGTTCGAGTCCTACTCGAACAAGAGTTCTGCACGGCCACGAGAAGACCCGGACGTGGTTTCCCGGATTGGATTAGGAGTCGTGATCCCCAAGATTAGGATATTACCTTATCTACCGTAGGTTATATTTGGCATGTACTGAGTTCGTTACGATCTCGTAGTTAGCCCGGCCCGATATTCCCTCGGTAGGTCGGTTTACCCTGTACTATTTAAACCATGCCCCTACGGCGTTTAGGGGGCATCTGAATCCAATTCACGTCTTAGCATCTGGCTTAGAGCTTTAGCACTCGTACACGCATAATCTCGCCGAGACTTGTTCGTCTCGTCGAGCCACCTCTTGTAATTATCTTTGATATATAAGAAAGGCTGGACGTAGGGCTATTATCTCTCCCGAGAGGCCTGAACTAGGATAAAAACCCTTATCTCCTGTTCGTTGTTGTTCGTGGTTGTTCGGCGTGTCTCCCATCTCACTTCTAAAGAACCTTAGCGACTTGAGATCGTTATCTCAACCGTCGACAAATACCCTACCTCCTGTGTTCGGTGTTTGTATTGCAGTATGCGAGATAAACAAGAGCTCTCTCGCCTATTGCGTTGTGGGATTCGATGTTTCCTAGGGTCCCCTGCTCGCCTTTATATAGTGGAGGGGTAGGGATAAAAGGAGGAGTCCTAGTCGGTTACAAGGAGGAGTCCTACTCTGGGTAGGAATTCTATCTCTATCCTATCTTGCCGACTAAGTTTACTCTCGGGATTATAATTATATCTTCTTCCTTATCAGGAGCAGATTCTATTTCTATCTTTGGCCCTTCCTTGTGGTACAGGTTTGATTGTTGTCCGGGTGGTACCCGTCTTGGTATAGTTGGCTCGGCCTATCCCCTTTCGGGTGGTCCTCGCGTCCCGACATGCAGATACCCGGGGTCCATATATTCCACAATAGCCTCCGAGTGCTTCATAATTGAGTTGCTGCTTTTCTTGGTCGCTTCTCAGCTGAGTCATGCTTCACGCTGAGTGCTTCAATTTTTGATGCAATCTTCCAGACGAGCTTCTTCTCTATGCCAAGTGCTCTGCTATAAGCAAAGAGACCGTGAAGGACTCAATAGAGCTCCACATGTTGGAATTTTCGAGTGGTACCTAGCCCAATTTATTGGGATTTGGGCAGTCGGCCCATCATGGGGCGTACCATCGTTTTAGATTGGGTTTGACCAAGTGGTACCGGTACCCGACTGTCGCAATGTACAGCTGGCTACCCTTTTAGAGCGTACCATCTCCCGAGCTAGGTTTGGCCGAGTGGTACCTGCTCCCATCTGTCGCGGTGTACAGCTGTCGTCCCTTTTAGAGCATACCATCGAAACCTAGGCCCAGGATCAACTCGTGATATCCGAAGGGTAGCGCGGTATGCAGGCCCTTCTGCGCTCGTGGCGTAGGCGTAGGCTTGTAACCAAGCCATAGTTGGCGCTCAGGGCGCAGGGTGGCTCATGGACAAAGGCGTAGGCTTGTAGCTGAGCCATAGTTGGCGCTCAGGGCGCAGGGTGGCTCGTGGCCAAAGGCGTAGGCTTGTAGCTGAGCTGTAGTTGGCGTTCAAGGCGCAGGGTGGATCGCAGCCAATGGCGTAGGCTTGTAGCCAAGCCGTAGTTGGCGCTCAGGGTGCAGGGTGGCTAGGGTGGTTCGCGGCCAAAGGCGTAGTCTTGTAGCCGAACCGTAGTTGGCGCTCAGGGTGCAGGGTGGCTAGGGTGGCTCGCGGTCAAAGGCATATCCTAGTAGCCGAGCCGCAGTTGGCGCTCAGGGCGAAGTGTGGCTCGTAGCCAAAGGCGAAGGCTTGTAGCCGAGCCGCAGTTGGCGCTCAGGGCGTAGGATGGTGTTGGACAAAAAAAATCTTTATTAATTAAGCACGTTAATTAATCCCGTAGTTAATTAATTGATAAAATAATTTTTTGAGGATAATTGATCAAAGAGATAAGTGTTTGTAACAAACTCGGTCTCATCTTTTGCGTGTCTATCTCTGTTTCCTCCCCTGTAAAAGCAAACCAACCAGCACAAAAAAAAAAAAAAAAAAAAGGGATCCGCAGTCTGCAATCGGGGACTGAGGGGACAAGGAATCCATCTGCTGCTCTCGGGGCACGAAACAAACAAAGACCTGCAGTTTCGTCTACAGGCGAAGGGAGAGGAAAAGAAAAAAGGTAAAGAAGCCATGTGACCGCAGGGGTTCTTCACATCTCCCTCTCTCTCCTCCTTTCTCTCTGTTCTCTCTCTCCTGCCTTCTCTGCTCTCCCTCTCCCTCTGCGCACGGCGGGGGCGGCCGGCGCGCCGCCCCCTTCGTCTCCTTCCGGCGTCCGCCCGAGCGCGCCTCCCTGTCCTTCAACGTCCGGCGGCTGGTGCGGCCTGTCTTCTCCAAATTGCGGCGGCGCCGGCGGCGCCTCTCCCACCTCCGGTCCGGCACGGCGGCGTTTCCCATCGGCTCCCGGCCGGGACGGCGACTCGGCTCGGCAGCGACACCATCTTCCCCTTGGCGACGCGCACGGCGGCGTCCCTGTCTCGGCACGGCAGCCCCCAGCTCGGCATCACCAACAATGGCGGCACGGCTCCATCTCCACCGATCGGCGCTCCTGCCATGGCACCTCCACGGCGCGGCATCTCTCCACGGCGGCGCCCGGCCCCTGCATCTACTCGGCACGGCAGCCCCCGATGGCAGCATCTTATCCGGTCTCGATCTACAACGGCTGCGGGGCAATCAACGCGGACGGCGTGGCGGCTCCGACGACGGCCTTCGGCCCTTCTTCCCCAGACACGGGCGAGCTCGGCTTCGGCGCGCCTGGCATCTCTACGGCACCAGCGACCCAGCACCTCAATGCGGCTCGGCGTGGCGCCCACTTCCTTGTCCAAGCCGGCGGCGGCATCTCCCGGCGCGGTGGACGGCGTCGTACTCCCACGGCCACAGCGACGTCTATGGCGGCGCCTGGCGACACAGACGGCGGCCGGCCAGGTCTTCTCCAAGGGCGGCCGGCGCGGTACTACCTCTACGCGCACACGGCGGCCGGCGCGCCGCCCTCTGCTCCTCGTCACGCGCAGCGGCGAACCCGGCACAGCGGCCGGCATGACGTCTTCCCCGACTCGGAGCAGAATCTCCACGGCGGCATGACCGGCGGTGGCGCAATCAACATTCAACCGGGACGGCGGCGGCACAATTTGCATCTACCTCCATGGCGTCCCGACGGCGGCGCATCTTGCATACGGCGACGACGGCGTTGGTCTCCAACTCCTCCCACACGGCACGACGCCGTCCGATGCGGCGGCGCCGGCTCTCTTCCTCCACGCCCACGCAGCAGCGGCATGGCGTTCCCGGCATCACCTCGGTCCAAGCCTGGCGCGGTGGCAGTACATCCAACACGGCGGCAGCAACGCCCGAGACCAACTGAGTTGCCTTCTCCTCGATGCCCCGCCTTCGTGCGCCGGCGATGGTCGGTGTGCTGCTCCACCTCGACGCACACGAGGCGCCCAGCGGCGTGGCGCCGACGGCTATCATCTCCACCTCCGCCAGTCCGGATTGATGAGGGCGCGGTCTCTCCAGCTCCGCAGCGGCGCGATCACTTCAAGACAGAGAATGTGTTGGCAATAATCCCGTGCAAATAGGCATGGACATGTGTGTGTTGCGTTGAGTTTCTGTTAGTTACATGCGTGTGTGGAACAGGTCTCTGAACCTCGCTGCGTTCGAGGTGGAGACTGGGTATCCGAGGCCGATTCTTGCGCCATGATCGTGCATGCTGTGCAGCGCGAGTGAGCAGGAGATCGAGCCGGGTTTGTAGCTGATAGTGGAGTGTACGCGTGTGTCTACATAATAAAAGAAAAACCCAAAAAGCAGCGCAAGTTGGCTGCGCCCAAAATTCTCTCGCTCTCGCGTTTGTACTTCAGAGTTACTGTAGCTCATCCGAGAGCGCGTTTCTAAGGGAAAATCTTAGCTAGTTCTTGAGTGAATTTCGATTCTAGTCCCAACATTTGGTATCAGAGCCACGTGTTCTGTGATCCTTTAGCGGGTAAGGAGCGATGGCGGACGACGACGTAGTCGTCGACTCCGGCGAGAACAGTGGAGGCGGCGGCACTGGTGGAAATGGCGGCGGTGTTACGGACACCGGCGTGACCACACCACCGCGCTTGACACTGGGCACAGGCGGTGCCGTGCATGAGGTGGTGGTGGAGCGAGTCGTCAAGGACGTGGGCGCGTCGGTGGTCTACCCCGAGTTGACGCGTACGAATTACCACGAGTGGGAGCTCGTGATGAAGGTCAATCTGGAGGCCTCCGGCCTCTGGGACGCAATCGAGGGTGCACACGTCGAGCGCCGCGAGGATCGGCTGGCATTGGTGGCCATCCTTCGCGCGGTGCCGTCGGAAATGCGCTCGACGCTCGCGATGAAGGCGACAGCGAAGGAGGCGTGGGCATCAATCCGCCTGGCGCGCATGGGTGTTGCCCGTGTGCAGGAGGCGCATGCCCAGAAGCTCCTCAAGGAATTCGAGAACATCTCCTTCAAGGAAGGTGAGAAGCTTGACGATTTCTCCGTTCGGATTCAGGATTTGGCCGGCAAGCTTCGCTCGCATGGCGAGAAGATCGAGGAGCTGCGCATCGTCAAGAAGATGCTGCGCGTCCTTCCCTCATAGTACTCTCAGTTTATGCTGATCGAGACTCGCCGATCCGAAAACCTTGATGGATGAGATCAGTGGGGGGAGGCTGCGGCAGAGGACCGTTTCGACATCGAGGCGGCGACGGACAAGACGGGGCGCCTGCTCCTGGCGGAGGAGTGGCTGGCTAAGTACAAGCACAAGCAGCAGCCTGAGTCGTCATCCTCCAATGGCGGCAACAAGGCTGGACAACACGGGAAGGCGAAGGGCGGAGCGTGCTCTGACGGCGGTGAATCCTCCGTCAAGGTCAAGTCCAAGGGCACGCCCCGGCGCCGTGGCAAATGCCGCAACTGTGGCGTCTATGGCCACTAGGCCAGGGAGTGCAAGAACCCACGCCGAGACCAGAAGGAGGTGGCTCATGTGGCGCAAGGAGGAGGCCAAGAACCGGCGCTGCTCCTCGCGGAGACATCGTGGCGCCGTGCGCGGCGACCTCTGTCGAGCACCTGAACGAGGCAAAGGCGATCTCGGAGGACTGTGGCGGCGATATGTGGGTGCTCGACACTGGGGCGAGCAATCACATGACAGGCAAAACAAGGCGGCGCTCACCTCACTTGATGAGAGGGTGCGTGGCTCTGTCCGGTTCGGCGATGGATCCGTCGTCAAGATCCGCGGCCTTGGCTCTGTTCTGCTCCAAACCAGGAACCAGGGCCAAAAGGTGTTAACCGAGGTATACTACATCCCTCAATTGAAGAGTAACATCATAAGCTTGGGTCAATTGGAGGATAGGGGGTGCAGGATCGTTGTACAGGGAGGCGTGTGCAAGGTGTTCGACAGTGAGAACATATTGCTTGCGGCGGCACAACGAGCAAGCAATCGCCTGTACCTGTTGAAGATCAATGTGGGTGTGCCAATGAGTCTGACGGAAACTACGGATCAAGCATGGCTATGGCACTGCCGGTTTGGGCACTTGAACTTTCGAGCTCTGCGTGAGCTTGGTGCGAAGGGCATGGTGCAAGGAATGCCGGCTGTGGACAGGATGGAGGAGTTCTGTGAAGGGTGCGCTCTTGGGAAGCAGCACCGCACATCCTTCCCGCAGGTGGCTGGATACCGTGGCGAATGCGGGCTTGATTTGTTCCACGCTGATCTCTGTGGGCAGATCAGGCTGAGCACGCCTGGAGGGAGAAACTACTTTCTATTGATCGACGATTACAGCCGATTCATATAGATTGAGCTGTTGAAGACGAAGGCCGAGGCATTCCAATACTTCAAGAAAGTTCAGGCTATGGCAGAGAATGAGCAGAGCAGGCGGCTAAAAGCTTTTCGCTCCGATCGGGGTGGAGAGTTCAACTCACTTGAGTTTGAGGGATATTGCGACGAGCATGGGATCAAACACTTCACCACAGCACCATATTCACCCCAGCAGAACGGTGTTGTGGAGCGACGCAACCGCACGGTGGTGGATATGGCTAGGTGCATGCTCAAGAGCAAAGGGATGCCGGTGTATTTTTGGGGTGAAGCTGTGAAGGGGGCAGTATAGAATCGGTCACCAACAAGAAGCTTGAAGGGAAGGACACCATATGCTGCATGGTACCGTAGGAAGCCCAATGTGTCTCACATGCGCACCTTTGGGTGTGTGGTTCATGTCAAGCCTCTTGGGCCCGGTGGTGACAAGCTCTCTGATCGCTCTGTGGCCATGGTGTTGCTGGGGAATGAGCCGGGATCAAAAGCTTATAGAGTGTATAATCCAGTCTCAAAGAAGGTCCATGTCACCACTGATGCAGTGTTTGAAGAACAGCGTGCATGGAATTGGAGTGATGTGGGCTGTGAGACATCACAAGACACCTTTGATGTGGAGTTCTTCACGGTGGCAGGAGGAGATGATGAACACAGAGTATCTCCTCATCGGTGATCAAGGTACACTGAATCATTACAGGAGTAAGCTCATGGAGCCTCATTCTTTGAAGCGAGTCCACACCAAGACAAAGAGGAACTCGTTTTGTAACCCCTCTTCCAGGACAAAGCTGTGATTCTGAAGGAGTACCTCAGAGATTCAGGCCTATAAAGGATCTGATGGATACCACAGATGTAGTGACAGAATTTGAGTATAGTGGCCTATGTCTAGTTGCTGCTGAAGAACCTGCAAGTGTGGAAGAGGCACTAGAAGAGAAAGCATGGCATGAGGCTATGGAGGCAGAGATGAAATCAATCCTTGATAACAGGACTTGGGAGCCAGCAGTGCTACCACAAGGACACAAGGCAATTGGGCTTAAGTGGATCTACAAAGTAAAAAAGGATCCAGAGGGCAATGTGATCAAGCACAAAGCTCGATTAGTGGCAAAAGGCTATTGTCAGAAACAAGGAAGTGACTATGTTGAGGTCTATGCTCCGGTAGCTCGAATGGAGACAGTGAGAGTGATGTTGGCACTAGCAGCACATGGTGGTTGGGAGGTGCATCATCTTGATGTCAAATCGGCTTTTCTCAATGGTGATTTAGTTGAAGAGGTCTATGAGCAACAGCCACCTAGGTATGTAGATGGCAGCAGCAAAGTACTTAAGCTGAAAAAGGCACTGTATGGTTTACGGCAAGCACCAAGTGCATGGAATGCCAGACTTGACAAAGAGCTGCTTGGGTTGGGGTTCGAAAGGAATCCTTTGGAACATGCTGTATACACAAGAGGATCAGACCAGAACTTGCTACTTGTTGGTGTATATGTAGATGACATGATCATAACAGGACCAAGTAAGAAGGAGATTGCCATGTTCAAGGAACAAATGATAAGAAGTTTTAGCATGAGTGATCTGGGGCTGTTGAGCTACTACTTGGGAATAGAAGTACACCAAGATGCCGAAGGGATAACACTTTGTCAGAAGTCATATGCTACAAAGATCTTGGAAATGGCAGGAATGGCAAGCTGCAATCCGTGCCATACACCCATGGAGAACAGGCTGAAACTGAGCAAATATGGGGAAGGTTTGCCCGTGGATAACACAATGTTCAGAAGCATGATTGGCAGCTTGAGGTACCTAATCAATACTAGAGCAGATCTTGCATACTCTGTTGGAGTTGTCAGTAGATATATGGAGGCTCCTACATCCAAACATTGGGCAGCAGTAAAGTAGATTTTGCACTATATTGCAGGGACTCTGAACTATGGTTGCAGGTATGGGAGAAGTCAAGTTGCTGAACCAGCACTCATTGGATTTAGTGACAGTGACCATGCTGGTGACATAGATGACAGGAAGAGTACAAGTGGGTATGTTTTCTTCTTGGGATCAAGTTTGATCACTTGGACATCGCAGAAGCAGAAGGTTGTGGCTCTTTCATCGTGTGAAGCTGAGTACATGGCAGGTTCTGCGGTACGCTTGTCGTGGAATGTGGATCGAGAGATTACCGAATCTATCGACAGAAGAAGTTCACCAATGGTAAACCCGTTAGTTGACAACAAATCTGCAATAGCATTGTGTAAAAATCTCATGCACCATGAAAGAAGCAAGCATATTGACACAAGGTTCCATTACATCCGAGATTGTGTCGAGGATGGAATTGTGGAGGTTGATCATGTCAGACCGAAAAACAAGTTGCTGATATCTTGTGAAGCCCCAGGAAGAGTATAATTCATTGAGTTGCGGAACGACTTGGTGTGGTTGATCTGCGGCGTGATTAGGGGTGAATTGTTGGCAATAATCCGTGCAAATAGACATGGACATGTGTGTGTTGCGTTGAGTTTCGTTAGTTGCATGCGTGTGTGGAAGCAGTCTCGAACCTCGCTGCGTTCGCGGTGGAGACTGGTATCCGAGGCCGATTTTGCGCCATGATCGTGCATCTTTGTCTGTGTGAGTGGGGGCGGAGATCGAGCCGGGTTTGTAGCTGGCAGTGGAGTGTACTCGTGTGTCTACATAATAAAAGAAAAACCCAAAAAGCAGCGCAAGTTGGCTGCGCCCAAAATTCTCTCGCTCTCGCGTTTGTAGTTCAAAGTTACTGTAGCTCATCCGACAGAGCGTTTCTAAGGGAAAATCTTAGCTAGTTCTTGAGTGAATTTCGATTCTAGTCCCAACAGAATGTGCGGCTTTTCCATCTCCTCAACGTGGCCAGGAGAGACGTTCTCCTCTCTTCGCGCTGACGGCCGGTGAGCCGCCGGGTATCGGCTCAGCCACTCGTGCCCATGTGCTTGGTGCCAGCGTCGATATGACCGACCGAGTGCAAGCTGGTCGGAGTCAAATACGGTGCCTGCTATTAACTGAGAGCAAAAACTCCAATAGTCAGGATTTGAACGGAGCGGGAGATGATGAGGCCGACGGCGTGGTCGGCGACATCGGGTGCGGAACGGAAAGCTGGACGCTGGCGGGTGTACGAGGGCTAGTTGGGTTGGTCCCCTCCCAATCCCAAGGCAGACGGCTTGGGTGTGGACACGTTGATGGCGGTTCGACGTGGAGCCATGGATGAGCTTCCGATGGAGTCTTGGCTGGGTGAGTTTCCGATTCTGCCCTTGAGGGAGGGGAAAAGTTGGGCTGAGAGTGGGGATGGTGAGCTTTTCCCAGATCTAAACATTCTCCTCTCTCATTTGTGGTTTCCGAGAAGAGCTTGCCTGCCTAGGGTTTGTGAGAGTGCTTCTTTTCATCCGGGAAGGAGATCCTTCGCGGAGGTGGTTCGGGAGTCTCATACAGGTGCTGTGGAGATGTGGGGGAGAGGTGATAGAGGAAGGGGGCATGGGTTCCAGGGAGGTGGTCGTGGTCGTTTTCGCGGGGGTTGGAGCCAAGGAAGGAATGATCGTGGTAGGTTTTCTTGGTCCAGAGCTTTGCCAAAAGATGGGGGTCAAGGCTCATCGGCTGCTGCGCTTGGTGATTTGGGAATGGAGGACACGGAAGAGGTTCTTGGAAGGAAGTTGTCAAGAACTCGTACATGGACAGAGGTATGTTGGAAGATAGCAATGTCGATCAAGAACCTGTTCTTACCACTTCCCAAACTATGGATTCTCTGCATGCTGAGGGCCGAGATCGGCCATCTCACATTCTTGGGAAAACCAGTCTTGATGAGGAGGTTTTGGAGGGGGACAGATGGAGCCATAGGGAGGAGATGGCTAAAGAGAGGGATAATGTTTGGTTGGGCAAAAGACCGATTGAATCTGATAGAGGCGTTCTTTTCTCATTCAAAGGAAGATTGGGGATCTAGCAAAGAAGGTTTGAGTTCAGGTGCTTCGGTGTGGAGAAACAAATCGGTCCCTATTTCAAGTGTAAGAAAATGGGACATATTGCTGTTAGTTGCCCAAATTCTAAAGGTTGTGGCCGTTGTGGTTTGGATGGTCACATTGCTAAGTGGTGCATGATAAAGATAAGGACTGATTTTGCTCCTAAATTATGTGGTTTTGCTGGTAAAGGACAGGGTTTCTTTGCCATGTCAAATGTGTCTTCTGAGGCCAATAGCAGGGAGCAAAACTGTACTGCTATTATCAAAATTGTTAGGGGGCATGCTTCTGCAAAAGATGTGGAGTTTGATATCAGCACCTTAATGGGCTCGAATGTTTGGAGATGTATTGCTAAACCAGTCAAAGAAGGGCAATTCATGATGAGGTTCCCTACTGTGAAGAAGATTGAGGAGGTTAATGCTTTAGGCATAATGAACATGAGATTGGTGGATGCTGCGTTCTTAGTTGAGCAATGGAAGCCTGATGTGGGGGCTAAGGGCAAATTACAAGAAGTTTGGGTCAAAATTGGGAATATTCCCATGGACAAAAGGTCAGAAGAAACAGTATACAGTGTATCGCATCTAGCAGGGGAACCTTTGGAGTTAGACTGTACCACTCTTTTTAAACTAGAGTTTGTGAGAGTTAAAATTGCTTATAGAGATATTGAAGAAATTCCTGAGTCTGCAGAAGGAGCTATAGGGTTGCTGTTGTATGACTTTTCTTTTGAAGTTGAATGGCCAGTGGATTTTATGAAAAGAGGCCCACCACATGATGGAGCTAAGGGAGATAATTATGATGGAAAAGGAATGACTAAGAGACACAAGCATGATAACGAAGGGAAGGGAGGCAAGAAGACTAATCTTGATAAGGAAAGTGGAGGTACTAAATCTGCTCCACCTAAATCCAACAATGAGACAGGAAAAAAGTTGGTGGATAATGAGGAGAACTTTGACATCAGGTTTGATAATTCTCAGGAATCTGTAAATTTAGAAGGAGGAGAGATAGGGAGGCAGCAATCTTTGGAATTGTCTAAGATAAGGACAGTGGATAAGGATTTACCTCTGATTAGCTCCAATAGTAATGTTTGGTTAATGAAATGTAATAACTTGGATGCCTTGGTCAGTGGACAAAAGGAACAAATATTTGAGTATGGTTCTTTTCTGAACAAGAAGTTTCATGTGGTGATTGAAGAGTTGTCAAGCTTAGGAAAAGCAGAGGACACTACAAAAAGTTTAGTGGAAGGCAAAAATCAGGAAAAGGGGGAGATAGGCAATTTGAAAGCACCTATTAGAAGAAGCTCAAGATTGAAAGATACCACTGCTCATGTGTTAGACAAAGCATCCACTATGGCAAAGAAGAAGAATCTGGAAGGTATAATTAAATCTGCCAACTCTTTCTCTGTTCTTGACAACTTAGACATAATTCAAGTTGCTAGAACTGTGGGGGTCAAAATTAACAGAAAAGATAAGGGCAAAATTGATGTGCTCTTGAGAAATCTAGGGAGTACTTAACAAAAAAAAAAATTAGATGCTAAGGAGAAAACAAAAAATAGTGACATTGGTAGTTCAGATGGTCAAGGAGTGTTTGTGCATGAAAATAATAAAGGGGATTTTGAGTGGGACATTCAAGAGATTGATGAAGAGGAACCTTTTTCTCCTGTTGTTAGTAGAAGGGGAGAGGTGTAAGAAGTTACAGTTTAGAGATCTAGCCGTTAGGACCCATTTAAGAAATATGAGAACAGATTTCTATAAGGGGTCTACTTCTAAAAGATGCAAAAATAATATAAATCATGTTTATGATGAGTAAGGCCCATTTAATGTTTTGGAACTGTAGAGGGGTTAGTAAAAAGGGTTAGGTTCATATATTAGAGATCTAATATATGATCATGATCTGTACTTGTTTGTCTTTGTGAAACCAAAAAGGCAAATTATGAGGACCATTTTTGCTGTAAGTTTGACCCAGTTATCAATTTCAGTGGAATTGGGTCCCTTCCAGAGGAAAGTCTAGAGGTATCTTGATTGGCACCAAGGAAAACAGTTTTGAAATCCTTAGCTGTAAGAAGGGGAAGTATATGATCTTGTTAAACATGTGGGATAAAAGACTTAAGAAGAAATGGGCGGTAATTGGGGTATATGGTCCTGCTCAACAAGATGAGAAGGATAGTTTCTTGCTGGAGTTGTATGAGTTCTGTAACAAGATTGAGACTCCTTTAATAATGGGGGGACTTCAATATTATAAGAAGTTTGGATGATAAAAATAGGAATAAGTTGTTGGATAAGTTCTCTGAAGGTTTTAATCAGATTATTGAAGGTTTTGCCCTAAAAGAGCTTAAAAATATTGGCAACCAGTACACTTGGTCTAATAACCATGTGATTCCTACCAGAGAGAAGCTTGATAGAATAATCATTAATATTGATTGGGAAAATATGTTTAGTATGGCCAAGGTTAGTAAGGTAGCAAAAGTGCTATCTGACCATAACCCTTTGATCGTCAAGGCTGGTTATGGTGGCACAAGGAAAATAAGCAGATTTAAATTCCACAATAGTTGGCTTAAAAATGAGGAGTTCTTACCTTTGGTAAGAAGAATTTGGGAAGAACCAGTACATAATATGGGTCCTCTGGATATTTTCCTTTTTAAATTAAGGAAAGTTAAAAAGGCTTTGAAAGGATGGGGTGGTCATTTGTTTGGTTTGAAAAAGAGACAGAAAGAAAGTTTACTTGATCAAATAAAAAATTGGAATCGAAGGAGGATATGGGTACCCTGAGTATTGAGGATCAGAGAATCAAAATGGATTCTTCTGCGGAATTACTTAAAATCCTAGAAGAGGAGGAAAGCAAGTGGCATCAAAATTCCAAAAGTAAATGGTTGTTATTAGGGGACAATAACACCAGTTATTTTCATTTGGTCGCTAATGGTAAAAAGAGGAAAAAAATTATTGAAGCTTTGCATGATGGAGAGAAGATGATTGAAGGGGATGAATGCTTGCTAGCTCACGCAATAAAATATTATAAAAATCTTTTTGGTAAAGGGCAAGATAGTAGTTTTAGAATGAAAAGTAACATGTGGAAAGTGGAGGAGAGGGTGAATGCTGATGAAAATGAAATATTAAATCAACAGTTCACCCTTGCTGAAAATAAAATCAGCCCTGTTCAGTATGAGCATAAACAAAGCCCCTGGACCTGATAGAATACCAATTGAATTTTATCAATCTTGTTGGGATATTCTTAAGGTTGATGTGTTGAGAATTTTTGATTGCTTTCATAAAAATGATTTAGACATTGGTCGATTGAATTATGGGATGATCATTCTTTTGCCAAAAAGAGATGATGCAGATAATCTCAAGCAGTACAGACCCATTTGTCTTTTAAATAGCTTGTATAAATGGATTACAAAGACTCTAACTTAAAGAATGGAAACAGTGGTCTGTAGAATAATTGATAATAGTCAGAATGCCTTTTTACCTAGGAGGAATATTATGAATGAAGTGTTATCTTTGCATGAGATATTGCATCATACAAAAAGTAAAAAGCAATCTGGGGTTGTACTCAAACTTGATTTTGAGAAAGCCTATGATATGGTGGATTGGAGTTTCCTCATGAGATGTTTAAGATGGAGGGGCTTTTCTAAGAAGTGGTGTGAGTGGATGTGGCAGGTAGTTACCAAGGGGACTTTAAGTGTTAGTGTAAATGACAATCAGGGTGGGATGTTTCAAAGTAAGAGAGGGGTGAGACAGGGAGATCCCCTATCACCTTATCTTTTTAATATTGTAGTTGATTGTCTTAATAAGATGTTCCATAAAGCTCAGGAAGGAAAAGTTATTTATGGTCTTATTGGAGACATTGTTAATAATGGGGTTGCGATTCTGCAGTATGCTGATGATACCATTGTTACCATAAAAGATGATCAAAACAGCCTTTTTCATACAAAAATCTTGTTATATCTGTTTGAAATGATGTCAGGCTTAAAAATTAACTTTGCCAAAAGTGAGATTGTGCTTATTAATGGGGATGCTGCTAGAGCTGAGCAGATTGCTGGTTTCTTTCATTGTCAAATTGGGAAGTTCCCAATAAAATACTTGGGGGTCCCAGTTAGCTATAAAAGGAATTTGTGCAGTAACTGGGAGGAGTTGGTTGATAGGATCAGAAAGAAATTAAATGCCTGGAAAAGTAAGATTTTATCTATGGGGGGGAAGTTAACTCTCATTAATGCTTGTTTATCTAGCATCCCCTTATACTCCATGTCTATGTTCAGTTTGCCCCAGATGGTGATTAAGAAAATAGATAAAATCAGAAGAGCTTTCTTATGGAACTCTTTCAACAATAAAAGAAAATATCATCTTGTAAAATGGGAAAAGGTGATTAAGCCCAAACAAAATGGCGGTTTGGGTGTGATCAATCTAGAGTAATGAATGTGAGCCTATTATGTAAATGGTGGTGGAAGCTTGAAATGGAAGAAGGGTTGTGGCAAGATATAGTAAGAGCCAAATATATCAAGAAGAGTCCAATCGTTCATTGTGCTAACAAGCAGAATGTGTCAGCTGTTTGGAGTGACCTATTGAAGGTAAAAGAAATTTATACTACAAATAGAAGCAAAAAAAATAGGGAGTGGGTGTGATACAAGCTTCTGGCATGATAGATGGTTGTTTGATAGCCCTTTAAATGTCAGGTGCCCTGATATTTTTCACATCTGCTCAGAAAAAGATGTATCAGTTGCAGATTGTGCTAATAAAAACTGGGAGCTTGATTTTAGAAGGTGGATGAATTTGGATCAGAAGGTGAGATGGGATGAGGTAAAAAGAGAGGCTATGAGGTTCCCCTTAAGTGATGGGAATGATACTGTTAAATGGCTCCTGAATAATAAAGGAACTTTTAGTGTAAAATATGTGTACCAGGTCTGCCATGCTGGGGAGTTGACACACAAACTTGGGGAGTTTTGGAGAACCAAAATTCCTTTGAAAGTCAAGATTTTTGTGTGGTTGCTAAAAGAAGATGCGATTTTAACTAAAGATAATTTGAGGAAAAGAGGGTGGAATGGCAATCCTTTATGTGAGTTTTGCTATGAAATTGAAAATACCAACCACTTGATGTTTGAATGCCATTTGGCTCAATTAACTTGGAGCAATTTAGCCAAGTGTTTTCGAATTAATTGGATTCCTATCAATTTGAAGCAATATGGGGTCTGGGAAAAAAAGATTATCTCCGGCCATAAAAAAATGAAATTCATGGGTTTTGCTGCTGTCAGTTGGTCAATTTGGTTGTTGAGGAACCAAGCTTGTTTCGATAAGAGACAGATCAGTAGCCCATTTACTGCAATCTACATGATCTGTTCATTTTTGAAATATTGGACAGGTTTGACGAAAGCGGAAGATAAGGAGCATTTGGAGATGGGGATTGATGGGATTTTCAAAGTTGTGGATGATTTGCAGCAGAAGACAGGTGGACCGGGGGCTTAAGTTGGCTGGGCTTGCCTATGTTTGTCATCCTTGTTTCCTGTTGCTAGATGTGCTGGTTGTTTGTTAATTCTGTTTGTCAGTTCCGCTGTTTTGAGTTTTTGCTGCTTAATCTGGGTAAAACTTGTTGTTCTGCCCCAGTCTGTTGCAAATGGTTCAAAGAGCTTGGTGCCTTCACCTCCTATTTGGCGGGCTGTATTTCCTTTTGTTGGTGAATGTTGTCTAAACTGTCTGTGGCTTTCGTTTCTCTATAATGGAAATGAAGGTGGGGTGTGTGCCTGAAGGTGGGGTGTGTGCCCTTGTTCAAAAAATTAACTGAGAGCAATAGCTATTGGGTTCCTTGTGTGCATGGCCCGTACATGCATGCCCGTACATGCATGCATAAAACTAATACGCTAATCAGCTTGATTAGCGGAGAGAAGATAAGCATTGCATGCGTGCACATATATAAAGCTGCATGGCAGCAAGCATGCAAGGAAATTAACGTCGCGTACGTCGCTTCCCAGCTCAACATGCTGCCATGCGTTGTCGATTACCATGGTGATATGAGTCATTGCCGACCAGAAGGCTATGAAGAGACGCGTGTCCAAGCAGGTAAAACACGGAGCCACACGTGGTGATACTGGTGGAAAGATGAGAAGCTTGGGACACACCAATAAATCGGCCAGCGTCGATGACGAATCTTGAAGAAGCTATGGGAAAGGGCGTCATCAACGGAACGTTCCACTTCAAAGTGCATGACGGCCGGTGCCCTACACGGCACTGCGCGCTGCCATTAACATCAAACGAAGAGACGCATCCAAACATTGCCTAAAACAATGCTCCGGACTTAGCGGAACCACGGTCCGCTAAGCGAATACGTCCCCGACTCGTCCACGGCCGAAAACGAAGAAGCCCAGAACGATACCACATAAAATGTCGTATCTCTAGCCCCGTTCGTCAAGTTTTCCCTAGCGGAATCACGGTCCTCTCGATGAAGCTGAAGACCGATTGCCAGCAACTCTGTTAACGATCACGAGAGCCGTCCAGCGACCTTCTTCAGCAACCCCGTCAACACCGGCGGGACCAACTTCTACATCGACCTCATCGGGAAGCCGTGTCCGTCAAACAAACATCGCTCGAAGGTGAACAAAACCCTGAAGGCCGGTGGTATCGTGGAGATCCCAATTCCATGGTACCGATCTACACATCGCTCCAATAAACACCGCCCCGAAGGTGAACAAGACCCTGAAGGCCAACGGCGTCGTGGAGATCCCAGTTCCACGGTGTCAGCATACATTCCGTTCGACAAACAAAGCTCAAAGGTGAACAAGACCCTGAAGGCTACCGGTATCATGAAGATCCCAATTCCACGTTGCCGATATACGAGTCGCGACTCCCGAAGGTGAACAAGACCCTGAAGGCCAGCGATATCATGGAGATCCCAGTTCCATGATACCGACATATCTCGCCGTTCCAACAAAAACACGTGCTTGAAGGTGAAAAAGACCCTGAAGACTGGCGGTATCATGGAGATCTCAATTCCACGGTACCAACATACCTCCTAACGATGAACTTTTCATTAGGGAAGAGACGCTCCAAAAGGTGAACAAGACCTGAAGACCGGCGGTATCGTGGATATCTCAATTCCACGGTACCAACGTACCTCCTAACGACGAACTTTCCGTCAGGGAGGAGACGCTCCAATATCAAGACCCGAAGGTAGACAAGACCATGAAGGCCAGCAATATCGTGGAAATCCCAGTTCCACGGTACCGACATACACTCCGCTACAACAATACCAAGACGATGGTGATCAAGACCGTTAACGTCTACATCCAACCCCGGACACGCCGGAACATCACCGATGACACCAACAAGCTGTCAACTTCAACTCTACATCAAGTGCAAATCCGTGCATCTCCCAAGTACAACTACACCAACGTGAAGCCTGAAGATACAAATTCAAGCGACACAGGCGGGCATAGCCATACAACGGCTGTGCTAGGCACTGCGTGGGCCATGTGTTACCCCACGTATTCTGCCGTCGTCAAACTACACCTTACATACACCGCAGCACGGTGATGCACAAGACAAAGACAGCCTTGCGGCTTAATCGGAGGTGTTCTGCGTATCCCCGCGCGGATGTAATTAACTGGGTAGCCTTCCGAGGCACCAGGATCCAGAACCATCACAATCGTCTACACAAGATGGCCAACTAGCATGGCTACGGAGCGCAATCTCAACAGGAACTTGTATTTTATTGCGATAATGAAATATCAACGTTCTGTCCCCTTCTTTTGTGTGTTTTTGATAAATGCACTGGCACGCCTGCAAAATTTTCGGCGGAATTTGTGTGCGTCACAGGTGGCTCACGGCCAAAGGCGTAGGCTTGTAGCCGAGTGGCTCGCGGCCAAGGGCGTAGGTAGCACTCGTGGCGCAGGCCCTTCTTCTCTCGTAGACGAAGTCATAGAAGGTAGTTGATGAAGGATAAATCCATGAACCTCCGAGGCTTGCAAAGGACAGTATAATAGCCTTCAGCACTTGTCGTGACAGTGCTAGGCGCGGGATTTCCATCGGACGTGAGCCCCCTGTAACATGTACATATTGATATAGGATTAGGCAGTATTTGAATATGAAAACAATTACTCGGACGTGACGCTCGACTACTTTGTATATAATATAAAGTCATTTTTCCTTCCTTTCCTTTTTGATCTTAATTCCTCCAAGTAGTTTGACTCCTTTCGTTATGCACTCTGCCCGACTATCTAGCCCTAAGGCGTCGGAAATCGGCTCATGTCTCTTTTTCAGGCACGCGTATCGAGTGACTAGAGTTCATCGTTCATGGGTCAGAGCTTCACTACTCAGAATAGCACTTGGATTCTTTTATAATTGTTAGGGAAAATAAACAAAAACGACAGAAAAAGATGTGCGCAAGAGCGCACACTATTAGGAGTAGCCCCTGACTTATATGAAAAGAAACAAGTTAGATCCAACTAAGTAGCAAGCTAAGAAACAAGTTAAATTTATATGAAAAGATTATGACAAGGAAAACTTAGCTGTTTTATATTCCACAAGTTGCCAATGATCGTGCCGTCCTCGCGCTTGAGTCTGTAAGCCCCCCGGGCGTGTCACTTCACCGACAATGTAAGGGCCTTCCCATGTTGGGGAGAGTTTGTGCTCGCTTTTCTGATTCTTTCTTAGAACCAGATCTCCTTTAGAGAAGGTGCGACCTCGAACATTGCGATCGTGATAGCGACGTAAGCACTGAAGGTACTTAGACGACTGAATTGTTGCAATGTTCCTAGCTTCCTCCAGTCAGGCGAGATCTTCCAGTCGGTTGTCCTCCGACTCAGCTTCTTTATAGCTTCGGACCCGTGGGGATCCGAATTCCAGCTCAGTAGGTAAGACTGCCTCTGAATCATACACCAGGAAAAAAAGGTAACTGTCCAGTTGCCCTGCTAGGAGTAGTCCTAAGCCCCTAGAGCACCGAAGGCAATTCTTTGACCCATCGTGTAGCATATGGTTTAAGACGATCAAATATCCTCGCAAATATCCTCGCTCTTCCGTTTGCGGTCCTGTCGCGAACGATCATCTTGGCGCTCAGCTAGGGCGTCCGCGGACATGGCGTACTTGTCTGCCATAGAGAACATCTCCTTCACCGTGGTTGGCGGTTTCTGAGACATCATTTTGATAGATCGGCATCGCTGACTCCCTTCTGGAAAGCCGCAATAAAGACTGCAACTGAGACGTCCCGAATCGTGTTTTTCTACTGCGTGAAGCGTCTGATGAATTCTCGGAGGGACTCATTCTTCTTCTGGTAGAGTTGGTACAAATCCCAGCGACTCCCAGGCCTCTCGTAAGTGTCATGAAAGTTTGTAATGAATTGCTCACGAAGATCTCCCCAAGAATCTATGGAATTCTCCGGAACTCCCGTAAGTCAAGTTTGAGCTGATGGAGTGAGCATGACTGGTAAATAATTCGCCATCACATTTTGGTCACCACCGGCAGCCTTGACTGCTAGGGCATAAACCTGCAGCCAAGCCTCTGAGTCCCTTTCCCCATTGAACTTGACGATGCCCTTAGGATTAAAATCCTCAGGCCAAACCACTCGGCGTAGCCGGGTAGTAAATGCACGGACCCCGTCGATGGACCCGTCATCGAATCTCGGCGGATTTCCTACTCGGCGGTCATCATTGTTACGCCGGTCTTCTCGATGGTGACGATCCCTGCAACCGCCACGATTATCGCGCCGATCACCGCAGTTGTCGTGGCCATCATCACGATCATAATTGATGCCGAAGCGCTCGTAGTCGTCGTCGCGCCGGCATCGTTCATCTTCTTCTTGCTCCTGTCGTCGGGCGTTGAGATCCTAGCGAAGGTCTTGGCTAAGGTTTTGGTGAGAGTCTCCACCACGATGAGACTCGTGCCGACTGCGGCCAGCCCGACTAGTGGCAGTTTGAGTAAGGGTCCGAGCGCGGGTGTGCGCCATCGTTGCAGGATCCCCTTGATTGTGCTGAATCGTGGCCGCCATCACCATGGCCTTGATCTAGGCTACAATCAGGGTCGCGGGGCTGTCAACTCTGATCATCGGACCTAAGTTGTCGAGGAGCGCCTTAGAAGCGACGATGTTTTGCTGCGGCGTGTGGAAAATGTTGTGGTCTCCCATCTTTGCCTGTAAGATGTCCTCATTGACATTGTGTGCTCGTGCTCGAAGATTCTAATTGCGTTCTTCTTGGGCTTCGCGAAGGCGTACCGCCTCCGTTGCTTCTTCGTCCCTTTGTTGTTGAGATTCGGTTCGATGATCTTCCAGTACGTAGACCCCACGAAAGTCAGGACAACTTTTTGTGCTACCTTTCGACTCGGAATCCGAGCCAAAGGAAAGAACTAGAGTTAGGTCAGCTTGGTCCTCGAATCCGAGTGGTTTGCTGCTGATAACGCCCACCATCCGAGATTCATCTCCAGCCGGATTCTTCACGTATCCGAGCTGGGAACTGAACCTCTGGCGCACTACTTGCTGGTAGGCGGCGGCGACGTTTCTCAACCCGAACGGGAGTCCGAGTGAAGTGATGTCAAATTTTC
This sequence comes from Raddia guianensis, assembly GCA_036346415.1. NCBI lineage: Eukaryota > Viridiplantae > Streptophyta > Magnoliopsida > Poales > Poaceae > Raddia > Raddia guianensis. The sequence goes on along the minus strand of CM070539.1, from coordinate 21,681,251 downwards.
TCCCAGATCAGATTTGATCCGAATCCGAAAGAACAAGCTTGGTGTAGTCCCTCATAGATCGGATCTGGTCCGAGTCCGAAAAAGATGTCTTTGTCCCCCGGCGCATTATTCGCTGGTAAACGGTAGCAGCGTTTTCCAACCCGAACGAGAGTCCGAGCCAGTCGTTGTTGAAGTCGCCCGTAGAGTGGATCGAATCCGAATCCGAGCGCGCGAGGTTGCCGAAGCTGTCGGCGACGAAGTCCAAGCTTCCAAAGCAGAAAGCCTAGGCAGGAGCGAAGGTGACAACGACTCCGGCGATCGCTGCTATCGAGCTTGACGAGATTGATCTTGACACTCCTCTACCTGGCGCGCCAACTGTCGATGTTTGTTATCGGTAATAATATATATAGGACTATGCGCTGGATCCAAACTCGATGGTAACACAGGGGGACAGAGATTTATACAGGTTCAGCCCCTCTCGTGGAGGTAATACCCTACCTCCTGTGTTTAGTGTTTGTATTGCAATATGCGAGATAAAACAACAGCTCTCTTGCCTATTGCGTTGTGGGATTCGATGTTTTCTAGGGTCCTCTGCCCATCTTTATACAGTAGAGGAGGTAGGGATATAAGAAAAAATCCTAGTCGGTTACAGGCAGAAATCCTTCCTCGCGCGTCCCAATCGATGAGCTCAGTAATGGCGTCCCAACTACGCATGTAGCCACGTCCCCGCCCAATCCGAGGAGGGAGGACAACGCGAGCCCCACGCTCCCACGCGCAGTCCCACTCCCGCTTCGGCGCGGCTCCACCCCCAGATCTCTCTCCTGTCCCCCGAGGCCCCGAGCTCGCGCCGGTGCGATTGCTGGGCCCGCCTGGTGCATGTAGCTGATCTTGCCCCGCCGCGGAGAGGCCGGCTTGCCGGAGGGAGAGATGGGGGTGGAGGCCGGCGAGCCCAGCTCCTTTCTCAGGTGAGCGAGCGACCCCCCGCCTCGCCTCTGCTCCTGCCCTTCTTGTGTTCTTCTTTTTCTTTTTATTGGCCGTGCGGAATAGATTTGGCCAAGAACGCTGTGCCTGGATGGCTGGATGGATGGATGTGTGTTGTTTGCGTGATTGGTTGCTTGTCCGTGAAACGATTCTGACAGTTTCCTGGGGCTCCCTTAGCGCTGCATTGTGGGAGCTGGCGGTGTCTTGATCTGTGAAACGCGAATACAAGAAAGAAGGGTTGATTGGACACATGGTAGGCTGGGTTGATGGTTGTGCTCGCAAGTCGCAATGTCAGTCCCCTTCTTGAGAACGCACACGTATGCATGATGTCGAGGCCTGCCTGCCTCTGAAGTCTGAACCAAGGGCCAAAGCCGTTGCAATGGGCATTCCGCATGCCAAAGGTCTTTCATTACCGAAGAAATGATTTGTTTTATAAGAAAATTAAGGCAAATTTAGAATAGCGCATGGGGTCTTGATTCGTACAAGTTAAGTTGGGGAGAACAGACTTATCTAAGCAGACAAGTCTTGAATACATAACAGATGCACTAGATTTCGCTTTGTCTGATACCCAGTCATCTCGAGATATTAACATTGCCTAAAAAACCGGTGAGGGGGCTATCATCTTTATTAACTTAACTCATAGAGTTTAAGAACATAGTTATGGCATTGTTTACCTACAATTAATACCTGAGGCTAGACCACCATATTATCAGAAGACAAAAAAATATTTTTTTTTCTACACATCAGCAGGCCATCTCCAATGGGGCCATACTTAGGCTAGCACCATTCAACCACTATTCACACTTCCTTGTTACTTTTCACTATTCATGAGTACTTTTCACTATTCACTTTTCACTTTATTGTTGCATCTTGAGCTAAAAATACTATATTGCAATTTTGCAGTTAGATTTATTATATGGGACCGTCTTTGTTACAGTTGCCTGCATAATTGTATTTCTACAGTCGCCTGCAAAATTTCTTAAACGCAGGCGATTTTGTTTTTCCCCGACTTCATCAAAACTAAATCGACTGCACAAATAGTTAAACGCAGGCGATTTGTTTTCCCCCGACTTCACCAAAACTAAATCGGCCCACGGCCCACCCCCTGCCCCTCACCCACATGCATGTAACGACAAAAAACTCATCCCCCGTCGTCTTCATTGGCCTACAACCCAAACCACTTCATATGGCGATCCTCCCAAAGTCCCAGATCTGGACGAGTTGATTTGCCACAGGAGAAGGAATAAGATACCAATAAAAACACAAGGTACCCACCCGCATTCGAATCCATAGACATGCATGTCGATTTTTTGTGCTCCAAAAAAAAAAAATTCATACACATGCAGGTCGAATTAGAAAGACATGCAAGCATGCATCGGGATTTTCCTTTCTGAATTTTTTCCAGAATTTAGACAAACAAATTTCAACAAAAATTTGAGTGCAAACACACAAAATTTTCAGTGCTCCAATTTTGTGAAAAAACTTTTACCCAAGAGTGAAAATTGCAGTATGCAATTCTGAAAATAATCTGTAAACTTCAATAAACACACAAACATGGCGCGGGACCAGATTTCGGTACATATACCAAAAAAAATTTCAGTACGTATGTGAATGAAAAAAAATTCATACACACGCATGTCGAATTAGAAAAAGACATGCAAGCATGCATCGGAATTTCCCTTTCTGAATTTTTTCCAGAATTTATGCAAACAGATTTGAACAAAAATTTCAGTGCAAACACACAAAATTTTCAGTGCTCCAATTTTGTGAAAAAACTTTTACCCAAGATTGAAAATTGCAGTATGCAATTCTGAAAATAATCTGTAAACTTCAATAAACACACAAACATGGTGCGGGACCTGATTTCGGTACATATACCAAAAAAAATTTCAGTACGTATGTGAATGAAAAAAAATTCATACACACGCATGTCGAATTATAAAAAAGACATGCAAGCATGCATCGGAATTTCCCTTTCTGAATTTTTTCCAGAATTTATGCAAAACAGATTTCAACAAAAAAAACACAAAATTTCAGTTCAATTGTTTTATTGAAATTGTACATTTGAAAAATTGAACATAGCATGCAAAGAACACAGGTAGGGTGCAAACTGCTCACCAGAAACATTTTGTTTTTGCGTATGTGAAAAAATTAAATTGTGAAAACACAAATTTAAGTGCAACCACAGAATTTTCAGTGATGCATTTTTCTGAAAAAACTATTTCCCAAGAGTGAAAATTGCAGTATGCATTTCTGAAAATAATCTGTAAACTTCAATAAACACACAAACATGGGATCCGATTTCGGTGCATATACCAGCAAAAAAATTTCAGTACATGTAGCAACAAAAATTTCAGTATGAATTATAAAAAGGATAATTATGTAAGATTACAGAATTGCTACAAATGATTCTCACCTGTTTTGTCAAACAGGGGACAAGGCGCCGCAATCAATAAGAACAACAACCTACCTATGTCTCAAAGGGTGGAACTACAAGAGATGTCAAATCTCACAAAACAAGCAAGTGAAGGGGAAAGCTAATTAATTTAAAATTACAATGCATTTATCTCGATTAATGCACAAAAATAAATTGGATTTGCATGTTTTTATTTGCACAGGTGTTAACCTTTGATGCAGAACATGAAGGGCAAATGCAAATGCGAGGATATTTCAACAATTTGACAGTAAGTTGTTTTACACATATATGGTTGACCAAAAAAAATGTATAACTACCGTCTCTGATATTTTTGCAAAAATATGCAGACATTCAGTAACGACGAAAATGAGAACTGCATGAATGATTTCTTCAGTATGGATAAAATGCAGATGGAAACAGCTAGCAAATTGCCTGAGGTAAAAAACATTCATTTAACATGTACTGAGAAAAAAATATATATGAAAAAAGTAGAAGAAAATACTCTAATGCATGCATGTTTGAAACAGAAATAGCAGTGGCTTATTGCTAATAATGTACTATGCAGACAAACCCGTGGGATGACAATAGCGTCGAAGAGGAATACAACAACTACACCGTAAGATTTTGCCTGAAAGAACACAACAGCAATAACCAAAAAAGGAAAAAATAATTCGGTTTCTGGAAAAGGGGTTAGACATATCTATATATTAATTTGTTGTGCAAAACAGGTTATGCTATCACAAGAAAGGACCAACACATTCACAGATATGCTTCAGAAGATAACAAACTTCAGTCAAAACAGTCAGCAAGGAGACCTTGATCAAGGTGAAACAACAAATTCAGAAGCTCATCCAGGGATACCTAGCACAGAAGAAACATGGTGCAATGCATCTGAAGAAGATTGGCAACAGACAAACTACGAAAGCATCCATGAGGTGAGGAAAAAATACTAGAACATTAACATCTGGCAAAAAAAAGACAACATGACTATGCTGTATTTTGCTTTTATGGTAGGTTTACACAACAACAAGCAGGATTGGATTGTCAAAAGATGACAGGTACAAGATGGATATATCGCAAATGAACTACACAAGGCTACTACAAAGCCCCACACCATATGAGGTAAAAACAACTCTATATATGATTCAACTTTTTGGTTATACAAAATTTAAAATATACAAAAAAAGGCAAGTCAAACAAATTTTATGTAATTCCCTGTTTGATGAAACATAATGTAGGAAATTGATAAGCTGCAGCCAGCAAGCAAAATGGGCGCAGAAGGTCCTAGAAATGCTGGCTCCAATATTAATTTTCAAGATTCTGAACAATATGTAGAGCACAACTCAGATCATGATGGAGCAAACTTACAACATGAAGAAACAACAGATGACATGGAATACCTGAATGGGGGAGCTGCAGAAGTTTTCATGCAAGAACAAAACATTGCTAAAGCTCGGGGGCAGGAGGATGATGAACAAAATGAACTTGTTCCAAAGGTTGATATGGTTTTTCAGGATGAGAAGAAAGGACAAGAGTTCTACAACTGTTGAGACCTATGTGGAGGGTACTCCTGTTTGATGATGAATATATGTGACAAGATGGAATTTGAAGTGTTTTGAAGAATGTTAAATGGTGCATTTGTGGAAATTGCCGTGAAATTGGAACCGGACTTGTGCTGAGCTTGGGCTAGGTAATAGTTCTGATCGAACGTGGTCCGGTGTATTTTAAGCTGACACGTGGTGTGTTAGGGCTTCCTAATTGTGATGTCATGAAGGGATTATTGTGTTGGTAATTTTGTGATGAACTAACCTTGCAGGTGAGGTAAGGTGTGTTGGTTTCGTGTGTGTTCACTTCAGTGATGCAGGTATCGGTGGGTACGTACGGCGCTCATGGGACAATTTGGAGGTCAGTGCGTCCGGGCGCAGCAGCACGGGTTCGATGACTTGGCGGTCACATGAGGTGGTGCACTCGAGAAGCTTAGCCATGGCGAGAACTGAGGCACTGGAGGTCATGGCGTCGGTAACTCAGTGGCGGTTGGTTCGACCGTGGGCCCAGACGTGGTCATGGCGATCAAGATCTTTGCGAAGATATTTCCCAGAGGAATATGTGGAGAATATTCCCTCTCGGAAATGTGTCTTGTAGTGTGTGTGTTGTACACCACTCATCCTCAAATGAAGGGTGGAGATGGGCTCTAGGTGTTAAGGCATCTCACCCATGGGCTATAAATAGAGGTGGAGGGGAGCACCTCCTCCTCATTCCCTTAGAGCTGAAATTCCAGAAATATAGAGGGTGAGTTGGGTGTGTAAGGGTGGCACTTAGAGTGCTTGTGACCACATGAAGTGTGGTTTGTAATCCCCAACTCCTATGCAATGAAATCTCTCATCTTCATGATCATCTTATGTTGATTTGCTCCAAGTTCTTCTTTCTTTTGTTTTTTTTCCCTTTTTGGAGCTCTTATTTGAAGATGAGTCTTGGTGATTTATTGCTGGTTCTTGATGGTCTATGAAGCCTTGAGGTTGCTAATATGATTTACCACTCTTTGCAACCATATGAGAGGCAAGAGATCAAGTTCTTGACTTGTTGCAAATCTGTCCAGAAACTTTCTTCCGCGCGACAGTCAGTAAAAGATTTTTAGAAAAATCTACAAAAATTATTTTGGGATGATTCCAGCTGGAAAAGATGCGTGACCTATATACCCATCTGTGGTAAAATTTTGAAGTCCACTGGTTTCTCCATTTGGGTGCTATCAAGTGAAAACCGAGCCCCAAACTTTCTGCTCGAAGTTCTTGACTGCTCTTGGTGTTTGATTTTTCATATTTTCTGTGGATGGATTCTTGAGATGATTTTTGGTGGAATGCTTTACGACTCATGGTTACATAGGGACAAAAATTCCCATAATTTTTGGAGCAACATAAAGCCACCATCTCTCTGGTCCAAGTAGAATCAAACTCTGAAGAATCTGCTTTTGCTTTTCAGAAAGCAGCTTGTGTTGTTTGAATTTTCATATTTTCTCTGTAAGGAGTTTTAAGGATATTTTTGGTGGAGTGCTTCACGACACCTTGTCACATAGGGAGAAAAATTCCCACGATTTTTAGTGCACCAGAAAGCCACCAACCTCCTGCTCCATTAGAGGACAAGTTCTGAAAGAATCTGCATTTGCTTTTCTGAAAGCCACTTTGGTCATTTGGCTTGATCTCTTTTCTTAAAGCAAGATTTGAATTGGTTCCTCCTTTTTGAACACTTGACAACCAGGATTGTGTTTTCAAAATCCCAAATATTTCATGGCTCTCATGCACCCAAGTGAAGGGTACACATAGTTGTCAAGTTGTTCGGGTTTGTGGTGGAAACGTCGAAAAATGTTGTGGCGTCTATTCACCCCCCCTCTAGCCGCCTAGCTCGGGTTTTCAACAACAATTATGCTTTGATAACTGGCTTCTCTGTTATTGTATTGCACACCTATCACTCAAGAAAACCAGGGGAACATAATGCACTTGCAAAGATAACGCTTGCTTGCAAAAAGTAAAGGAAAACAACTGAGAAGGAAATAGCAAACAGCTTAAAGGGGACAGAAATTGCATCAAAAAGGAAAAGAAATATTGAGGAAGTCACAGGCTGTCCAGCAACAGTTGTCTTAACAAAGGTTGGCTCGACATGGAGAATTACACGTGCACAGCTAGCACACAACCACCCTTTGACTCCACCAAATGAGGTGAAATTTCTACTCTCACATAGAAACATGACAGCAACAGAGAAAGCACTGATAAAGACACTAGATGCAGCACAAGTGTCAACGAGGAAGATGATGGCGATATTGTCATACCTAAGGGGCAATCTGGCATCAGTTCCATACACAAAGAAAGATGTAAGCAATGAAAGAACAAAGATAAGGAAGCAATCAAGGAAGAGTGACATGGATAAACTAGTAGAATACTTTGGGACAAGACAAGCTGCAGATCCACTGTTCTTCTACTTGTTCAAATCAGACAACGAAGGGAGAGTACTAAATGTATTCTGGGCTGAGGGGAGGCACAGGATGAATTACGAAGCCTGGGGGGAGTGTATCAGCTTTGACACTACATACAAAACTAATAGGTACGACATGCCATTTGCTCTCTTTGTTGGTGTCAATGGTCATGGAGACAATTGTCTTTTTGGTTTTGGTTTTCTTCAAGATGAAACAACACAAAGTTTTTGCTGGCTGTTTGAGACCTTCTTGCTATGTATGGGTGAGAAGCAACCTATGACCATCATAACAGATCAAGACCTTACAATGAGAGCAGCAATAAGACTGACTCTACCAAACACCACACACAGGAACTGCCTGTTCCATGTCCTAAAAAAGCTGGCAGACAAAGCATCCGCTGTCCTAAGCAGAAAAGAAGGAGTGCATGATGAGCTGTACGACATTGTCAACAACTCATTGAGTGAAGAAGAGTTTGAAGAAGATTGGAAGCAAATGATAAATAAGCACAACATTGGGCATTTGAAGTACTTGCAAGAAATGTGGGAAAACAGAAAGAGTTTCGTCCCAGTGTACTTCAAAAGAAATTTCTTCCCCTTTGTGCATACAACAGCAAGGAGCGAGGGGACAAACGCAGTGTTCAAGCACAACATAGGATCAACATTCAGCTTGTGTACCTTTGCCGAGGAATGCGAACGAATTTCCGATTCATATGAGGAGAATCAAAGGCAGCAGCAAGCAGTTACAAGAAACACAAAGCCACGGGTGTATTGGTCAGACTACCAGATTGAAAAACAGGCAGCTAAAATTTACAACCGGAAGATATTCTACAAGTTCCAAGAACAGCTAAGAGATACAACAAAACATCAGATTGAAGAGCTGCAACATGAGAGGTCCTATTTAGTTTACAAGGCAGGACACCTAGGAAGCAATGCAACTAAAATCAGAAAGCACTTGGTGCAAATTGACATTACAAAACAGAAGTACAATTGCATATGTGGAAAAATGGATAAAGATGGGATATTGTGCTCACACATACTCCGGGTTATGACGCAGCTAAATATCGCTGAGTTGCCAGACAAATATTTCTTGACCAGATGGACACCACTTGGAAGAAATGCAGAAAGTAACAGGGCAATTGGGAACATGGGCGAAGAGAACGATGATGATAACAACACCCAGCTAATCTTCAATATTATATCAAGAAAGGTGATTGCATTAGCTGATATTGCATCAAAAGACAAAGCCATGAGTGAGTACATGCTCAATGATCTGGAACAGCTTGAGGAACAGCTACTGATCATGCTAGACAGCAAGAGAAATGAGAAAGACAAACAAGAAACAGGAAGCAACATCTGCCTAAAAGATTCAGAATGTGCCATTGCTAAAGGACGCCCAGCAACACTACCACGAAAATTGACCATAAGGGAGCAGCTTAAAAGCAAGCAACAAATAAGATGTAGCAGATGTCAAAATGTTAGACATAATGTGAAGACATGCAAGGAACCCATCCCAGAAAATGTGGAATGGAAAGGTGAGTAAGATTTGTTTGTGAAAAAGAAAATACACATTACATGCACTATTACACAAAAAACGCTCTCTTATTCAGATCTAAAAAGATATAATTGCAAATGCATTGCAGGCTCAAAAATGACAAAGAGGGGGATAAAAGGACAGAAGAGCAATGAACAAAGGAATGCAGACACAGGACCAAACACAGATACATTGACACAAAAATAGCAAGTTGGGATGTAAGAATAGAGAGATGGAATCGAAATTCCTGAAGGGAACCTGAATGATATTTGTAATTTTGATGGGTTCAATCTTTAATTGCTACTACAATTGGCAAACTTGTCAAACACTATGCTTTACAGTAAATGAGTTATGTGTTATAAATGAGAAGAAAATGTAACATGAGGGGGGGGGGGCGCTATACATGGATCTTATGATTTGACAGAAACAATACTTTCACACGTACTTTTTACGCAGGAAAAAAAGCACAATTTCCATAGCACATACTTGAGTGATACACAAATTAATTTGAACCAATGAGAGACAGTAATTACTAGTAGTAGCAATTGACAAAACTAACAAAAAAAAGTATGGGCGCAGAAACATCTATAGACATGCAGTTCCTTGCATCTATCACCTACAGTTTAAAAAATGCAAACATTGTCATATAAGTCAATGCAAAACATAAGAAGGGAAAAAAAATTGAAGACATAACAAGAGCACATTTGATGATAAAGGCTTACCGTATAAAATTCCGAACAGAAACCTTTGCTTGGTCATCACTGTTATGGACTGAAAACAAAAGATCGTTTGCCAACTTAATGCAAATATTCGGCATGTCCTTTGTACTGAATTTTTCTACCAGCTGATCTCTAACACTGTCCCACATGTCCATGAATTTCATAACAAAAAAACCACAGTCGTGGCTGCAGCAAAAACAGGAACGGATAGCAGTTGTTTAAGGCTATAGAATATGAAAGTAAAAGAGATGTAAAAAAAATGGAAAGGAAATAAAGGATTTAATTGGAAAAGGGAAAAAAAATACATGCAACTGCATACTTACTTGTTATCTTGAAGGATTCAAGACAAAAAATACACAAAATTTCAGTTAAACAGTTTTTTGAAATTTCAGTTTTGCGTAACTGAAAAAATGAATTCTAAACATGAAAAATTAAACCTAGCATGCAGAGAAACACAGCTAGGATGCAAACTGCTCACTGGAACATTTAGTTTTTGCGTATGTGAAAAAATTGAATTGCGAAAACACTAATTTCATTGCAAATACACAGAATTTCAGTGCTGCATGTTTGTGAAAATACTATTTTGCAAGAGTGAAAAATCCATTTTCCAATTCTGAAAATCTCTGTAAACTTCAATAAACATGCAAACATAGAACAACATATGATTTAACCACGAAAATTTCAGTACAAAATAAACAGAGTTTTCAGTGGAAGATATTCCTGAAAATTCAGTTTTCCATAACTGAAAATGGAGATTTGCAATTATGAAATTTGGAACATGCAGCAAGGTGGGGCATCTTATTAGCACGGCATGGCCTATATAAAATTTTTTCAGCACATATACAAACAAATTTCAGTAAAAAATGCAACAAATTTACATTTCGACAAGTTGTTGAAATTTTAGTTTTTCCATGTGTGAAATTCATATTTGCAAAACTATAGACAAGCAAACATGCGGCTTGATTGGGCATATGATTTTCGGACACAAATTTCTATATGAAAAGGCATAATTTCAGTGCAAAAAGGTTTTTGAAAAGAACTGAGAAATTCAGATTTTCCAAAACTGAAAACATGTTTAGATTGGTACTGCTCAGAAGAACATTCAACTTGAAGAACATATTAAGACTGCACAGAAATTTCCAAAAGTATAATAATTTGCAAAGTATGAATTATGAAAGAAAAAAATACATGGAACCGCATACTTACTTGTTGTCTTGTTTTGGCACGGCGGGGTAAATTATTTCAAATGATGAGAAGGTCATGTCTTTCCTTGTAAGATCAAACCAGGATTTGATGAAATTTGGGATCTACAAAAAAAAATATAGATGGCGCAGCAAAAAGAACCATTACTAAAATAAACACACAAAAAGCTTTTATCACTGGTACATGAATTTAGAAAAAATGCACACACCATTTTTCCCCTCACGTACGAGTGGTACGAGGACTCTGGGCTATGCATTGAATCCAAGAAGACAAACTTGCTTTCTTTTATATCAACAACAAACAGGAACCAATGGTTCAGATACAAGCTTGGGAAATAAAGCTACATCAAAATAAATGAATACAAAAAAAAAGATCAGGCAATCCGCATAATGAATTAGGAAAAATAAACAAATAACAAAGCGACTCTCCATAGAACTTAAAATTACTTTATGAAAATAAAAAATAAAAAAACAGATTGAAATCCAAAACATGGAGCTAGCATCTGAACAGAACAAAAAAAGGTAGGGATAAAGTACTAACCACGTCACTATGATATAGCCTATGAGATGAGTGTGCCCCGTTAAAAGCTCTTCTTACTTCTCCCCACCATAAATCTTGAGCTTCCGGATGTTTCTCGAGCCAACATTCCTACATAAAAAGAACATAAACGAAAAGTACAGAATTCTAGACAAAAAAAAGGCACACTATTTGACGGCGTGTTCTCCGCTCAACCACTGCGGATCACACCTCTGGTCAGATTTTTAGAATGCTAGCCAACTCGATCAAGCTCGGTTCGATTTGAGCGTCGGGCACAACGAGGAGCGACTCGCCGATTTACCCAGGTTCGGACCCCCTCGCGGGTAATAGTCCTACTCCTGCTGAGCCTTAGCTCTTTTCCGATTGTGGTTGAATGGGGATGTGTTTACAGAGCGTTTCGAATGCACGAATGCTAGTGCACGTCTCTCGTTGCACCCTTCCCTCTCTCTCCTCCCCTTTTATACAAGCTTTGGGCTGGCGGAGAGAGCCGAGGGGGTAGGCAAGATAAGATACTCAAGATAATCGACACGACTCGACAGAAGAGACGAAACGCGTGCGCCGCCCGCGCTGCGGCGCCGCCTCGCGTGCCGCAAGTGGCCTCGACCCGCCTGATCACACCGGTGAGTCTGCGGGTGGGGCCTCGCTGCTCCTCCCGACGCGGGCGGCCTCCTCAAGCAAACCTTCTCTCTGCCGGTCAATTCCTCGGCCACGAAGGATACCGCCGGACCGCAAAGGTCATCAGAGCGAGAATCATATCTTGTTGTCTATCCGCGTGATGTCTCGTTAAATGCGCTTCGTCCTTCGTAGCAGGGGGAGCCTTCTTCCCGAAGACTCCTTCTGCAACGCTCCCTGCCGCACGGGCCCCACCTGACGCGTGGGACCCTCGCCTCTCCTTCAGAGAGGGCTCGCCCACGCACCCGCCTGGCACGTGGGGCCCTCGCCTCTCCTTCAGAGGGGCTCGCCCACGCGCTGGGGCCTTCGCCTTTCCTTTGGAGGGGGCTCGCCCACGCACCCGCCTGGCACGTGGGGCCCTCGCCTCTCCTTCAGAGGGGCTCGCCCGCCTGACGCGTGGGGCCCTCTTGGCCTCCTGAGGACTCTTCCTACCCCGGTATTTATTACACCGACAGTAGCCCCCGGGACCACCGTGATACGCGAACCGTCGCGCCGATATCTGGTTATCTTTTGCGTGGCGGGAGTCTAATCGTGGGGGGCCCAACCCCCGCAACGGCCGTACGCCTGATTCTCCACCTGCGCACGATCTTCCTTGGGGAACCGCGTCGCTTTTCGCGGGAAACCGAAACGCGCGAGGCAATGATGGCGCCATGCGCGCGCGTGGGGGCGGAATCCAAACCGTCGCGCTCGCGCCCCACGCCTATAAATACTTCTCTTGGCGCTGCGGCTAATCCTTCCGCGCGCTAAGTCCTCAAACTGCTACTTGCCTCCATCACTACCACCACAGAGCCTTCTTTCTCTTCGCCACCAAGTCTTTTGCCAGCGCCACCACCAAATTTGCCATGGCTCCCAAAGCGCAGACAAGGGCCGCCATGAGGATGCCGCACCACCTATACGAGGCTGATTCGCCGCTTCCACTGTCGATGAGGATCAGGTGGCGCGGCTTCGAGTCTTCGTGCCGCCGACCGCCGCCCGGTTCCGCGCCGGCACCATCATGCCGAGTCCTCGCGCCGGGGAGATCGTGACCTTCTCCTGGGCGATGCTGGCGGGCCTTGTCCCGCCGTACTCCGAATTCCTCTTGGGGTGCTTCGCTTATGGGATCCAGGCGGCGCACCTTCCCCCAACTCGATCATGGCCCTGGCCATCTTCGCCCACCTCTGCGAGATGTTCGTGGGGACGATGCCAAGCCTTCCGCTCTGGCGCCGACTCTTCATCCTGCACACGGGCTCGCGCTCGAGCGCGGTTGGGAGCTGCTATTTTGCGCTCCGCGAGGCCTCCGCCTTCATACCTGCCGCGGTCAAGTCCAACTGGAAGGACTGGCACCGGCAGTGGCTATATGTGGAAGATTCCAGCGGCTGCGACGATCTTGCCCTTCCGGACAGTCCCGCAGAGGCCACCGCCGACTGGGGGGCCCAGCTAGACGATCCAGCGGGTACGGATGCGATGATGGCGCGCATTGCCGAGCTCCGCCGCCGGGGGCTCACCGGAACCCACGTGGTGGCGGACTTTTTGCGGCGCCGCCTTTGCCCGCTTCGCTTGAGGGCGCGTCCCGCCTGGACGTACTACGGCGACAACGACGGGACCCGCACTACTCTTGGAGGTGAATACTCTCGCGTTCTTTTGGATTTCGCGACCTTGCGGTACGTCTTTCCTTCTCGCCAATCTTATGGTTTTTTTTTCGTTCATCCACCCGCGAGGAACGTCGGACGACGTGTTCGGGGATCGGTGGCGGGGTTATCGCCCCACCGGTCGGCGACACTTCGCCGCTCGCAGAATCCTCCCCTCTGCGCGATCGGGATCCACGGAGCGCAACCAATATTTGAGTGCGCCGCCTTCATGGAGGTCTCGTCCTGCGGTCCAAGTGGCACGGGGGCCATTACAGATCCGCGATCTGCCTCCGGCGACCGCCCAAGCTTCCGCGGCCGCCGCTACCTCTGTCGCGGCGGCCGACTCCGACCGCGCCGCCGGGAAGCGCCGCCTCATTCTCGCCGTGGACGATGATAACGACGAGGAGGGAGAGACGAGTCCAAAGAGGGCTCGCCTCCAACCTCGAAGCTTCGCCGCCACCGCGGCCCCCTCCTGGGGCCTCGCTGCCACCGCCGCCGCTCCGCCACCAGCGAGCGCTGTGGTTTTTCCGGAACCGGCGCCGCTGCGCCATCTCTTCCGCTCCGCCCACGCTGGCGCTCTCTGCGCTACGGCGCCGACAATCGTCGGCCTCTCGCTGCTGCTTGCCTTGGTGCTTCTGCACCGGCGCCACTACTGCCGGAGCTGGCGCCGCTTGACGGCGGCTGCGATCCGTCTTGCTTGCCGCCGCAAACAAGCGATTTGAGCTCCCCTTCGCTTTCGCCTTCAGGCACCGCTTCAGTTGGCTTTCCTGCGCTTACGATATTTCACATTAGGGCTAGCATGCTACGCTTTTGCATACCGAACCCGCTTGTCCTTCTTGGAGCAGGCGGTATTGGGCGCCGAGCTCTGCTCGCGACTCGCCACTTCGCCAGCCTTGGCTTGCCGCTTCCTTCGACGGAGGCTGCCCTGCGGCGGCGGAGAGTTCACCGGCGATGCGGCCGGAGAACCCTCTAGCCACCACGTCACGTGGCGCCGCCATCTCGGCCGTGACCGCCGACGAGGGCGCTCCTTTGAGGCGCCGCACCTCTCCCGCACTGGCGACGCGAGGAAGCCTCGCCTTGGCGGAGCGATCTCGGCGAAGCTGCGGCGGGCCCTCGGCCGAGAGACCGCTGGCGAGGCGATGACTCGCGAGGTCGCAGCGGTGCCTGCCGCCACGCCCGCCGCCAAGCGGATCGAGGACCTCCGCTTTGAACGCTTGAAGCGCCTCAACCCTCGCCGACATGCTCAGACCGCCTATCGCGGCTTCCGGACGCTTCGCATCCATCAGGTGTTACTTGCATCCCGCTGGAGGAGACGGCTGCAAGAAGATCTGTTGGCGCCGTGGGGACGAGCCGCCAAGCCTCGCGCGTCTCCGGTGGTCTTGCGGACGCGGGCGATCAAGACGGTCGCCAAGGCGCTCGGCAGCATGTTCATCTTGGGCAATCGTTTTGCTCGGGGACGCGTTTGATCTCGACGCCGCCATCGGGAGCCTTTCGCGCCGGTGGACCGGTTTGAGCGGTAGCGGGTTGACACCGCCGCCCGCCACGTGTCCATGATGGGCGGCGCCGCTCGGCCGGAAGATTTAAGACGAGGAGGAGTAGCGAGACTTCGTCTTTTTGCCTTGTAGCGTTGCCTATTAATGCAAACAAACTTTTGCTTTTTGCCGTGAGTTTCACTTGAACTCCGCACAATTTAAACTTCGTAAATCGAACTGGGCACTGCCGCGAAGGCTTTAGATGAACGCTCGCCGTAAGTGAACGCTGCTTCCTTAGGCATCTGGTTACTTCAACCCTTATGGCCTCTCGCAACCCGACTTAAACATTACGTGGCGAAGCGCTTAACTTCCGAAGTGGTCTAGTCGTCGGTGCATTGTTGGCGCATTGCCAGACCGAGCCGACACACCGGGCTAGAACCCGCTTCCGTCGCTTTGCCTCGCACCAACGTAAGTTATAAGCGTTTGTTTTTGCGACTAAGGGCCATCACCATAAGTACTTTCGCTACCGACTTTCGGAGTATCGTTTTCTATGAGACCTTTTAAAGGCTAAGCCATCGACGCTAAAAAGCTTTAGACAAAGCTTTCGCTGAAAGTGGCGCTTTTTCCTCGAGCATCCGTAACTTCAACCCTTATGGCCTCTCGCGACCCGACTTAAACATTGCGTGGCGAGCGCTTAGCTTCCGGAAGTGGTCTAGTCGCCGTGTGCATTGCCACATGCATTGCCTCAGACCGAGCCGACACACCGGCTAGAACCCGCCGTCCGTCCGCCTCGCCCGGCCCGCATAAGTTCAGCGTTGTCCTTGCAACTAAGGGCCATCCGCTTTGAGTACTTTTTTCGCTACCGACTTTCAATGAATGCTTTCTAATGACTTGAGGCAAAAAAGAAAGGTGCCCACAAGGATACAGGACTTATCTCTTATTGAAGATGGCTTTGTACAATGCAGCCCCGAGGCAAGCGGTGAAGGAGGAAGACCGCCGCTCGGCTCCAAAGGAAGGCAAAAAAAAGTCTTGGATCGCTTCCCTCACGGTAGAACTTCCTCACCGCCGACGCTCCAAGTGTTCGCCAATTCGCGACCATCCTCGAATGCGAGCTCGACCGAGCTCAAGGGAGATCGAGACCACCTTGGGGGCCTCCCACGTGGGAGCAGCTTGTGGCGCCCGCTGCGCTTTGACTTTGAGAACAAGGTCGCCCAACGCCGTTGTTCTCACACACACCCGCTTTGCTTGATAACGGCGCCCTTTCTTTGATACTTGGCGGCCGGATCGCCGCCTGTCTCGGATCTCCTCCAGAGTTTCACTTCATCTCGACGCCGGTCGTGGTCTCATCTTCGCTGAACGCCGCCACCCTTGGGGACCCAAAGGCGAAGCTCGATGGGAGCACCGCCCGAGCCGTACACCAGAAGAAGGGGTCTCACGGTGGCTCTGTTAGGAGTTGTCCGCAGAGCCCTGTCTGATGGGGACTTCTTCCGCCAAAGACTTGCAGCGCTTCTCCAGCGATCGAAAGCCCTTGTCTTGAGTCCTTTGAGTACTTCGCATTTGCCCGCTCCACTTGCCCATTGCTCTTCAAAAAAGAACGGAGGCTAAACACGCTTGGTACCCAACTCTTCGCACCGATCTTGAAATCAGCGCTTTTAAACCGGCGCCGTTGTCGATGATGATTACATTGGCGACCAACCGGACGAAGATGCCCTTCATAAACATGATAGCCGCCATGATGTGATCGCGGGACCGCAAGGCTTCAACCCACTTAGTGAACTTGTCGATGGCGCATTTAACAGATGAGTATAACCTCCGGTCGCTCATGGAACGGGCCTGTAATGTTCAAATTTCTGCATCGCGAACGGCCAAGAGAGTGGAATGGTCTGCGGCGCTGGGCGGTCGGTGGATCTCGCTTAGCATGAAATTGGCACGCTCGCATCTCCTCACCGGCTCGAAGGCATCACGGAGGCGAGAGGCCAATAGAAACCGTGGCGAAAGCTTTCCCAACCAACGCGGCTCCTCAATGGCTCCGCGACATGCCTCCATGGATCTCGGAGAGAATTTCACCCCGCTTCCCGAGTGACGACTTCAGAGAACTCCGTTTGCGCCTCGACGACGATCTGGTCCCCACCTACTGTATGAAGCGCTTGGCCTTCGCGCTATCTTCTCACCGACGCAGCGTCATCGTGGGATCACTCCATCCCGCAGTAGGCTAGGATCGGATCCATCCACGGCCTTCCCGGACGAAAGTGACGACGTTACAGACATTGCCGCCGACGTACTCCGCTTTGGCTTTGCGACGCTTCCTCAACCACCTCGCCGCTTCTTCGCCTCCTCCCTCCAACCGGAGGCTGCAGCAGGTTGGTGACGTCTCCTCTAGAAGTGGAGCTGCGTCAGGAAAGCGCCGTCCCCGCCAGAGTTGGGGGCTGCGACGGACGGTCGCGTAAGTCTTTCTTCAAAGACCCCGGCGGAACAGTGCCCTTGATGAGGCAATCCGGGACAGTTCATCCGCCATGTAGTTGTCGCGGCGAGGATGTGCAAGCCCAAGCCCTCGGCGCCGCCCAACCGCGACCTCCGCCTGTAGGCCGCCATGACGGATCCGGCAGAGAAATCCTTCCTCGCTGGTTGATGACCGTGAGAGAGTCGCCTTTACTTGTAGCCGTCGGATGCCAAGGGTCGGCCGCCCGAGCCCGGCGATGAGCGATCCTTCATATTCGCGACGTTGTTGGTGGCGCTGAAGTCCAAAGACCACCAGATGCGGACAACATCACCGTTGGAGACACCAGACGACGCGGCTCCGGCCCCTCCAAACCGGAATGAGCCATCGAAGAAGAGAGTCCACGGCGAGGAGGCTGGGTGTCTTCGATTTCGTGTCCGCGGAGTCCACTCACGATGAATTCGCCAGAGCTTGCCCTTTGATGGCCGCTCGAGGAGCGAATTTGAGATCGATTCGCGGCTCCATGGCCCATTTGGCAACGCGACCGCCGCCGGTTGAAGAGGATCTCCGCAAGGGATACTTGGTCAACACCGTAACTTCTTGCCCTCGGAAGTAGTGGCGCAGCTTCGGACGCCGTCAAGACGGGCGAGAGCATCTTCTGGTGCTGTGAATATCTTGTTTGGCGTCGTGGAGGACCTTGCCGACGAGTAAATGGGCGCTGAACGCCTTCTCTTTCCGCCACCAAAGACCTTGCCGACCGCTCGGGGTTTGCCGCGACGAGAGGATCGTGGCTCGCCCGGGTCCGGGCGACTCAGACGGGCGGGAGGTGAGATACTTCTTCGACCGTCGAACGCCTCCTGCGCCTCCGCCGCCCACTCGGCGGTTGGTCTTCTTTAGGAGCTTGAGCGGTGGGAGACTTTTATCCCCAGCGAGCTATAAGCGGCCCAGGAGGTCAAGCAACCCACCAAGCACCGTGATCCGCCAAGTCGCGTCGGGGCTTCATGTTCTCGATCCTGCGATCTTGTCAAGGTTCGCCTCAATCCTCTCACGAGACGAGGAATCCCAGCAATTTGCCCGACGGAACGGCGAACACACATTTTACGGGTTGCTTGATGCAAGCTTCCTCAGGTGGTGAAGGTTTCTTCCGTGTCGCCGATCAACTCCTCCGCCTTCTTGGACTTCACCACCGGATCATCAACATACACCTCGGCCGCCCTATTTGGGGCGGTGAGCGATGTGCATGGCCCTCGATAGGTTGGGCCCGCATTCTTCAATCCAACGCCATCCTTGTGTAGCCAGAGACGCCCATGGAGTCACGGCGGTCTTGTCTTCATCTTCTTCGCCATGCTAACTGGTGGTACCCGAGTACGATCCGTAAAGCACAACCGCCGACCGCACACGCGGTCGAATCGACGATGAGATCGATCGCGGGCGGCGAGTACGGATCTTCGGCACGCCTTGTTGAGGTCGGTGAAGTCCACGACATCCTCCGGCGCCCGCTGGATTTCTTGACGAGGACGGGTTCGCGAGCCACCGATGGGCGACATCGCGACGACTTCCCTTAAGAGTTTGCCCACCTCTCTGGCGGATAACTTCGGGCGCTCTACCGATCGCTCGGACCTTCAGATGACCGGTGGCGCGCCGGGGAACGTCGCCAATTTGTGCTCAATCACCTCCCTGGGGACCCCAGTCATGTCGGACGGTTGCCACGCAAACACGTCCGCGTTAGACTGGAGGAAGGAGACGAGCGCGCCTTCCTATTTGGCGCTAAGAGAGGCGCCCACCCGAACGGTCTTCGCTGGTCGACTTCGCCAGGAGATCGCTTAACCTCCGCGACGAACCGGGAGGCACGGTTCGCCGAGGAGCTCCCTGAGTCAAGCTTCGCCTTCGGCACCGACGCTTCGCCAAAGCGAGCGTCCTTGTCACTGGCGGAGCGCCCCGGCGGTCCACTTTCAAGACGATGGGGCGGTGGCCCGGATCTTCACCACCATGTACGATAGTGGCAAACCGCCATGAACTTGGTCGGCGCCGACCGACCCAAAGATAGCGTTGTAGGGAGGTCGAAGTCCGCCACTCGAACTCGAGCATCTCGGTGCGAAGTTGTTTGAGTTTCCAAACGCCACCGGAGATCGACGCGCCCCGCCGGACGGACTCGGCCCGCGCGATGTCAAGAATGGGAGCGTTGGACGAAGCTCCCGCCGCCGATCTCGAGCGCCGCGGCAACCCGGCGACGGGAGGTTGAGGGAACTCCTCCGCTTACCAAAGACCCGCCCTAGCTTTACATTCCGGACCGTGGGCGCGACCACGATCGGAGATGACCAGGCGGCAGATCGGGTGGGTGATCGGCTCGGCTGAACGCGATCGGTCGCCCGACCACGCCACCGCTTTGCGACCTAAAGCCGAACGCGGCGGCAAGACACTCCTCATCGCGACGCTTAAAGCTAGCGTGGGACGGATACGGGTCAACCGCTGCGGATGACGGCAACTTCGCGCCCGCTGCTGAAAACCAAGCGAGCCGTCTCCTTGCCCTTGCCGCCGCCGGACGCCGCTGCTGCTGCTGCTCGTGGACTCGCTTGTCCACTATCTTGCTAACGACCTGGCAATCCGCCAAGTCGGAGTTGTTGCGGTGAATGGGACAAGAAGGCCTTCCGTCCCACTCACGGGGCGATGGTCTCGCCCTTCGTCAGCGTCATGGGGACCGTCGCGGCTACGGCGATCGCCATAGCCGCCGCCTCGGCCGCCCTACGGGACCGTATTCGCGCCGCGCGCGCGACCTCCTCCTCTTTTCGCGCGCCGCGCCCATTGCGCTTTTTCTTGTCCTTGCCGCGGGGTTCTCGAGGTCCCGCCCGCCACCATGGCTATCCCGCCCAGCGCGGCCGGGCGGATGCGAGCTCGCTCAAGGGCGACTTGCGCCAGGTGAAGAGCTCCTCCGCTGCTTTGATCTTGCGGTGGCCATCTTCTTTGACTTTGGGGTCTCGGGCGCCTCTCCGAATGCCGTGACCACGGCATCGATGGAGATGTCGGGGATGGTGTTGCGGACCTGACCAGGCGCCGAATATAGTCGCGCGGCGACTCCTTTCTTCCGCTTCCACGCCGTGGAGGTCGTCTTCACCCCGGCTGCTCAAGGTGCCCCGAAGTTGGTGACAAAGAGCCCGAGAGCTCCTTCCATGACCCCACGGACTCGGGCAGGTTCATGAGCCACGAGCGGGCTCGCCGGTGAGGACCGCGGGGAAGTAGTTCGCGTAACCTTCCCCGACCCTCCATCGGCTGCATCACCGTCGATAGATCTCGCAAAAACTCATCAAGGTTGGTGGAGCCGTCATACTTTTCGATGGGGCCGGACGAAACTGCTCGCCATCGAACGCGGCGCACTCCTTAGAAAAGGCGCGGCACCGACGCCGGAGCCTCTGCTCTGGGACGCGGTCTCGCTTCGCCCGCCGCCTGCCGCTTAGGCGGCGCCAAGAAGCGCCACCTCATCGGCGGGCGCAGCTCTGCGGAGCCTTCTTCTTGGTCCTCGCGGCGGCAACGACAACATGTGATCGCGCTTCGGTCGCGCCCGCGGAGCTTGTCACGCAAGTTTTCTCCATGCAGCAAGTGGTGGTCCTCCGGTGAGACCGGAGATCGCGCCACTCAAGACGCCGCCCGCCGAGCCCCCGTAGGGTCGCCGGGTTTGTCGTTTTGGCCCCGCCTCACCAGAGATCTGCGAGAGGAGTGCGAGGGCAACAAAGAACGGGAGGACGCGGAAACACCGGTTCCCCCGCCTCAAACTTGCACCACCGCCCAGCGGCGACGCCGACGAAGCGGGGCTGTTGCCAACCACGGCGCGCCGGGAGTCCGGAGTCACCGGAACGGTGGGTTCTCCAACAAGGCCTCGCCGCATGGAGGTTCTGTCAGGCCGGGTGCACTCCTCCAAGGCCAGCGCCGCTTAGCTTGGCCGAGGCGGCCGCTTCCGCCAGGTTCCAACCCTAGGCGGCGGCCACCGCCGGTGATTCATCGCCATCGCCATGCCGACTCGCGTGGCAGCGGCTCTAGCGGCCGCTTCGCTCCATCGCGGATCTTTGCTCCGCCATCGCCGCTCAAGAAGGGTCAAGAGCTTGAACTGGCGTTAGCGCTCCCTACTGGCGCGCATCGACGGCGTGTTCTCCGCTCAACCATCGCGGATCACACCTCGGTCGATTTTTAGATCGCTAGCCAACTCGATCAAGCTCGGTTCGATTTGAGCGTCGGGCACAACGAGGAGCGATCGCCGATTTACCTGAGTTCGGACCCCTCGCGGGTAATAGTCCTACTCTCGCCGAGCCTTACCTCTTTTCCGATTGTGGTTGAATGGGGATGTGTTTACAGAGCGTTTGAATGCACGAATGCTAGTGCACGCCTCTCGTTGCCCCCTTCCTCTCTCTCCTCCCCTTTATACAAGCTTTGGGTCATGGAGAGAGCCGAGGGGTAGGCAAGATAAGATTTCAAGATAATCGACACGACTCGACAGAAGAGACGAAAACGCGTGCGCGCCCACGCTGCGCGGCGCCGCCCTCGCGTGCTTCGCAAGTGGCCTCTGACCCGCACAGTCACACCGGTGAGTCTGCGGGTGGGGCCCTGCCTGCTCCTCCTGACGCGGGCGGCCTCCTCAAGCAAACCTTCTCTCTGCCGGTCAATTCCTCCGTACATAAAGGATACCGCCGACCGCAAAGGTCATCAGAAGCGGTAATCATGTCTTCACTGCCTATCCGCTGCGTGATGTCTCATTAAATGCGCGTCCCTCGCAGCAGGGGAGCCTTCGTCCAAGACTCCTTCGCAACGCCTCGCCACACGGGCCCCACGACGCGTGGGACCTCGCCTCTCCTTCAGAGGGGCTCGCCACGCACTCCACCGCCGCACGTGGGGCCCTCGCCTTTCCTTTGGAGGGGCTCGCCACACGACTCCGCTGGCACGTGGGGCCCTCGCCTCTCCTTCAGAGGGGCTCGCCCACGCGCTGGGGCCTTCGCCTTTCCTTTGGAGGGGGCTCGCCCACGCACCCGCCTGGCACGTGGGGCCCTCGCCTCTCCTTCAGAGGGGCTCGCCTCCTGAGGACTCTTCCTACCCCGGTATTTATTACACCGACACTATTACTTACAACACACTTGTGGAAGAAGAAGTGCTTCTTTGATACAGCAGGGCGAAAGTCGTTGAACAGTTTTCGTACATAGCAGTTCAGCAAGAAATTATCAACTTCACCACGAGGCTTGACACGTTTACCAAAAGAATCAAACCTCACACAACACTTGTCAATGTCGACTGCATTTTGGCTGCCAAAAAAATGAAATTAGTACAATAAACAAGAGGGGAGCGTGAACTTGGCACAAGAAACAGATGAAGAGTACATCCAAAAAAAAAGAGACACTCACAACATGTACTCATGAAGCTGTGACATCCTAACCATGCTTTGATAATGCTTCTTCTGTTCTGCGCTTACATTCCAGTTCATGCCAGGAATACTAAATGGAGGCAACTTCAGATAGTTGGGTTGAACATAACGTTTTGGACAATGGTGAGGAGGCTTAACAAAAGAAGAACCACTAGACGTAGCAATACTATAGGGCTTGGCAAAAGGTGTAATTGGTCTGCACCCCAATATAACAACATCACCACCTAGAGAAGTTGGTACAGGAGAATCTTGCAAGCTCTACACAATAACAAATTTTTTAAAAAAACCCACATGTATAGAATTGGGAAAGCAGATGACAACTAGGGGAAAAGCAATTCATACCAGCAGAACTACATCACCATTGGGCGAGCGGAAGGCAATAGGGGGGACAAACTTGGGATTCATTTTCATTTTCTGGGAACACGTGACATCAACAAAATCCTCTGATGATGGGAAACTAGTCATAGTAGTAGGATCCTACAGGGTTGGAAAAAGAAACACAAAAGCAACTCCTTTGACTATCAAAAAATTAATAATATAAGATCAAAGAAACATACTAGTGGAAAACCCAAAAAATATACAAGAACAGGATGTCAAAAAAGATAAAAAATAATAAAACACATACTTGAAATGGCCTAAGGGACGGTGATGGTGTGCAAACAGGAGTTGAGCCCTGCACAAAAAAAAAATTAAAATGAAGGGTCAGAGAAGATACAACATTTAGGGGAACAAAAAAGATACCCCAAGAAATCATATTCTATGTAGTACCTCTTGAACAATCTGTTGACCACGTTCATTCCTGCACAAAGGGCTTGCTGTTGCAAATCTTTGACCAACTGGGACCCATTTATTTGTATCTTCAACATAGTTCCCGTGATCATCCATGAATTCGGCAAGTCTGAAGCTTGGACAATTGACATCTAGCATGAGAGCATTGCACTGGCACTTCAGAGCAATTGCCGCATGGCTGTTGCCACCTGAAATACATTTGCAGACATAAAAAAATGAAAAATTTAGTGTAACAAAAAAAAATAAATTATAGAAAACACACAAAGCGCTGAGAGAACCTTCGATGTCCTTTGGATTTTCTTTACCAGCACATTCAGTACCATCTTGAGGATCAGGTTGATCCTTAATGATGGTAGCACATGATACTTTGCTTTGCACCAAAAATTTTGGATCACTGAGAGGAACAGAAGAAATACCTAACAAAACTAACAGTACTTAATCATGAATAAAAGGGTAATAATAATAACTAGCCCCCATGAAGCCAAGGAAACATAGAGCAAGAAAATAGATGAATATGGTACTCCTAATAACATTACATTCTGAACTTGCTCCCCATTAAATTTTAGAACATAAGCACAAAAAATTTGAGAATACAGAAATTGCTGAAATTTCAGCAAATTAAAATTATTTAAAAAAAATTCACAAAAAACTAACAATGATTATGTACAACACAAGCAATAAGGAATGATGTTATTTAGCACCAGCACATATAATATACTAGTTAAAAAAAATAAAAAAGATACAGCAAAAAAAGTACCATAGTATTATGTTTCCTTACACATAACAAAAAAGTGTCCTGCCCAAAATTAGTAATACATGGACTGACTATAGAAAAAACACAACATACACTACTTGAATTTTACAAAAAGAGGGAGCAGGACAAAAAATATGAACAAAATTACATGACAATCATACAGTGAGAACCTTGGATTTCATCTGAATTTTCATTTCCAGCAGATGCAGGATTAATCTGACATGTATCAGATTGGTCCAAGTCAATGGCACCTCTTACTTCTTCACTTGTGTTATTCCGATCGATAGGGACAACACATGTTTGACCTAACAACACTACAAGTAATTAAAATCTAAAGAAAGGCAAGAAAAAGGGTGTTTTGGGATAGGTAAAAAAAACAAAACAATAGGGAAAATAATTATATTCTAACATGTACCATTGACGGCCTCCAAGACTGTGCACACATTCTGCGCAGCTTTGTCGTGATTGTCACAATCAGTTGCATCCTTGACAGCGTCACACGGGGGAGTGCATTTGTCGAAGATTCCATTCTGCACCAATTAACAGGCACTCTCATCGATGAAACGGTTGGTACTGGTTGAAGGATAAAATTTAAAAAACAAACATACAAAACTGAGTTGTCTGTCTGCAGAATATTCAGCAAGCTTCTTCTTAGCTCTAGTCCTGCTTGCAACTGAATTATCTGAAGAATTCCCTTGAGAAAGTTCTTGCTGTGATTGCAATCTGGACTTCTTACAACCTAAAAAAGATATCAAAGACAAAATAATGCATAAGCAAACAAAAACATACAGAAGAAAAGCTTTGAGAAGGAAAATTAAAACGTGAACCAGAAAAAATACGAGACATGCCTTTACGTTGAGTTGGTGATCTGATTTGGCCAACTAATACGACATCCTCTTCACAAGGAGGGCAGACTGGCTTTGAAACATGCTCAACAAAAACAAACCCATCACTCTGGGTAGCCATAAGGATATCATCCTCTGAAATTTCCCTCGGACAATCTTGTCCAACTTCAAATGCTTGCGGAGTATACAAACCTCCAGGGTGTTTGTTAAAATTGCCAGTTCTCTCATCATATGCACTAATTACAATTAGTAGAAACAAAAATATTGAGGTTACTACATTAATAATGACAGGAAAAAAATATATAAAAAACATTGAGAACAGACATAAAAAGAAAAATTTAGACCTGTTTCCATCAAACCCATTATAATTAGCTTCTTTCACACACTCCAGAACGTCAATAACTAGATCGTGACCTAGTTTTCTTGACATGGCATCAACCTTTCCTCCAAAGGACGATACCATATCACAAATTCTGTCCTTAACCTATTAAATGCAGAAGAAAAAATATGCGAATGAATGACCCACAAAACAAACTGTACCACACAGTTGGACAGATAGGGGACAAGGGGTGAAAAAAACATTAAAATAGATCAAAGCAAAAATACAAACCTTGCAAGGCAAATAATTCATAGCAGAAGATTCAAGTGAGGTCCTAAAAGATAAATCAGACAAATGAAAATCTGGACAAACTTGATAGCATGTCTGATTAATATCCTTTACCTAGAAAAACAAAATATAAAAATTTAACAAAAAAAAATAAAAGACAAGTACAGCATGACAAATATAATGTGGACAGAAAAAATTAAAAACAACGGCTTACTGGACGACATCCAAATGTTCTTGGGCCAGTAGAGTCATAAGATGAAAACTCCTTCACCATATTTCCATGCCAAATTGGGATCCTTGGAATAGATTGAGGGATTTTCCTTACTCCAAAATCTAGGAAATCAAGATAGTATACCTTCACAAAATAATATGGAAATAAATAAAACTAGGTCCCCAAGAAACACATAACAAAACACTAGAAAAACAAAAAACACACACTAGAAAACCATACTTACAGCAAGGAAATAAATACAGCCACCAAGAGTGTTGTTTCGCCGATTCTGGAGTTTTTGTTTCTTGTACTTAATGATGGATTTTATTAACCACTCATAGACATATTTTGACCAGTTGAATTCCTTGATACTCTCAACATTCATCAAACTGCCAACATACTTTGTGCTGGGGAAAGCAGAGGAGTTGGCACAAAGGAAAGAAGACAGAGCAACGACCATGAAAGCCCTCAACATTTCCTCACAAGATGATCCTTTCTTTCCCACAAGAGAGCCAAATGTCTTTATGGTGGGCATTGAACCTTCACCAATGAGAGATAGGAAAGCCAACTTGTCAGAGTCTTCTGACTTTGGAATGTCGACACCACCATAAGGAATTCCGAGTACAAGATGTACAGACTCTGGACTTATTGGTAGACATTTGTTCCCTACAACTATATCTGAACAGTTGATGTCGACATGATCTACAATCCACTGTACAAAAGCCCAGGGGACACTGCAACCCTTGAAATCAAGCAAACACCCAAATCCATATTTGTGAATGGCTTCTTTATTAGCATCAGATAACAAATCAATAACATTGTGGAAGTAGGCCAGATTGCATCTGCTAAAGGGAACTGCAGGACTTGAATGACTGGGGTATTTGCATTTCTACCAAAAAAAACAGGAAAAGAAAAAATAAAATAAGAAAACTAAGAAAAAGATAACATAATGTATATGAGGCAGAAACAAAAATTGCAAAAAACTGATAAAAAACAGCAACACATTGATTAGAGCTACTTAAACAAAGGGGGTGGGGGCTGCAAAAAAAAATTGCAACATAAAGGGGGTGGGGGCTGCAAATCAGCACAATTACCTTACTGATCCTGGCACATCTTTTCTTAGACTTAACACTCTTCTTGATGTTGTTCTTCACCTGGGTAAAATAAAAGACAAACAAAAAAAAACAAATTAATCTTTTCCTGCACAAATAAGATTCAATCATCTGCAAAAAAACAAAAAATGAATAAAAAAAATTGAACGAAAAAAAACAACAATACCAGCTCAAATATCTTCTCATAAACTAAACCTTCAGAAGAATCGATTTCCTCAGAAGAAATCTCATGGCTGGATTCCTCTAAGCTGAAATTGGAGTCTTCAACATCCACATTATCATATCCTTCAACTTCACTCAAGTTCTTGCCAATGTCATGAATTGGTGATTTCATTTTATTAGCTCTCGACATTTCTACATAAAGAAAACATACACAACAAACAAAAATCAACACTTACTCCACATGATATGTAGCATTCAATACAAGGATTTCACAAAAACAAAAAAAATTACACAAACCTGCACACCCTCCATCTGACTCTCTAACCCTGAATAATTTCTTCCTCTTCATCATCTCTGCAAACAACAAATCATTATAAAACAGACTAAAACAAAAAACAGACCTGCCCGGGTTAATATAACAAGTTAGACCACCATATACAAGGGCTTAACCACATACACATATGGTATTGGGCATTGTTGGATTACCATGTGTACCCCCATGAAGCTAGAGCCAGGCACACACAAGGACTGGCCACGGGGGATTAAGCATTGTTGAACTACCATGTCTATGACATGAACCACGAACCAGACACATAAAAAAAATGACTGACCCACTTAACAAAGAAAAAAATGGACACTAACCTTCGGGATGTGCATTCATGTCTTCCCCCCCCCCACCCCCAAATGAGTCTTTCTCTTCTTCATCCCTGCTACAAAAAATACATATACGAAAAATACAAAAAAGAACATCAGATTTAGACACACAAACCCTGGCATTGAAACACTGGTTTTAATTATGAGCTTATATATGCAATTTAGAAAAACACACAAATCCTACCCCCCCGGCTTGCACTAGAACAAAGCACAACCCCTGATACACCATTGCAAAAATAAGCTCACGTGAACAAGCACAAAAACCGGATCCAGCATCAAAATCAAACGAGATTCAACTTGAGAAAAAATACACTAACAAACTACCTCCCACACATCTGGTCAATCCCCTCATCAACTATGCAAAAATTTGAGCTACACGCTAACTCAACACACAATCTGAGTAAAAACCCCATACCGTACGCATAGTACGACCTCGCAAAAATCAACGCATCGATAGATTACAATACACGATCCGCAGAAAAAAAAAAAAAAAAGCATTCCCCCACCGTACGAACAGTGCAGCCGCGAGGAGACCTCGAATCTAAAGAAAACGTCGACAAAATGTACCTCTCGGCTACGAGCCTACGAGCTCGGACGACCGCGCTGATGGAATGGGGAACGAAATCGCCGGTTCAATCGCCTCCTTCGAACAGTCCACCTCGCTTTCCCCCTTCTATTCCGAATGAAATGCACAGCGCGAGACGAAATCAATGCGCGGGCTCTTGAAACGGACAGAGCGACACGTGGTTCCTCCCCGCACGACTTCTAAATGACACGCGTACGGCGAGGATGGTCGCCTGCGCGCTGTCTAGATTGCAGGCGCCTACACGGAAGCAAAATCGATATCATATTGGATTTGCCATCGAGGACCAAAATGTCTATCAGACTAGATGAGTCGTTGATGAGATAACCTAGTTGTACAAAGATAAGGTCCATCCGCAATGATACAACTGTAGAGGTGTAGACCATTGGACAACGCGTACATACCATCAGGTTTGGAGTTTTAGCCTTTGGAGAGGGACAACCCAGACATAACTTGAATATCGCGTGGTCAGGTGAACGGAAAAATTATTACTACTACTATTCATAACGAGAAATCTGTTAGGACCGTGAGGAACAAGAAAATGTCCCTACCCCACCGTACATAATGAGAAAGTCTTTTCTTATCAAAATTTTTACCATATGAAAACCTCTTTCCTCGTAGTGTTGCTTCACGAAACCGTGTAGGAAGTGGCATTCTGAATTTCTAATTTCTGACACCTCGTACGGCAGCGCCATCGAGTTCCCAGGCAAGGTGAGAGAGTCGACTGTGCCATCAGGTTCGCTAGTGTGAGTGAAGAAGGATGGGTAAGAATTCATCTTTCGATAAATCATCGGAGGAGTACATGATACAATATGTAGACTT
Source organism: Raddia guianensis (assembly GCA_036346415.1). Lineage (NCBI taxonomy): Eukaryota > Viridiplantae > Streptophyta > Magnoliopsida > Poales > Poaceae > Raddia > Raddia guianensis. The sequence goes on along the minus strand of CM070539.1, from coordinate 21,651,794 downwards.
GAGGGGGTTAAGCTAGGCATAAGATAAAACGATCATTAGTTCCAATAATATATATATACGTACAATCAGGGGATTGTGCGTGCAACATATATGATATATCCTGCTAGCTAGTATGGTATATCCTAACACTGCCCCGCAGTCGGCATTTTAGAATGGTACAAGCAAAGAAACAAGTATTAATACTCCCCCGCAGTCGGAACAGTAGCACAGACGTTCAGACTGGATCGAAATTCGGTAAAGACCGAAGTAGATAGCCCTTTGGTGAAGATGTCGGCATACTGCGACGATATCGGGACATGGAGAACACACACCTAACGGTAGCACACCCGCTTTCGGACGAATTGCAGGTCGATCTTGACATGCTTGGTGCGCTGGTGATGCAATGGGTTGGTAGAAATGTAAACCGTGCTAACGTTGTCGCAGTAGATGACGGTGGCTTGGCGAAGAGGACTCTGAAGCTCCTGAAGAAGCTGCCTAGCTACTTGTCGGGGATTGGGTGTCGAAATCCAAATAAAATAAAAAACAAAACAAAGCTAATGGGCTGTTGAAACAAATCTAGGGTCATCACCGGAATTCAGCAGACATGCCCTAAATACTATTAAAACATTTTAAATGAGCATATGAAACATTTCCATGCAAGCAATGTTTCATTCATTTTGCCGATACTTCACAAGCAATATATTTCACGAGGAAACACAATGTTTATAAGAGCAGAGTAAATGTTTCACAAGAGTAAACACACGTGTTTCGCAAAATAAACGAAATGTTTCACCGAAACAAATAGTATGTTTCACAAAAGCAAAAGCTATGTTTCACAAGAGTGGAACAAAAAAAACGATGTTTGGCGATAGTAAACAAAATATTTCGAGCGCAAACACAATATTTTTGTATGTACCAGCCGATTAAAGTTATATATAAGCTACATTCCACGACAACCTCCCATTTAATTTCTTTCGATGTTGTGGATGACCATCATATGGACGGCCGCCGCGGAGTCGCGTTGTCTGGCGGAGGCGCGGAGCTAGCCCGGGGGCACATGGGGGGCTTGAGCTCCGGTCCTAGCCGATTAGCAAATAACCCATGTTGATATTAGGTCCAAACAAAGTTAATCTGTCATACAGTCTCGCTACATTGCAGCCCGTTAATGTACTCCGTTCAAGCCAAGCCATGATGATGGCCACTCAGTGCCCACTGCTCCCTAATCTGATCGTGAATCCATGGTCGACGCCGACAGAGCAAGCGAGCATGTGACGCCACTGTCCGCCATCCTGTCTTGCCCCGTTGCTCACCTTGGTCGGTCTCTCTCCGTCTTTCCGTTTCTTGATTTCACCCATGAGTTTGGCCCTCGGCGACTTAGCTCTAAGCCCTTCCTCAAGCTCTACCTCTATGATTTGTGTGATGCGTCACTGAGATCTTGCGACATCAGATTACAGAGTGGTATCTGGTATGATTTTATTCTATCTCATGTAGTACAATAATATTCCATCTCTTCATCGTACACTGATCTAATTTTACTATTTCATGATTTATATATTTGAGCAAATTGATTTTTCTATTGAACTTATGAATATAATGGAGAGATAATGATAAATATATTAGATACATGTTTATTCTCCTATATCATAGTGTCCTATATATGTTGTGGTATAACTATATACCTGTAATATAACGACAATTTTAGATTTTACTAATTGTTATTGTTTGAGCTTTGAAGGTTTCATTTTTAGCCTCCTCTTAGGAAATTTATGGCTTCGCTACTTGTTGCCCCTACGAGCCTATAAGCTTGCCATCCTTACCCCCAAGAGCTTTAATTGCTATCATGGCATGCATGTCGACACCCAATCTGGTAGCGAAGCTTGCCAAACATAGTCGTAGCAGGGCGGGCTTGGCTACAACGGCGCTACGCACAACAGTGCTCATAGGTTCTCGTCTTTTAAAACTAATTATTTGACTTACCTATCTATCTATTTATAATTATCTAAATTAAAAACAGTTAAAGAGCTTTTAAAGTTAAAAATAAACCTTGATATAGATAAGTTAAATAATAAGAGCACGGAGCATGCATCTTTCCGAGGAGGTAGAAAGAGGAGGGAGGGAAATAAAGATGAAACGAAATCGATCGTCGGCACCACTGACAAGTGGGTCTCCAATTACCAAGAGTCCATGTGTCGATGATAGTTAGTGCCGAGGATCCCAGTTACCGCTCAATGAACCGGCGACCGACGCACGACCGCGGTGCCTCACACACCCATCTTCTCTGCTTGATATTTTCTCCAGAAAGGAGAGAAAACAGATTATGTGATCGGTCAATTGTGTTAATCTAGAAAGAATTTTGCACATGCCAGTGTTAATTCTCAACTGACACAATTATAAAGATTATTATATGTTTCAGGTCATCATGCGAACCAACCTATATAGATATGTCTACGCTAGTTAGTAATCAAAACTAGCATATGTAATCTGTGTCGGTTGGTACGTAATTAGCACCATCACATCACTACTAGATCAAAAATAACCTTTCATACCGGTCTATCAGCACGGGAAAACTAAACTAAATGTCATTTTTGTTTTTTGAACTCAAATCTTTATCAGACCTTGTTGGTGAGGATGGCATCAAACCCCCTCCCCCACCCACCCACGTACCTATGAATTGAGGTGTCCGCTTTCCTAAGTACCCTCTCTATTTCAAAAAAATAAGAAGATGGTTTAGACATGTGCTAAGTCTAATGTTTTTTTTAGCTGATCTAAAAGATTGAATAGCTAAACGACTGACATGACTGAATTTCGAGAGCTTCTCGAGATAGTTTTTAGATTCAGATCCATTTCATTTAACTAGCTTTTTAAAGTGCTAGGATCCACCTTCGAAATTAAACGGTGAACAAACATACTCAAAAAATATAAAACATGTGTCTTTACAAAACGTAGATAAGTCGTTAAGCTGAAAAGAACAGAGCCTAAGTTTGAAAGCTTTATCTATGCAAAGCTTTTATTTTATTTGTATTGGCTACAAAAAATCATACATATAGGTAAAAGCACTTCCATAACACCATATTTTATGGATTCTATAAATAAATTGCAATGTTAACTAGTGGTCAAAAGTTGCATTTTAAAGACCGTGTCGATGTTCAAATTGTCTATTTTTGTGAAATGCATGGAGGGAGTAAATGCTAAAACTCTTATCTACATTTTTCTTAAAAATAAATGAGGGAACCGGTTTTCCATAAGTGTATATATGCGTTTGGCACCTTCCCCCTAACCCTCTTGTTGGTTCGCGCGTGCTCCAACTTTCTCATTTTTTTTGTCGTGCATTTCTGCAGAACACTAATTAATCTTCTAATTTTAGATTCTTAACCTTCGAGTCCCTCTCATGAATTTAAAAATCAGGTGAGGAGCTTTGCGCAAGAGTGCACGGATCTTGTAGCGATATATCCAACACGAGGGAATGCGCCAGTGACCCCATATACTTGAATATGAATTTCCACCCAAATAATCCCCTAGCAAGCTCAGCTACTTAAATGCACAACCAAGACAGACCAGGCAGGTCATTGCTCTCCCAAGTCATATTCAGCTCAACACTGACCTAAGTGTCCATATATGCAATTAATGGTATAGAACGCCCGAATGCCCGATCCTGAATTCTGCAGGTGGGAAATCAGGAATAGTCAGCAGTCAGCCCCGCATTCAGCTTCATCGAAATTAATTGCAATGTACACGCATGTACATGATGTAGATGTATCTGCAAGTACACACTGTTGGAATAGTCCCACATTGGAAGTGGGGAGGGCTTTAGCATGGTTTATAAGGGTGAGGGTGCACCCTCTTATTGAGCTAGCTTTTTTGAGGGAGATGTGGCCCGAGAGACCAAAACCATTCACAACAGACGTTGGGCAGATATCTGGCGAATAACGGCTGGGGTGCTCGGCGGGCGTGCCATGTGGGCGGCCCGGCCAACAATTGGTATCATAGCCTATGTGGCCCGTCTGGTCCGAGACATTCTCGGCCCAATGTGTGAGGGAAAGATTGTTGGAATAGTCCCACATTGGAAGTGGGGAGGTGCACCCCCTCATTGAGCTAGCTTTTTGGGGGGAGATATGACCCAAGAGACCTAAAGTTCATTGTTGTCGTTGGGCTGTGATATCTGGCGAGCCAGCGGCTTGGGATGCTCGGCGGGTGTGCCATGTGGGTGGCCTATGCAGGCCCAACGGCTTGGGGTGCTCGGCGGGCGTGCCATGTGGGCGGCCCGGCCAACACACACACACGTGTGTGTGTGTGTGTCATTGTTCTTGACTAGCTAGTGCGATTCTTTGTGACCCAAGAGATCGCCAACACACGTGTGTGTGTGTCATTATTTGACTAGCTAGTGCGATTCTTTGTGACCCATGTGTGTCATTGTTGCAGCTAGCTAGTGCGATTCTTGTGACCCAAGAGACACATGACGTTGGGCTGCATATCTGGCGAGCCAACGGCTTGGGGTGCTTGGCGGGCGTGCCATGTGGGCGGCCTGGCCAACACACACGTGTGTGTGTGTGTGTGTCATTGTTGCAGCTAGCTAGTGCGATTCTTTGTGACCAAGAGACCAAAAGTTCGTCAACAGACGTTGGCTGCGCTCAGATATACGGCGAAGCCAACGGCTCAGGGTGCTCGACGGGCATGCCATGTGGGCGGCCCGGCCAACACACACGTGTGTGTGTGTGTGTGTCATTGTTGCAGCAAGCTAGTGCAGTTGCTGAAAGATTGACTTGGTTATTAGTATCAAGACGAACTGCAGATGAGACCGACGGACTGACTACTGACCTGAAATTTTCAAATGGCTACGTGTGCGTACCAATTTTTCAGTCACACATCATGAGCGCGTGATTAAAATTTGAACCGTTCTAGCGCTACGAACGTATTGCTACGAGTATGAATCTTCAGAATCAAATGATCTAGAGCATGCGCATGTGTAGCCTACGGATATGCAGACGTTCTTGTGCCAGACGTTCCCGCGCACGTCCTTGTGCCAGACGGAAGATATGCAGAAGATGGCAAGCTGACCCGGTAATTGCACTGGCCAGCCGCCGATAAATTTCCAGGCAAGGCGAAGGCGTCGAGTACACCGTGCCATCGCGTACGTACACATGTACGTACGTATATATATAAGCCCATGCAGATCTGCTTATATAGGATGCGTGCATATATGCATGTATTATGAGCTCGCTCCTCCGGAGGAAGATGAGGAGCGGCGCATGCACAGGCGCTAGCTACTGCCCGTGCGCCGTGGTTTTGCTCACGGCGCTCGCGCTCGCGCTTCGCAATGCGACGGCGGCGGCGCCGCCGGTGCAAGTCGGCGTCGGCTCACGCGGAGGTGCTGCCATGGCTGCGTCGTCTGCGCGTGCAGGTAGGCAACTGAAATTAAGAGATTAATTAGTTTTTCGGATTTGCTAATTCTCATGGGGCCAAAGTTGCTGATTTCGAAGATCGATGTATACAACCTTGACATTATTAAAATGATAGCCATGCTCGTCGGGGCTCTAATAGAATATTCGATTGGGTTTGAAAAACAATTAAGATAGAATGAAAACAAAGAAAGTCTAATCATTAATTAAAATGATAGCCATGCTCGTCGGGGCTCTTATAGAGGAAAAAAGCTAAAGAAAACACTGACCTAAAGAAAACTCTAGCAGTTAGGCGAGTTATAAAAAGCTAAGGGCCTGTTTGGTAGCAGCCGCTTAGTGCAGCTGGCCATTCTTGTGTGGCTGGCGAAGGTCTTGGCTGATTTGCCGCAGCAGTGGAGGCGCCGCAACCCCTAAAATGAACTGGACGGAGGCAAGCGAGCTTAGGCAAGGCTAAGATGCGGCACGAAGCCAAACGAGTGCCGACGCAAGCGTGGCGGCCGTAACTGCGGAGTGGCGCGATGCGGCCGCCAACCAAACAGGCCCTAAGACTTCGCCGTAGATACATTAATTAGTCATGCTTTCCACTGAAGGCCTATGTGGCTATGTGCGGTCGGTGGTGGATATGCCCGATCTATGGTGGATAATGTTCAGTTGAGCAATTAAAGATATGATAGTGGATTAGGGTTTTTGATAAAGTTGTCTTCAATGGTAGAAGCTCGATTTGTGGCAATGATTGTGAAATTGGTCGACTGCTCGTCAGAAAAAACTGCATTGGGTGAAGTATGAAAGAAAGGATCCTAGTATTCTTAAGAAAAAAATGCCGATTTGATTCCTCAACTATGTTCGTTGGACCACTTTGATCCCTAAACTCAATACTGGACTTGTGAGGCCCCTTATGTAACAAAACCGGACCAAATTAGTCCTTTCACCAGGTCAATGGGCGGTTTTAGGTCTTTTTTTTGCTTGTGTGGCATCCATTTAGAATTTTTGCTAACTTGATGATCATGTGACATCTATTTTATTACCTTATTTCTCACTCACTCTCTCAAATCTCTCATCTCTCAAGTCTAATACCGTTGTTTTGACCTGTCAAAGGATCGGTCAAACCCGGTTTTATTACATGAAGGGCCTCACAAGTCCGGTATTGAGCTAGGTTCAGGGACCAAAGTGGTCTAGCAGGCATAGTTGAGGGACCAAATCGACACTTTTTCCTATTCTTAGTTATTACTTTTCTACCCTTTATCATCTTTCTAATTCAAATTGGCACAAGACAACTCCTACAACATACTCCTAAAGAAGACCAATAATGATTTATACGAATTGCTCACTTCAAAAAAAAAAAGCTATAGAAGCCTCTATTATTAATAATAGAAGCACAAACGAAAAAACAAGAACAATTTGAAGAGGATGACAGCGATGTCGATATTCTCGGACTATTTTTAAATGGTTTTAGTTCCTCAGCGAATTGTGTGGGTGTGATTAACTTCAAAAGTGGAAGCGATAAAAATAGCATGTTGAAATCCTTGAGTTTTTTTTTTTTTTGTGATTTGTAGCAGGCTAGGGAAGAAGCAACTTTGGAGTGATCTTCCTTTTCTTATAATGCGATATAAGCTTGTTTTAGAATTAGTTTTTTTTTCTTTGTTGTTGATTTAGTGAAAATGTTTGGCCAATATGTCCAATAGCTCATTCTGGATAGTGGATTTGCTAGACTTTCAAGTCCTTTTTTATAAGAGTCGGTGGTTTTTAGTACTGATGTTCGTGGTTTATACTTAATAGTTTTATTACTAGTTTTCTTCTCAAGAAACCAGGCATGCCATTAAAACGCCGTGCAAACTATATTATTTATACTACTTTTCAAAAAAAACTTGGAAAAGGTGCGATTTCCATCGATTTCCATCTCTAGGAAAACATAAATTAAAGTTACTCTCAAGCACCCAATTGGCAACTTCTGCTTTGCATTATTTTTATTGTGTGAAAATAAGAAATGTACTACTCTTTTTTGGCCACATCGAACTAACAATCAGAAAACTGGGTGTTTGGCTTAAAATTTTAAGGACACTTGCAATACAATTCTCTATTTGTTTCTTACTATGTCAGATAGGATAGAAAGATGACACGACATAAATTATTGCAGAGACAGAAGGAGATCATTTCTTATTTGTGAAATCATTTTTACGCCCATCCCAAAACTTTAGAATTAATGCGCAGAGGTAAGGTGGCTTTGGAGAAAGGAGAAAAATATTAATGATGGAATCAATGTTTAATTTGGTTTTCTTTTTTCTTTGTGGTTGTTTTTAGAGAAAATGTTTGGGCTAATATGTTCAATAGCTCATTCTGGTAGTGGATTTGCTAAACTTTCATGTCTTTTTTTTCCATAAGAGTCGGTGGTTTTTAACACTGATGTTCATGGTTTACTTATAATTTTATTACGAGATTTCTTCTCAAGACAACAGGCACGCCAATAGAACGCCGCTCAAACTATTACTTATACTAGTTTTCAAAAAAACTTGGAAAAGGTGCGATTTCGATCGGCTTCCACCTCTAGGCAAACCTAAATTGAAGTTACTCTCAAGCACCCAATTGGCAACATTTGCTTTGCATTTTTTATTGTGTGGAAAATAAAAAAAAAAGTGCTCTTTTCAGCCACATCGGATTGACAGACAAAAAACTAGCTAGGTGTCTGGCTTGAAATTCTAAGGGCACTTGCAATGCAATTTCTCGACTCGTTTCTTGCTATGTCAGGTAAGATAGAAAGATAACATGTCATAAAATTAATGCGCAGAGAGAAGAAGATCGTTTCTTATTTGAGAAACCATTTCTACGTCTATCCCAAAACTTTAGAATTAATGCGCAGAGGGAAGGTGACTTTGGGGAAAAGGAGAAAGCATTAATGATGAAATCAATGTTAAGATATAATACAATGAAGCCACCATTTCTTATATAGTTTCTGTGTGACATGACATCCATAAAAAATGATGTTAAAAAAACTTGCATTAGAACTGCCCTTGTTTTTAACGATGAGGTTTGCTATAAATGAGTCTATTAACGTAGGAATAAGATACAAATAGTGAAAAGGAGGTTGATGTTATTAATATATAAAAGAGGTGTAGCGGTTAGAAAAATAAGACAAAACACTATTTGCTTAATAAAATGGTTTAACACATATCGCCTGGTGATTAGCAAAAGCGATCAGTTTGACATCAGACACCTAGTCATAAATAACTTTCATCCAATTTTTTTAGCTGTCGATGAGACATATATATCTCCGTAGGACATATAAAACATTCAATAAAAACATTGATGTAGAAAAATTATTGCAACTTTTCTAAAAATTAGCTTTTACAATTAGCAAAAAGTAGTTCTTCAAAAAACAATTAGCAAAAAGTGATAATACACGCGGTCTAACCGGACACTGGTTGCAATGCTGGAGATGGTAGACGCCTCTCCATCCGAAACCATATCCCAGAGCTAGCCAACGGTCCAGCCCGGTTTGGACCCAGTTGGTTTGGTTACTATGCGAATCGGCACAGCAGAGTGCGGTCTCGGCCCGAGTTCGATTCGCCTGATGAACCAAAGCTGAACCGGCCGCCGAGTTTTTTATTAGCTGGTTTACTTTATTTAAAAATATATAAAAATTAAGAAAAACCATTGTATTTCACAAATATACATTATAAATTAAATAAATATATTATTTATCATAAAAATATATAGAAATACATATATTGAATTAAATTAATATACTACAGTAACGAACCAAACCGTGCTGCCACTATGCAAACCGAACCGGGCCGGCCCGACGAGCCGAGGGGTCGACCCAAGTTCAGTTCAGCCAGACTGACCCATTTGGCCACCTCTACTGTATCCTCTGCAGTACTGCCAAGGACAGTTCTCTCACTGCATGTTGGTCCCACGTAGGGCCACCACCCTATGGGCCCACATGCAGCGACATAACTGCAGATCCCCACCTCCCCCCATTTACGCAGCGCCGCCGCGTCGGATGGAGGGGTGTGCGATAGTAGGGATTGCACTTTGCTGGTGCCGAATCCGGTCGCTTCCTTCTTCCAGGAAGGTAGAGGCCGTGTGTAGATGGCCAGATGGGTCCTCGGTATAAGAGCATCCCAACAGCCCCTCTAAACCACCCTATAAAATACTATCCATGTCTCTGTGAATAGTGTTTTATAGGGCTGTATAAAGGAGCTATTGGGGATGCTCTAGGTCAAATCTTTCCCGATTCCAAGTTTCAGTTGGTCTGTAGTTCCAGTTCAGTGCTGAGTTTTTCACCCTCAAGAATTTTCGGTTTAGTGTCTCAGCGTACATGTCACTTTGATTGCGGTTGCCGTGTGAAGAATATAGGCACGGCCATTGAGGTTGGTACTTGGTACTCCCACCATTTGGATGTCTCCTAAAACCAACTTCGCCAACCGATTTCTAGTGTAATTTAATTTAGGTAAAATTGCTAAAGATGTTTAGAGATCCAGAAGGCCACATCAGCAGAAGTTTCTATTTAAGCTCAAAGATGTTTTGTACTAAAGAATGCTCTTATACTAGACCTATCGTGCTCTTAAGCCAGTAGTAAGTAATATCGATCATAAATTTTGTTTTATTGGAAAACGAATTGAACACTAAGTAATACAAATTTGCAGACTATAGTAGCACAGATGGAAACTTACCTGTGGAATGTACTTGTAACACTATTGCATAAAAAATGTGCGGCCTTCCCTGCAAACAAGCACAATACTGCCTCGTGATTATCTTATATAATTATCTTTTTTTAGTAATTTTGGAACAATTATATCTGTCGTGGTTTTATATGAAGGTCTATCCCCCTTGGTGCTTGAAAAGATTGCTTTGGCAGGTGGACATGATACTATTTTTTTCCTTTAATCCAGAAACCAAGATAATAAACTCCAGAAAACTAGTGGGAAGAAACTCTGGAGCTGGAATCTGTGGGAAGGAACTCAAGATTGCCGTACCACATAAACAAGGTTTTGGAGATTTTGTGAATGTAAGTAATCGACGTATCACTGGCTACTGCGTTGATGTCTTCGAGGCTGCTGCGAAGAAGCTACCATGTGGCCTGAGTTATGAGTTCGTTGTATTTTCCGGTTCTTATGACGAGCTAGTTCGCAATGTCTCTTTAGGGGTGAGCCATAAACCTTTGTGCATGCAAGTCATTTTTTTTAGAACCACATACTTACATTCTTTCTGCTGGTTTGTATGACCAGAAGTATGATGCAGCAGTGGGTGACATAACCATAACTGCTGAGCGAGCCAGTGAAGTGGACTTCACAATGCCATACACCGAGTCTGGCGTGTCACTGCTTGTGCTCACTGAGAATGACTCCAAGCCGATCGAGTGGGTGTTCTTGAAGCCACTAACAAGGGAACTTTGGTGTGCCACTGTGGGGTTCTTCTGCATAACTGGCTTAGTAGTGTGGATTATTGAACGACCCAGAAACTTGGAGTACCAAGGATCAAGTTCGAGACAGTTCAGCACTGCCCTCTACTTTTCTTTCTCGACTTTGACATTTTCTCATGGTTTGCACTTCAGGCTCAAGCTTGCTAGTAATATTCGATGCATTATAATTGGTTTAATTAGTTTCTTATGGTGGTTCTGAAAATATTATACTTCTTGGATACTATTCACAGGCCATATTATTAAAAGCCCCTTGTCAAAAATTGTTGTGGTGGTATGGTGCTTTGTAGTGCTGGTTCTAGTGCAGAGCTACACAGCTAGCTTGTCATCCATTCTTACCGCAAAGAGGCTCCGGCCAGTAGTGACAGATCTCAGCCAGCTCCTGTTCAATGGTGACTATGTTGGATACCAAACTGGATCGTTTGTGGATTCCATGCTGAGAAATCGAGGCTTCCATGGAACAAGGTTAAGACCATACACTACTAAAGAGGAATACGCTGAAGCTTTGCGGAAAGGATCCAAGAATGGAGGGGTGGCTGCTATCGTTGTTGAGCTCCCCTTTTTAACATCTTTCCTCACCGACCATCGATACCGCAACGAATTTCAGATGGTCAAACGCATATACAAGACACCTGGATTTGGATTTGTAAGCTTCTCGCTCTAATGCTTTGTAGATTAATATCTCTGCTTCTGCATCCTTCAGGAGCTACGCTGCATTCTGGGCAAAATTGGCTGGGAAGTCTAACTGGAACCATCGTGTTTATGCATTTTAGGTATTTCGTCCTGGTTTTCCACTGGTGCACAATCTGTCCACTGCCATCTTGGACCTAACAGGAGGTGACGAGGGACGACATATTGAAGCGAAATGGTTAGGCACAGCAGTACTGGGTCCAACTTATGGCAGCCCCAATACAGATTCAGCACCTCTCACTTTGCGAAGTTTCTCTGGTCTCTTCATCATCACTGGAGGCATCTCAGCTCTCATGCTGTTGATAAGCATCGCCAGGTCGGTTCATGCAAGATACACCAATGTGAGAAATTCTGGTGTGCAAATCGCCAATTGGGGTGGCGGGAGTGACAACCAAGAAGAATCTAGTCCGGTGCAGAACGGCATGGGCAACAGATGTGTGGCTGACCAATCTTGCCAAGAAACCAGACATGTTGATTCCCAGATTATCCATCGGTGTGGTGAAGGTGCTTGTGGCGAAGAGCCTAGGGCAACGCAGGATGGTAATGATAACTGTGCTGTGGGTGCACACCCGATCCAGATCGTGATAAACAATGGCTGAGAATAGGGAGCCCTAAGTGCTCATGGGTTCTCCTGTGAATAGGTAGAGAAGCTGCACTTCACGCCTTTGATTAGATTGAAATAGATGACATTTTTTGCTCTCTTCTGCTAAGTAGACATTGATGTTCAGTGGCTCACTGTCATGTTATATGAACCATTGGAATCCCCTCCATGTTTTTGCGGTGTATAACCCTAAGCTGATACATAACTACTCCCTCCGTTTCAAATTGTAGTTCACTGATGACTTTTGGATATTGTATTTGACCATTTGTCTTATTCAAAAATATATTTAATATTATTTATTTTGTTGTGATTTGTTTTATCATTAAACATATTTTAATCATGATTTATATTTTTACATGTTCATATTATTTTTTGAATAAGACGAATGGTCAAAAGGCGTCTTCAAAAGTCAACAGTGAACTACAATTTGGAACGGAGGAAGTACCTTACTGGAGCAAGGAAACCTCTCAATTAGAACATTTGGATAGTAAGAACAGTGCTAGATGGTGCATACGAGCGAAATATTTTCCTTTTTTTTAAGGATTTTAGGTCAGGTTTTTGTTTTACTAAAAGATATCACCACATCAGGGGTTTTGCACGAAAAAAGGCCACCTTTGAACGGGGCTCGTGTGACCCGTGAAAGTGCATCTAGGCCCCTAAGTGATTTTGGTGATTAATGAGTAACAATTATAGAGCTAATACTTCTATTGGAGAATTGTACACAGATGTTATACATGTTAATTTCATGAGGTACATGTTTACATGTGATGGTGTACCCCTAAAAAATGGATATATTGCAAGAAGGCATCAAGACTAGTTTTTAAGTGTAAATCTTTATTTATTGAGTCCTAGGGATACCGTACTATAAAGAGGGATGAAATGGAGCTTATAAAGGTTCCTAAGTGCTCAAAATAGGTATCTCGAAGTTCGTGTGAATTTTCCACTCAAAATACACCTCATACAGAACCTATATTATCAGAACATCCGACGAGGGTCGGAACATCCGATGGTAATCTAGTCTGCCAGTTTTTCACGCCATCCAGTAAAGGGTCCATCGGAACTTCCATCGGAACATTCGACGCGGGTCGGAACATCCGACGGGGATCAGAACATCCGATGCGGGATTAACTGCAGCAACGGCTAGTTTTCGGGATTCCCTATTTAAAGACGTCTCTAATACCTTCCAAAGGTTACTGACACTGTTTACTCACTCTGATTGAAACTTGATTTGAGCCTAATTCATATTCTCCATCATCTCTCTCAAGAACCCTAACCTTTATCTTTCTCTTATTCATCTTGTGAGATCTAGATCTAGAGAAATCAAGGCAACCCAAGTGCTCCACAAATTAGAGATTAAATTTTGAACACTTAGCGATTCCTACTTTCTTCAACGCATTTGTTACTCTTGGAGGGTTGAAGGGCTCCTAGACGGCTAAGTGTCGCCGGTGAGTCGCCGATCTTTGTGTGGCGTGCCTCCGGAGTTTGTGAAGGTGCGAATCTACCTCCGCAAGGAAAAGGATTCAACTAGTGATCGCCGGTGAGTGCTTTGTACTTCGCTGGTAAGAGGATTAGGGTCTTGGTGATCTGGGCTTTGTGCCTTCCCTAACGGTGAGTAGGATCTCCCTTCAAAGATCCGAACATCGGTAAACAAAAATCACCATATTTTTATCTTGATCTTGTTTTGGTGTCTTTATTACTTGTGTTGGCCTGTTCTGAGTATTCTTGGATAGATCTAACCTTGGTTTTGCGAGAAAACAGATTTTACTGCAGGTTTTCGACAATTCCAGAATACCCAGGATCAGAACATCCGACGCCCATCGGAACATCCGACCCAGATCAGAACATCCGACGGAGGGGTTACTGTATCACGTCGGAACATCCGATCCCCATCGGAACATCCGACCGACTGGTCACTGTTTACGTTGTTTTAATTCCGCAATTTTGTTTATACGCCTCTTCACCCCCCTCTAGGCGGCATAGCGATCCTTTCAATTGGTATCAGAGCCTAACCTCCTGTTTTGAGCTTAACAGCTTGGAGAATCATGCCTAACAACAAGGACGATACCGAGATCGAGACTTCAAGTGAAGACTGACGGCGTGTTCTCCGCTCAACCACTGCGGATCACACCCCTGGTCAGATTTTTAGTCTGCTAGCCAACTCGATCAAGCTCGATCCGATTTGAGCGTCGGGCACAACAAGGAGCGACTGCAGATTTACCTGTTCGGACCCCTCGCGGGTAATAGTCCTACTCTGCCGAGCCTTAGCTCTTTTTCGATTGTGGTTGAATGGGAATGTGTTTACTGAGTGTCTCAATGCACGAATGCTCCTCTTCCTCTTTTTCTCCCTCTCTCTCCCTCCTTTTATACAAGCTTTGGGGGGTGGAGAGAGCCGAGGGGTAGGCGATCTGATGCTCAAGATAATCGACAAGACACGACAGAAGAGACGAAACGTGCTGCCGCCCACGCCGTGGCTGGCCGCCCTCGCGCTTCGCAAGTGGCCTCGACCCGCCACAGTCCACACGGTGAATCTGCGGGTGGGGCCTACGCCGCTCCTCGACACGGGCGGCCTCCTCAAGCAAACCTTCTCTCTGCCGGTCAATTCTTCTGCGCCCACGATGATGTACCGCTTCGGACCGCAAGGGTCATCAGAGCGGTAATCATTTCTTCCGCTGTCTATCCGCGTGATGTCTCATTAAATGCGCTCGTCCTTCGCATGGGGAGCCGCCGTCTGAAGACTCCTTCTACAATGCTCCCTGCGCTGGCCCCCGCCTGCGCTGGGCCCTCGCCTGGTCTCCAGAGGGGCTCGCCACACGCACTTTGGCGCGTGGGGCCTCGCCTCATCGTCGGAGGGCTCGCCCGCGCCCCACTTTGGCGCGTGGGGCCCTCGCCTCGCCCAGAGGGGCTCGCCCACGCACCCGCTGGGCGTGGGGCCCTCGTGGCTTCGGAGGGGCTCGCCAGCATGGCTGGGGCCTTGCTCGCCCGTCTCGACGTGGGGCCCTCCCAGCTCTGAGGGGCTCGCCAGCATGGCTGGGCCTTGCTCGCCCGCTGACGCGTGGGGCCCTCCTGGCCTTCGAGGGGCTCGCCACGCTGGGCCTTGCTCGCCGCTGACGAGTGGGGCCCTCCTGGCCTTCGAGGGGCTCGCCACGCCACTGGGCCTTGCTCTCTCGGCCTTCCTAGGGCTCTTTGTACCCGGTATTTATTACACCGACAATAGCCCCGGGTCCACCATGATCTGTGAACCGTCAGCAGATACTTTCCGTTTCTTATGCGGCGGAGACTAATCGTGGGGCCCACCACTGTGGGTACCGTATGCCCGATTCTCCACCGCACACGATCTTCCTTGGGAACTACGCCGCTTTGAAACCAAAAGCGCAGGGCAATGATGGCGCCGCTGCGTGAAGCGGAATCAAACCGTCGCGCTCGCGCACGCCTATAAATACTTCTCTCGGCGCGCGTAATAATCCTTCCGCGACGCTAAGTCTTCGTTGCCCATCGCTTTCTTCGCCGCTACCACGCCTCCTCGCCAATTGCCACCAAGCCTTTCGCCAGCGCCACCGCCAAATTTTCCATGGCTCCCAAGCGCAGCAAGGGCCGCCGCGGGGACGCCGCACCACCTTCGGGAGCTGTTCTGCCTGCTTCCACCGTCGATGAGGATCAGGTGGCGCGGCTTGAGTCTTCGTGCCACCGAGCCGCCGCCGGTTCGCGCGGCACCATCATGCCGAGTCCTCGCGCCGGGGAGATCGTGACCTTCTCCTGGGCGATGCTGGCGGGCCTTGTCCCGCCGTACTCCGAATTCTTCTTGGGGGTGCTCGCCTTCTACGGGATCCAGGCGGCGCACCTTCCTCCCAACTCGATCATGGTCTGGTCATCTTCGCCCACCTCTGCGAGATGTTCGTGGGGACGATGCCAAACCTCCCGCTCTGGCGCCGACTCTTCATCCTGCACACGGGCTCGCGCTCGAGCGCGGTTGGGAGCTGCTACTTCGCGCTCCGCGACGCCGCCGCCTTTATCCCTGCCGCGGTCAAGTCCAACTGGAAGGATCGCACCGGCGATGGTCAGACGTGGAGGACTCCGGTGGCTGCGGCGATCTTGCTCTTCCCGCGATCGCGGAGCCATCGCCGACCGGGGGCCCAAATGACGATCTAGCGAGTACGGAGGCGATGGCGGCGCGCATTGCGAGCTCCGCCGCCGGGGCTCACGGAACCCCGTGGTGGCGGACTTTTGCGGCGCCGTCTTTGCCCGCTTCCGCTGAGGGCGCGCCCGCTGGGCGATACTCTGGCGGCGACGCAGCGGGACGGGACTGCTTTGCTCTTGGAGGTGAATACTCGCGTTCTTTTGTATTTCGTACCTTCTTTCTTTCCATTTTGGCTAATGACCAACTCGCTGCTTCTTCTTTGGGTGTTAATTTGGTGGGAACGCGTGCGGGCGGCGTGCTCGAGATCGGTGGCGGGGCTTCGACCACGCCGACCGGGCGACATCGCCGACGGGCATCCGCCCCCTCTGCGATTGGGATCCACGGGGCGCAACCCTTACTTGCGGTAGCGCCCCTATGGAGGTCTCGGTCCCACGGTCCAAGTGGCCGGGGACCCTGCAGATCCGCGAGCCGCCCTCGGCGACCGCCCAAGCTTCGCGGCCGCTGCTTTGCTCTGCCGTGGCGGCCGACTACCAAGCGCTCTCGGGAAGCGCCGCCTCATCCTCGCCGTTGGCGGCGAGGAGGAGGAGGGAGGGGCGAGCCCGAAGAAAGCACGCCCTTCAAGTCTCGAGCTTCCGCCGCCACCGCCGGCCCCATCCAGCGGGAGCTCTGCTGCTACCGCCGCCGCTCGCCCGCGGGCGAGCGCTGGCGACTCTTCAGAGCTGGCGCCGCTGCGCCGGTTTCTTCCGCTACGCCGACGCGCTCCTGCGCGGCGCTTCTTTGTGTTGGCGCTTTCTGCCGGCACCGCTTCGTGCCAGGCCGGGCGTCTGTTCGGACGGCGGTGACCGTGATCGCGCCCCTTCGCCGTGCCGCAAACAAGCGACTTGAGCTCCCCTTCAGCTTTCGCCAGGCGCACCGCTTCAGTTGGCTTTCCTGCGCTTACGCGACACGCCGCGTGGGGTTAGCATGCTACGGTTTTGCATACGAACCTGTTTGTCCTTCTTGAACAGGCGGACGCTAGGGCATCGAGCCCGCCCACGCGACTCGCCACCCCTCACCGCCCGCCTCCTTCGACGGAGGTCGCCTGCGTGGCGGCGGAGAGTTCGCCGGCGGCGGTGGAGAACCCTCGCCACCTCGTCGGTGGCGCCGCCGCCATCTCGGCCGTGACCGCCGGCGTGGGGCGTTCCTTTGAAGCGCCGCACCTCTCCCGCACTGGCGACGGGAGGAAGCCCTTGCCTTGGCGGAGCGTCTGCCGGCGAAGCTGCGGCGGGCCCTTGCCAAGAAACCGCCCGAAGGAGGCGATGACCAGCGAGGTGCGGCGTAAGCCGCCGCTGCCTCGGCCGCCAAACAGATCAAGACCTCCACCGAGCACTTCGGCGCGCCCGGACCCTCGCCGACATGCTTCTCACCGCCTACGCGGCTTCCGGACGCCATCGCATCCTTTGGGTGTTTTTGCATCCCATTGGAGAGGAGACGTGCCGCGATGCTGTTGGCGCCGTGGGGACGAGCCGCCAAAGCCTGCGCGTCCTTCCGATGGCGCTGCGGACGCGAAGCGATCGAAGACGGTCGCCAAGGCGCTCTCGGCGGCAGCCGGTTCATCTTGAGCAAGCTGTCTTGCTCGAGCGCGCGTTTGATCTCGACGCCGCCATCGGGGAACCTTCGCGCCGGTGGACCGGTTTGAGCGGCGCTGGTTGACACCGCCGCCGACCGCGTGTCCATGATGGGTGGCGCCGCTCGGTCGAAGAGCGAGACCGGGAGGAGAAGCGAGACTCCCGCCTTTTGCCTTGTAAATGTTGCCTATCAATGCAAACAAACTTTTGCTCTTTTGGTGTGAGTCTCACTTGAACTTCGCACAACTTTAACTTGCGGAATTGAATTGGGGCACTGCCGCCAAAGGTTTTAAATGAGCGTTCGCCGCAAGTGGCGCTGTTTCCTTAGGCATATGGTTACTTCAACCCTTATGGCCTCTCGCAACCCGACTTAAACATTACGTGGCGGCGCTTAGCTTCAGGAAGTGGTCTAGTCATTTGGTGCCGCCGTTAGCGCATTGCCTAGACCGAGCCGACACACGAGCTAGAGCCGCCTTCCGTCGCCGCCTCGACTAAGCGTAAGTTATAAGCGTTTGCCTTTGCAACTAAGGGCCATCACCTTAAGTACTTTCGCTACCGACTTTCGGCAAAATGTTTTCTAATGAGACCTTTCTAAGGCTAAGCCACCGATCGCCAAAAAGCTTTAAGCAGAGCTTTCCGTTGAAAGTGGCGCTTTTTCCTCGAGCATCTGGTTACTTCAACCCTTATGGCCTCTTTATGAACCGACCCTAGACATCGCGTGGCGAGAACTTAGCTTAGGAAGTGGTCTAGTCGCGGTGCATTGTTGGCGCGTGCCTAGACCGAGCCGACACACCGGGCTAGAACCCGCCTTCCGTCCGCTTCGCCTCACCCAACCGCGAGTCGTAGGCGTTCGTCCTTGCAACTAAGGGGCCATCTGCCTTGAGTACTTTTTTTGCCGACTTTAGCAGGAATGCTTTCTAATGACTTGAGGCGAAAAAAAGCAGTGCCCACAAGGAGACAGAACTTATCTCTTATTGAAGATGGCTTTGTACAACGCAGCCCCCGAGGCGAGCGGTGAAGGAAGAAGACCTCGCCGCTCGGCTCCAAGGGAAGTCCAAAAAAAAAGCTCTTGGACCGCTACCTACGGGTAGAACTTCCTCAGCTGCTCGACGTTCCAAGTGTTCGCCAATTCGCGACCGTCCTCGAATGCGAGCTTTGACCGAGCTTGGGGGAGACTAAGACCACCTTGAAGGGCCCTCCACGGGAGAGCAGTTTGTTGCGCCCCTTTGCGCTTGGATTTTGCGCAGAGCGAGGTCGCCATTGCCGGTGTTCTCACACACACCGCCTTGCTTGATAACGGCGCAATACTGTTGATACTTGGCCCGGATCGCCGCCTGTCTCGGATCTCCTCCAGAGATTTACTTCATCTGACGCGGTCGGTCTTGGTCTTCGCTGAACGCCGCCACTCTTGGGGAGCAAGGCGAGCTCCGATGGGAGTGCCGCCTCGAGCCATACACGGGAAGAAGGGGTCTCCGGTGGCTCTGTTGGGAGTTGTCGCGGCGCCCATAATCTGGTGGGAACTTCTTCCGCCCGGCGCTTGCGCTTCTCGGCGGTCGAACGCCCTTGTCTTGAGCCCTTTGAGTACTTCGCGTTCGCCGCTCCACTTGCCCATTGCTCTTGGATGCGAGCGGAGGCGGCTACGCTTGGTACCCAACTCTTCGCACCGATCTTGGAAATCGCGCTTTTGGAATCGGCGCCGTTGTCGATGATGACTCATTGGCGACACCGAACCGGACGAAGATGCTCTTCATAAACTTGATAGCAGCTGCGGATGTGATCGCCGGGACGGCGAGGCTTCAACCCACTTAGTGAATTTGTCGATGGCGGCGAACAGATGAGTATATCCTCCGTCGAACGCGAGCGTCCAAATTTCTGCCCGGACGAACGCCAGAGAGCGGAATGGTTTGCGGCGCTGGGCGGTCGGTGGATCTCGCTTAGCATGAAATTGGCACGCCGCGATCTCCTCGCGGCTCGAAGGCATCACGGAGGCGGTGGGCCAATAGAAACCGTGGCAAAAGCTTTCCCAACCAACGCCGGCGGCCTGAATGGCTCCGCACATGCCTCCATGGATCTCGAGAGAATTTCACTCCCGCTTCCCGAGTGGCGACTTCAAGAGAACTCCATTTGCGCTCAGCGTCTGAGTCCCCACCTACCGGCGTGGCGCTTGGCCTTGCGCGCTATCTTCTCGGCCGACGCGTCATCGTGGGATCACTCCATCCCGCAGTAGGCTAGGATCGGATCCATCCGCGACCTTCCCGGACGAGTGTGACGGCGTTACAGACATTGTCGCCGGCGTACTCCGCTGGCTTTGGCGTTTACGCCTCAACCGCCTCAGCGGTTCTTCCGCCTCCTCCCTCTAACCGGGGCTGCGGCGAGATCGGTGGCGTCTCCTCCAGAGGTGGGGCTGCGTCGAAAGCGTCGTCCCCGCCGAAGTGGGGGCTGCGACGGACGGCGCGTAAGTCTTTCTTCAAAGACCCGGCCGGAGCAGTGCCCTTGACGAGGCAATGGGGCGATTCATCCGCCATGTAGTTGTCGCGGCGAAGATGTGCACGGCCCAAACCCTCAAAGTGCCGCTCAACCGGCGCACCTCCGCCGAGTAGGCCGCCATGACGGGATCGGAGGGAGAAATCCTTCCTCGCTGGTTGATGACCGAGGAGAGAGTCGCCTTTACTTGTAGCGCCGGATGCCAAGGGTCGGCCACCCCGAGCCCGGCGGCGATCCTTCATACTCGCGACGTTGTTGGTGGCGCGGAAGTCCAAAGACCACCAGTGCGGATGACATCGCCGGTGGGAGACACCAGACGACGCCGACCCATTGACCCCCTCCGGCCGGAATGAGCCGTCGAAGAAGAGAGTCCACGGCGAGGAGGTGGGTATCTTCAACCGGTGTCGCGGAGTCCACTCACGATGAACTCCGCCGAGCTTGCCCTTTGATGGCCATTCGGGAGCGAATTTGAGATCGAATTCCGCCGACTCCATGGCCCATTTGGCGTCGACCCGTCGCCTCGCGGTTGAAGAGGATCTCCGCGAGGGATACTTGGTCAACACCGTGACTTCGCCCTGGAAGTAATGGCGTAGCTTTCGGGATGCCGTCAACACGGCGTGAGCATCTTCGGTGCTTTGTGAATACCTTGTTTGGCGTCGTGGAGGACCTTGCGGCGTAGTAAATGGGCGCTGAGCGCGCCCTCTTTTCGCCACCAAGACCTGCTTGTTGACCGCTGAGGGTTTGCGCGACGTAGAGGATCAATGGCTCGCCCGGTGCAGGGCGATCAGCACGGCGGGAGGTAAGATACTTCTTGGACCGTCGAGCGCCTCCTGCGCCTCCGCCGTCCACTCGAAGCTGGTTGGTCTTCTTTAGGAGCTTGAGCGGTGGGAGACTTTTATCCCCAGGCGAGCTATAAAGCGGCCCGGGGAGGTCAAGCGACCCACCAAGCACCTGCATCTGTCGAAGTCGCGTCGGGGCTTCATGTTCTCGATCGGCTGCGATCTTGTCGGGGTTCGCCTCAATCCCTCTCGGGAGCGAGGAATCGGCGGCTTGCCTGACGGAACGGCGAACACGCATTTCTCGGGTTAAGCTTGATGCGATACTTCCTCGGGTTGGTGAAGGTTTCTTCCGGTCGCCAATCAACTCCTCCGCCTTCTTGGACTTCACGACCGGATCATCGACATACACCTCCGTGTTCCGCCCTATTTGGGGGCGGTGGCGATATGCATGGCCGGCGATAGGTTGGGCCTGCATTCTTCGATCCGACGCCATCCTTGTATAGCGATGAGACGCCCATGGGCGTACGAAAGCGGTCTTGTCTTCATCTTCTTCGCCATGCTAATCTGGTGGTACCCAGAGTACGCATCTAAGCACACCGCTCGCACCCGCAGGTTAGTCGGCGATGAGATCGATGCGGGGGCGGGTATGGATCGCCGACACGCCTTGTTGAGGTCGGTGAAGTCCGCACATCCTCATCGGCTCGACTGAGCGGGATCGGCTTCTCCGACCACGCCCGGCCGCCTCATCGACCCAAAGCCGCGCGGCGGCGCACCTCCTCATCGCATGCGCTTAAAGCTAGCGTGGGGCGGATAGGTGGTGAACCGCCCGTGGATGGCGGCAACCTCGCGCTCCGCTGCTGAAAACCAAGCGGCCGTCTCCTTGCCCTTGCATTGCCGGACGCGCTGCTGCTGCCGCTCGTGGACTCGCTTGTCCACCATCTTCGCCGACGACATGGCAATCCGCCAAGTCGTGGGAGTTATTGCGGTGAATGGGGACGATGGGGCCTTCCGTCCCACTCACGGGGCGATGATCTCGCCCTTCGTCAGCGGCGCTGGGTTGCGTCGCCACCGGCGTCGCCGTAGCCGCCGCCTCGGCCGCCCTACGGGGACCGTACCCGCCGGCGCGCGACCTCCTCCTCTTTTACGCCCGCCCGCGCCCATTCGCGCTGGCTTGCGTCGTCGTCGTCGTCGTCGTGCCGCGCGCTTTCGGCGGCCATGACCTGCCGGTCTCGGCCGCTTTTGCGCTTCTTCTTGTCCTTGCCGCGGGGTTCCTCGAGGTTCGGCCTCGCCGGCTTGGTGGCCCCCGCCGCGCGGCGGGCGGATCTGAGCCTCCGCTGAAGGCGACTTGTCGCGCCAAGGTGAAGAACTCCTCCGTCGTCTTGATCTTGCGGGTGGCCATCTTTTCTTTGACCTTGGGGTCTCGGGTGCCTCTCACGAATGCCGTGACCACGGCATCGATGGAGATGTCGGGGATGGTGTTGACGGACTGGAAGCGCCAATATAATCGCAGCGGCGACTCTCCTTCTTCCGCTCCACGCGTTGTGGAGGTCGTCTTCTACCGGGCTGCTCGAAGGTGCCACGGAAGTTGGTGACGAAGAGCTCGAGAGCTCCTTCCATGACCCCACGGACTCGGGGCAGGTTCATGAGCCCTGGCGGGCTCGCCGGTGAGGACAGCGGGAAAGTAGTTCGCGAGAACCTTCCCGACCCTCGATCGGTGCATCACCGTCGTATAGATCTGCAAAAACTCATCGGGGTTGGTGGAGCCGTCGTACTTTTCGATGGGGGCGGACGAAACCGTTCCGCCATCGGACGCGGCGCACTCCTTAGAAAAGCGCGGCACCCGGCGTCGGAGCCTCCTTCTCTGAGCAGCGGTCCTCGCCCGCCGCCCCGTCGCCTAGGCGGCGCCAAGAAGCGCCACCCTCACCGGTCGGGCAGCTCTGCGGGAATCCTCTTCTTGGTCCCAGCAAGACGGCGGCGGCAATGTGATCAAGCCTTCGGTCGCGGCCCTGCGGAGCTTGTCACGCAGTCTTCTCCATGCGACAAGTGGCGGTCCTCCGGATGGGACCGGAGATCGCGCCACACACGCGCTGCCCGCCGAGCCCCGTAGGGTCGCGCTCTTGTCGTCTTAGCCCCCCCTCCTCACGGGAGATCTGCGAGAGGAGTGCGAGGGCAACAAAAAACGGAGGACGCGAACGCCGGTTCCCCGCCCCAAACTTGCACCACCGCGGCGTGCTCTCCCCGAAACTTGCACCACCACAGCGCGCGCCCACGCTTGCGCTGCGCCGCGCTCGCTGGCTTCGCAGTGGCCTCGACCCGCCTACCATCCACGGTGAATCTGCGGGTGGGGCCCTACTGCTCCTCGACAGGCGGACTCCTCAAGCAAACCTTCTCTGCTGGGTCAATTCTTCTGCGCCCACAGTGGATGCTTTCGGACACGCAAGGGTCATCAGCTTGATAATCATTTCTTCATTGTCTATCCGCGTGATGTCTCATTAAATGCGCCGTCCTTCACGATGGGGAGCCTTCGTCACGAAGACTCATACGCAATGCTCACTGCCTGTGGGCCCCGACGCAGCGGGGCCCTCGCTGGTCTCGAGAGGGGCTCGCCCACGCACCGCCGGGCGCGTGGGGCCCTCGCCTCGCCTTGAGAGGGCTCGCCCCACGCACCCGCTGGCGCGTGGGGCCTCGTGGCTTCCAGAGGGGCTCGCCCGCGTTGGGGCCTTGCTCGCCCGCTTTTGCCGCGTGGGCCTCTCCGCCTTCGAGGGGCTCGCCCACGGCTGGGCCTTGCTCGCCCGCCGACGCGTGGGGCCCTCCTGCCTTCGAGGCTCGCCACGCGCATGGCTGGGGCTTTTTCGCCCGCTTGACGCGTGGGGCCCTCACGGCCTTCGAGGGGCTCGCCCATGCTGTTGGGGCCTTGCTCGCCCGCCGACGCGTGGGCCCTCTCGGCCTTCGAGGGGCTCGCCCAGCTTGTTGGGCCTTGCTGGCCCGCTTGACGCGTGGGGCCTCTCTGGCCTTCGGGGCTCGCCATGCATGTTTGGGGCCTTGCTCGCCCCTTTGCCGACGTGGGGCCCTCCCTGGCCTTCGAGGGGCTCGCCATTTGGGGCCTTGCTACTTTGCACGACGCGTGGGGCCTTCTCGGCCTTCCTAGGGCTCTTTATACCCCGGTATTTATTACACCGACAACGATGATTTACCTCCTTCATCAATTCAAGTTGAAACCCCAACGACCATTCAA
Organism: Raddia guianensis; assembly: GCA_036346415.1. NCBI lineage: Eukaryota > Viridiplantae > Streptophyta > Magnoliopsida > Poales > Poaceae > Raddia > Raddia guianensis. The sequence continues at coordinate 21,627,472 of CM070539.1, read as the reverse complement.
GAAGAGGAGGATAACAAGTCAAGTGAATGTGATGATGAAGATCCTAACCCACCAAATGCACATCCAAGAGTTCGTCAAAGTGTTCAACGAGATCATCCCGTCGAAAGCATCATTGGTGATATAAACAAGGGAGTAACCACTAGATCTCGTCTTTTAAATTTTTATGCATTTTACTCGTTTGTCTCCTCTCTTGAGCCACTAAATATAGATCAAGCAATCAAGAATCCCGATTGGATTATTGCCTTGTAAGAGGAGTTGAACAACTTCACTAGGAATGAAGTATGGGAGTTGGTGGAAAGACCGAAACAAAATATTATTGGTACAAAATGGGTCTTTCGCAACAAACAAGACGAACATGATATAGTGACAAGAAACAAAGCACGGTTGGTTGCACAAGGCTTCACGCAAATCGAAGGTTTGGATTGTGGTGAGACTTACGCTCCTGTAGCAAGAGTAGATGCTATTAGAATTTTAATTGCTTTTACTACTCACCAGGGCTTTAAGTTGTGGCAAATGGATGTCAAGAGCGCTTTTCTTAACGGTCCACTTTCCGATCTTGTCTACGTTGAGCAACCACGGGGATTCGAAGACACAAAGTATCCAAATCATGTCTACAAACTCAATAAGGCGCTTTATGGGTTGAACCAAGCACCTCGTGCATGGTACGAGTGTTTAAAGGACTTTTTGGTGAGAAAAGGTTTTGAAATGGGTAAATCTGATTCTACACTATTTACTAAGCTAGTAGATGGTGATATATTTGTTTGTCAAGTTTATGTTGATGATATCATATTTGGATCTACTAATGAGTGTTTTTGCGAGGAGTTTAGTAGTTTAATGACTAAACGCTTTGAGATGTCTATGATGGGAGAGTTAAAATTCTTCATTGGACTACAAGTGAAACAAACGAAGGAAACTTTTATTAGCCAATCAAAGTATGTGAAGGATATGCTTAAGAAGTTTGATATGAGCGACGCCAAACCAATCAAGACTCCTATGCCAACAAATGGCCACCTTGATCTAAATGTAAATGGTAAGGATGCCGATCAAAAGGTATATCGTTCTATCATTGGCTCTCTTCTTTACCTTTGTGCATCTAGGACTGATATTATGCTTAGTGTGTGCATGTGTGCAAGATTTCAAGCTGCACCCATAGATTATCACTTAGTGGCAGCCAAGAGAATCTTGAGATATTTGATACACACTCCCAACTTTGGTCTTTGGTATCCTAGAGGGTCAAACTTTGACCTAATCGGCTATTCAGATGTGGATTATGCCGGTTGTAAAGTGGATAGGAAGAGTACCTCCGGTACTTACCAATTTCTTGGAAGGTCGCTCGTTTCGTGGGCGTCCAAGAAACAACATTCCTGTCGGTGTAATAAATACCGGGGTGCGAAGAGTCCTAAGAAGTTCAAGAGGGCCCCACGCGTCGGTGGCGGCCCAGCCCAGCGTGGCGAGCCCTTCAGAGGCCAAGAGGGCCCCACGCGCGTCAAAGGGGGCCAGCCCCAACGCATGGGCGAGCTCCTCAGAGATCAGTGGACCCACGCCAGTGGGCGGCCAGGCCTAAGCGTGGGCGAGCCTCTCAGAGGTCAAGAGGGCCCCACGCGTCAAGTGGGCGACCAGCCCCAACGCGTGGGCGAGCCCTCAGAGGCCAAGAGGGCCCCACGCGTCAGCGGGCGACTGTGCCTCGGCACGGGCGAGCCCCTCTCAAGACCGGTGAGGTCCCACGCGTCAAAGTGGGGCCAGCTGTAGGGAGGCGTTGCGGAAGGAGTCTTGGCGAAGGCTCTTCCTGCTGCGAAGGACGGCGCATTATCGACATCACGCGTGGATAGACGGTGAAGAAATGATTACGCTTCTGATGACCGGCGGTCCGAAGCGGTACACACTGTATGTGTGCGGATTGACCTAAAAGAGAGGTTTGCTTAAGATGGCCGCCTGCGTCGGGAGGAGGCGGGGCCGGGCCCCGCCTCAGCCTCACCGGCAGGTGTCAGGCTTGGGTCGAGGCCACTCATGAGCACGCTGAGAGGCGGCGCCGCTCGGCGTGGCAAAGAAGACGTTGCGTCTCTCTGTCGTGTCTCGCGTGTCTTGTCGATGTCTTGAAATCTTGTCTTTGCCTACCCTCGGCTCTCCGCCAGTTCAAGGCTTGTATAAGAGGAGCGGAGAGAGGAGGAGAATGCGTGCGTTTGAGCACACGGTTCACAAGCATTACAGAACCACATTCCATTCAACCACAACAAGAAAAGAGCTAAGACTCGGCGGGGAGTAGGGACTATTACCCGCAGGGTCCGAACACAGGTAATCTCGTGAGTCGCTTCTTTCAAGGCCCCACGCCAAATCGAACTGAGCACGGCTGACACTACAACACGGATAGGGATTGCAGGGCGTTTAATTATCATGGCATTTATCTTAAATGCCACCGGATAAAAAAATCACGGCATTTATTTTAATTTGGGGGCGCATACATACCAGGCAAAGATAAAGCGCCAGGTTAGGCTTTTACATGGCACAAAATAATCGCCGATGAATCATTCATGTAAAAGGGCAAATATAAATGCCTAGCTAGACATTCCACGGCACTTACCTTATGCCGATTTAAATAAGAAAGGAAGGCATAAAGATTTCGCCGTGGTTGCTCAAGCATGGCATCAATAAATGCCGAAAGCTGCAAATGCCAGGTTATGGAGTATTTTAGGCGGGGAGGGAAAATTTAGGCGGGAGGAACCAAGCAGGCGGCAAGGCATACTGAAAAACTACAGCCAAATATCTCCTCCTCCTCGCGCTGCCTCCTCTCTCCCCCCTCGCGTCCTCCCCATTCTCCACCGCCGCCTCCTCCCTCCCCGTCCCACACCTCCACCCATCCGCGGCGCCGCCTTCCTCCGCCTCTTCCCCCACCAGCGCTGCCGCCTCCCTCTACCTCACCGGATCCGGTGAATATGGAGCCGCGCCTCACCGTCTCCGCGGCGGCTTGCCGCTGCCCGAGGTCGCCGACCTACTCGGGCGCCAGCCGAGCCACCGGCGCCTCCCCTACTCGCACCCACGGCCTCCTCCCCTCCCCGGCGTCCGCCGCCTCCTCGTCCTCCTTCTCCGCGCCGCCGCGGACGCCACGCGCCCTCCTCCGTCCGCTGCTACGCCTCTCCCCCAGCCGGCGCCTCCGCCTCCGCTTCCCTCGACCCGGACTTCGACAAGAAGGCCTTCCGCTACAACCTCGCCCGCAGCGGCAACTACAATATGGGCACCTTTTTTAAAAATTTTTGCAAGTTTTCATTTATGTTTCTTCTTATTGGAAACTGAGTTCTCATTTATGTTTAGCTACTGCTTTGCCTTTGTTCTTGCATGCAGATTTTCGCATAATAGTTTACATCGATTTTTTTTGGTAATAAGTGCCATCAAACCAAGCAGACACTTAGTTCACAACTACATGCTCACCTTCAAGCTAGATTACATGGTTACTTTTAGTTCATGATTTCGGAAATTCACATTTCCATCCCTTTTCTAATATATTATAGCAGTATGTAGTTCAGCTTATTTGCCCTTTTCGGTGTAAAATGCAGGCATTTGGTTGTTGTTGCTGAAATGAGAAAAAGAGAGAGTTCAGTTTCATGTTGTTTTACCTTCAGCCTCGTGGTCTTCTATACTTTGATTTTTTTTTTCTGCGAATTATAGTTTTGATTCCAAGAACCTGAACTATTTTTGTTCTGAAAATTTTGGTTTTTACATAGGAACTGAATTTTGGTCCTTCTATCTATCCTATTTTGTTCATGTTATAGCGCACTAAATTTGCAAGGTCTACGTCGATGCCTCCCTAAAATAGTGTATAGTGTTGTCTCTTCTTTCGTAATCCTTTTTTTGTCTTCCTTCTCCAGAGTCAAACCAGAAGACCTTGCATCCTTGAAAGAAAAGCTTGACCAAGAGGTATGCAAGTACTTGGTCCCATGTTATGTCTATCTCACATAGGCACATAACTGAAATTGTGAACAAGTGCATGCAATGTTTGATGTTGAATGCCTGTTATGTTAAATAATTAAAATGAGCAAATAAATGCGGGAAGTTATTTTATTATTCTTTGGGTAGAAAACTATTTTTTTTGTGAACTTCTACCCTGTTACAATGTCACATCTTTATAGGATCTGTGGAAAGATCTTTGTGACTTCATTTCAATGCTAGATTTAGTTCTGGCTGATACCTTTACAGAGTTACTGTCTTTGAATAAATTTTGCTAAAATACCACTAGAACTAGCTACGAGTTACTGTCTGGTAATGAAACAAGAGTTGCTGCTCCTGAAATGACACAAGCTATAAATCATGAGAAGGGAATAAGACCTGCCATTTCTAAAAATGGAGATCAGTCTATTCGTAATGGTAAAAAAAGTTTAGCAGCTAATAGACCAAGAGAAGGAAGGATCATTCACAACAATTTGCTGGTAATGTACTTTCAATGCATGTAATTACTATTCACTCTATTACTACAAATTTGGTAGTAATTGCTGTTTACTTTCAATTCATATAATTTTGCATGCTTCAAAATCTATTGATGAATTTCTAAAATCACTAGGGTAAGACTACAATAATGGCTCACAATTGCAATCATCGTCCTCTGATAATGGAATGCTTGTGGATGTCATGAATCAAAGGACTAGGAAGCTTGGAGAAAAACAAGATGGGGTATAAATTGATTTTATTTTATAACTGAAATTAGATGTGGAGACTGACTTTTAAAATATTGGTCTTCATTTTGTAGGATGGTAAGGAAGTTGCTTTGCGATCTCTAATTGGTTCTCAGATTGTTGCATATGGTAGATTGAGATGCACAAACAAAAAGGCTAAAGGCTTAGATGGATTGCTCTTAGGAGAATATTATGAAGTCTTAATTGATGATGTTTTACTGCCTCGAGTGCAAGGGCAGGCTACCAAGTTGGGTGCTGCTATTGGACGCTGCATTGCTTGGCCACTTCAAAATGTATGAACTTCACCTTATTGTTTAGCAAATTATATTAGTTGCGCATAACTTTTGCTTATGAATCTCATTGTATTGATAGGTTGTTCAAAAGGATGGATCACCATTGAATATGACCAGACGTGCAATAGGTAATCATTCTAGGATATGAATAACATGCAAAATAATTGTATTTGTGCAAGAAAAAATATTTACTCATCTTCCTGCTTTTTCTGTACTGTTGTAGATTTCCGCAAGTGATCGGATGCTGGATTAGACTTCACTAAAGGAAGGTGGTGTGGTGCTGTGAATTTTTTGGGACAGACAATATGCAACTCAAAGAAATTGACTTTATTTTGTATGGTTATGCCAAGTAGATGCCAGTTATATGATTAGTATGAGTTATTTTGTCTTTTGAAACCTGGACATTATTCACCGTGAAGGAAAGATACTATTGACCTTTGTGCAATATAAGTGATGGTTGGTAAATGAGTAGCAAATTTGATGCTTCTCTAACAAGTGTGTGCAATGATTAATGGATGTGATATCTTTCTCTGTTATATATCATATATTGCGTGTTCTCTTGAGACTTCTGAGATGTCATCATTTCGAGTGTTGAATTAATTCATGAATAAAGAATGGCAGTATGCATGGATGTGATGCATGTAAATTCATGATGAATTTGTGTAATGATTATTATTTTGGGCTGCTGCTTTATGGAATATTTTGTCTCATTTTCAATGAAATCTGCAAGGCAATGAAGATATTGGGTAGATTGAAACTGTGGGCCAGCTTTGCTAGGGCATGAAACATGTGCCAGCCCTGTCAATCGTGGCATAAAACATGTGCCTGCCCTGTCAACCATGGCATAAAACATGTGCTAGGTAAAGCGAACAGGGCATTTACTAAATGCCATCCTAAACTATCAGCGGCATCTGCTAAATGCCTTACTTAAGAATCCTCGGCGTTTACTGCTTGCCAGCTTTGTGTATCCACGGCACTTGTTAAACCGCCGTACCAGAGAATACCCGACGTTTAAATTTTGCCAGCATTGACTATCCAAGGCACTTATGGAACTGCCGTACTAGCAAATCCCCGGCGTTTGTTAAATGCCGGGGAAAGTCTACCACGGCATATACCATCTGCCATAGTTACTATACGCCGGGAAATAGTTTTCCCCGATGGCGTTTTTCTTGACGGCCAATAAGTGCCGAGAAAAACCTTTTGGGGGCGTTTAAGGTGTTAAGCTGGCATATATAAACGCCTTAACATGCTTACCATGGTGTAGTGTGATCGGCTAGCAGGATAGAAATCTGACTAGGGGTGTGATCCGCAGTGGTTGAGCGGAGAACACGCCGTCAGTGGCGCGCCAGGTAGGGGAGCGCTAGCATCGATTCGTGCTCTTGACTTCATCAATGGCGATCGGCGATCGCGATGGGCGAGAGGAGACGCTTGCCATAGCTGCCGCCGCGGCGTCGGGGCTGGCAATGGCGGTGGATCAAGGCGGCGGCCGTCCCGGTTGGCTAAGCGGCGCTGGTCTTGGAAGAGTGCACTCAAAGACAAAACCTCCATGTGGCTGTGGCCTGTTGGACAACTTCTTGGTTCGATGACCGGACTCCCGGTGGCGCCGTGGTGGCAACAGCCCGCTCACATAGATGCCGCCGTGGCGGTAGTGCAAGTCGCGAAGCGCGCGGAACCGTGTTTCGCTTCCTCCGCTCTTTGGCTCCTCCGCTTCTCCCACGGGTCTCTGGCGTGAGGGACCGGGTCGAACAAGCAAGCGAGAGCGACTCCACGAGGTTCGGCCGAGCGGTGTCTGGTAGGCGGGATCTCGGTCCCAGCAGAGGACCGCCATCTGCGACACGGAGAAGACTTGCGCGACAAGCTCCGCAGCGCACGACCGAAAGTCGCGACAGCGCCGACGCGCCGCCCGTGGGGACCAGGAGGTTCCCGCCTTTGCCTCCGCCAGAGAAGCGGCGCATCTTCAGCGCCGTCCGGACGGCGGGCACGGCGAGCGAAGGCGCGTCCAGAGCAGGAGGCTCCGGCGTCGGTTGCGCGCCTTTTCCAGGAGCTGCGCCGAGTCCGATGGCGGAGAGGTTCGGCCTACCCCATCGAGAAGTACGACGGCTCCACCAACCCCGCGAGTTCTTGCAGATTTACACTACGGTGATCTGGCCGGTGGAGGATCGGGAAGGTTCGCGAACTACTTTCCCTTGATCCTCACCGGCGTGAGCCCGCTCGTGGCTCATGAAACGCCTCCGGAGTCCATGGGGTCGTGGAAGGAGCTCTCGGAGCTCTTCATCACCAACTTCGAGGCACGTTCGAGCGGCCGGAGTCGAGGGCGACCTCCTGGCGTGGAAGCGAAGAAGGAGAGTCCAGATCTGAGGGGCTTGGTGAGGAGCAAGGAGAGGAGTGGCGGGGTGGCTTGGCCGGCATCGGCCCAGCGTGGCTTCCCGCCCCTTTCCCCGGCCAAGAAGCGGGCGGAGCGCCTCCTCCTCCTCCTCGGCTCCTCCTTCCTCAGGCGCGGCGGCGGTCATGGAGCTCGGCTCGCCCGGCTTTTTCCTCCTCTCTAGCGCCCGGCCCGGCGTGCGACAGGGGTCCCTCCGGTGGCGGGCGCGCGCTGCGTTCTAGCGGCGGCGCTCGGCGCGGCGTGGGCCATCCCATGGCCTCCTCCTCGAGCCCGGCGGCGGCGGCGTGCGGCGGCCTGCTGCCTCCTCCTCGTCTGCGGCCTTGGCAAGCGGTCCCCGACCTCCTCTTCGTCGCTGGCCGCGGCGGCGGCGGTGGCAGTGGGCTTCTCTGCGCTCCTGTCCTTCCAGAAGCCAAGGCGGCATGGAGCTCCCCGGCTCCTTCCTCTTCTCCAAAGACGGCGGCGGCGGCGGCGCCTTAACCTCCGGCGGCGGAGACCCCATCCTGCTGCTCCCCTCTCAAGCGGCAAGAAGCGGCGGCTTGAGAGCTTCCTCTGGCCTCTCCAAAGCTCAAAGAATGGCGCCGGCGTCTCTCTGCGCTTCTCCTTCTCCGGCCTTGGCCGGTGGCGTGGGTGCCAGCGGCGGCAGCAGCAGCAGCGGTCGAGCAGTGGCGTGAGGCTGCTCCCTCTGCCCTTCTCCCGTCGATGGTGCGCGGCGTCACCTCTCCTCTAGCAGCAGCCCGGCGGCATGGGGACGGCTCCCCCCACGCTGTCTCCTCTCCCTCTCCAGTGGGCGGCGCGCCGAACTCCTCCCTCGGCGCCCTCCAGGTCTCCTCCTGCAGCGGCGGCGCTAAGGTTCTCCCCAAGCAGCAACCGGTGGCTGCTTGGGAGCTCCACTCGGCCTACTCCTCCAGCCGGGCGGTGTGGAGTCTCTCCACGGCGGCTCCTCCTCCGGCAGCAGCAGACGGCAGCGGCGTCGGGCTCGTGGCAGCTCTCCCTCGGCGGCTCCCCCACGAGCCCTGCGATGGCGACGGCGTGGGCGCCGTTTTCTTTCTCCAGAAGCCTGCAGCTCGGGGGCTTCCCTCCAGGCCTCCCTCTAGCAGCGCGCCGACGGCGCGGGGCTGGCTCCCTCAGCTCCCTCGTCCTCTCCGGCTGGTCGACGGCGGCACGTGACGCATCCCCCCGCTGCTCTCCTCCTCTCTGGCGGCTGGCCGGCGGCGCGCGGGGGTGCATCCTTGCGGCCTCCTCCTTCTCCAAGCGATGGCGGTGGCTTGGTGTCCCTTCCCACGGCTCCTCCGGTGGCTGGCGGCGTGGGTGGCAGGGCGTCTTGTGGCGGCGCTGACGGGGTCCCTCCGGCGGCGGCGTGCCCAGCAGCAAGCAGGACCCTCAGCGCCCCTCCTCTCCAGCGCGTGGAGGCAGCGGGCCTTCCTCCGGCCTCTTCGTCCAGTGGCTGGGAGCTGCGGGCCGTCCAGCAGCCGGCAGCGTGGGGCTCCTCCAGCGCCCTCTCCTTCCCAGCGAACAGGCGGCGCTGTGGAGCTGCCCCCGAGCTCCTTCAGCTCCTCTTCAGTGGCGACCTGAGCTTCCTCGGCCGGCCGGCGTCGTGGGCAGCCTCTTCCAGCGTTTCTCCTCTCCAGCCGGCGGCCGGAGGCACGAGGACCCTCCTCCCGTGGTTTCTCTTCCCCGGCAAGCGCGGCGTGGAGCTTCTCCCATTCAGCGGGAGCCGGCGGGGCACCTTCCGCTCTCCTCTTGATGGCCTTGTGGCTGGCAGGCTCTGCCCATGCCTGGACCTCCTCCTTCGGCCTCTTCTCCGGCGAACCGGCGCCGTGGCGGCTGGCGATGTGGAGCTCCTCTTCTCGGCGATGCCGTGGAGCTCCCCGGCCCCTCTCCTCTAGCGATGGTCGTGGCGCCAGCGGCGGCTGGGCGGCGGCGGCGGGGGCTGCTCGCCAGCGCTCCTCCCGTCCAATGGCGCCGTGGCGCTCCTCCTAAATCGGCGTCAAGCTCGACGGCCGCGCCCACGGTTCCTTTGTGGTGCCCATGGCGATGGCGGCGTCGTGGTGGATGGTATGCAAGATTATCACGTAGCATGTGAAGCGCTCCTGTTCAATTTTTGACAGCATCAAGTTCAGAAACGAAGAAGATTCGGTCGGGGCCTTCAGGAGAAGGCTTTCGCGACCGTCCGTCGCAGCCCCCGATTTTGGTGGGGACGACGATGCGGCTGCCTCGGCCTCCGGTTCAGGGAGGGAGTAGCGTCAGTTATGTTTCGGTCGGGGCTTTCGAAAGAAGGCTTCCGCGGCCATCCGTCGCAGCCCCCAAGCATGGTGGGGATGATGTCATTGCTACCTCGGTCTCCGGTTCAGGGAGGGAAGGTGGAACAACTGCTGAGGCGGTTAAGGTGGAAACGCCAGGCCGGGCGGAGTACATCGGAAGGCTTGGCTTGCCACCCTGCTGGCGGGAAGGTCTGCGGCTGTCGGGTCCGAGCGATCCTGCGGGTCCAAGTGGTCCTCGACGACGGTGCGTCAGCCGGGAGGTACGAGCGAAAGGCCAAGCTCTACATCTGAGATTCCTCTGCAGTGCATCGCTCGAGAAGAGGGGAGCAATCGCTCTCTGATATCCTAGGAGGCACGAGCGGGAACCAGCTTGTTCGGTCAGCCTGCTGCCCTCCAGGATGCCTGCGCGTTGGTGAGGGTGCTAGGTGTGCCGAGGGCAAGCCAAGCAACTCCGACGACCAGCCCGGGCTCTGTAAAACCACTCTGTCCGTCGCAGCCCCCGGTTCCGGTGGGGACGACGATGTGCCTGCTTCGGCCTCCGGTTTAGGGAAGGAGCAGCTTCGGTTATGCTTCGGTCGGAGCCGTCGAAAGAAGGCTTCCGCGACCGTTCGTCGCAGCCCCCGACCCTGGTGGGGACGAAGATGCGACTGCCTCGGCCTCCGGTTCAGGGAGGAGGCAGCTCTACGACGTATCAAGTCATCTGCAGTATAAAGATAAGTTATGCCTCTCTGTGGGCATTTGCTTTTCGCCTTAAGTTCTGTGAGCTGAATACTTGGACGCTCGTGGCGCGAACGTAGGCGTGTCGCCGAGTGGCGTGTCGCCGAGCCGTAGACTTGTGCGCTCGTGGCGCTGGCGTAGGCGTGTAGCCAAGTGGCTTGTCGCCGAGCAGTAGATTTGAAGCTCTAGGCGTGCGGTCGTACCGGGCACTCGTGGCGCGCGATGGCGTACAGCCGAGCTGAATACTTGGGCGCTCGTGGCGCGGGCGTAGGCGTGTCGCTGAGTAGCGGAAGTAGTCATTCAGATCTCGATCAACACCGAGTGGCGCACGTCGTGGTCGGCGACGAACAGCACGTGCTCGCCGAGGTCTTGCCCGTGGTCGTCGGAGTTGGCTGTAGTCGTAAATGATCTCCATGCGGTTGGTGTAGCTTGACGAAAGTCGATGAAAGTCCTCGCTGATCTTCAACGTCCCACAAGATGTGGCACGATCAATCCTCACGCCGTAGCCGGTACCGACGAGCTTTACGAGCTCACCGAGATTCGCGACCTCTCTACGCAGGCTGTCTTCAAAAAGACGCCACGGTCGCATCCGAAGTCGGATTCAGGCGTTCTTAGATTCGTTGGAAAGATAACGAGATAAGCTTTGCAACGCATCTTATATCACCCCGAAACTCCTTCTGAGTCAACAGGAAATCACGATACAAGTTCCGTCCAGAATCTGAATGGGAACAGATCGTATCCTCTTCTCATGTTCGTCTCTTGGTTGATGAAGCCGGCGTCGCACGATGGACGTCGAGTCCGAGTGATTTGCTGCTGATGACGGTCACCATCCGAGATTAGTTCTCCATCGGGACCTCACCGTATCCGAGTCGGGAATTAAGCCCCCGGCGCACTACTCGTCGGTAGGCGGCGGTGACGTTCCCCAACACGACCGGGAGTCCGAGTGAAGCGCTGTTGAATTCCATCCCAGATCGGATCTTGTCCGAATCCGAAAAGGCGTTGTTGAAGTCCTTGGTTGAGTTCTCACCGTATCCGAGTCAAGAATTGAGCCCCGGCACACCACTCGGAGCGATGGCGCGGCGTTTCTCGAACCAAACGGGAGTCCAGACGAAGCGATGTCGATGTTCTCCTCAGACTAGATCAGATCCAAGTCCGGAAGAAGTGTTGGTCGTCGATTGTTTGGAGAAGCTCCTTGCTGATCCTTGATGTCCTTGGAGGTGTACCACGGCCTATCCGCATGCCGCATCCTCCGCAGGTGGGTTTTACGAGCTTGCTGAGATTCGCTATCTTCACGTGCAGCCTGCCTTCAAACGGATGTCCCGGACGCATCCGAACTCGGTTTTGGGCGTTCTTGGGCTTCACGGAAAACTGACGAAATTATCTTTCCAACGCATCCAGTCTCATCCCAAAATTCCATTTGGATCAACGGGAATTGAAGAAACAAGATGACGTCCAGAATCTGTCTTCGAGCCGTCGCCGAATCCGAGTCGGGAATTGAGCTGTTGGCGTACTACTCATGAGTAGATGGACGTAGCGATCCCCAACCCGAGCGGGAGGCATTGTTGTAGTTCTCCCCAGATTGGATCTAATCCAAATCAGGGAAGTGGAGTTCGCCGAAGTCGTTGATGACGCAGTCGACTCCGGGGGCGGAGACGACGGCGACACCGTTGATCGATGCCATCGAGCTTGACGAAGATGATCTTGACGCTGCCCCTACCTGGCGTGCCAACTGTCGACTGGTAGCTAACTGAGGGGTACCGTCGGCAATGATTATATATGGGGCGGTGCGCGCAAGATCTAAACTCGATGGTAGCACAAGACAAGGATTTATACAGGTTCAGGCCCTCATGGCGGAGGTAATACCCTACGTCCTGTGCTCTGGGATTATATGGGGTATATGTGTACAAGATGATCAACCTGCGAGATGATCAAGCTGTAGATCAGTATGCCGAACTAGGGGCTCCCTGCCCGCCTTATATAGTGGGGGGCAGGGTTACAAGATAGAGTCCTGGTCGGTTACGAGGTAGGAGTCCTATCTTTATCCTCTAGTAGTTATCCGAGATTACAAGTATATCCTCCCTATTAATTAGGGATAGGCTTCTATCTTTATGTTCTTTCTTGCCGGTCAAGCCTTTTAGAATCCGAGTGGTACCCATCCTCATCCACCGACTTGGTCCATCCCTTGTCGGGTGGTCTTTTAGGCCCACCGTGTGGATACCCGGGGTCTATGTTATCCACAGTCTGTTAGAAAACATACATTGAAAGTCGGTAGCGAAAAAAAAAGTACTTAAAGTGATGGCCCTTTGTTGCAAAGGCTAACGCTTGAACTTGCGGTCGGGCGAGGCGAGGCGAGACGGAAGGCGGGTTCTAGCCCGTGTGTGTGCCTTTCGATGCAGGCAATGCGCCAACGACGGCACCAAATGACTAGACCACTTTGGTGAGCTCTCGCCACGCAACGATCAAGGTCGGTTCGCCGAGAGGCCATAAGGGTTGAAATAACCAGATGCCTAAGGAAAAAGCGCTCACTTTCAGCAGAACGTTCTGTCTAAAGCTTTTGGCGATCTGTTGCCTAGCCCGTGTGTTGCCAGCGTTGGTCTTGCACGACTGTTGTTTGTGTTCCTAACCTGACGGCCCCTTGACGGTAAGAGGGGCGCCTAACATTCGATGTCGAGAAAGGGAGGGTGGTCGGGGCCGTGTCCGCACGCGATGCATCGAGCGGCATGCTCATAAGCTGCTGCTGGCCTATGACCACCCCGGAAACCTGCGACCTTAAACCGCCGCGGTGTTTTGGTCGGTCCCAAGAGACCGCAAGGCGTAAGTCCCGAAAGGTGAAGGAAAGCGACATAGTGACACCCATCGGCAACACCTTGTGGCGGTGCTCCTCCTGTAATTTTAGTTTATTCTTTACGTGCAAAAGTGTGATATAACCCCCAAAGTGCGAGAGGTGATCTGTTTGAATGCGGTGAATCGCCCGAGCAAGGCGCTCGGCGGGCTCGGAGTTACCGGCTGAAGTGGAAGACCGGTAGCGGCACGCTGGCAGATTAGCCCACCTGGGTGCATCAGAGCATCGGCAATGCGTCGAGCTCGCTTGTTTCGAGGCGGGCAGAGGGCTCTGTCGGTACATAAGGTGCAGGGGTGTCCTCTCCACCTCCTCGAAGCGGGCGGGCGGCGCGCAAAAATCCGCCGCAGCGTGGGTTCCGGTGAGCCCGTTGCGGCGGAGCTCAGCGATCTTGACATCACCTCGGCTCGGCCGAGTCGTCGGCGAGACCCCGGTGGCAAGGGATTCGCGGGACCCTCGGGAGGTCAAGGTCGTCGCGGCGCTGGAGTCCTCCACATCTGACCATTGGCGGTGCGATCCTTCCAGTTGGACTTGGCCGTGACTGGAGGAAAAGCGGCGGCGTTGCGGGCGTAAAGTAGCGACTTCAATAGCTCCGCTCGGCGCGTCCTCGCATGCGGCATGAAGAGCGGCGCAGAGGCGGGAGGCTTGGCATCGCCCCCACGAACATCTCGCATAGGTGGGCGAAGATGGTGGCGCCACGGCAATTGGGGGAAGGTGCGTCGCCTATATCTCGTAGAAGGCGAGCACCCCCAAGAAGAACTCCGAGTATGGCGGGACGAGCCCCGCCAGCATCGCCCAGGTGAAGGTCACGATCTCCCCGTTGCGGGGGCTTGGTGCTATGGTGCCGGCGCGGAACCGGACGGAGGTGGGCGGCACGAACCCTTGGAGCCGCGTCACCACATCCTCGTCGACAGCGGAGGCAGGCAGAGCTGGCCCAGGCGATGGCGCGTCCCCGCGGCGACCCTTGCTGCGTTTGGGCGCCATGGAAAACGGTGGAAGAGTTGGCGAAAAAGAAAGCGACAGCGGCAAAGAAGGCTCTGTGGCAGCGGTGAAGAAGGTGAACGGCAGTTTGAGGACTTAGCGTGTGGAAGGATTAGCCGCGGCGCCAAGGGAAGTATTTATAAGTAAGGAGCGCGAGTGCAGCGGCAGATTCCGTCCCCAGCGGCACCATCGTGCCCCCAGCGGCCGGTTTCATCATGGTGGCGCACGGTTCCCCAAGAAAGATCGTGCACAGGTGGAGAATCAGGCGTACGGCCGCCGCAGGAGGTAGGCCCCCCACGATTCGTCTCCCGCCACACGAGAAGTGGAAAAAGTGTCTGCGCCACGGTTCGCGTATCATGGTGGACCCGGGGGCTACTGTCGGTGTAATAAATACCGGGGTGCGAAGAGTCCTAAGAAGATCAAGAGGGCCCCACGCGTCCGTGGGCGGCCGAGCCCCCAGTGGCGTGGGCGGGCCACTCAGAGGCCGAGAGGGCCCCACGCGTCGGGCGGCCAGCCCCAGCGTGGCGAGCCCCTCAGAGGCCAAGAGGGCCCCAGCGCGTCGGTGGCGGCGCGGCCCAGCCCATGGCGTGGGCGAGCCTCTCGGGAGGCCACGAGGGCCCCACGCGTCGGTGGGGACCGGGCCCCCAGCGTGGGCGAGCCCTCGGGAGGCCAAGAGGGCCCCAGCGCGTCAGGCGGCGACCAGGCCCAGGCGTGGGCGAGCCCCTCTCAAGACCGGTGAGGTCCCCGCGTCGGTGGGGCCAGCGGCGAGGCGTTGCGGAAGGAGTCTTCGGGCGAAGGCTCTCCCTGCTGCGAAGGACGACGGCGCATTGTCTGACATCACGCGTGGATAGGCGGTGAAGAAATGATTACGCTATAGTGACCGGCGGTCTGGCGGTACATCCTTTGCATACCAAGGATTGACCGGCAGAGAGAGGGTTTGCTTAAGATGGCCGCCCTCGTCAGGAGGAGCAGGCTGGGCCCCGCCGGCAGTCTCACCGGTGTGTGTCAAGGGTCGAGGCCACTTGCGAGCACGCGAGAGCAGCGCCGCTTCAGCCTTGAAAGCAGCGGCGTGTTTTCGTCTCTCTGTCGTGTCTCGCGTGTCTTGTCGATTGTCTTGAAATCTTGTCTTGCCTACCCTCGGCTCTCCGCCGATTCAAGGCTTGTATAAGAAGCGCGAGAGAGAGAGGAGGGGAATGCGTTACATTTTGAGCACACGGTTCACAAGCATTCTGTAACCACATTCCATTCAACCACAACAAGAAAAGAGCTAAGGCTCGGCAGGAGTAGGACTATTATCCGCATGGGGTCGAACACAGGTAATCTCGTGAGTCGCTCCTTCTGCGCCCCACGCTCAAATCGAATCGAAGCACGGTGATCGGCTAGCAGGATAGAAATCTGACTAGGGGTGTGATCCGCAGTGGTTGAGCGGAGAACACGCCGTCAATTCCGTTGCCCTATCCACAGCCGAAGCTGAATATATTGCCACAGGACATTGTTGTGCTCAGCTACTTTGGATGAGGCAAACCTTGAGAGATTCTGGCCTTAAACTCAACCACATTCCACTCTTGTGTGACAATGAGAGTGCCATAAAAATAGCCAACAATCCTATTCAGCACTCCCGAACCAAACATATCGATATTCGCCACCACTTCTTAAGAGACCATTCAACCAAAGGTGATATCGATATTACCCATGTGAGAACCGAAAATCAACTAGTTGATATTTTCACCAAACCCCTTGATGAGACAAAATTCTGCGAGTTGCGAAGTGAATTGAATATCCTTGACTCTCGGAATGTTGCTTGACCTATTGCACACATTGTTTAGTGATTGAAAAGGTCTTCTAAATCATGCCATCTATTTTACTATAGCTATATAGGATTATATGTAAGATAAATTGATTGATTTGGTTCTTCGGATATTCATATCCTATTTATTCGCGGATGACCTTAGTTTGATTGATTGATATGCTTACAGGTCATTCTTGGATAAATTCATTTCTTAGAGCTCCCCTCTATCCTCCAGGAGCAATCTCATCTATTCTCGAGGAGTCTGGAGTCCAAAACTTTCAAATCCAGCAAGAGGGGGATCGGATGTTCCGCTCGGCATCGGAACTTCCGATGGCATCGAAGAGGGTTACATCCGGATGTTAAACAGCGTCGAACTTCGGTGGCGTCGGCGAGATCCGTCGGATGTTCCGTCGGAACTTCCGTCGGATGTTCCAACGCGGCCCAGTTTTGTCTCCTATTTAACTTTTTACCGCGTGGGTCCCTGTTCTTTTTAACTCCATGGGCTTTTACCCTAGCTTTTACCTCCCCTTCTCTCTCTCCTCTTGGGCGGCGACAGAACTTCCGGTAGCAGCGGATCCTCCGGCGGCGGCGGAACTTCCGGCCGCGGCGGTCTGTACGGCGGCGGATCTTGCGACCTGCTGCCTCTCCACTGCCTTCGCCTCCTCCCTGCCCGTCTCTCTCCTCCTCCATTGAAGGTAAAAGCTCCCAATCTTGAAAACTCCTAGAACGTGCAATGTGCGTCGTTTTGATTCGATTTCGGGGCTGAATATGCTTCTATATTGTTCATAGAAGCATTCCCTACCTATTACTGCCTCGGATTCGTCGTTTTGATGCGAGATGTGAAAGATCTCGTTTAGGGCACGTGATGTACACCGTCTGATGTTCCGACCCCGGTCGGATGTTAAACACGGGTACTCCTTGACTCTGATTGGATTTTGCGCATTCTCGTTCAATTCTCTCAATTCTTGATTCCTTCATATATATCATGCAGATGTCTTCTTCCAAGCAGCAAAGAACCTCAAGTTCAACTGTCGCTCGTCCCTCAGCCAAGCCCAATGAGGATCCTTCGTTGTTCCATGAGCGATTGGCTCAGTGGAAGCGGGTAAATATCCGTGATCCCATTGGTCCTTTGATGATCAAGAAGACAACAAGGACATTTGGTCCTAATGTCACTCCGAAGATCCTCGGCTATTATGTAGCGGATGTTAAGGAGATTCAACTCCGCAGGATTTATGATCCTTTGAAGTATGAGAAGGAAGAAGGGACCGACGAAAGATTCTGCAACTTCTTTCATCAAGATTTCTTTGATGTTGCTTTTGTGAAGAAGAAGAATCATGTGATGCGCATGCAGATCCTTTGAAGTATGAGAGGGAAGAAGGGACCGATGAAAGATTCTGGAACTTCTTTCATCAAGATTTCTTTGATGTTGCTTTTGTGAAGAAGAAGAATCATGTGATGCGCATGCAAATCATTGATTGGGAAGGCATGGCACTGTCAAACAACCCAGTCATTAATGAGGTCATTTCTGCTTATGACACCATGGGGTTGACTGATATCTTGAGCTTCCAGCATGATTGGAACGATGAAGTTATCTGCCAATTCTATGCTTCATTGTACTTTGCTGGGGTGCCCTTGGCGACTTCTTCTGGTTCATGTGCGACGGAGTCTGGTACAACTTCTCGAAGAGGGAGTCTGGCCAGCATCTAAAGCTATCCACTAGAGGCAACATGGAGGAGCTTCATGATGTGGATGCCCTGAAGAATCAAGACTTGAAATTCTTGTATAATGGGCCTATTCCCACTAAGGCAGGAGCTACTGAAACCATGAAGCCCTTCTATCAAGTGCTCAACCGCATCCTTTGCAAGACTCTTTGTCCCAAAGAAGGTGACGTTTCTCGTGTTCTCTTCTATTCTCGCAACCTTCTGATGAAGATTGGTCTGTGTGAGCGTCCTTTTGATATTCTGGATTTCATCTGGTGTGAGATCAAGATCAGTGCTGGTGATTCAAAGAGAAGTTGTCCTTATGCTCCTTATCGGATGAGCATGATCATTCGTGTGACTGGTCTCAAGTTTGTGCTGGATGTGAAGCACACCCCCTACCTTGTGACCACCCGTGGACTGGCTTCCCCTGGCGGGACTTTTGCGACTCTACCCAGGAGGGGTTCGGCTACTCGTGATAGCGCGGGGCCTTCTTCTGCTCCTATAGCGCAGGCCCATCGTCAGCTCGGTCCAGTCCATCATCTTCTGGAGGCTCTATCAAGAAGATGCTGAAATCTATCTTCTGCATGTGCCGCAAGACAAATGATCGGGTTCAAGAATCCATTGTGCATCTTCGCGACAACCGAAAGCAGATTCAAGACATCAAGAAGCATCTTGGTATGCCTCTTTCTTCTGATGATTCGGCCTCCTCCTACTCCACCATTAACACATATACTCGAGGACTGTTTGGGATTCCTCCTTCCGGTGGCGGCAACAACAACGACGATGATGATGAGGTCACCGGTGGAGGTGGTGGTGTCTTGGTGGTCGGGTGGCGGCGGCGGCGATCGAGTGGATTGAGTGATCCAGTTTGTTTTTCTCTTTTTGGCGTCTTCATGCCAAAGGGGGAGAAATGTTCTGGGGGAGAAATTTTATCTCTGTTCTACTCCTTGTTTCCTTGTTTGAAACTTGAATGCTTAAGTGTGTGAAAAACTATGTTTTAAACTCAATATTTATGTGGTACGCTATGGCTGTAAGACTTTAATTATTTTGTGATGATGATGTAATGGTGAATTGCTAGCTATTTAAGTTCTTTCGTATTGTGTGATATATCCTGTCATATTGCATCTAAATTCAAATTTGCCAAGGATATAGGAGGAACTCTTGATGTTATTATTGCCATAGTTTCAGGGGGAGCTCTTTCATATATTCTTATTCATAATTTGTTTTTAAGCTATAATTGTTGTCATCAATACACCAAAAAGGGGGAGATTGAAAGTGCATCTAGACCCCTAAGTGATTTTGGTGATTAATGAGTAACAATTATAGAGCTAATACTTCTATTGGAGAATTGTACGAGATGTTATCTGAGTTAATTTCATGAGGTACATGTTTACATGTGATGGTGTATCCCTCAAAAGTGGATATATTGCAAGAAGGCATCAAGACTAGTTTTTAAGTGTAAATCTTTATTTATTGAGTCCTAGGGATGCCGTACTATAAAGAGGGATGAAATGGAGAAGCTTATAAATGTTCCTAAGTGCTCAAAATAGGTATCTCGAAGTTCATGTGAATTTTCCACTCAAAATACACCTCATACAGAAGCTATATCATCAGAACATCCGACGAGGGTCGGAACATCCGATGGTAATCCGACCGCGCGCTTTTTCCGCCATCCGATAAAGGGTCCATCGAAACTTCCATCGGAACATCCGGCGGGATCGAACATCCGATCTTGGGATTAACTGCGGCAACGGCTAGTTTTCGGGATTCCCTATTTAAAGCCGTCTCTAATACCTTCCAAAGGTTACTGACAATGTTTACTCACTCTGATTGAAACTTGATTTGAGCCTAATTCATATTCTCCATCATCTCTCTCAAGAACCCTAGCCTTTATCTCTCTCTTGTTCATCTTGTGAGATCCAGATCTAGAGAGATCAAGGCAACCCAAGTGCTCCACAAATTAGAGATCAAATTTTGAGCACTTAGCGATTCCTACTTTCTTCATCGCATTTGTTACTCTTGGAGGTTTGAAGGGCTCCTAGACGGCTAAGTGTCGCCGGTGAGTCGCCGATCTTTGTGTGGCGTGCCTCGGAGTTTGTGAAGGTCTTGAATCTACCTCCGCAAGGAAAAGGATTCAACTAGTGATCGCGGTGAGTGCTTTGTGCTTCGCTGGTAAGGGGATTAGGGTCTTGGTGATCCGGGCTTTATGCCTTCCCTAACGGTGAGTAGGATCTCCCTTCAAAGATCCGAACATCCGTAAACAAAAATCACCGTGTTTTTGTCTTGATCTTGTTTTGGTGTCTTTATTACTTGTGTTGGCCAGTTCTGAGTATTTTTTGATAGGTCTAACCTTGGTTTTGCGAGAAAATAGATTTTACTGCAGGTTTTCGACAATTCCAAAATACCCAGGATCGGAACATCCGACGCCCATCGGAATATCCGACCCAGATCAGAACATCCGACGGAGGGGTTACTGTATCACGTCGGAACATCCGATCCCCATCGGAACAACCGACCGACTGGTCACTGTTTAAGTTGTTTTAATTCCGCAATTTTGTTTATACGCCTATTCACCCCCCTCTAGGCGGCATAGCGATCCTTTCAACCCTGGAAGAAGCTAGGGTTTCCCCTAGCAGCAGCAACCGTTGCCGTCCCCGCCAGCCGCCGTCGACACCGCCGCCGGGCCTCCTCGGCGCTGTCCGCCAGCGCCTCCTCGTATTCTTCCCTTGTTGCCTCCTCTCCGATCCGGCGCGTAGATGCGGAGGCGCAGATGGAGCGCGCTTCGCCGCGGCCACCTCTAGATCCTTCGCTACGGCGGTGGCGACCCCCTCCTTCTCCTCCTCCCCCAACAGCTTTTGGCGTCTTGCCGTGGCCGGTCTTGGCGGTGAGGCAGGATCTGGCGAGGGCAACAGCAGTGTTACCGGATCCGGAGGGGGGCAGCCTTGTACGGCGGCGGCGACCCTCCTTCACGCTTCTCTGGTGGCCGACGGCCTTCAGCGTCTTGTGATGGCTAGGCGGCATGGCGTGGTGGCGGTTCCTCTGAGGAGGCGGCTGTTGGCGCCCGGCCCGGCGGCGCGCCGGTTTTGGGCCAGCCACGCCCTTTTGGGCTGGTGTTGGTGTCACCTTCGTTCCCTCGTTGAAGCCATCACCTTTCGGACATTCCCCTACTCTGGGTGAAATCCCTAGCGGTTTTGTGACGGCGGCGGGTCCTGCTCGTGTTTACCGTTCTTGCGCTATGGGTTTCCGCTGAGTCTGATGCTAAAGGAGTTGCTCGACGTTGTGTGACTGTTGGTGGCGTTTATCTTCACCCTCCCCCGTATGCCTCTCCCCCGTTTGGCCTTTGGCCTGGGTGGCAGCGGTGGGGCTTCATTCCTTCTTTCTCTTCTGTAGGCGGTGTTCCCGGCGATGGCCGAATGTGTGTCTTGTTTTGCCCAGGGTTGGTAGGCAGCGACGGTGTGTTGACACCCAAATTTGGCAGAAAATCGAATATTCAGAAAAGGGCCGAATATGTTGGAATTATTGGGCTGGATCGGAAATGGGCTTTATCGGTAAAGAAAAGATATGTTGAGGATACCAATGGTTACAAGACTTCGGAAGAAATACGATCTGATCGGAAGAGTGACGCGGTATCGACTTTGTAATGCTATAAATAGGACCTTAGGCCTCGAGAAATATACATCTAAGACATCAAACACAAAACACTTTTCTCGAATCCGATCGACCTCGTCGAAAGGCTTCAACTCGCAGGTAGAGCTATCTCGATGGGATAATCGATTCTCTCCTTGTAACCCGTATGTAGGGATGAAACGGATCGGATACGGATCGGAAACCACTCATATTGTATTTGATCCATTTAGTTTGATCGGATATGGATTCGGATACGGATAGTACCGGATACAAATACGGATACGAATAATATCGGATACAAATACGGATCGGACGCGGATACTCTCTCGGATAATACGCAAAAACATATACTAAAGAAATAAGTATATCCAAATACATATAGTTATCTCTTTGTGACTTAACTTTATGGCCCATAGTCATGAAAATGATTGTGTGTAAGTATCATACCCGATAAAGCAAAAAAATATAAAATCACATGCATCTAGTTGTTATATGTGTTAGTCATTCATCCTATAGAAATATAATAGAGATAGTTTATAGATGGATTTAGCTAATCGGATAATATCCATCGGATATTATCCAATAAAAGCTCGGATAATATCCATCGGATATTATTTGTATCCGTACCGTATCCGCCTTGTCGGATTCGGATATCCATAAAATTATCCAGCTCAATATTTTCGGATATTATTATGCCTCGGTCGGTCGGACGGTCGGAAATTATCCGTACCATTTTCATCCCTACCCGTATGCATGGCTGCATCGTCTTGATCTCATGTATACAAACCATGTTAAACTGCCTCGGGATTTACCGATCTTTAACATGTTCTCACATATTGCACTGTCTCGATTCAATCGATCTGTAATGTGTGTTTATCCTGCAATGCCAATTATCATGTACTTTGTATGCCTTTTTCTGAATCCGATATATGTGACTGTCTCGTTTAATCGATCTTGCGTATGCCTCGTTTAGGATGTTTGCGTGTATAAGTGTTTGCCGATCAGCATTGCATCTATTGGTTTTAGCCCTTTAAATCGGTTTATTGGTTTACATCTTGAATTAGATCTTGATACTGTCTTGGCTTGACTAATCTATTCAATCTGTTTCTTGGTTTAATCTAATGCATTGATGCGAAGGTTTATTACTAATATTATATGAAAAATACCAAAAAGAAATAGAAGGATTAAATTTAAATGCTTATTCACATTTATCTGCTCTATCTGGCCTTAAGCCGATAGATTGTGTAATCGGATTATTCAAAGCCGATTACAAGTTGACCTGATCTGGCTATATCAAAAAGCTGATTAGGCTTATATTGCTAACAATTTTCTCCTTGTCAATTTTCAGGTCAAACCGACTGGCACGCTTGGTTTCTCGTTGCGACGCAATCACAGAATTGACGCTTCGGCATGTGTGTTCATAAAAGGTCAACTTTTTGTGTCAACACACTTTTTGGCACGCCCGGTGGGACCCCAAGAATCAGGATTGACAACATGACGCGTACCGATGTCGAGGCGGCGTTAGAAGCGCTCAAGCTTCGAGGCTGGCGGTGACGTTTAATGGCGAGCCCGGATCGAAAAAAAATCGAAGATAGGCTCGCGGAGATCCATGAGGAGAACAAGAAGAGAATGCTGACTGTCTATCGGGAAACCCATAGTGGCCAGATTTCAAAAACTTCTATTGGAGATCCGTTGCTCACGGGCGATTTTTCCGAAGTGATTAGAGATCAGATCAATAGCTCTGTTTACCGATCGATGTTGGACCAATCATCGATTTTAGGGCGAATCGTCCAGGAGGGGACTAGTGCTGCACTTCACAACATCATAACTGGACAAGCTCATCAAATGAATCGGAATATTCCGCAAGGGATGAATCAAGGAGGCCAGTATCCAGCTTACGCTCAGCCAGGGGCATCCCATGCTGGAACTTCCCAACTAAATCCTCCATTGACTATTAATCCAACTCCGATTCAGATGATACTGAATAATCAGGCTATGGTTCCGGTCCCAGATCCGGTCTATCATCCGATTAATCACGGGGTGAGTGAAAATCTAGAAGAGATGACTAAGAACCTCGTCTACAATATGACGAAACAGTGCGGATTCAACACTCCCAAGATTGTGCCGCACTATACTATGCCGTATCCATCAGCTTTCAATGAGACAGAGTATCCTCACAAGTATCGAGCTCCCGACTTCGCTAATGCCAAATTCAGCGGGAGCGACAACACCTCTACGCACGAACATATTGCAGGTTCCTTGCGCTGTGCGGAGAGGCTGCATCAAAGGATACTCTCAAATGTCGATTGTTCCCACTGTCGTTGTCAGGATCGGCATTTAACTGGTTCACATCGCTTCCTCCAAACAGTATTACTTCCTGGCCTGATCTGGAGAAGAAGTTTCATGAGTATTTTTATTCCGGAGAGAATGAAGCAAGGATTACCAATATCATGATGATCAAACAGAAATTTGGTGAATCAGTAAATGACTATTTACGTCGGTTCAGAGAGGTAAGGAACCGATGCTATAGCCTTTCACTGCCAGACAATGAGTTGGCGGAATTGGCTTTCAAGGGTCTTTTGCCCGTCAATCAGAAGAAGGTGGGCAACC
Source organism: Raddia guianensis (assembly GCA_036346415.1). Classification (NCBI taxonomy): domain Eukaryota; kingdom Viridiplantae; phylum Streptophyta; class Magnoliopsida; order Poales; family Poaceae; genus Raddia; species Raddia guianensis. The sequence continues at coordinate 21,603,611 of CM070539.1, read as the reverse complement.
AGGAGTTCGCCGATATTTCGCACCTGGCCCATAAAATTGCGCTCTACGAAAGCCGATTCTCCGATAATTCTTACCCTGGCCAGAAAGAGTATCGGAATAACAATAACAACAATAAAGGCAAAGATAAAGCGATTAATATTGTTGACACCGACGAGATCGAATAGTCCGATGATTACGATCTTTGAGGGCGTTGGTGATTATATTCTTTGAGTGGGTCAATAATAAAAAGGAGTTATTTGGGATGGATAAAGCCAAAAGCTCGAGAACAGCAAATACTCTTTTGATCGTCCAAGTGTGATCGGATTTTCGATCATTTCTTGCAAGAAAAAACAGATTAAACTAGCGGGGGCATGTTATTCCTCCTTTGGAAGAGTGAAGAAGCGGAAATCTTGCAAGTGGCACAACTCTTACTCGCATTCTACCAATGAGTGCAATGTATTCAAGCAGTTGTAGTGCGAAGCGATCGAGGCGGACAACCGATATCAAGGTAAAACTCACGAGATGAATCTGAGCCGTTCGATCGGTTTTGTTGGGATGGTCGACGCTAAGAGGAAAGCCGATAATCCGGAGGGCTCTAATCGATTTAAAGTACTTGTTGGATCTAAGAGGATCGTGGTGGAAGAGAAGCCAGAACTAAAATTCCGATCGTCAGGCCGACGTGGCGAAAGAACTGGTGGGTGGCGCGAGGTGAAGCACGGGCACGATCGTAATCCGATTGCCAAGCCAAGGCCAAAGCCAACCTTTGATCAGCTGATGGAAAAATATGATCGGATGGCTAAGGAAATGCCTCGCAGGAGCGTTAAATCGGACACCTCAGAAGCTGTTCAATGGGATTCAAATGATCAAGATTGGGAGATGAAACCTTTGGGATTGCCCTTTTTCGGTATTCTTTGGGAAGAGAGGATGTCATTGCCTACTCTGGAAAACTGTCCAATGAATCATGCCTTTATTCCTCCCAAGAGAACATCGGTAAAATATCGGCTGGTGTTCCCTAGTGAAAAAGCCGATAATGTTGCGATGAATAAAAATACCGATGTGCATCGGCCTCCCAAGGTGTCGTTGCCACAATGGTGCCCGAGTGGGATCACAAAATCTCAGAAGCGGCGCTTGCGTGGATGAAACCTGTTGAGATTAAGGAAGCTGAAGCCGAGAAGTTCAAGGATGCTCTGCTGGAGCAGGTAAAGCCGACTAAACCGGCTAGGGGCAAGCTAGAGTGGAGGCCCAAGTTGAGATCGGCCGTTATTATTGAAAAGGACTCCAATGAGGTCTCAATCTCCACCAATATGGTTTGCGTGCTGCCTCGGGAGTTCATGAATGATTATGAAGAAGTTGCTGCGGAGCTAGTGGTTGGAGCTGAGGACGCTATATTCAAGAAATGAGAGCATTCCCGATTACATTTGAAGCCATTATTTATCATGGGATACATGAATGGGAAGCCGATTTCCAGAATGATGGTGGACAGTGGAGCTACTGTAAACCTGATGCCATATTGTGTGCCGAAAAATCAAAAAATCTACAGAAGATTTGGTCAAGACCAATATGGTTTTGTGCGACTTTAATGGAAATCCGACCGAAGCAAAAGGAGTTCTGGTCGTGGAGCTCACTGTAGGGAGCAAGACAATCCCAACGGCTTTCTTCGTCATTGAAGGAAAAGGAAGCTATAATGTACTGTTGGGAAGGGACTGGATACACGCCAATTGCTGCATACCATCGACATTACATCAGATTCTGATTCAATGGATTGGCGAGCAGATAAAAGTGGTCAGAGGAGAGTCTCTAACCGCAGAAACCAATTGTGCCGAAATACACGATAATCTGGAGGCATTATCGGGAAAACCCTTGGAGGATTGCGATTTCCTCAGCGTGAGTAAGTTGGGGTTCAAACCAACAACACTAGAAGGATAATCGGTAACTCAAGGACACGAGGGTTTTTTATGGGAACCGCGGCTCTAGAGGATGGAATAGAGTTTAAGATGGGCCAGGGATTCATATCGGCTGATGAGCTTGAAAAAGTCGATATTGGAACCGATGGTAAAGAGAGGCCCACTTACATCAGTAAACAGTTGCCGCGGAAATATAAAGATCAGCTTATCCAGATACTCAAGGATTGGGTTGATTGTTTCGCTTGAGAATATCATGAGATGCCTGGTCTAGACCGATCCATAGTTGAGCACAAAATTAAGATGAAACCTGGGTTTCGGCCGGTAAAGCAGTCACCAAGGAAGATTAGTTGGAAAATCTATGATCAGGTAAAGGATGAAATTCAGAGGTTATTAGATGCAAAGTTTATTCGGCCATGCAAATATGCCGAGTGGATCTCAAATATTGTACCAGTCGGCAAAAAAGATTCCGATAAAATTCGGGTATGTATTGATTTTCGGGATTTGAATAAAGCAACGTACAAGGATGAATATCCAATGCCGATTGCCGATCGGTTGATTGACGCTGCCTTGGGCAATCGGATTATCAGCTTCTTGGATGAAAATGCTGGATACAATCAAATCTTTATGGCTGAATAAGATGTGAACAAGACTGCATTCAGGTGTCCTGGTGCTATCGGCTTATTTGAGTGGGTTGTAATGACTTTTGGGCTGATTAGTGCTGGGGCTACTTATCAAAGGGGGATGAACTTGATCTGCCATGACTTAATCGGTAAATTGGTTGAAATCTATATTGATGACGTGGTGATTAAATCTCAAGAGGAAGAATAACACTTGGCTGATATCATAACCGTGTTGGATCGGTTTTGGAAATATGGTATGAGGATGAATCCAAAGATGTGTGCATTTGGGGTATCGGCCGGTAAGTTCTTGGGGTTTATGGTGCATCAGAGAGGAATCGAGGTTCATCCTGATAAAATAAAGGCGATCCTGAATACCAAGCCACCTGATTCGAAGGTTCGCCTACAAGAGCTCATCGGTAAGATTAATTACTTGAGGAGATTTATTTCAAATTTATCGGAAAGGATCATACCGTTTTCTCCATTGCTTAAGTTGAAAAGTTCCGATAAGTTTGTTTGGGGACTAGAGCAATAGAAAGCGTTTGAGAACATTAAACAATACCTGGTTAATCCTCCTGTTCTGGTTGCTCCAAAGAAAAATTTACCATTCAGATAAATTTACCATTCAGATTGTATCTATCGGTATCGGATAAAACGATAGGGGCAGTTCTGATCCAGGAAATCGATGGTAAAGAACATGCAATTTTCTATTTGAGCAGGAAGCTATTGGATCCAGAAACCCGATACACGATAGTGGAAAGGTATTGCCTTTGCTTGTACTTTGCTTGCACTAAACTGAGACATTATTTGTTGGGTGCTGAATGCAAAGTGGTTTGTCAAACCGATGTGGTCAAGTATATGCTTAATGCTCTGATCATCAAAGGACGCCTTGGCAAATGGGCATATACTCTCATCGAGTTTCACTTAACGTACGAATCTCCGAAGGCTGTCAAGGGGCAGGTATTAGCCGACTTCATCACGCATCATCAAGACGTTAATATTTTGATTTTGTTGCCCTGGGTGATGTTCTTCGATGGATCGGTTTGTGAGAAGGGATGCGGAATCGGTATTTTTATTGTTTCTCCTTGTGGTGTTCCTTACCGATTCAGTGTTACGGTGTATTTTGGTTTGACTAACAATCAAGTAGAATACGAAGCTCTGATTCGAGGATTGGAGTGGTTAATCCAAGCTGGTGCTAATGCTGTGGAGGTTTACGGAGATTCACAATTGGTGGTATTCCAGATGGTCGGTAAATATGAGTGTCATAGCGAATATCTGCGAGAATATCTGGAAAGGTGTGGACTACATGGGCCCCGGGTATCCTCTAGAAGGCCCATAAGGGAACGGATGGGGGGCGATATGAGTCGGCCGATTAGGGTTGAAGATCGCTCGGGCTACACGTATCTTGCGCCCCAAGAGAAGACCCGAAGATATGGTATATCCCCATGTAAATAGCAGATCAATGGATACATACCATGTAACATCATAACAGAAACAGTTGCCATATACCCCGTGACGCTCTGTAATCCTATCCCCCCTACACTATATAAAGGGAGGGGGTAGAAGCCGTAGAGGGAGAGAGCTTCTTTGGCATCATCATCAAGCATACACAATAACCTTGATCACCTTGCATCCTGCATATTGATCAATCATAATCCCAGAGCACAGGAAGTAGGGTATTACCTCCGTTGAGGGCCTGAACCTGTATAACCCTGTCTTGTGTTACCCATCTGGTTTGGTTCTTGATTAGCGTCCCCTCGTACAAATTCATTGCGGCGGTGACCCCAGTTAGTCACTGTCGGCGGTTAAGCGCGCGCGAGTAGGGAAAGCGTCGAGATCGTTTTTGGATCGATGGCTTTTCGAGATCGCCGTACATCGACATGAGGCGGAGTCTCTTCGTTTGGCACCTGGACTTCATCGCCGGCGGCCGGCAATCTTCATCTCCCCCACGGAGATCGTTCAACCAGAAGGTACACGCAATCAACGGGACCCATTGCCCTTCGGCTTGGAGAATTCTGCATGTGCTTTCTTCAGGAAGATCCGTCGGCAGCCTCACTTCGCGCCCCTCAGCGAGGAGAGCGAGGAAGAGCCCCATGAGATCGCCTACCCCGGCCTGGACATCCTCCAGCCCGATGAGGTCTATAAATCCCTGACTGGATTTCTCTCCGGACTCGAGAATCCTGCCGCGACTTCAGCGCAGGCCCCTCATGAGATTCGGACAAGAGATAACCACTCGGGAAACCAATCTGCTGATCCGGTCTGGTCAACCCGCTCGGGTTCGGCAGTGTTCGTGGGTGTCATCAACGGTGGCCAACCCATTGGACAGAGCGAACAAGTTAGCCTCTCCGCTTCAGACTCTGAGTCCGACGGGAGCGCTGAGATTCGCAACTATCGTGAGGTCTTCGTCCTCGGGGCGGAGGATCATCACTCCACCTCCCAACCGGTGAGACCTAGGCAACTGCTATCGTGGCGGCAGACCCGGACTCTCGCCGAGTGGAAGACCGAGATCGCGCCGCGTCGACCGCTTTCATGGCGCCGCGCGGCGTCGAGCGAGCTCTGCGCGGTTAAGCTAAGAGACCAGGAAGTCTACAACACTCCCCAGGCCAACGTCATTGCGTCGAAGACTCTTTTTGAGACTATCGCGCCGCAACTCCCAGAAGGCAGCCCATGTATCCAGGCCTTTGCTCGAGCGACGGCCATGGTAGAGATGGCGGCCATACAACAGAACGAGGCAATACCGGCTCCGACCGCCTCGGCTCGCAGTCGATCTACGCGCAATCGGAATCGGGCTCGAGCCTCAGCGGCAGGTGACTCACACCAGTCGCCCGCCCGTGATCTACGTCAAGACATCGAAGCCCGGCGGCGGGAGCGCGGTAACGACGAGCGAGACTCTCGTGGCCACCATATCCACCGCAACGACGATCAGGCCGAGAGCACCACCAGTCGGTGCGACCACCACCAGGAGCAGCGCAAAGGCCCGCGGCGGGGGCATCGCAGTAGATCCCCAGTGCTGAGGCGGCCACAACCACTGGAAGGAATTCGGGCCTTTACCCCGGATCTCCGCCGAGTGGTTTGGCCGGATGGTTTTAACCTCAAAGGCATCGACAAGTTCGATGGCGAGAGATCCAAAGCTCGGGCTGCGAGTTTACGCCTTAGCGATCGTAGCGGCAAAGCGTGATCGAGCGTCATGGCAAACTATTTGCGGTCGCTTTGACCCCAACCGCCTGAGACACAGCTAACGGACTCCCAAAGAACTCTATCGAGTCTTGGGGCGACCTCGAGCGATTCATCGCCAATTTCAAGGGACCTATGAAAGGCCAGCGGGAGATGGGAGATTGGACGATTACATAAGCGCAAGAGCGAAACTCTTCGTGAGTTCATCAGCGCTTCACCAAGAAGAAGAATGAGATCCGGACGTTTGAACAAGCGGTCATTGATGCCTTCTTCGCGGGTGCAAATCGAGGAGTTAATCAGCAGATGACCGGGACCCCAGCGTAGTCTCAAAGCCATGTTCACGATGGCAGACCAGGAGGGAAATTTGAAGCCGAGGAGGCCATCGCAAATCACCGCGGAGGCACCAGCGAAGGCCCCAAGAAGAAGCCTAACGATGAACAAGGCAAGCCCAAGGACAAGAAGCGAAAGGAGGCGAGATGGTTGCCAACGTCGAGCGTTACCGACCTAAGCCTCCCAACGACAACGACTACAAAAAAGTGATGGATTCGGTATGTCCCTTCCATCCTCGAGGTAAACACTCTGCCAAAGACTGCCTCATTCTCTGAAGTTCGCGAGAGCTCCAACGATCCGCCAAGAGGCGGTCAAGGCAGAAACCCGATGGAGATTACCAGGGGCGAAATCAGTTATATCTTCGGGGCTCTTATGCGCGACGAGTCAAGCGAGCGAAGCTTACACACGGAGATCAACGCTATCATGCCCCAACTCCATAATACTTGCGCTGGTCCGAGTGCCCATCACCTTGATCGAACGGACCACCCGGATCGGATTGCCTTCCCTGAGAGGTATCCACTGGTTTTGGATCCGGTCGTTCAAGGGAGCAAACTAAAAAGGGTCCTGGTCGATGGCGGAAGTGGGATAAACGTCCTTTTCGTCAAGACCTTCGACCAAATGAAAATCCCACGTTCCGAGCTACGGCAAGGGTCATCTCCGTTCCATGGGGTAATCCCCGGGACGTCCGCAATACCACTCGGACAGATTTCCCTACCGGTCACGTTTGGGACCAAGGAGAACTATAGGACCGAGAGTCTGAGCTTCGAAGTGGCCGATTTCGAGATGGCATATCATGCTATCTTGGGAAGGCCGGGGATTGCCAAATTCATGGCGGTCCCCAACTACACTTATCTCGTCTTAAAGATGCCAGGTCCCAACGGTGTAATCATCCTCCCTGGTGACGTTAAACAGTCCCTGCTCTGCGACAGCGAAAGCTGCGAAATAGCGCAGGCACTCGATTCATCTGCTGAGATGGAGAAGATCCGACTGGAGGTTGCAAGCCTTCAAGAGGAAGGGGACGTCCCCGCCAAGAAGCCGGCCAAAACATCCATCCAAGCAGCCGAAGAAACTAAGAAGATCCTGTTGGACCCGTCCGACCCGGCCAAAACGGCCGTGATTGGGACAGGGCTCGACAGCAAATAGGAAGATGCGCTCGTCACTTTCCTCCGGGCCAACCATGATGTGTTCGCTTGGAAGCCTTCGGACATGCCCGGTGTTCCGAGGGAAGTGATCGAGCACTCTCTTCATGTCAACGAAAAGGCGAAGCCCGTCAAGCAACGCCTACGAAGATTCACCCCGGATCGAAAGGACGCCATAAGGGGTTAGATCACCAAATTGCTGGACGCTCGGTTCATCAGAGAAGTGTATCACCCCGATTGACTTGCCAATCCGGTCCTGGTGCAGAAGAAGAATAAGACATGGCGTATGTGTGTCGACTACACCGACCTCAACAAGGCGTGCCCCAAGGATCCTTTCGGGCTCCCCCGCATCGACCAAGTGGTGGACTCCACCGCCGGGTGCGAGCTCCTGAGTTTTCTGGACGCTTATTCAGGCTATCATCATATCAGCCTGAAGGAGGAAGACTGCATCAAAACGTCGTTCATTACGCCTTTCGGGTTGAAAAAAGCTGGCGCGACTTATCAGCGCACTATACAGCGGTGTTTTCACACTCAACTCGGACGCAACGTGGAGGCATACGTCGATGACGTCGTTATAAAAACCAAATCCAGATGGGATCTCATAACAGATCTGACCGAGACATTCGAGAGCCTAAGGGCATTTCGGATGAAGTTAAATCCCGAGAAGTGCGTTTTTGGGGTTCCATCTGGTAAACTACTCGGATTCATCATCTCTAATCGAGGGATTGAAGCAAATCCGGAAAAGGTCGGCGCCATCCTCAAGATGAAGCCTCCGCCAACCGTAAAGATGTCTGAAGCTCCTTTGGATGCATCGTGGCACTCAGCCGATTCGTTTCCCGACTCGGGGAGCGAGGCATGCCTTTCTTTAGGCTCTTACGCCGACAAGATGGTTTTCAGTGGACAGGGGAAGCACAGCAAGCCTTTGAAGATCTAAAGAGGTTCCTCACTACATCGCCGGTGTTGGTCCCTCCCATGCCCTAGGAGCCCCTCTTACTCTACATCGGTGCAACGACCCACGTCATCAGCAGCGCCCTGATTGTGGAGCGAGATGAAGAGGGCTCCCTCCAAAAGGTACAGCGTCCGGTGTACTTCGTAAGCAAGGTACTGGGCGAGTCAAAAGTAAGGTACCCACAAGTCCAAAAGCTTCTGTATGATGTGTTACTCACATCGCGGAAGCTCAAGCATTATTTTCAAGAGTATGAAATTTCGGTGGTCACCTCTTTCCCGCTTGGAGACATACTCCACAATCGGGATGCCACTGGGAGGATTGCCAAGTGGGCAGTTGAGCTTGGAGCCTTTGAAATAAAGTTCAGGCCTGGACTAGCCATTAAATCTCAAGCATTGGTCGACTTCGCCGCAGTGAATGAAGCCCAAACCCCAAAGAAGAAAGGATAATCTCGAGTCTTGGACAATGTACTTTGATGGTTCCCTCATGCTCGTGGCCTTGGGGCTGGGATTTTGCTCATATCGCCGACTGGAGAGAAGCTACGCTACGTCCTTCGGATATTGTTCCCCGTCAGCAACAACGCCGCCGAGTACGAGGCACTCATCCACGGTCTAGGCGTCGCCATATCGCTTGGTGTCAAGCGGTTAATGGTACGCGGAGATTCTCAACTCGTGGTCAATCAAGTCCAAAAGGAGTGGTCTTGTATTGGCGGCGACATGGCGACCTCTTGCCGGGAGGTTCGCAGTTAGAAGACAAGTTCGACGGATGGAGCTTACTCACGTGTTCTCCGCGACAACGAAGTCGCCAGCGAGCTAAGCGGATGGGATCCACTCGGCCCGAGTTCGAGTGGTGTCTTCGTCTGAGAGCTACGCGTGCCGTCGATCAAGCTACCATCCGCATCGGGGAAGATCAAGAGAAGCGATCGAACCCGATCTGAGGGTACTATCAATTACTCCGGATGGACTCGGCCCTACTTAGATTATCTTCTTGCGATGAGTCGCCGAGGATCGAAGCCTGGCGAAAGTGCATCACACGCCGAAGCAAAAGCTATAAGGTAGTCGGAGACGAGCTTTTGAGCGATTCCGGGTACTAAGGCGTTGCATATCTGAGTAAGAAGGCAAAGAGCTACTCAACGAAATCCATTCGGATGCGGGCATCATCGCAGCAACAAGCACCACAGTGGGCAAGGCCTATCGGCGGGGGTTTTCGCCAACCGCGTCACAGATCACGGAAGATATAGTACACGATGTGATGGGTGTCGGGCTAGCCGACAGATTCACATGCGGCGCAAGATCTCTGAGATGATTCCGATCTCTTGGCCCTTCGCCGTGCGGAATCTGGACATGGTGGGCCCCTCAGCGGCGCAAAGGCGGATTTACTCATCTCTTCGTCGCCATTGACAAGTTTACCAAGTGGATTGAAGCCAGGCCCGTTGCTGTCATCACGGCGGCCAAGGCACGCGAGTTCTTCCGAGACATCGTTGTGCGTTTTGGCGTACCCAATCGCATCATCACCGACAATGGCGTTCAGTTCAAAAGCAGCGAGTTTCAAGATTGGGGCGAGGAGTGGGCATCAAAATCTGCTATGCATCGATGGCCCGCCCAAGGAGCAACGGACGGAGTTGAGCAGCGCCAATGGATTGGTGCTACAAGGGCTCAAAGCCCGAATTTTCGATCGCCTGAAGCCATACGCAACGCGCTGGGTCAAGGAGTTGCCCTCGGTGCTCTGGGGGCTTAGAACAACCCCAAGCCGAGCCACTGGGCAGACACCCTTTTTCCTAGTTTACGGCTCAGAAGTGGTCCTCCCGACTGAATTGAAGTTCCGGCCTCCACGGGTTGCCGGTTACGACGATAATCAGTCGGATGAAGCAAGGTGTGAAGACCTCGATCGGCTCGAGAAAGCCAGGGAAGCAGCATTGATCCAGTCGAAAAGTACCAACAGGGCCTGCGTCGCTACCATCAGCGCAACGTACGGGGCCGTGCATTCTCCAAGTGAGATCTGGTCCTCCGAAGGAATCAGAAGCACGAGTATAAACTCTCCCCACTCTGGGAAGGCCCCTATGCGATCGCTGAGGTGACCCGCCTGGGGGCTTATCGGCTACAACGTGAAGATGGATCTGAAGTGTCCAACACCTGGAACATTGAGCAGCTACGTCATTTTTTCCCTTAGTTCTTGTATCTAAGCAGCTTTTGTGTAATTAGTTTCCTTTCTTTTGACTTGCTACTTGGCCGTAAACGACCAAGCGAAGAAGTCGAGGCTACTAAATAGTGTCTTGAGTCAACCGCACCCTATCTCATCAATAAAGTTGTTTTCTCTCTACACGTGTTGATCGCATTCGAGTAGTACGAAAATTCTTGAGTAATGGCGCTTTTACATCCTAGCGACAGCGTTTAGCTACCTCGCAGCTGGGTAGGAAGGAAGCCAAGTGCTACTTCCTGGCACTCGGGGGCTGGACCAATCGGCGGATGCGTTTCATGAAAAAGGATAACACGTATTATTTAGATAAGTCGGATCGCCGGTACTAGGGATCAACCAAAAGTTTCTATTACAGGCATAATTACAAGTCCAATTGATCAGCTATCTGGACAGCAGTCGGATGAACTTCCTCTAACAGAGCTATGGCCTCCTCCTCCGAGCAAGCAAACCCATCCTTGACGGCTTCACAATCTAGGCGTGGGAAGTTTGACTTCGCGATGGCGAGGCCTTGACCGGTGCATGTTATTACGGCCTCCCGGGTGAAGACCTTGATCCGCTCAGGAAGGGCGTCGAGATGGGCCACCAGGAGGTCAGGATCATTCGACGGCTCCTCCTCTGGATAAAGGCATTCAATTATTGGAACAATCCCCGTTGTGGTTCGGCGGCGAAGCTCTGCGCGACCAGTCGGGCGAGGCATGTCAGTCGGTTTCAGTGAGGTTGAGCCAGGGAGAGCCAGTCGAGAAAGTTACCTTCCAACTCTTTAGCCGATCCCTCGGCTCGAGCGTTGGTTTGGCGGACTTTCTCCTCTAGTGCCTTCTGCCTCGCCTCCAAGGCTACACTCGACGGCAGCCATTAAAGATCGTTACATATGAAACATCCTGTTCAGAGATTTAGCATGAATTGGGGTCTATACCTCTGTTTATGTTGGACTCTTCCACATGGCGAAATCGAAGCTCGGTGACTTCGCGGTGGAGTTCTTCGATCCGACCACGATATTGCCGCTTGGTGGCATATAGCGCATTGTCAAAGTCGTCGCGCGTTTTCAGCTCACCCACCGTTTTTTCCATGCATCGGGTCTTCTGCTTCGACCTCTCCTTCATGCGCTGCGTGGAAAAGGGAGGAAGGTTAGTGGGTTTCCCTCGTGCGGAATAAAGATTCATGGCGACAAAAAGATTTACCTTGTATATCTCGGCTTGAATGGCGGTTACTTGGTCCAAGACCTCCCACTCTTCGGCTTCCTGCCCGTCGTCGACCTCGTAGCCCTCCATCTCTTTCCGCCACTTCAATCGGAAGGGTGGAGCGTGCGCTTTGGCGGAAGGGCGAGGGATCTCCTCGATTTCCGGCTCTGAGCTCCCTGGAGCAGGAGCTGGGATTTTCCCCTTCGCTGACGAGGGTTGGCGGCCGGTGGCAGATGGGCTAGAGTCCTGGCGAGGCGCGGTGGGCTTAGCCGAGTCCTTGGAGCTTGGCGGCTCATCATCCTTCATTGGTTTCCTACAAGCATTCGACGACCTTTCAAGACACACGTCTCTGCAAATCATGAAGTTGTTGCGTTGTGAAGGAATACCTATGCGACGGGACGTATTTCATCTTGAATTTCATGCCCGAACCACTCGGGCCTGAGCCAGGAGGTTTCTTCGCCCCAGACGCGGCCTTTGGGTCGGCAGACTGGCGTGGCGGAGGGCTTTCAGCGCTGTGACTGGCGGGTGGCGACTTCCGCACTGGCGGCGGCAGCGGAAAAGAAGCGGGACGGTGTCATCCTTTTCATCGTCTTCGTCCAAGTCCCCTAGAGCGACCCCCTGCCTTTTTTGGCCGGAGGGGCACTCGTCGAGCTTTCGGCAGGACGCTTGCGAGGTGCCTCCTTGGGGAGCGGAGCCTCCGAGACCGGGGGAGTGGAGAAGAAGGCCTCACGCCCCTGCAACACATTAAATCACATTAAATCTGACTCTACATCGACAAATCGTGGCTGTGTCGAAGAGGATCTGTTCCCTACCGCTGGTGGCAAGTACCCCAAGTGGTATGAAGTCGGGCATTCCGCAGGAGCAATTTCCGAGCCCGGAGCAAAAAGCTCAGCCACTCGGCTGATAATCTCCTTCTGCGTAAGGTTCTCACCGCTTTCCCGAGTGGCATCTTGGGGCCCCGAGTACTCAAAGGCAGTATGAACTCTCTCCTTGATGGACTGGATACGATGTTGGGTATAGTTCCACACTACCCCCACACCGGTCAACCCAGCAGATTTGGCTCTGCGGAGGAGAACAAGAAGTTCCTTCACTTGGCTTCCCCCGTCACCGGCGGAGAGAGAAGACCAGGAGGGACGGACTGTGGGGCTCTCACCGGAGAAGGACGGAAGGGCCGGGGGACAGTTGGCACAGTAGAACCACTCTGAGTGCCAGCCCTTGTTGGAGGTTTTCAGGCGAAGGTCGAAGTAAAACTTTTTAACCCCTTCCCGCAGTTGAAATCCCGCGCCGCCTGTGGCCTTGGGATTTTCCTTGTTGGGGTAGGGTTTGAGGAGAAAAAGGAACTGGAAAAGGTCGAAATGGGGAGCGATCCCCAAATAGGCCTCGCAGACGTGAACGAAGATCGCGATATGAAAGATGGAGTTGGGGTTCAAATGCGAAGCCTCGATCCCGTAGAAATGAAGCAAACCCCGGAAGAAGGAGGAGCAAGGAAGGCTGAAGCCGCGGAGGAAGAAAGATTCGAAGACCACTACCTCGTCCTGGCGAAGGGTGGGGCAAGATTCGCCGGCAGCGGCGCGCCAAGACACTAACCCTTCCGACGGGAGCACGCCGAGGGAGACCAGCTTCTGCAGCCTCCGCTCAGTCGTGGTGGACTTCATCCATTTCTTCGCATTCTTCGCTGCCTCAGCGATGGTGGGGGATGGTGGAGCCATCACGATTGGAGACGGGTGGCGGTGGAGACGACGGCGGAGAAGAACCCTAGTGGCGGAGTCTGCTAACTGACTAGCGCGAAAAGAACCCAAACGCTAGGATAATATTTCTTCAGATACTTGGCGTTAATTGCTTTACCAAAAACTTCCCCATCAAGTGTTTCCAAGATATACGCATTTCCAGGGATAATCCGATTGATCTTGAACGGTCCCTCCCAGTTCGGCGACCATTTTCCGTATTTAGGATCTCTAGAACCAATCGGTAAAAATGTCTTCCATACAAGTTCTCCCACTTCAAAAGCTTTCGGTATAACCTTTTTGTTATAATGCTTGGCCACTCTTTGTTTATCTCACTCGATATGCTCCAAAGCTTTTAACCGGACTGCCACCACATCATCGATTTTATCTACCATCAGATTTTTGTAATCATCGGCTTTTATGTTATTTTGCTCTTCAACTCTCGTGGATCCGATGATCGCTTCAACTGACAGAACAGCTTCTTGACCATAAACCAGCTCAAATGGTGACACCTTCGTAGCCCCATGCTTAGCAATCCGATACGCCCATAGCGCATCCGCCAAAGTATTATGCCAACCCTGCGGCCTCTCATTGATTTTCCGTTTGATCATCTTTATAGCACTTTTATTTGAAAATTCGGCTTGGCCGTTGGCTTGAGCATAATACGGCGAGGAATTGATCGTTGTGATTCCCAAGCTGCGAGCATAATCTTGAAATGCTTCTGACATAAATACCGATCCCTGATCTGTAGTGATCGTCTGAGGAATTCCAAATCGGTAAATTATATGCTCTCTGACAAAGTCAATCGCTTCAGTAGCAGTTACTTTCTTCAATGGTATAGATTCAACCCACTTAGTGAAATAATCCGTTGCTACTAAAATATACCGATGCCCCTTGGACGAGGAAGAAAATATTTCTCCGATCATATCAATTCCCCATCCTCTAAAAGGCCACGGCTTCACGATCGGATGTAAAGTTGACACTGGCGCATGCTGAATATTTCCGAACTTCTGACAATCTTTGCAGCCCTTATAATATTTGAAACAATCTTCCACTATCGTTGGCCAGAAATATCCCACACGCTTTAACGTCCATCTCATTTTATATGCCGATTGATGGGTTCCACATAACCCTTCATGAACTTCTCCGATTGCAACTTTAGCCTCTTCCTCATTCAGGCATTTAAGTAACAACCCATCAAAACTCTGATAGTATAACTTGTCACTGATTAGCACGTACCTTTGAGCTTTCCTTTTAAGCTTCCTATCTGTTTTCCCCTGAGGATCTTTAAGATAGCCGATAATTTCTGCCTGCCATCCTATCGGAACAGGATTTTCAATCGGAATAATCTCCAATCCCATGATTGGCAATTTATAGCCTGATGCTTCCTGAGCAAAATCATTGGCCTCACAATTCTGTTCTTTCGGAATATGATGAATTGTAAATATGCTAAAATACTTAGCCAACTCAGAAGCCCTTTTGTCGATAGGTGACTAACTAGGGCGTCACCGCCGGCAATGAATTTGTACGAGGGGACGCTAATCAAGAACCGAACCAGATGGGTAACACAAGACAGGGTTATACAGGTTCAGGCCCTCAACGGAGGTAATACCCTACTTCCTGTGCTCTGGGATTATGATTGATCAATATGCAGGATGCAAGGTGATCAAGGTTATTGTGTATGCTTGATGATGATGCCAAAGAAGCTCTCTCCCTCTACGGCTTCTACCCCCTCCCTTTATATAGTGTAGGGGGGATAGGATTACAGAGCGTCGCGGGGTATATGGCAACTGTTTCTGTTATGATGTTACATGGTATGTATCCATTGATCTGCTATTTACATGGGGATATACCATATCTTCGGGTCTTCTCTTGGGGCGCAAGATACGTGTAGCCCGAGCGATCTTCAACCCTAATCGGTCGACTCGTATCGCCCCCATCCGTTCCCTTATGGGCCTTCTAGAGGATACCCGGGGCCCATGTAGTCCTGAGAGCCCCGAGTGCTTTACGATCGAGTCGGATGCTTAGCCATTGGTTTCGCCTATATCTCCTGTAATCTGAAAAGAGATTGTAAAGAACTCAAGAAATCTTAAGTTTTTATGTTGAAGCAACGCCTGGATCGGTAATACCGAACTCCAGCTTATTCGGCCCATTGGGCACATCACCTCAACGAAGGGTTTGGCTCTCGGCACCCACTTGCTATACAAAGGTGACCTTGACCGACATGGGGTATGCCTTAAGCCACGCCGTTACAACCTCGTCTTGCAAACATCTTTGTAATCTTAAGCGTTTTCAAAGTATCGGCGTCGGCCTGCCTTAACTTGTAAGAGCGGCGCTTGGCCCAACATGGGACGACCTTTCGGTAGGGTGGTACTGTCCCGACACAGGAAGGATCACTCATGCCCTTAGGGCGTCTGATTGATACGACTTTGCCGAGAGGTACTTGTATCCGGATAGCGGTATACAACTGGCGACCTTATAAAGGCATACCTCAAGAAGTTGAATCCAAATTTCACCAACACCCAACCTCGAACATGCGAAGTTAGCTAGTGACCCAACGTGGGGTATGCCGTGAAATGTTTCTAACTTTGGCGCTGCCGGTGATATGCCCTCCAGGGTGCACCGAGGCCGAATTAGGCTCGATTTTAACACATTGCCACTGTTAGCGGCATGTTAAGAAAGCCTGTTAAGGGGGTTGCCCTTTGCAGTTTTAGCCCAAGCCCAATTAGGGGGAAGGTGAAGCGTTTTCGCGCTCTTTTCTCACACAGCCGGAGCGATACGAGCTTCCGTCGGAAACCGTAGTCGTTCCCACTTCCGTCCCATCGTCATGATGGTTTTACTGTGCTCGAAACGGATTACCAGGCGCGTCCCTTGAACTTCCTCTGTGTATAAAAGAAATCCGAGGGACTGAGTACTACTTCATCTTCAGCTTTTGAGTTCTCGAATTTTCTTCTCCTCTTCTTCTTTCCAATCCACGCCCAGAAAACTCCACCTTCTCCCTCTAAAAGCAATGACGAATATTATGGAGTTGATCGAGAGGTGGGTCGCCGAGGCCAGGGCGGAAGCGGAGTCGAAGGCTGCCGCCAAGGCTCGCGAAGATAAGCTCTGGCTGGATTTTGCCTTGATGAGGGCGGAAGTCCAGGCGGAGGAGTCCATTAGGGTTCTGATCCGCGGATTTCCTCAGCTCCACAAGGTGCGCTTCCCCCTCAAGGACGCACTGGTCGCAACCTTCCTCGCCGACGAAGGGTATTAGGATCCTCCCGCTAGGGGGCTTCTTCTTTTGCTCCTCCGCGAGCCAGCGACGAGCCCTAGCTCAATGTGCCATGCCGCGGAAAATGTGTAATCGGGACTAAGAGCCCTTTAATGAACATCTTTTGTGATATCCATCATTCTTCGTATTTCTGCTTCAATCTTGAATCTGTAATGCCGCTTCTCCTCGATTTGATCTCGAATCCGCGACACCGCTTCATCCGAGCAGTTTGGCTCGTTCGCTCCTAGACAGGCAGTCGGCGCGTAGCGCGGACCTCTCGGGGGAACCACTCGGGTGGCCGAGTGATTATCGGGCCCCTCGCGGAAAGGCCGCATCCAGCGCTAGACTAAGGCCCGGCCCAGAAAGCGAAGCATTGCCCGTTGCGATAAATTAGGAACGGGGGAACTTCGTCGAAAGCCGATTCTGTGAATCGACTATAGTTCAGAAACTGTTTAACACTGAGGCGAATTGGTGACATAATTTTACTCAATACGTTGCTGTTGAGAAAAAGTTGATTCTATGTGAATCGCCTATAGTTTGAAATACGAGTGGTAGTACAATTTTACTCAACACGTTGTTGTTGCGCAAAAGCCGATTCTATGGAATCGCCTATAGATTTTTAAGACATTAATGAAAAGCGATTGCATAAGAGTAAAAATTATTGCAAAGACATGAAGGCTTTAACTGTTTTGCCCAAGGGGCAAGATGGAACATTGTCTTACAATCGGTATAAAACCGATCCACACATGAGCAAAGTTTTAAAAATTGGCTCGCAGGCCAATCATTCACAAAATTCGAAAATTGCGGCGGCGGCGCTGGTCATGGTGTCCCGGACCTGGTTGACGATGGCGGTGTCTTCTTCGATGGAGCCAAGTACAATCGGGATTTTCTTTTTAGCTTCAAGGACAGCTAGGCCGCAAGCCTTCACGACACCGTATTGCTCCTTGGCCGCTGATTTAGTCTCCTCAAAGCTTGAGCGGGCGGCGGTTTCGGCTTTTCCTGCTTTTTCCAGTTCCAGTTCCAGGGACTTGACCTTTGAAACTGCCTTGGAGGCGTTGAGTTTTGCCGATTCAGCCTCGTGCTTCAGCCTGAGGAGCCCGTCGTTCTGAGCGTTGGCATCTTGGATCAGCCCCTTTAATTCGGCCTCAGCGTCCTTGAGTGTTTCCCTTTGGTATAGCCGATACAGTGCAGCATCAAAATCGACTTTCTTGTCTCCTAGGGGCAACACCTTCTGTATAGCTGAAGCCACTTGTTCTGGGAGGATTTCCTTGATGGAATCGGCAATCTCCCTTAAGGCAGAAGGGTTCGCCAAGAAAGCCGATTCATTTCCGAATAATTCCCACATCTGTTTCAGCTTCGCGACAGTGTCATGCGATAGCCGATTGTTCTTGGCTGGTGCTGCTGCGGGAGAATCAATGACGATGGCTGGGGGAGACGAAGTCCTGATCGGGGAGGAGAGAAAATCCAGCTCATCGTCAAGCCAATCCATGCTGGACGGATCGAAGTTTAGCTCGTCGGTTTTCTTGCCGTCGTAAGTGATGACCTGCGTAGACACCACTGTTACGCGGACTGGGCTGCATGGTTGGAACATATACTGGAGGAAAGAAAATTTGAAGTTACATGAAATCAGAATTGTTGAATTTTATGATGTAAAGAAAAGGATTTCCAATTACATCTTGAGGATTGAAGGCTGGTGGCGTCTACGATGCCGGAGGGGGAGCAGGTGTACTATCTTTCTTCTTGGAAATGGGCGAAGTATCCTGAAATCCATATTCCGGTAAATCAAAACACCGATAAGAAGTTGAGAATTTGAGGAGATCGAGTGCTTACTGTATCTCATATAGACACGGTGCTATCGGGAGTACGCACCTTTTGAGGCCTCGGCTTTTTGGCAGCCAGTTTCTTCCTTAGGCCGGTCTCGCCTTCGGGTTTCCCTGTTGAATAAAATGGATAAGAAATCGGATATCTCAGTATTATGTGTTATGAGCCATTTTTATCTCGTTTCTTGGCCTGTTGGGAGGATCCTTGTGCAAAGGCCGACGCAGACTTGGCTGTGGAGTGGAGTTGACCAGCTGCTTCTCCGATGAGCTTGGCCTTCGGGCGTCTCTCTCCGCTCTGAAAAACAATAAATATAATGTCAATAATCGGAAAAGAGTGACATGAGTTAGCAAACACACAAGTTAGTAACCTCGCTGCTAAAAGACGATGTATGAATCTGGGAATTTGTTCTTTCATCGTCTGAATCTGATGAGGAAGGTCCCGACTCTGAAGAATTTTCCTCCTTATCTTCATCAGAGCTATCGGAATCGGTGTTACTTGAGCTGCTGGTTTCCGATTTTGATGGAGCCTCTGTTATGCCTGCTATCTTTGGCCAGTTGGGTCTGCATGTTTCTTTCTGGCCGGTGAGCCGTTCGATTAAGATTGCGGCTCCACCTTTAGTGGCATATATGTCTTTGGCGATGGTTTCCCACCAAGAATCGAACTTTGGGGAGGTTGCTGACCACATGATAAATTCCGATGGCATTTCAAACTCCAAATGCGCAGCAGACAGAATACCATAAGTCGATTTAGGGTTCAAGTCATCCCTGGCATTTAGATGCCGGTATATGAACAAATCGGGTATATCCTGTCCAAGGTTAAACTGCCGAGCAACTACAGCCGGATGATAGAACTCGTAGGACGGTTTTCTGATGTGGGTCCTCGTGCTCAGGATTGCGAAGAAGATACTTGGAGAGATGAATTCCTTAAAATCCGATAAGGCTTCGCCCTTTAGAGTATCGGCTACTCCGAAGAATGAGGGGATTGGATATCTGTCTAAATCGGTGTAGGGGTTAAACTGTTCTGCGCCATATTCCGATTCAGACATTGTATAGAAGGCAACCATAGAATGGGAGAGATCGTATTCGTTCAGGCGTCTTCTGTTGCATTTTACCGATATCATCTCGCCATATGATCTACAGGGGCGCTGACTGTTATCGGAATCTTTCTCATTCGGGAACTCCAGGCTAAAATCTAGTTCTCCAAGGGAGTTGTATATCTGGAGTTTCAGAAACATGCATATGAACCAGAAAGGGCCGCCTAGGTTTCCAACAGAGAAATTGGCTTTCTTTGAGCAGAGACCTTCCCTGATCTCGTGCATCATACGATAGGTTGCCCCTAAGAGGTATTTTTCGATGGCCAGTTTTTGACCTGCTGCTAGCGCTTCGGCTACCCCTTGATAAACCTTGCTAGGGCTGAGGGACTGTCCGCAGAAGAAAAATCTGTCAAGCCACATATTGAGAAAGGCGATGTGTTCTTCATCTTCTACGTTGCCTGTCTGCTGATGAGTGCTGATGTAGCGTTGCTAGCCGAAGTTCTTCTCGGGAACCAGCTTCAGACCAGTGGACAGATCAAAAGCCGATAGCATATCGCCATCGGGACTGAGACCAGTTAACATTGATACGTCAAGGAGCGTAGGGCTGATGGGTCCAGTCGGGAAAAAGAAAGCGTTGGCTGTGTCGCACCAGAAGTATGCCGATGCTGCCATAAAGGGTTCATCTGCCGGCGGCGGAGATAAGGAAAGAAGAATGGCATCGGTAATTCCTAGGTTGTCCCATTGCTCTTGTTTTTGGCTGTAAACCCGAATGAGCCAGTCCTTGTATCCCTTGATTGGGCTTGGCCAGGATCTAAATGCCGATTTCCAACTAGTAGTGCTAAGTCTATCAGCAAACAAGGGAAGCCTTGCTACTGAATGATCTATGAATGCTGTTGGATCCCTTTCCCCTATCGGTCCCAAAGAATAGAGAGCTTCGGTCTCAGAGCATTGGAATAATACCTGAGACATGTTGCCGATCGGAAGGTGAGCAAGAAGGGCGCTGGAAATCTTGAGAGCTCCAGAAATTCCGATGCAAGAAACGTGCGCGCCGAGGAGTGTGTGAAAATGACAGCGAATGGGCGTCTATTTATAGCGGTGGCAAAAACTAGGGTTTTACCGCGCGTTTCGGCGTTACTGTTTCGGCCCATATCGTCTACTAAGCTAACATGTGTTCTCCAAATGGGCTGAAGACGAAGAGTCACAGGGGTAATAGTGTGAAATGTTCCAATATGGTAGATCCGATTTTTACTTGAAAGTTTAGCTAATGAGAATACTCATTGCCAAACTTGGGGGCATATGTTGACACCTAAATTTGGCAGAAAATCGGATATTTAGAAAAGGGCCAAATATGTTGGAATTATTGGGCTGGATCGGAAATGGGTTTTATCGGCAAAGAAAAGATATGTTGAGGATACCGATGGTTACAAGACTTCGGAAGAAATACGATCTGATCGGAAGAGTGACGCGGTAAAATAGGTCGTATCGGTATCGACTTTGTAATGCTATAAATAGGACCTTAGGCCTCGAGAAATATACATCTAAGACATCAAACACAAAACACTTTTCTCGAATCCGATCGACCTCGTCGAAAGGCTTCAACTCGCAGGTAGAGCTATCTTGATGGGATAATCGATTCTCTCCTTGTAACCCGTATGCATGGATGCATCGTCTTGATCTCATGTATACAAACCATGTTAAACTGCCTCGGGATTTACCGATATTTAACATGTTCTCACATATTGTACTGTCTCGATTCAATCGATCTGTAATGTGTGTTTATCCTGCAATGTCGATTATCATGTACTTTGTATGTCTTTTCCTGAATCCGATATATGCGACTGTCTCGTTTAATCGATCTTGCGTATGCCTCGTTTAGGATATTTGCGTGTATAAGTGTTTGCCGATCAGCATTGCATCTATTGGTTTTAGCCCTTTAAATCAGTTTATTGGTTTACATCTTGAATTAGATCTTGATACTGTCTTGGCTTGACCAATCTATTCAATATGTTTCTTGGTTTAATCTAATGCATTGATGCGAAGGTTTATTACTAATATTATATGAAAAATACCAAAAAGAAATAGAAGGATTAAATTTAAATGCTTATTCACATTTATCTGCTCTATCTGGCCTTAAGCCGATAGATTGTGTAATCGGATTATTTAAAGCCGATTACAAGTTAACCTGATCTGGCTATATCAAAAAGCCGATTAGGCTTATATTGCTAACAATTTTCTCCTTGTCAATTTTCAGGTCAAATTGACTGGCACGCTTGGTTTCTCGTTGCGACGCAATCACAGAATTGACGCTTCGGCACGTGTGTTCACGGAAGGTCAACTTTTTGTGTCAACACGGTGTTCCTTAACCCGAACGAGAGTCCGAGCGAAGTGATGTCGAATTCTCTCCAAGATCGAATTTGATCCGAATCCCAAAAAACAAGCTTGGTGTAGTCCCTCACAGATCGGATCTGATCTGAGTCCGAAAGATATGTCTTTTGCCCCCTACGCATTATTTGTTAGTAAGCGGTAGCAACGTTTTCCAACCCGAAAGATAGTCCGAGCCCGTTGTTGTTGAAATCGCCCCTAGGCTGGATCGAATCCGATTCCGAGAGCGCGAGGTTGCCAAAGCTGTCGGCGACGAAGTCCAAGCTTCCGAAGCAGAAAGCTTGAGCAGGAGCGAAGGTGACGACGATTCCGACGATCGCAGCCATCGAGCCTGACGAGATTAATCTTGATGCTCTCCTACCTGGCACGCCAACTATCGACAACAAACTTTTGTTGTCGGCAATAATATATATGGGGCTATGCGATGGATCCAAACTTAATGGTAACTCAGGGGACAAAGATTTATATATGTTCAAGACTTCTCATGGAGGTAATACCCTATCTCCTGTGTTCAGGGTTTGTATTGCAGTATGCGAGATAAAGGCCTTGTACATTTGAGCTTAGTATAGCGTAGCGTAGCGTTTCTGCAATATTTATCTTTTTTTTATAGCCTATTTGGTGTAGTAATTTGTAATGATTTTTTCAGGTTTTTAGTAGTTCTCATGAACATCTTAAAACTATTTTTAAATTATTTTTTATAATATTTAAACTATTTTTTAAATACTCATAAATTTTGTTAAAACGCTACACTAAACTAATATACAAGGCCAAGGAATAGCTCTCTCGCCTATTGGGTCGTAGGATTCCATGTTTTGTAGGATCCCCTATCCGTATTTATACGGTGGAGGAGGGTAGGGATGCAAGGAGGAGTTAGTAAGGGTGTGTTTGGTTCATTGCCGGCGGACGCCATGCCAAAATTTGGCACGCCATCAAATTTGGCAGCCGTTTGGATCAACGTTGTGCCAAAATTTTTCAGCGCCAAAAAATGGCATGCCAACGCACAGTAAACTGCAGAGCAAGCAATGGCGCGGGCGAACAAAACGCTCGCCGACGCTCGCCATCGCAGCAATTGGCGAGCCTGTGTCGCTGGCTAGCCAAATTTTGGCAGGGCGAGCTGGGGCCGTGAAGCAAACACGCCCTAAATCCTCCCTCGCGCGTCCCAATCGGTGAGCTCAGTAATGGCGTCCCAACTACTCATGTAGCCACGTCCAAGCCCAATCCGAGGCGGGAGGACAACGCAAGCCCCACGTTCCCACGCGCAGTCCCACTCCCATTCCCGCTTCGGCGCGGCTCCACCCCCAGATCTCTCTCCTGTCCCCCCGAGGCGCCGAGCTCGCGCCGCGTGCGATTGCTGGGCCCGCCTGGTGCATGCAGCTCGCGCCCGCCACGGAGAGGCCGGCTTGCCGGAGGAAGAGATGGGGGTGGAGGCCGGCGAGCCCAGCTCCTTTCTCAGGTGAGCGACCCCCGCCTCGCCTCTGCTCCTGCCCTTCCTGTGTCTTCCTTTTTCTTTTTATTGGCCGTGCGGAATAGATTTGGCCAAGAACGCTGTGCCTGGATGGCTGGATGGATGCGTGTGGTTTTGCGTGATTGGTTGCTTGTCCGTGATGCGATTCTGACAGTTTCTCGGGGCTCCCTAGCGTTGCATTACAAGAAAGAAGGGTTAATTGGATACATGGTAGGCTGGGTTGATGGTTGTGCTCGCAAGTCGCAATGTCAGTCCCCTTCTTGAGAACGCACACGTATGCATGATGTCGAGGCCTGCCTGCCTCTGAAGTCTGAACCAAGGGCCAAAGCCATTGCAATGGGCATTCCGCATGCCAAAGGTCTTTCATTACCGAAGAAATGATTTGTTTTATAAGAAAAATCAGGCAAGTTTAGAATAGCGCATGGGATCTTGATTCGTACAAGTTAAGTTGGGGAGAACAGACTTACCTAAGCAGACAAGTCTTGAATACATAACAGATGCACTAGATTTCGCTTTGTCTGATACCCAGTCATCTCGAGATATTAACATTGCCCAAAAAACTGGTGAGGGGGCTATCATCTTTATTAACTTAACTCATAGAGTTTAAGAACATAATTATGGCATTGTTTACCTACAATTAATACCTGAGGCTAGACCACCATATTATTAGAAGACAAAAAAATGTTTTTTTTCCTACACATTAATATTGTTTACCTACACTATTCATGACTATTTTTTCTCTTCTATTTTATTTGCTACAATACTAAGAGCATCTCCAATGGTGTAGATAGTTGCTAGCTATAAACAAGTGACATGCCATCTAGCATATAGCCAGACTCTCCAAAAAACTAGATATAACATTGTATATAAGATTGAATACCGGTCCACATGCAACTGAAATCAGCTATAAACTAGCTATAAGTTAATAGCTAGCACATCCTCATTTTCTCCTTCACATAAGCAAATGCTCCAAGCTAATACTAGGCCGACCTAACCCAAGTCCAATTAGAACCAGAATAAAGGCACTGCAAGTTCCTGACTGTCCCCCTCTCTTCTGCTTTTGCAGCTTATCTGCGGCCTTTTCCTATGGAGTTGCATCTATGGCTATGGTTTTCGTGAACAAAGCAGTTCTTATGCAGTATGTTCACTCTATGACTCTTCTCACTTTACAGGTATGACTAAACATCGCTACCAACAAAACAATGTTTTTGTCTAGATATTTGATTAGACCCCCTGATTGTTATTTATTTCTGCAGCAAATAGCTACAGCACTTATCATACGTTTTGGTCAAGTTCTAGGAGTGTCTAAACGGAAAGACCTCAGCTTGGCAATAGCAAAGAAGCTTCTTCCTGTGTCAATTTTCTACAACGCAAATGTCGCATTTGCTTTAGCAAGCTTGAAAGGGGTTAATATCCCTATGTATATTGCAATTAAGAGACTCACCCCACTTGCCGTATTGGTGGGTGGGTGCCTGCGGGGAAAGGGAAAACCACCAACACAGGTAAGACTATTTTCCCTCATACAATGTTATTATTTTCTCCACAACGAATATAACCTAACACATCATGCAATGTTTTCCCTCTGTGAGGGAATGGGTTATAAGTTGCAACTATTATCTAGCACTTCCTCATCCGTGCAAATTTATGATAGGTATCCCTTTCAGTTATGTGCACCGCAGCAGGTGTCCTCATTGCAGCACTTGGAGATTTTTCCTTTGACCTGTACGGATACTGCATGGCTCTGATATCAGTCTTCTTCCAGGTTAGTATTTCTACTGTGGTTCTTCACTCAATTATTTGTAACTGACAGCTGAGAGTGTATGCAGACAATGTATTTGATTCTGGTGGAGAAATCAGGTGCAGAGGATGGTCTTTCCTCAGTGGAGTTGATGTTTTATAACAGCATATTGTCACTTCCATTTCTGTTTTTCATCATTATTGCAACAGGAGAATTCCCCCACTCTCTTTCAGTACTGTCTGAAAAGGTTAGTGATATGAATATGGTTAATCCAATTTAATTAGCACATTTAAGGTGGAAATCTGCTTGTTCTTGGATGAAGGTTTTACACAAAACTATTGATCAACATACTATACCATTGATCCTAATGGCGTGCTTCTGCACCATATGATTTTCATTTTCCACTTTGCTCTGTTTAAGATACGTACCTGGTGTCTTGAAATGCAGGCGACTTCTCTATCATTTGGTGTTATTCTTGTTATTTCGCTTGTGATGGGCATCGTTCTCAATTTCACCATGTTTTGGTGCACAATTGTTAACTCTGCCCTTACGACGACAATAGTAGGAGTTCTCAAGGGTGTCGGGTCTACGGTAAGCTTGTATTTCTGTATGTGCAGTTTAATAAGTAGCTGAAAACCTTGGTGCAATTTAACTCTGACGTTCTATAACTTATTTCTTGTACTATTTTGTCTTGTTTGACTTTCTAGACCCTTGGTTTTGTTCTGTTGGGAGGTGTGGAAGTGCATGCTCTTAATGTTACTGGATTGATGATCAACACGTTTGGTGGTGTTTGGTATTCCTATGCAAAGTATACGCAGAAGAAGAAGATGCCACGAAAGATTGAACCTGATGAAGAGTCGCATCCCCACAAGTAGCACCGAATTCATTACTCAGTAGCTATGTATCTATCTATACTTAGTTCTTTCAGTAGATAATAACTGAATACCTTTAAATCCAATTTCTGGACTCCCATTCCACCACCAGCAAAAAAATGGCGTAGAGGAAGCTATAAATTTGCATCCTTTTAAGTTCTTTCTTTACTAAACGACTTGTACCGCAGGGAACTAAAATCAGTGAATCATTTGAATGCAATTTTGTATCCCTATCAATTAGAAGGACAGGATTATGGATGAGTTTTTCTCTAAAAGATTCACTAATGTCAAGAGAAGCAAATGTGTAAAATTTGGATGGATTTTGCTTCATTTGAGGTGAATACTGTTGTTGAAATGGTAATCATCCTCAGATCTGTAAAATGTATCTCCACGTTTTACTCGTAATTGATACCAGAAATTGCTCGGCGATGCCACAGTATTCTCTCTCGTATTGAGTGAACTATTGTGCTGATGTTCTGAAGTTGAAGCACTTTTTCCCTTTGGACGCCTATTATGCCTATTTTAGGCCTTCGTTCGTGTAACTGTAAACATTATAGTAGAGAGGTGGAGCCACCGTATATCTATCAAACAAAAAAATTTATGCTCATTCATTGCTAATTTTTCTATTTCTATGTGATTAATTACCTTGCACATGTGAGCACCGCCTACGCTATCATTCTCTGAAGAAAGGGTGGAATAATCAATGAAAATTCGAAGTGAAAATCTTAGGTATTGTTGTATTAAACCCACACCAGGAGCTTATACATTATCAAGCCAATGAAACCATGCATGTTATCACTAGCAGTAGAACAAAATAATTTTACCTTCTGTTATTTACAGTCTCTGACGTAAGAGCATGGAGCCCCAACGACACTGCCCCAGTCAGGTCCCAACAATATTGCAAACTTAATTACATCTACATGTACACTCTCTGAGAACTAAACACTAACCTAAACCTACGACATCAATCACTTTACTTTTTATAAATAAAAAAATTTCACCATCTATCATTTCAAATGTGTAAGGCTGAAGTTGAGCTTGAGCATTTTCCTGACATCAACAATCAGTTGCCTGTCAACCTGAACTCAATGCAAGCTTGAAGAAGGGCAATGAGAAGTAGTGTTTTCTGGCTTAACCTTAGTCATCATGCTCTGCTGAGAAGTCAGGCTCAGAAGGCTTCCTAAACTTCGGCAGTTCTTTAATACTGTGAGTTCCTTTCTTAGCCCCAGTCATGATATTCAGTCCGAGATTGTGCTCAGGGTAAGCGTCATCTTCATATGATGACCTCATGGAGGAGAATGACTCCCTCATGCTCAAGTCCTTGGCCAGGGTCCTCCTCTTGTAGCGGCGCCAGGCAGCTTGGATGAAACATGCAGCCCAGGTCCTCCAGTGATGAGAATAATATCGGAAAGTGTGCTGCAACTTCCTGCTGTGGAGGCGCCTGAATTGACTGGCAACAAACTTGAGGTCCTCAGCTTGGAGAGCGAATGCTTCCACTTCAGCAAGTGCCTTCACTGTTCTAGTGGACGACGGCAAGTTGACAGTTTGCTTGGGAACAAGTGCCCATCCAAGCAGTTCTTCACCACAGAAATCACCAGGTTTGAGGGTGATAGAATTGAAGAAACCTGTCCGGCCACCACCTGTGGTGGAGCTTTCCAGCTTCCCACGAATGATAAAAAGCATGTCAGTCACTGGGTCACCCTCACGGACAATGTATGTGCCAGCTGTGCTCAAGGAAGATACAAGACGTTCACAAATGGCATCAAGAAGTTGACCATCCATCTTGGAGAAAAATGGAACCTGAAACATTGTCATATCAAATATTTGTAAGACCCCAAGTCTCAAGTGTCACTGGCCAAAAGACAGGAGAATGAAAAGGCAGATTTGCAAACGAGTACTCAAAAGTCAACAGATTTTCCAGACTACTTGAGTCATGTTGCAGATTCAAAAGCTCAAGCTCGAGCACATTTTCAAACAAAGAAAATGACAAAAATCTAGGTCAAAGCATTAACAGGTTTCCCTATAACCACTCACTGGTAGTTTGGATTACAATGGAAAGAACTGAAACATCTTCCAACTATATTATGTAGTTTCATTGTATCACCTCTTTATCCATCATCATGGCATGGTAGCCAGAACTCATGGTCAACAGAACCTAGGAACACGTAGCTTAATTTGTCCAGACGATCTATAACAGATTAACAGGTTGACCAGATGGTTCTGAAGTTCACTAAACCAGTACGTTTTCAGGTTCTGAAGTTCACTAAACCAGTACGTTTTCAATTAAGAAAGCTATTTACCTGGCAAACAAGATCCAAGCAAAGGTGGCGCTTGATGTCACGTCGAAGATCTGCAGGCAGGGCCTTCAGTATAGATTCTTCGTCCACACCTCGAGTTGCAAGCCACTTGTAATGAATGAATCTTCTCACCCTTTCTCGTAGTTCACGAGGAAGTTGACGATGTCTCATCCATTCTTCAGTATCTCTTTGCTTTAGCCTCCACTCCTCAACCCTTGCAGTGATAGATTGCAAGTAGGTCTAGAAAATAATACAATGTTGCAAGTTTAATGATTGTTGTAAAGAAATTAAGTTGGGAGGTGTGGCTTAACAAAGGGCTCTTTTGGTATTATGAGTATGATGTTTCATTAGTTACTGGAGTAGATAATAGCATATGGTATGTGCATGTGAAGGTAGAGCCATGTCCAGACCAAAACCTCAACTTACAATACTTCGTCTCAGCGGATACATTTAAATCCTAAAAGCAAGTTGACGAAGCATATCATGAAGCACAGAAAGGATTTTCATGCCATTGCAATGGCCAACCAGACAATTTTGGTCAATGGGAAAATTTTAACAACAAATGACCATAAACTTAAATACTAATAAATAGTTTCTAAAATAGTGCAAGGAAGTACGAACAGATCTGAAACACACCCAGAACAAAGAGTATAAAAGAAAAAACAGCATGTTAATTTTTTAGATTACAAGGTCGAAAGGTGGATGCACTAGCAAACAAAGTACCCTCATACAAGCACATACATAATTACGCCCTGTAGCACATGCCTTGGCCAGCGGAAATCCTAGACCTTGCAGAGCATGAATATGCACATCCCCACTAAGATGCACTCATGTATGCATAAAAGTGGAAGGCTAGGATCTGAACAATGGTGGATGGAGTCATATACCCAAGTCTCCACGAGCCAACCAACAAGCGGTTCCCAATGATGGAATGATACTAAGGCATAGATGGCCAGATGGGCCGGGTTTAACAAGCCGGCCCGAAGCACGACCGTTTGGCACGACACGATTGTCGACGGGCTCATGTCGGCACGGCACAACTGGCCGTGCCATGCTTGGGCCTAAACCCAGGCCCATGGGCTGGCACGGCACGGCACGAATAAGCGTAGGCACTATGCAGACACGAATAAGGCACGACACGGCACGACCCAGGCCCCTCCTCCCCAGTCCCCACTTCCAGTTCCAGCCGGCTAGCCACCCCCCGCCGCACCCATGGCCCAGCTACGCAGCCTAGGCCTAGGTTGCCTCCACGGCCGCGCGCCCCCACTGTCCAAACCCTAGCCCCCACATATATATGTGTTGCGACGGCACCCGTTCCCCATTTCTCCCCTCTCCGCCTCTCGCCGTCTCGCGAGAGAACTAAAACGGTGAAACACTGAAACCCTAGTGTCTCTGGCTCATCGCCTCCTCGAGTCCGCTTCTCACCGTCGCCGGCATCATGTCGGAAGGCCGCCGGCACCGGTCTCCCGCGGTGATGCGCCGCAGCCTGGCTTGAGCGGTGGCGCCGCTGTGCTAGTACCGCTGTGCCGCCATCTCGACGTCGACGCCTCTGTGGATCTTGGTTTTCTGGTCGACTGTTCGTCTGTTCCTCTTCGAATCTCTCTCTGACTCTTCTCTCAGTCTTTCTACATTTTGCCCTCTCACTCTCCGGTGTTCCTAGAATCCTAGATCTGGTCCTTCTGGTTGTCTGGTACTCTAGTCTCACCGTCGCGGTATCGCCTTCGCGGCATCGGTGGAACGACGATTCTTGGGCTCCGGCATTGGTGAGTGGTCTCTCCCCGTCTAGATTTCATTTGATCTTTTTTAGTTGAAGTGTTGTCATTTCTATCCCTCTAATCGTTGTCCTCTCTGTTCTTGTCTTTGGCACTTACCCTAGGTCGTTGAGTTACCGGAGCCACCGGGCAGGGGCGGACCTAGCACCGGGTCTGGAGGGGCTCCAGCCCCTCCTACCCTTGTTGTAGCAGTGGAACCCCCCTTAGACCCCCCCCTATCATTTTTAGGGTATGAAAGAGAAAAAGATGGGTCTAGAGGTAGAAGATAACCCTGTTAGACCCCCCTACTATTTTGTTCTGCATCCGCCCCTGCCACCGGGCCCCGAGCCTGCGGGATGATGACGATGACGGAGGAGCTGGATCCGACCTCCATCAACCACGATCTCAGGCTGCAAGGGGACACCGGAGAAGACATCGGCCTAGAGGCCTTGTGCGCAGCGGAAGCCGGTGATCAGGGTGACAGCAAGCCCTCTATAATATTTGAAGTTTCTTAATTCTGATATGTCCAGTGTCAAATTGTGCTTGTTGTCTTCATGTTTTGTAACATGTTTTTGTGAATTGCCATCATGTGTGCTGGTATAGTTGTTAGTTGCATACTTGTGTTGTGCAGCTTGTGCTAATTCGAGTGAGCCATTGGGCTAGCGGGCCGGCACGGCACGATTAATTCTTCCCCGTGCTGTGCCTGGGCCTGACCCTCGGCCCATGGGCCGGCACGGCACGTCATGATTACCTGTTCGTGCCTCTTCGTGCCGTGCCGCCCGTTTGGCCATCTATATACTAAGGTAGTAGGACCAAGGTTAGAGAGGTGATTAACCAGTACCATAATATGATTTGGCAAAGCAAGTAAAGCCACAATACAGAACTAAGGAATAGAGCATCTAAAACAAACAATAAAGTACTGCTAGTATAATAAAAGCAGTTCCATGATTGGAAAGTGTAGTTTACAATGTAAAGTACCTGCACGTTCCCAATTAAATGCGCAAACAAGACGAGACCAACAACCGCCAGGAATATAGCATACATTGTCTCACCAATATAGGTACTCACACTCAAAGTCTGGCCATAGCAACTGTTTAGGGGAAAAGAGTGTATTATACAACACGTCATAAAATAAGTCTTCATATAAATTCTATCATTAGAAGATTCTTCTTCTTGTTATATCAAAGTTATTCTAAAAGAATCAGAGTAGACGATTAGTATTCTCATATTAGAATTGAAGCAGAGCTGGGAATTATAGTTGCAGCTGCAAAAGTAAGATCTCTAACATTTGCTTCAGCAAAAAAATATAGGATGGTTAATGATCAAATTCAGCACCTCAGATACCAGTCTTAGAGGGAGATATCTTCAGATAAAATATTACCTTAGATTTTGCAAGCCCCACCAAAGGCAATAGATGTACTTCCTGACGAAGCTTCGATTAGGAGCTTTGTTTGCTAATAGCGTCTGGAACATACCAAAGTCAAAACTGATAGTTTTGTTGCTAGCATCACAGTTACCAAAGATGGTGGTTGTGTTTAACCAATTCGGATCTGGCTTTTCACCACAAGACAGATATTTATTATGGCATTTAGTTTCAGGCCTTTCGTTGCTACAGTACTTTTCCCAGCATGCAGTCTGTCGATCAACAGATAGCAAGTACCACAATGCTCCTAAAACCTGAAAAAGGAGTGCATATCGAGTAGTTCCACCATGTGATAGAAAAACAGAAACTACGCCAGCACTTTTTAAAAAAATAAAAAAAAGCAAAAACAAAATTTTCAAGACAAGAAATAGCGAAAGATTGCCCATAGAAACTCATAAAAGTATCATACATGGCTAGCGATCATGTATAGCAGCATATTGTATGCAGCTCCTTGCCAAGCAGTCTTTGAAAAGGCACCAGTAACTTTGACAATTTTGTCATTCAAGGAAAATATGAGATATAATCTTAGAACATACTGAAAAAGAGCAACCAGAAGCAGTATGTCATTGTTATGCTCAGACCAAGAATATTTGATAGCTGGTATCACAGACCAAATAATGATCTGCACGAAAAGAGGCGAAAATGTCAGACAACAGCCATAACTCAAAACTTCAGGTAAATGTAAATTGGTTCTCCTCAAAGAAACTAACATCCACAAGCCCACATGTAGATGAACTTTCAAGGCGTGAAGTACTGAAGTGAAGTTGAGACACCCCACTTTAATATTTGATAAAGAACAGTCTTGTCATGAGATCAAGCAGGTGAGAGCTCACAAGTAATGAGAACTACTGACCCCTATCTTACAATAAAAATAAAACTGTTTTTTTGGTGGTTTCAAGTTATCCAGCTGAATGCAAAGCAAATAAACAATTTGAAAGACATCATACACATTTCATTTTAGCGAACATGAACAGCAAGAGGCACTTCTTTAATAACATGGTTGATCACAAACAACATTCTTCAATAATTTCCTTAGAAACAAACCCAATCACCTCTTATTTTCTTCTTTATAACGTGACCTGTGAAGACACAAACAGATGGTTGTATGTACAATGAAATAAACTAAACCATTGCACCAGAAAAACAACAATCACACAAGTCAATCCTATCCTACCAACTTACAATAATTTTGGACAGGTCATGACATTACCAGCATCTAGGAGTGCTAAATTGTACAATATGTGAACATCAGTGTTGACAAATGCATTTGATAATGATAAGAAATGCATCTGAAAGGATTCAAATTACCTGGGGCAAAGGCAATGAAGCCACTAAATCAATCGCAAAGTCAGATCTCAAATACAGCTTTGCGATTTCATTAGGATCTTTGACAAGGTCTCCTCGGCCGAAAACTCCCAACTTGGAGTTCGGATTAATATATGCAGTCCTGAACTTTATGATAATTTGTATGACATAAAAAAGGTCGGCAATTGATCGGAAGATAGTAATGATGATAGCTAGGTGTATATCTCTCCCGATACATGAAGTGTGTTCGCCATAAAAGATTTTAGGCACATAGAAGTACAGAGGATCCATAAATAGAGCTAGAAAGCATGAGACACGGAAGAAATAAGCCCATGTCAAGATAAAATCACTTGATGGATCAATAATCTTCTTGTACCAAAGCTCACTTCCTGCAACAAAAATCTTGTTCTTCCCCGAGCTCCCCACACCAAGCTTACTAGCAGCTAAGGCAGACTGCTTCAGATGAATGGGTATAGTTGGCTTTGCCCTCTCGTCATGAAATCTGGGGACAAAAATAGCATTAAAATTCCCCTGAAAAAGTAGCACGAAAATACTGCTAACTTTTGAATGCTTTCAAGTCAAGACATGATCACTTAAGGTCGTCACTAACCAGCAGGAACTACATGCTCTTATTAGACATTTAGATTACATTTCCTGATTTCCATATCACAATTTCATGTATTAAAGTATTTATATCTATTTTACTGCTGGTCAAAAAATAAAACTATAGTGTTCACAAACATCTTAAGCTATTCACTGCACGATTACCGTTCTGTAAACTGGTCAAGAAGATCATCCATACAAGAAGCCAAATTCAAGTAACACAGGAGCTATGAATGAACTAAGAGCCAGTTCAAGAACACACCAAACAACCAACCCAACCTAACCCTAAAGCTCTTCTTCTCAATTCCCCGCCCAAGCAAGAAGGCTCCCAGCAAAATCGTGCCTTTCCCATGCCTTCATCTCCACCCAGCCAAGTCTCCCCAACCTCCTCAAGCTAAGAGTTGAAAATCTTCAAGCCCCCAAAGCTAAGAGAGCAAGCAGCCAGCAAGCCGCTCAGGCACTCACCTCACGGTCGTCTGCCTGCCGAGCGCTATCTCGCCCTCCACCCTCCTCGACCCGAACAGCATGGCGTCCATCCGCTACAAGGACCATGAACTCCTCGGCCACAGACCACAGCTCACAAGCAAGACACCCCAAGAAACCGGCAAGAAGCCTCCGCCTCCGCGGCTCCGCCTCCCGCCACCGTTTGCCCGGCGCCGGAGCAGCAAGCGGCGGATCTCTCCCGCGTCGGCCGGGGAGAGGGAAGCTGCCGCGGCGCACGGTGCCGCGCGGAGCCTCGTCGAGGCCGCGCGCTGAGTTCGAGGAAGCGAGACGACGACCGGAGTCCGGGCGAATGGAAACTGCCGGGAGGGAGGGAGGGGGAAGAGAACACTGGATGTCCTAATCGCTGGTTTAATTATAACGGTAATTGCTTTTCTAACAGCTGTTAAATCCAAGAGTGCCGGGGTGAAAGGTCGCAATTAGTGTTGACCTGGGTGGTAATTGAAGAGGTGATTACTGATTAGATAGTTCTCTGGTTATTTACGGATACAAGGACTGAGGGTAACGTGATCAGTGACAGAGGGAGACTTGGTCGACCGCGAGTGGTTTGTGTCGATATGTTGGAGTCGTTGGCACATTATGTGTTTTTAATTTAACTTTTTAATCTTTGATATGTTTTTGACCATTCATCTTATTTAGAAAAACTATATAAATATTGCATGTGTATGTAACTTTGAACTATGGTAGAATGTTGCGTGTGTACAATGGCAGACGGGCAAAAATATGATAAGTTGCAAAGAGTCAAAGAATAATTTATAACATTTTTGGGTACTATACACTGACATAGATGAATATGATCTATAAAATAAATTCGGAGGTTACTTACTTTTCCCAACTCACCTATACAACTAGTAAAGTGCATCTCCAGCGATTCGCCTCATTTTTCTTATATTCTATCCACTATTCACATGCCATCTGATTAATTAGGTTGTCCCATCATTATTTGCTACAATATTGAGACAATAAGATGAAACAAATTCTCCAAGATATTGGGCACATAGCTATTGTGTGTTACTTGATAGAGAGAGGGAGAACTTGTTGCATGAATCATGACCGAATACCAATCCAAAGACAATGTAGAAATTTGGTTGAGGCCCATCTTTTTTTAGCTAGTGTATCCTAATTCCTAAACTAAACTAAAAAGTAAAAAAATAAAGATAAGCAAATAAACTGTAGCACCCAAATTTGGGCAAATCCAAATTTTTGGGCAAAATTTAAAAATTTTGGGGCCTAGTTGGAAAAATCCCTCACATCTCCTCCTCTCCCGCGTGTTCTCTATCTCACGCCCTCGGATGCTCTGCTTCCTCTCTGCTCGCTGCCGCACGCTTGCTGCTGTGCTAGATCGCCCATCGCCGCATCCCCGTCGTGTCCAAGACCAATTCCCCGTCCGCCATGCGTCGCCGTGTCGAGCGGTGGTTCGCTAGCACCGTCCCTCTCCGCCGCGCGCATCGCCAGAATACCGGTCCATAGCCACGGGCCGATTGACCAACGCCGGCAACCGTCGGTCCTTAACCGCCGTGTCGCACGCATGTTCTCCTGCCGCCTCTCCTCATCATCGTAGGTGCCCAAAGTCAAAAAGGCTACACCTTTAGCCCGAGCACCGTACACTGCCTCGCCGCGCCACGCCGTTTGGCCATCACGCTTGCCCAGCTCCCAACTCGTCCCCATTACGCCCAGTTGCGCCCTTGCTTGCTAAAGGACCCACTCGCTCGCTCGCTCTACAACCCTTAAAGTGAGCTCGAGCTCCGTCGGCTCCCTTTCCCTTGCTTTTCTTCCAATTTTCCCCAAATCTCAGCAAGTCCGATTCTGTCGTCTGGGTGAGTTTCGGGGGAAAATTCCCCTCACCCGAAGCCTTCCTTCCTTGACCCTAATCGTTCCCCATCCTCAATTTTAGTAGTGGCGCTCGGAAGAGACAAGTCTGCGTCGCCCCTGTTATGGCCACCGCCACGCTCACCGACGTCAGACTTCCCCGTGCATCACCGTCCACAGCTCAGTGCTCAGTGAGCATTTCCATAGTTCCCTCTAGCTCCCCGTTCACTTGCCTAGCCTGTAGGTCCCTAGCTACGGGTAGCAACTCTGGCACGCTCATGGCTCCGCCGCCGCTCGTCACGCCGCCGCACCCGGTCGTCTCCGGCCTCGGCGTGGGTACCATTAGAGTCGCAAGGACCCGTAGGTGCTAGCGCATACACGCCCTTGGCCGAAGCATGGCCATAGCGCCACTGCGGTGTGTCGTCGCCGCTGGCTACGTTGCCTGTCTGGAGGTAGACGATGACCCCACGTTGTTAAATGCTGAAAGAGGATCCTAAGGCCTAGAGGGGGGTGAATAGGCAATTTTAAGTCTTTTTCAAGTATTCTTGAATTAACATCATATTAAGAGTTACCCAAACCTAGTTGCAATTATCGAGTAAGCGGAAGCAATCTACTAAACACAAGTAACTAAGACATGGCATTCAAATTCATCACAAGCAATGCAATAAGAGTAAGTGCGGGAATATAAATGAGAGGGAGACACGGTATTTGTTTGACCGAAGTTCGGAGCCGCAACTCCTACTCTCCGTTGAGGCTACCCCTTGCGCACAAGGACCGGCTCGCTCTCGAGCCTCACGCCTCACTTACTCCCGGTAGTCGTTCCGCCACTCCGGCGAGGTGGACTCCGTCACCCGTACACCGACTCAAGAGTAGCCACACGCCAAGGCCTACTCCTAAGCCCACGCCTCCACGAAGGATGTCTTCAAAAGTAACAAGCCCGAAACGCCCCGATCATGCCGGATCGAAGGACTTCCATGAAGCTCGGTATTGGGGTTTAATGATTTGTGGCTTTGGATGCTTTGTGGGTGGAGGAATGGCTCTAGAACACCTAATTGATGAGCTATAAATGTGGTAGGTGAAGTGGAGCAGCAAACCTCAAAATAGCCAGCCACTAGGTAGGTATTTATAGCCCCAAGAGCAAAACTAGCCGTTGCCCCTCGGAAGAGGACAAAAAGACTAGCCGTTAGCCTCTATCGGACGCCGTCCGACGGGCACCGGACGCCGTCCGACAGCGGCAACTGCTCACTGGAAAAGAGCTGATCGGACGCCGTCCGACAGTGGGAGTGTGCTGGAGGTTGGCTAACCGGACGGCCCCCCAGACGCCGTCCGACCAGAAAGGGGCTAGGTTTTTTAACCTGACCGGACGCCGTCCGACAGTGACAAGGCAAAGGACCGGACGCCCCTCAGACGCCGTCCGACAGCGAGAAAGACCCAGATCTGAACCTTACCGGACGCCGTCCGGTGATTATCGGACGCCGTCCGACAGAAAGGATTTTCGGCTAAAAACTGAGGGGGAAAGTTAGGTGGGTCTCTCTCTCTCTCTAGAAATCTCACCTAGGGATATTTGGGTATTTTTAGAGGTGGTGGACTACGGAAACCGAGTTTTCAAGAATTCACAAAGATCCGCATAGTCCAGAAATTGAACCCTTTTGAAACCGACGAAAAACAGAAATAAACCTAACTACTCTAATCTATACGTGACCTCTTCTCGCCTGGGCCACGCACTAGAAATCTTGGAGCAGCTCAGAAAATTGTCGACGCTTCAAATTAGGGTTTGTAAAAATCGCCGAGTCTCCGCTAGGGTTCCGATAAGTCCAAAAAACCCTTAGCCCTTTATATTAATTAATTTTGTCATCAATGCCACTAATAAAAATTAGGGCTCAACGATGCTCACAAATGCGCGCCAAGATTCGTGCGGACCAGAGATCGCTGAGTCGCTGACGTGCGGGCCCCGTTTGCTAGATACCGTTTCTTGCACATGCTGCAGTCCGGGAACCGTTGGGTCACTGGCAGTGGGCCCTGGGTCCACCTGTCGGGTTTAGTGGAAGCGCCCTCGTTGGGGTCACCGGTTCTGTGCGAAGGCGCCATAGAGGGATACGCTTTCGGCGTATCACATCCGAGGTGGGCGCGGTGCACGCGAGCGCTTGGTAGGCCGATTCAGCTTTGGGACGAATGCGTTTGTTGTCCCGGACCGTTACTGTTTGCAGTTTTCCTGCCAATTTAACGAGTTTAATAATTTTAGAAAATGCTTTTGAATTACTAAAAATATCTAGAGACCTCCAAAAATTCCACACAAATTAGGGTAAATGCTAGAGACTGAGTAGGCTGTTATAAAAATATAAGATCACCAAATTCCACTGTTATAGTCACGACAATATTTCAGGCAGCACATTTCTAGTATCTAGAAAAACCAACTAAAAGGTTAAATAAAATCTTTTCTTATTAGGAATAGGTGCTGACCTCGAAAATTTATAACAAATTACCATAAGACCCAAGATATACCTTGTAATTAGGAAAAATTACGGAAATGCCATGTCCACACCAATAAAGTATTAGGGGAGTAATTTAGCAAACTGTTAGTATTATATGTCATTACGAATAAACCTAATTACATAAATTCTATAGGGGAATTACTACCTGGGAAAATTATCACAATAAATAGTGTAGTGGAAAATTTGGAATAATAAAATTGTATTAAACCCAATGGCAACCTTTTCTTATTTTACAATAGGGTTCCATAATTTAAAGACCTGTAGACACCTCCTAAATTCCTAGAAAGTTTATGATTAATACTAAGAAATATTAGAGACATTACAAGATCATTAACCTAAGCACTATTCATAGGTTTTCTCTGATTACGTAAGTAGTGAACCTCCGGAGTACTTTTCTATATAGAAATAGATCGAAATGTTTTGCTTGTTAATAAAAACTAGATGGTTACCCGTTATTAGGAAGAGATTGCGACTTTCCCTAGTGCGGATTAACATCGATATAATCATGTACATTACCCAGTTTTTCCAAACTATATTGTTTAATATCAAAGTGCATGCTTATTAACCTGCCTACTCGTTAATCATGTTATAATTATACATGTTTGTCCTTATATAATCTAGCATTTATGACTGTTTTGATTGTCATACCCTTGATTAGCCTAATAATAGTTTGGTAACAACTTTAACCCTACCCAATGGGAAAA
This sequence comes from Raddia guianensis, assembly GCA_036346415.1. NCBI lineage: Eukaryota > Viridiplantae > Streptophyta > Magnoliopsida > Poales > Poaceae > Raddia > Raddia guianensis. The sequence continues at coordinate 21,564,978 of CM070539.1, read as the reverse complement.
ACCTAATTAGACTTGCTTAGGTCCAAATGAATCTTCTGACGACTAGCCACGGGAATGGTGAATCGATATCCACCGGCCATTCATTCATTCATTCATTCAAAAGATATGACATGTGACATATAGGGCTATTAGATGCACGATGGGCTGGATGTTGTTTGTGGTTATAGCTGTGTGGTTTGTCAGTCCGGATTGGTCAGTTGGTCGGGATAGCTCTTGTGTGGTAATGTCATGGATTACTGAAGTAGAGATAAGTTGGTTGGAGAGTTGCCCCATGGATGACATCCAGATGAATGATTAAGGCATGAGATGCCTTGTGCTGGGTTTAGCTAGGGCTTACCTAGGAGGAGCGCGGAATAACATGCGTAGCGGGGTAATCGCTGCCATTTAGAGGATGGTTCCAACACAACGCGTGGCCATCGCGCGGAGTTCGGGTTTAGGATCGCCAGCTGCGAGCACTCTGCGGAGGCCCTCTGGACCACTCCCGAAAGAGATCGGCATTGGTCATCACCGCTGGTGATGAAGGCCACACTTCCCCAAGATGACACTAGGCTAGAGTAGGCTTGCAACCCTCCTAGGCCGAGGCAGGCAGGCTATGGCAAGTGTGGTACACAACGGGATCGCCAATCCCGGAAGGATGGCGGGTTTGGGAATAAGATGGGGCAACTTGAAGTTCGGTTTGGTTAAAGTCAAAGTCAAGTACGTTTGTTGCGTTTGGGTTGCTCATCTTATGGTTGGTTGACAAGGCCTGTCGGTTGGTGCTTTGGTTGTATTTGTTACGGTATTGAACTCCTTGTTATTTAAAACGAACATTAAACATTGAGTTAGATAGGGTAAATTAAACTCATCTTAAAAACTGGCTTTATGCAAATAAAATAACTTCTTCCCCAATCGAAGCCTCCTATCATTAAGTACATTAAGGGTAGTGTTGACTAGGCAGCGTTTGGATGATGCTAACCTCGCAAACCTCCACTCTTTTATATGAAAGTCAAGGAGAAGGGTTTGTTCGAGTGTCACGAAGGAGATAATCGGGGCTGCGATGATCTTGACTTGGTTTAGGGGTTTGCTCTAGTCATTTGAAGGAATGCATAGCCATTGGAGGATTTTTCGGATGATCTTATATATGTTTTACTGACTCTGATGATTTCCCTATAATAGTTGTATGGTCTCTTGGCTTATTTAATATTAAGCATGTGTCATGCAATCAGGTATGTAATACTCTGAATAATGAAACGTATATTTGTATGATACTCGACTATGTATTACATGCATTAAAGTACTGAGCCAGGGTCTGGTGCATGTGAACAGCGGTTCTTTGGTAAGTATAAAAATAAGGGCTGACATAAACGATCTCTAAATATTGTGAAGTAATCGAGTTACACCATAGGAATATTACTATGTCATTTTATTTTACAATGTGTGTAACCTTATCTTCATGAAGTCGTTTCAAAGAGTTTAGCTCAAGCTGGCTTTTGGGAAATGGATTCAAATTTTCAGAAGAATTTAAATAGAAACGTTTGTCAAAAAGAATGGGTGCAGCCATCACCAGTCAATCACACAGATAATATGACATGTCGTGGGCTCGTGGTACGAACAAAAGGCAACAGATTTTAAGTGTGGATTATGCAATGTCAGGATTGGGGGCACCCATCAGTTAGGCAAGTAATGATCAAACGACCGCAAGAACAATAGCCAATCTCTCTTCTACAAAGATTTCGGGGGAGCGGTTGACGGGCAAGAAAGTCATTTATTTGAGCGAGACCGACTGGCAACCAAGGTTCATTCACCGTCGAGAAAAAGTAACGACATACTCAAATTGATTTAAAGTAACGACATACTCAAATTGATTTAAACTTATTCATTCAGCCAACTTGTATATTCAGTTCCATGCACTCAGCCAGCTTATTCATTCAGCTAGCAATTCCTGACCATGCTGTTTTCACTTTTCATAGAAAAATAAAACCGCTCAAAACTCAATAAAGTAGATTGCTCGACAGAATGCTTCCATAGGGGCAGAGCCAGAAAGGTTTAAAAAATGCCTTTCCTAAAATCTTTTGATGACGATCATTTTAAATGCGTAGATATTAATTTTATTTTTTATGGGAATTTGTTACAGATTTTAATATGAATAAAAAAATAAATTAAAGTTGGTTCAAACCGTTGTGAAATAAATAAATAATGGACAAATAATTAAAGGGGTGGTTAATATCATAATTAACTTAACTGTTAATTACAAAATAACGTAGAGATCAATACCAAGGAGAAACCGCTAAGGGCTCGTTTGGAAACCCGAATCCCCGCCGGGATCCCCGTCCGTTCCCCGGGTCTGTATCCACGTGGAAAATCTCCGTCGGGATTTTTATGGGTGCATTTGGCAGCCCATCAACCCAGGGCCAATTTTTCCTTTCCCCTTGCAAACCCCGAGGAATCCTCCTCCGCCTCCAGGGTCGTGGATTTTTCCCCCGTCCCTCTCCGCAACTCCGTCGCCTAGTACCCTCCGCCTGAACTCTCGCCGTCCTCCTCTTCGCCTCTGCCTCCCCTCTGCAACGCCTCATCTTCACCGACGCCGGCGTCTTGGTCTTCTCCCTCTTCGGCCGCCGGCGCATCACCCGGCGACCTCTCCTCCTCGAGCAGACAGTACCGCGACTCCACCGTCTCATCGCCGGCGCCGTGCACCTCGTCTCGCTCGAAGCGCCGCCTCTAGGCCTCGTCAACAGCGAAGAGGCGGCAGCGGCCGGTGTTGGCGGTGGAGATGCGCGCCCGCTTCGGCGTTGAAGGCGCGAATCTGGCGGCGGTGTCGTGGCGGAGATGCAGCGCCGGCTTAGCGTCGGAGGCGAAGATGCGGCAGTGGTGTCGGCGGCGGAGATGCAGCGCCCGGCTCGGCGTCGGAGGCGAAAAGATGCGGCGGCCGGTGTCGGCGGCGGAGATGCAGCGCCCACATCCTATCGGCCCCGTCGTCTTAGAGGTGAGAGCCCACGCCAGGGCGGCGGCCTCCGCGTCGATGGGAACGGAGGTCTCTAGGGCGGCGGCGGCGGCCTCCAGGGCGATGAAGGCCTCCACGACGGTGATGACTGCCTCCAAGGCGATGGAGGCCTCCACGGCGGCGGAGATGTGGCTCATTTTGCGAGGGATTTGTTCCTTGGTTGCCAAATGAGCCTGATGGGAGAGGGACTGGCTGTCACCGGGAAGTGAAATGGCAAAAAAAAACCCTGTGGGGAATTATCTACCCAGGGAATTGTTTCCCTTATAGCCAAATGAGCCCTAAAGGAGGAACCGACATTGTATTCACTTTAGAGATCAACTGCTCTGTGCAGTTATCATGTAGTCCTTTATAAAAGGGCAATGCCCTGTTACACGGATGTATTATTCATTTCTGTACATTCTAAAAGCAAAAGAACAATTCTCTCTTTCTCACCACCACTGAGCGCATTGGTGCTTCAATACGTTATCAGCGACTTAACTCCTGGTGAGTCTTAATCATAGTTCTGATCACAAAGTAATTGTGATTTGGGAGAAGATGAGTGTCAATTCTAGATTTCATTCGTGGGAAGGATTCCCTTTCCCTAAGGTTGCTCCTCCAAACATGACATTGAGGAGGATCTCAGAGGCTACACTAATGGCCTTGGCAGCAAATCACACTGCTTTGGTTGCACACCACATGGCACATGTTCAAGAAATCCAGACGGAACTGCGACAGCGACGATGGAGTAATAGGGCTCCTGGTCGCCGCCGCCGCAGAAACAGGAGGGGAAGAAGACAGGAGGGGAAGAAGAGCGGTAGGCGGGGGAGAAACTCACCAGAGGGCACTCCGGTTGCGGTTCCACTTCCTGCCGTTGCTGTGTCGCCAACTGGGTCGACGGCCACTTCATCGTCTTCTCCAGGACCGCTGGGTCCTCCGGGCTTCGCTGTCGTGGCTCCTAGTGGTGAGGTCACCTTAGCCATGGTTACCCCGAACAGACGGTTGTGCTTCGACGTTGAAGTCCCGATGTCTACGCCGGAGATGCCGACTCCGTTCGGGCATGACGCAGGTCCCTCCGATGTTCGGTACACCCGTGTTGCACGCCGCTGGGCTGCCCCCTACTACACCAACAATCAGGGTTCAACGATAGTGGCCACAGCCAGCGCCAAAATGGATGTCAAGGGAATGCACCTCGGCTTGGCGGTGTACGACGACGGCCGTGAGTCGAATGACGTTGCCCTCTTCAGGGTGGCGACGCCATTGGCCAACACCAACAACGGAGAGGAGGAATTGACCTCCATCCTGGAGGCAGCGGCGCACAGTAGAGGATATGCGTCCGTCCCTCACTTAAACATCCAATGGCAACGATCCCTGCGCATCAGCCTTTACTGGCTTGCAGTATTTTCATCTCTAAGGACATGACCAGTGGAGGCCAAGTTAGATGGTCCTAGTTAGCAAATAAAATAAAAAGACAAAAATATAGATAAATGGTGGCTGAATATAGATGAGGACCTAAGTTAGCCCCACGGTGATGCCCTAGAAAGCCACAAAGGTCAATAGCAACCTATGCTCTTTTTTTTTTTCAATCGCTTAGAGCATCCACAACCAGGACAACACCATAGATTTGGCTTTTTGCGATGAGCGAATGTGACTTTTATCTAGCTGGTGGAGCGATGTGACTTTTAGCGTATTGTAAAATATGAAAGATTTGCCTTTTTGCGATAGTACCTAGCTGGTGGAGCGAATGTAACTTTTAGTGTATTGTAAAATACGAAAGATTTTAAAGGAATGAAATAGAGGTGTAGCGTAAAATATAAATGGATTTTAAAGGGACAAATAGACATGGAACGGAACAGTGTGCTAAGAGAACATTTTATCGTAGGTGTGGATTACGACCAAAATCAGAAACGTCAAACAAATCCTGCAGGATATGGAGCATGTGGACTCTTTTCGGTCAACGGAAACAGCGCAACCACGGAACAATCATTCCTGATCCCCAGAGTCCTTTCCGTGGAGGCGTGGACCAACCACTTCACCGTGATGTAGGTGTCAGCAATTCTGGACAGCTCACGGCAAAAGGAACAGACAACTAACACCAGCCGTCTGAAAGAATGGTCAATCCCAGCATGTCTCACTCCCAACTTTTTGTGGTGTGCAAATATGTCGCGGTGAGCAAGTATCATGGCTAACCGTCCAAGGCGGGCAAAAAGTTCATATTGTACCCTCACAAAGTGGTCAGCTAAGCCAAAAAATCAGGAATCAGAATGCTGAAGTACAGTAGTACACCAATACGATGATTTCAGAAGGGAATCGGAAAAGGCTGTACGGGTTTCACCCAGGGAAAAAGGTACAGTATGAAAACAGTGTTCAAATAACGTCAGGTATTTCAATGTCAGCAAATTAGCATTCCGACATTTTACCCACGGATGCATCAGGTGTCTAGGATTCAACCATATGAACATGTCGAAGGCAAAGCCAACATCATGTCATATAAAGGGGCATATTTTGCTTGAATAAAGTAGCTGTGAAGAACATCAATCATGACAGTGAAATCAAGGTAGCACAACGCAGGTAAGGTTCTTTGTCAACAATCAAGACATGAAGAACATCAATCACGATGAACGTAGGTAAGGCTCTTTGTTGACAGCAGCATGTCAGTGCAAGTTGACAGTTTAAATCAAAATAAACCACCAAACTCAGCGCATCAGTCAACAAGAGTAAACCTCTTACTCGTTCAGCCTTGATCAAATTCGTTTTCAAGGAGCCCTCATTACCCCAGCATAAGACATGACAAACAAGCAGGGGCACTTATCAAACTAAATATGCAGCTTCGGGAAGGAGATTAAGTTGATGGAAGCTCAGAATACGAAGAAATCTGTGCTTGTAGCACTTCCAGATGCTGCAGTTATGCACCAATCGTACCTTACCAAGGTGGTACGAGAAGGCGGTTACTGCTTTTCGACAAGCAGTATCTTCAACGAAGTATATGCATCGCGAAGTGGTGTCGTAGGCAGGAACTAATGGGCGGCAGTCTCATTTGTTTGCATGCAGCAGGTGACGCGTGCGAAGAATGATGAGCGAAGAATGAAACCATGAGGACGTAACTGAGCCGTAGTCGGCTGAGTCGTTTAAGCAGTGCAGAGTCGTTTAAGCAGTGCAGGACGACGCCTTTTAACACAGCCGTAGTCGGCAGTCGTTTAAGCAGTGCAGGACGACGCCTTTTAACACAGCCGTAGTCAGCAGAGTTGTTTAAGCAGTGCAGGACGATGCCTTTTTGACACAGAAGAAAGACAATTCAACTTAGTTTAATACTACATCCATCCATATGTTTGTCTAGTGATTAAAATAGAACACAAGCATAATAAGGCAGATAAAGTTATGAGAACCTTAACCAAAGGCAAGCAGTCGATGACGGAAGGTTCAAACAGGAGATTGTTCATAGATGACAACTCAAATATCATATCTGTAACAGAACACTCTTCAGAAATCATGTTCAGCTCTAGCTCCTGCTACGACGGTATCTGGCACCATTAAAATAGTAGCAATTCATCAGATACAGTAAATCATTAAAGCAGTATTCTCTGTACCAAGCAATAAAATGGTCACTTAAATCTGCATTACCCATTGTCGTTGGGGGGAGATCCATCCCGAGAACGATTGTATTGTGGAGACCTGCTATAGCTGCGTCCACGAGCTGGTGACACACTACGACGCCTTGGAGAGCGCACTTGAGGGCTGTAACTTCTGTTTGAAAAGCATATTTTCCCGTCAGATTTATTTTTCTTGTGTAGTCTACTAGTTACAAAATTGGCAGAATGAAACCAACTTATTCAACAAGACTGACAAATAAATAAATAAATAAATAAATAAATAAATAGTTCGAGTGCTATGCTACTACAAACTCACTCTCCACAGACTACTATCCTGTAAGTGGGGCATGGGCCTATGGCAACATGAGAATAAATATCTTATATAAAAAAAGACTGCAACATAATGCATTCGAACCCAAACCATCCTATAATATAATTACATACTACAGCTCATGCCATTTACGAGTTGACGTCATTAAATGGGTCCAAAAGAAGAAGTAAAATACTTAATAGTCAGTAAGCATTCACAACTTCAAGCAGAACCAATGCACTCAATACAACAACGGTGACAAACCTACTGGGTAAGCAAAGAAGGATCTGTGCTTAATAGTAACAGTTATCCAGTTACCTTCTACCATAGCTTGGACTCCTGCGGTATCTGGGACTTCGGCTCCTGCTGCGGCTCCTGCTGCGACGCCTTCCACTGCCTAGTCCTCCAGAACCAATCCTCAAACGGCATTCACGAGCAAAATGCCCAGTCTCACCACATTCGTAGCACTTCATCTCAGACCCACCATACTTATCACGACCACCACGACCGCTGCTAGCATTACGAGACAGCTCAACTCTCCATCCATTCCTGCCTATAAAAGCAGAAGCTCAACAGTTAGGATTAGCGCTGTACATGAAACACAGGGACGTAAAAAAGAAAAGAAAAACTACGATGAGCCATTAAGAGGCATGATTTAATTTTAAACGATAAAGTGATGCCATCATAAAAATCAAAAGTTCAATTCGTCAACTATAATTTAACTAATTTAAATGTCTGCCAGGCCCCGATACCATATAAGGGTCAACAGTGATAATAAAATGGGCAGTCTATTATCAAATCCAAGTACTGACAAATAACAGTATCCTATACAATCAACTTTAAGAGAAGTATAATTGTAATTTAGTTATTTCTTGTGAACAGCCAGCATCTCTCACTCGTTGAAAAACACTAGTCAATGGAGCATGTTGAAAAGGAAAAACATGTTCAGAGAAAACACTAGTCACATACCATCTAGATCACGAATTGCATCCTGAGCATCCCTCCTGTCATCGAAATCAATGAAAGCAAAACCAGGTGGCTTTCGTGCAACCCATACACTGTTTCCAAAAAGCAAAAATGTGCAAAATGTATCAGGGCCATTGGTATCGAACAGAATGTATATTTAAGAATGCAACAGATAAATGCAATGTTCTAGATGCCGGTCTCAGGTTCAGCTTGGCTTTTAGGCTCCCTTTGTGTTTGTCAAAGAAATCCAGCCTTTTGCATGGTAGCTTTAGTGGTTGGAGCCTGCCTATGCAAGACAACAAGATGCCTTTACAATTAAAAATTTCATTCTTGTTGGCTTCATTTTCTGTACCGTCATATTGGCTTCTATAACATATAAGAGAAAACCATCCCTTGGACAAAACAATACATGAGCTCTGTGATAAAATAACATGAGCCTGCGGGTGGAACCGAGCTTTTCCCGAGCCTCTTCTAAAATTGATGCAGATTGATTCTATATAATTTTAGTTGTTTTTTGAGGGTAAATTTACAACCGAGCCCACGAGCCGAGCTGGAGCCGAGCCAAAGTGCATTTCAAGGTTGTCTAAAATCGACTAATTTTAATGTTGGAACAATCCAAAATTGAATCGGATGAAATTTTAAACCGAGCCAAAAAAAATCAGAAAACGAGCTTTTGTTCCAGCCCTAGCCTGCCTATGCAAAACAACATGTTAAACTAAGAAATTCTATACACACTTCAGGGTTTAGGTCCAGTGAGACACAATATCAACTTCTGAATTCAGTAATTGGTTGTATCGTTTCGTTTGCCTGCCGTAGATATCAAAGTACTTTGAAATTTTGCCCTGATGAAATCTAATCCAAGCTGTACAGATCCTACCAGTCTGGAACCAGCAAATTTGATAAGATAGCAAAGTAGGATCCATCAAATAATGAATAGTCGTACAGCGACAACAAGATAATAGAGTAGAATCCATAAATAATGAATAGCCATGCAGGCATGCACCTAAAGAAGGATGCTCTGCTTATATGGACGTGTGCTGATAGCAGCGCCAAATTATGAACAATACATAATCAATATATACACATGCATATGAATATGAATTAACACACATCACATAAACCTGATGTAGCAGTGAAAAGCAGCTGCAACATAATCTAAGATTCATCCCTTTGTTGCTGGCACGCTCAAAGGTCTATGACCAAAGTACAGTAAACCTAGCCTACGTCCTAACGTAAGCAAACTAGAACGAGATGTTCAGAGCATCTCCAATGGGGCCATGTCATGGGCTATAAGCCCCTCCACATCAGCATTTTGGGTGAGCTGGAGGAGAGAGGAGGTAGTTTCGGCAGGCATCGGCGCTACACCAAGCGACCGTCGCTTGGCACTTCTCCCCAGAGACAGGCAGCACGTGTCCTCCCTCCCTCGCGCGCACTCTCTCTCTCTCTCCGATTATCCCCACTCGTTGCGATGTGCATGGTCGTTAGGGTGGCGCTCGCCGGCGTTGAAAGCGAGGAGGCGGCGCCATGGCGACGTGTTTGGCCGGGGAGGTAGGGAAGCCAGCGCGCGGCGGCCGTCCTCGGCGGCAGCCCAGCGGCGGCACGATCTGGAGTGAACGGAGGCGCGATCTGAAGGGAGGGAGGCGCAAGGAGAGGCCTGGCGGGCGCCGTGGCGTGGCGTGGCGTGGCGCAGGGCTCACGCCCGGCGGACGAAGCTTAGCGGCGGCGGCGGCGGTGGCACGCCGCAGCGGGGCTTGCGCCGGCGGACGAAGCTGCAAGGTGGAGGCGGCGGCGTGAGGACAAATGCGGCGGAGGAAGAAGCTCGTGTGATGGAGAAGGAATTCGGCGGAGGAGGCAACTGAGCTCGTGTGATGGGCAGAGGAGGAAGAAGCAAGCCTTGGAATAAGCAAATGTGTGGGTCCCATATGTGTTTAGAGCTGGTTCTTATAGCTAAGCTATTGGATGGATGTGTGGTCTCTTATGCTGATGTGGAGATGCCACCTAGATCTTATAGACAACAAGTTGTCTCTACTATTGGAGATGCCCTCACTGCAAGATCTAGGGTAGGATCTATTCAGCTATCCCCCATGATGCTCACCCAACCCAGACGCCCCCCCAACACACACACAATAATTCACACACATGCACATGGAAATCTAGCCCGGAAAAAAAAATCGCGTAGCATCCAGGAGAGCAAGGTGCATCACAGACCTCCGAAGAACCCCGAACACGCGGAACTCGTCCTCGAGCTCCCGGGCCGTCACGCCGGGATCCAAGTTGCCGACGTACACACGCGCCATCGCAGCCAGCTACCCTGCCCACCGATCACCAAACAAACAAAGGGATCAACCGGCCGATGGCTTCCGCATGTAAAATTCACACCGGTGCATCGCCGCAAGCGCGGCCACGAAGAAGCAGACGCTAGATCTAGGGTTTGGGATCCAGAGGGAAGCGAGGGGCAGGGAGGAGATGGGAGGCATGGGCCTCTCACCTTCTCCGATGTGTGCGCACGCGACGGTGACCACAGGCGGCGGGATCGGGAGCCGGAGAGAGAGGCGGCGGAGGGGAGGTTCTGCACAGGGGCGATCGGAAGGTGCGCGAGACGACGAGAAAGATGATGATGATGATATACTGCGCGTGCGGCGGATTCGCGCTGGAAACCACACGATTTTGGGCCGTGTAACTAGATGACTCGGATTGGGCTGACGGACCTGATCATGGGCAACCCGGCCTGAGGCCTGGCTCGGGCTTTGTTTGCTAGCCTGGATTAAGATCCGGGCCGGGCTAAGCCCGAAATAAACCCGGCCTGGCTCGGCCCGATTTTTCTGGAGGGAAACCTAAAAACTGGAAGTCTCTGGAACCCGCGAGTCCGTGACCAAAATCCAAATACTCCTAACCCTAAGCTGCCTTCCCCCAGAATCCAGATCACCAATTCCCCCATCACCCGCCGCCTCCCCACTCTCTCCAAAATCCAAATCCAACGTTCCCGTCCTCGGCTCCTCGCCTCCTCGTCCCCGGGCATCCCACCGTGGCCGCCTCCTCCCGGGCGCCACTTGGCGCGCCTCCTCTTCTGGCTCCTCCCACCGTGGCCTCCTCATGCCGCCTCGCCGCCTCCCGACTCAAGCCGCCTCCTCCTAGTCCTACCCCACCGCCTCCTCCCGCCGCCGCCTCCTCCTGCCCGCCTACACCCACCTCGGCCCACCATGTTCCTCCTACCTCCGTCTCATTGGTTAGATAAATCTTTCATCAGACTTGAGCTTGGCTTTTGGTCGGGCGGGTTAAGCCTAAGTTTATGTGCATTATGTCGAGCTGGGTCGGGCTTGGGATTCGGGAAAAAAATTCGGGCTTTGTCAAGCCCGGCCAGAAACCAGGCCCGGCCCGGCAGATGATCAGGTTTCAATTCATGAGCTAGTTTCAATTCAATTCATCGGGAGTTCGTGATGGTGGCATCGTACCATCGCTTTTTGTTTAGTGCTCAAAAATATTAATCTCTACCTAATAATAAAGATAACAGAGTTTCCGTCCGTTTTCTTTGTCCGTTGTCCGTCACACACATCCCCCGCGTTGCCGTCCACCCAGCGCCTCCACTCAACTCCTTCGCGCCGCCGCCAGCCCAGCACCACCATCACGCTCGCCGTCATCGTCGTTGTCTCGCCGGATCACAGTCGCCACCGTCTCGCGAGAGAAATCTATTCTTAACCGTCGTCGCCGCAGGATAAAGAGAATATAGTTTCCACCTTCGTCCGTCGTCCATCGTCTTCACCAGGCAACGCAGCTCTCTTCCTCTCCAACTCCCTGTCTCCCTCACGTCTCCCTCTCCCTCCTCATCTTCATCACCTCTCCAGCCGAAAATCCCCAAATCGGCCGCTCAAGCCCCCGAATCTGCCACCCGCAATGGCGGCGGCCGACCCGCCCAGGGAACTTCTGGTGGAGCCCAAGCGGACGCCCAAGGACGAGGCCTCCTGCAGCGTGTCGACACCGCCCAAGCCCACGCCGGTGCGCCCCGACGAGATGCGCGCCGTACCAATCCGTGTACCCATCCGCCTCCGCCTCCGCCTCCGCCTCCGCCTCCGCTTCTGCTTTCGCTTCCTTGGGAGGAGCAAACCCTAGCCCAAGCCACCCAAATCCTGCGATTCACGTAAGTTTTTTTCTTGTTTCTATCGATTCAGCCCCCGTTTCTGTCGGTTAGGAGTTGTTCTAACCAATTTTGTTTTTTTTTTGTCTTGTTTATTGGTGATCTCCAGGACCAAGAGCAGTCACCCGATTCTGCTCCATTGCCATATTTATTATTTTACTCTCTTCATAAAGATTAGCTTCTCTTGTTGAGTTTAAACTTGAACTATTACATTATGGCACGCCTATGATTTAACCCAAAAAAGCGTGATGTTTTCAGGTGTTGAAGTACCTGAAGTCATTACCAGGTTCAACTCAGGCAAGAGTCCATCAACCGGGAAGATGCCAAAAAGAACAATACAGCAGGATCCTGTAAAGCTAGCAAAGGAGCAGTTTCAAATCGCAGCTGAGGCTGGATGTGACCTTGGTTTGCGGTGGTTGAAGAGGTTAGGAGATTATGCTGTAATATTGCTGCTACACATAGGTGGTCCAGCTTCAGGTTTTAAATCCGCTATTTAGAATGTCTAGAGCTGTTTCATTCAGGATGTTCATGTGAACTGAATTTAAGATGTAGGCAAAGGCACGATGAAAATTGGGTTTCTAGATTAACAGGTTGATTGTAATATTTTGTGAATATTCTTCACCTTGAAGTGATATCCAAAATCATTCCATTTTCAAGGACTAGAATTCAAGGAAAACTTGCTACCTATAGTCTTAAAGTTAATGTTTATTACATGATTGAAACAATACATCTTAAATATAGCCGCCTTTTTTTTTTGTAGGGAGCTATCCTACCAGGATACCATGCTGATATTGTAGTTTGGAAACCTGAAGCGCAGTTCCATCTTGATGACAGCCATGCTGTGTACCATAAGCATCTGGTTTGCTTTCTATCTTGAGTGGTTCTTTATTATTTCAATTTAACTCTTTAACGTGTGGTACTTTGATATGGCATTTTTTTAAGCAAAGATATGGCATGTACACTGTGCTTTATATAGGAGATTATGTGATCTTAACTGTTGACCATGGTTTCCAACGTATTTTGTAGAATATTTCTGCGTATTTAGGGAAACCACTTTCTGGTAAGGTCTTGTCGACTTTTGTTAGAGGGAATCTCGTGTTCGCTGAAGACAAGCATGCAAAGGCTGCATGCGGCGTACCAATCCTCGCTAAATAAAAATAAAGGTTCTGTGCTGTGACATGCCATTTTAGATCATTAGTTTATTGCATACAAATAGCGAAAGAAAAAAATATTTGCCCGTGATGTCATATGAGAAACCACTAATTATTCATTGCCTGTATTTTTTACTCTGTGTTTCAGGTGAATGTCGTGCAACCGCTGTGGATTTTTAGCACATACCATCGTTTGCGCTTAGTTGATTTGTAGAAATGTAGCCTGTCATGTGTATAATTGAATCATCTCACCCATTGCCGTGTATATAACACCCTTCATTAGATTGTCTTGAATTTGCATTCAATTGGAGTCCGTGGTTTCTCTGCATTTATTTATCTGTAACTTGTCCATGGTTTTTAAAAAGAGTAAATTGCACTTTTGCCCCCTGAAGTTGGATGAAAATCTCACTTGGCCCCCTAAACTTTGTTTTGTCTCACTTGGCCCCTTGAAGTTGCAACGCAGGCTAATTTTTTTGAAACCGGAGCCAATTTCTAGGGGCTGTGTTGCAATGGGATCCAACTTCTAGGGGCTTTTGTGACACCCAAACACAACTTCAAGGGGCCAAGTGAGACAAAACAAAGTTTAGGGGGTCAAGTGAGATTTTTGTCCAACTTCAGGGGGCAAAAGTGCAATTTACTCTTTTAAAAAACAGTTGCCTTCTGTTTAAAAAAAATGGAAAATATGAGTGCACTTTCATGCAATTCTTTCCCACTGTTGTTTAATTGTTCTGTCCGTACTCCTTAATAATCCTCTTAAGTGGTGGTGAATTGTATCTATAATTTATAATATGTTTGTGGTGCAATTAATTGTGCTTAATTGCTTACATGATTCTTGAAAAATGTGCTAAAAATAAGAAAAACAATATAAAATCCTGTTGTGTTGTGTATTGCTTTGTTCTCTTTCACCACTTCCATTTCATTTTTATGCAAAGGTTCATGCTTTTATCTGACCCAGGATGATCTGTTTTTGACCATGCATGTATTGATCAAGAAGGATAATGGAAGATGTTGATGCTGAGATGGTAGCCACAGATGTAGGGACGGTGGTTTTCCTTGTGTGTTTAGACCGGTGTTACCTTGGCTGGTTTTATTTCCAGAATAAATTAACAAACCAACTAGCTATGGAATCTATAAGTTTGTTGTTTGCCTGTCTTATCGAGGTAAATCTAATAAGCTAACTCATTGAGATCATTAAATGAGCACGTGGTTGTTTTCTTTATTGCCAATTTATGTACTGTTTCATTTTTCACATAAGACCTTATACCTGACCACATCGGGATGCTGCATCTGTTCTTCTCTTGGTCAAATGTTGATCTGAAAGAAATGAAAGTCTAAGGCAGTTGAACAGTGATCTATGAGGACACTGCTACAGATGATTAATAATTTGATGGTGTTTCTGTGATTCATTTAATATCTCCAGCTGGTTGCTAGCTTATTGTGTGATTTGTATCACCCTTTCCACTGTCCTGTCTATTGTCTACCACAGATCTCATGGTCCTTGACTGAGAGGCCTATTTTGAGATGTATGTAATTAACCCTTCAATAATGCACATGGTATCTACGAATAGGATTTTAATTTGATAAACGTATTTTCTTATTTATTGAAGTATAGTTACACCAACACCACACTGTGAGAGCAATCTTATCTTGGTAGCATCAGGTATTGTGGAAAATGATAGGTCTATTGTTTTTGTTCTCAAGTGCTGGGTGATCTAATTTTATCATCTGCCCTTATCCTCATAAAAATTGTATTATAATGAATTTCCAACATTGGGTTGCATTGCCATCGAGTCCTGGGAAGTAGAATGCACATATTTGTGGGATTAAGCTAATGATGAAATCGTGTTGCTTGGCCAGATAGGTATATAATATGTTGCACTCTCAGAATGTTTCTTTTATCTGATTTTATTATAATGTTTGAACATAGGTTTTATATTGGTTGATTTCTCCCGTTGCAACGCACGGGCATTTTTGCTAGCAGTAGCAGTAAAAAAAAAAAAAAAACTTGCTAACAACTTGTTGCATAGTTTTTGTTCAAACTAGCTGGCGTGCATGGGAAGAGCATATTTTTGCGATATATATTTTGTAAATTGTAAAGTATTTAAATTTAAGAATAAATTGCATCATAGGTCTTTAAGCTTGATTGCGATTTGGAACCACAAAATTATAAAATCGGATAATTGAAACCACAAATTTTACTTGAGTTAACCATCAGTTTGGAACTTGCAGGTAAGCAGATGCTTCTTCTTGAATCTCATCTTTTTTCAGATAGCATGTGCTGTTTTTTCATTATTCTTGTGACATCCTCTATTTTATCATATGCCACTTGTATTCTAAAATAATTAAAAATAAATAAAAGAGAATTGTTATATACAAAATCCTAATCTAAATTATTTAAATTAGGTTTAAGCCAAAACCCTAGGAAAACTTTTGAGAAAATTATAGGATAATTCCAGTAAATCTTATAAGCCAGCTGTCGGCGTATTTCAACTGGCAGGTTTTCCGGGAATTAATCCGGTGGTTCGGCTGTGGGGGTGTGCGTGGTCGGGGCACTCCTCTCTCGCCGGTGGTCTAAGGCTCTAGAACGGACACTAAGAGTTTACACAGGTTCAAGCCTCCTGATCGGGTAATAACCCTAATCCTGCTCGAGCTCCTTGCAATGCACGAACTGGTTAGCTTTTTTCGGGTCAAATCTCAGGACCCAACCCTCCCAGGAAGCAGAATCCAACCCTTTTACAGATGCACCACCTAACCCTTGTATATTCGGGCTGGCCTAGGTCACAATGCGCTACACAGTACACATTAATGGTCCTCACGCTGTAGCCATCATTCTCTTGGCACCAGTCTTCGCTGCCACAGTTTCTGTCGCTGCTCCTGACAGTGGGACAGCTCAGATGAGACAGAGCGGCCCGCCTACCCCTAGCGCCTTTCTTGTCACCTTGTAGCCGGTACAAACAAGACAGCTGCAAAGACGGCCATGGCGTAGTTGACATCATTTGGCATGACGGAGGCAATCATATTGTTAGAGCCCCGCCCACTCCGTCCAAAGTGATGCCGTCACATTAAATGCTCCGGATTCGGTGTATCCCGACGAAATCCTTAGTAAGGAAGCCTCCTTGCACCTTCGCTTTGTGTCCCTGATAGTGGGCCCGCGCCCCCTGCTACCCTAGCCTCAGTGGCCGGGCGCCACAGCGTCTGATCGCCCGGCGCTGGGCTGCTCGCCGCTCATGGACGAGCGCCACGTGCCTCAATCACATTGTTTGAGCTTATCTTTGTCTGAAACCAGACTTTGATCTGTTTGGGCTCGATATTTCCTTGTACAGCACACTTCCTACTTGGAGGCTGGTCCTATCTAGCAGCGATGCGGGGGCACACCCCGGTGTAGAATACACCGACAAAATTGCTACAAACTTTTCATTCCAGCATGCTTTGCAATTTGATAAGGAAGGACAAATAACAAATATATTTTGGGTGGATGATACAATGGTTATTGACTATGCTCTTTTCGGTGATGTAGTTACTTCTGATACCACTTTTGAAACTAACAAAAACTATAAACCATTTGGTACTTTTGTTGGTCTTAATCATTTTAAAGAGACCACTATCTTCGGTGCTGCACTCATGTATGAGGAAACATAGGAAAAATTGGTTGAATAATATACATGTAAATGAAAATTGGAAAACTATACGATATACGAGGGGAATTACAGAAATGAGCTACTATCCGCCACCCCGCGTGTCAAATACGCCGTTTTATACGGGCGCGTCGGAAGCTCGGCTTCCGCCACGTGTGGAAGCCGAGCTCCCTGCGCGCTGGCGGTGGCTGGAAGCAAGCTCATGCCACGCCTGGCGCTTCGCCTTTAGCTCCGCTCGCCCGACTCCTTCCTTATGATTCGATTCCGCGTCGGTGCCCTTGAATTGCGTGCGCTTGATTGAATTGAGTCTCGAATTATTTGCCCGTGCCGAAGTCGCACGCGAGAAAAGCATATTCTTGGTGCGACGTCATTTCATGTCCCAGTTATCTGTTAAACCTAAGTTTAATTAATTTAAAAAGTAATGAGCCATTAATAAATTACATGCTTAGGGCGATTTAATGACACATGCGGCTATATAAGGAGGGTGTCCTCGGTTACAGGCGCATCTTGCGCTGCCGATCTGAAGTTCTATGCAAACCATTTCTTTGCCTAGTGCTCGACTTAACGCTCGTTGCTCGACTTCCTGCTTTGGTCCGTGCTAGCGTCTTTTCGGTGCTCATCTTTTCGCTTTCGGTGCTCGACTTTTGTGCTTGATCTTGACATCGTTTGTGTTGGTAGCGTTTTCTCACTGTCTTCATCAAGGTGATCTTTTTTTACTTTGTACCAGTTTGAATATAGGTGAAGACATAGTTTGAAAACTTTCATCCATTATTTCATGTGCTTGAATGCGCAGGTGTTGGTACCTCGTGAGCAGACTATTTATTCGACATATTATTAGTAGGTATGCATTTTAATAAACTCTCGTTCGTGGACTTGTATATTACTGTAGAATCAAATATAGATTCATGTATACTACTGACTAATTTTTAACGGTGGTAAGAAAACAATAACGCAGACCGTGCATGTACCATTTAAAGTAAGTTAAATTTAAAATAATTACAATATTTGCGGTGCTAAAAAAACGTTAACGCAGACTGTAAATGTAACATTTCAAGTTAGTTGAATTTGAAAAAAATATAATTATTTTACAACATTTATATGTTCATAGTTTGTTATAGAGGTAAAAAACTATTATGATCAAATATGCATGTGATATTAGGCGTTGTTTAGGGTAAACATAAAAAAAATGATATATTCAATTCATCCTTAAAAATAATAGAAAGTTTACAGAACAATTAATGCGTTTAAAAGTCCTAAAAAATGATATGTTTTTCCTCTTTATTTGATGCGTTTGATCGTGTAGATTCACATGTGATATGAAATGGTGACCATAAATATTTGTTATATTTAATGCGTACGTAATTAAAATAGTTAGTCAATTAATTCGTTATCATTGAAAAATTTGTTATTTAATTGTTTAGTTCATTACAGTTAGTTAGTAAATAACGGTACTTATGACATTTGAGAAATAAACAGTTTTTTTTGTTTTTGAGGCGATTTTGTAACCTATGATTATAAAAAATATATATATTCAACGAAAAATCCTAAAAATTATAGAAAGTGTGCAAAACAATTCTACACCGGCGGAATAAAAATAACAATTATTGTCGAAGGTGTCTGCATGAAGACATAGTTTGAAAACTTTAATTCATTATTTTATGTGTTTGAATCTTGCAGTCTTTGGTATCTCGTGAGCGCATCGTTTATTCGACATATTATTACTAGGTATGCATTTCAACAAACTCGCGTTCGTGGACTTGTATCATACAGTAGAATCAAATATACATTAATGTAGATTTTGTAAGCAATGAAATGTAGCATTATGTCGTAGATGTTATGACTATAGTACTGACAAATTTATAGCGGTGGTAAGAAAACATTAACGTAGACCGTGCATGTAACATTTAAAGTAAGTTAAATTTGAAATAAAAAAAATATTTGCGGTACTAAGAAAACGTTAACGCAGACTGTGAATGTAACATTTAAAGTTAGTTGAATTTGAAATAAAAATAATAATTTGACCACATTTTTAACGCAGACTGTGAATGTAACATTTAAAGTTAGTTGTAACATTTAAGCAGGCAGAACGGCTTCCGAAGGTGGTGCGGCATCCCCGCGGCGGCCCTTGCTGCGCTTGGGAGCCATGGAAAATTTGGCGGTGGCGCTGGCGAGGAGGCGTAGTAGCGGCGAAGAAAGCGATGAACGACTTGAAGACTTAGCGTCGCGGAAGGATTGGCTTGCTGAGAGAAATATTTATAAGCGTCGGGCGCGAAGCGCGACGGTTTGATTCCGCCACGCGCTGCGGTGCCATCATTGCCCGTGCGTTTTGGTTTCAGCGGCGTAGTTCCCAAGGAAGATCGTGTGCGGTGGAGAATCAGCGTCTGGCCGCCGCGGTGGTGGGCCCCCACGATTCGTCTCCGCCGCACAAGCGGAAAAATATCTGTGACGGTTCGCGTATCATGGTGGACCCGGCTCTTGTCGGTGTAATAAATACCGGGTACAAAGAGCCCTAGGAAGGCCGAGAGGGCCCACGCGTCGCAAGGCCCTGGCAATGGCGTGGCGAGCCCCCGAAGGCCACGAGGTCCCACGCGCGCCCGCCGGTGCGTGGCGAAGCCCTTCGAGGCGAGGCGAGGCCCCACGCGCCAGAGCAGGTGCGTGGGCGAGCCCCTCTGGCGAGGCGAGGGCCCCACGCACCAGCGGTGCGTGGGCGAAACCCTCAGAGACCAGCGAGGGCCCCCGACGCCGAGCGGGCCAGCGGCGAGCATTTGCGAAGAGTCTTGGGACGAAGGCTCCCTACCATGAAGGACGAAGCGCATTTAATGAGACATCACGCGGATAGACAATGGAAGAAATGATTACCGCTTCTGATGACCCTTGCGGTCTGGCGGTGCCACTTTATGCGCATGAAGAATTGACCGGCAGAGAGAAGGTTTGCTTGAGGAGGCCGCCGTGTCGGGAGGGCAGCGAGGCCCCACCCGCAGACTCACCGGTGGATCAGGGTCGAGGCCACTGCGAAGCGCGAGGCGGCCTTGTGCTGGCGTGAAGCGTGCATGTTTTCGTCTCTTTTGTCGTGTCTTGTCGATTATCTTGAAACCTTTATCGCCTACCCCTCGGCTCTCTCCATGACCCAAAGCTTGTATAAAAGGAGAGAGAGAGAGGAGAAGGGAGAGGAGCATTCGTGCATTGAAACACTCTGTAAGCACATTCCCATTCAACCACAATCGAGAAAAGAGCTAAGGCTCGGCAGGAGTAGGACTATTACCCGCGAGGGGTCCGAACACAGGTAAATCGTGAGTCGCTCCTTGTTGTGCCCGACGCTCAAATCGAATCGAGCTTGATCGAGTTGGCTAGCAGACTAAAAATCTGACCAGGGGTGTGATCCGCAGTGGTTGAGCGGAGAACACGCCGTCAACACTAACTAAACATTGTTCGTTAGTTAATTAGTTTATTATGTTGCATGCATTACCATGTAAGACAATAAATGTGGAAAGACAATGTTTACAATTTTAGACACTAACATAAATATTTGTTATGTTTAATGCGTACGTAATTAAAAAGTTTGTCAATTAATTTGTTATCATTAAAAAATTGTTATTTAATTATTTAGTTCACCATAGGTAGTGGTAAAAACGGTACTTATGACATTTACGAAATAAATATTATTTTAGTTATTTAGGCTATTTTTTAGCGAATGATTACAAAAAAATGATATATTGAATGAAAACTCCTAAAAATTATAGAAAGTCTGCTGAACAATTCTAGATCGGCGGAATAAAAATAACAATTATTATCGAAGGTGTCTCCATGTAGCTGTTTGTGTGAAAATATTAAAATTTATAGTACTGAATGCGAGCTTACATATATATAGACGAGTGATAAAATTTCTTAATGACACATGGACAGATCTTTATGGCAACAACCTTGCATATTTTCTATGGGGATGCTCCAACACAAGTGCAGGGTGCTTTTGCTAGCATGCACAGTTGCATGCACACACAAGCCGTAATTGATCTTCCTATAGGACCTAAAGACTTAATAGGGGTGGTTGTCAGAACACTTGCCATAGATCGGCGGAACTTCAAAGTGCGCCTATAGACGGTTCGTCCCCGTTACGTCCCGAACACTTCGCATGTAGTATGCAACCTGTGGGACTTCGGAACCGAGGTTCCTGGGACTTGTATGTTGCAAAGTCGATTCAGGAAGCGTTCGAGATTGGTGTGTACGCTGAAGTGGTACCACAAGAGGAGGGAGGCACAAGTGAATCATCAATGGCTGTAGAGTCTGCTACGTGTGTTCGCAGTAACACGGTAGAGATAGGGGACACATCGCGAGGTCGAATCGCGGAAGTAGAGGAGATGGTTGGAGGACATGATACGGTTGTCGTACCGGAGGAGATTGATGTGGCGGTCATGGAAGATGATGAGGCCGACGTGACGTGAGAAGGTGAGGATGATGGTGAGGATGATGCAGGGACTGCAGTCGCATACTTCATGAAATACAAGCGTGACTGCGTTATGCCTGATTTCTCCCAGCTATCTAGCTGGGGATATCAGCATAGCGATATACAAGTAGGACAAAGTTTTGGGAGTAAGCAGGAGGCACAACACTTCATTTCTAATTTCGCCATCACCACCCGTCGTGAGCACAAAGTGCTATTGTTTGGGCCAGACGTCTATGTGGTTGGTGTAAAAAAGAGGGGGAGTGCTCGTACCGTGTACGGGCCCATAGACCAAAGAATGATGAATACTTCATTATCTCACGGTACGAACCGCATACTTGTAACGCGGAGGGTGCCCTAAACATGAGAAAGGTCATGGATGCCAGATATATAGCCCAGACACTCCTTAGCATAGTCGAGTCAGACATCAAACTAGCACCAAACACCATAATTGCGGAGATGCAAAGCCGAACAGGGATGGTAATCCCATACCACCTTGTTTGATGGGTAAAACAAAAGGCGCTAACGATGATATTTGGGGGATTCAAAGACTCGTATAACTGGGCTCCCCGTCTGTTACGGCAGATAGCATCGACCAACCCAGGCACTGAATGGGGTATTGACCAGCGGCCCGTGCAGCTGGCAGATGGCTCCTATTCTGAAGGTCACATGTACCTTTTGAGACTTTGTTGGTCATTTGGTCCATGCATAGAAGCATTTAGATACTGCGGGCCAGTGATTTGCGTGGACGGTACATTCCTAAAAGGGAGGTACCGCGGGACGCTGTTGACCGCATTAGCTGCCGATGGGAACAATCAGATATTACCTGTTGGCTTCGCCATTGTGGAGAGTGAGAACAATGACAGCTGGTTTTGGTTCCTTCGGTTCGTGAAGAATGCGGTGGTCAGGGATAGAACCGGTGTTTGTGTTGTATCAGATCGTGGGTTGGGTATATTGCATGCACTGGATGTTCTGAATGGAGGTCATGACCCAGCTTGTGCTTGGCCTGATGTTCAATCGAGGTGGTGCATGCGACACCTTGGTACAAATTTGTACACTGCATTTCGGAGCCGCACGATGGTCAAGAAGTTTAAGACAATGTGCTTGTAGAACCAAATGCGTAAGTTCCAAGCAATTTATAGGGACTGAACCAACGCACACAAAGGCTTGTCGCCGATCGGAGCGAGGAGGCCATGCGAGATGGTTGGGGGAAGGAGATCTTGTCGCGTCGAACACAACGTTCATGCCTTGATGGATCGCGGGTAAACCGGCGGAGAAGTGGGCACTAGCTCACGATACTGACGGCGCTCGGTAAGTAGTGCCACTTGATCACACCTCTTTATGTACGAATGTTATACTAATAAAACGTACGTGTCATTTTCTAAGTATAAGGTAATGACGACTAATATCGCCGAGTCGTACAACAACGTGTTTCGAGGAGTTCGTGCTCTCCCGATATGCTCAATCATAGAGCTTACTTTCTATCGGACTATGGAGTACTTTCGAGACCGTGGCTATGCAGCAGAGCAATCGGCGTGCATGTTTGCTCCACGCGTCGAAGCGCTCATCGAGCAAAGACAGATGAAGGCTCAATTCCATGTAACCCAACTATATGATAGGGCCACCAACGAATTCAAAGTAAGCTGCCGAAGGAAGCACGTGTCGGGGTTTAGCACGGGTGACACCGTGCAAACTTGTTACATTGGGAGTTACGAAGCAGTTTGCTCGTGCAACAACCCACGATTGGAGCATATCCCATGCTCCCACGTGCTGGCTGCCTGCCGTCAGCTTGGTGGCAACAATGGCCTCCAATTCGTGTCCCCGTACTATACAATGCAAGCAATCCGCGACACATGGAGGCGAAATTTCATAACCTTTGATCGAAGTTATAGAAAAATGAAGGCACCACATACATGGCTACCGTTTCCAGCTACCAAGCGAGACACACCGGGAAGGCCACCCTCTGCACGATTAGTGGGTGACATGGATGAATCACAATCCGGGGGTGGTTTAAGGCTTTGTGCTAGATGCAGGCAGCCTGAACATGACCGTCGCAGATGCCCAAACTAGACGGGCACTAGATCATGTATTTCCCAACTGAAAGTTGTGTATCTGTACACCCTTGTAGTAATGTATTCTAATATGGTCACCGTTAATATATTGATGTTGTATTAAGTTCAATGTAGTTACAAGCTGTATTTGTATTCCGTTAAGTTCACACAGGTTATAAGATGGAACTTCCGGAGTTGTTCAAGGAGGCCATCGACAGTAAGCACAGGACAAGAAAAATGATAACCGGTGTACAGGTGACATTACATTCTATTGCTTGGAATGAACGCATATATGATTTTTACGGTAATTTGCTATTTTCGTAGCTACGACCCTTTCGTCTGAGGGGATCCAGGCTCCTTAAAAGGCTCGATGGGAGATTCCGTGTACCTCTGGCGTACTGTGGATTGCTTCCCTTTGCATTGCTCATGGATGGGGTAAACTTGCCAGGTGGAGTGAGGACGTCTCTCCCGCATCTGCGATCTGAACCTTTAACTGCACTTACGGACAGATGGCGTCCTGAGACACATACTTTTCACTTTCCGTGTGGGGAGATGATGATCACGTTGCGAGATGTCGCAATGATTACTGGTCTTCCCATGGAGGGTCGCCCATTTGTTGTCATCAAGTCAGAACGGTTTGAATGGCAACAGTACATAGAGAACAAGTACAAAACAATCTATTATTCGAATCTATTGCACAATTAACCATTTCTATTTATACACTTACAACAAGGAAACAAAACTACAGGTTCAGCGCTGAATACGGTGCGAAGAGTGACCAGGAGTGTCATTCTCGTGGCTGAAAGCATTGGACGAGTATGGGGATTGCCCAGAAGAGGCCGACATTGAGACCGTGAACAGGCACTACGAAGTATACATACTTCTATTGCTTGGAAGTGTTATGTTCACGCACACAAATGGAGATTTCGTTGGTGCGCATCTTGTGTGGGTTGCTCGCCAGCTCGCGTCTGATGCTCTTAACGGGAACCAGCCAGATGCCTTCAGCTGGGGCTCCGCTATTCTTGCCGACACATACCGCACTTTGTGCGAGGCATGTCGGAGGACAGCGGATAGTTCGATCATGGCGGGTTGTCCTATCTTCGCTCTGATTGTGGTCATGGTTCTACACGCCCATACGCCGACCGTAGCGTTAAGCACGCGTACTACCCGTGGGCGTTTCCGATGATATGCGAGTTGGGCGCCCCACACTTGGATATAAATATATGTATGCCACGCCGTTGGGCGCAAGAGGTTGATCACGGGTCCTACATGCGGTCGTTCTTGACCTGAATTTTATCACTGAAAATGATGTGCATTGGGACCCGTTCTCTCCATATGTTATGCATGAAATAGCACAAGGAGGGCGCATCTCGGCGACTTGCTTAAGCAGTGAAAGCGTCTTGGTTGGCGAAATGTCATCTGTTATGCATGAACGCTGTCGAGGTGTACTCACCGGAGCGTGTTTTGCGCCAATTTGGATACCGTCAACTAGTCCCTGTTCCTCCACCGCGAGACGCCGGTCGCTCGCATGGGTATGCTTTCTATCAACCACATTTATTTACACTCGTCACATTTTATTTTTGTTCGTACTAACCAAGCTGACTATTTGTTATTTCAGGAGGACCGGCCAGGGACACAACCCTAATTGGACGGTGCAAAACGCATCACACATCGCTCGCTGGATGGAGGCAGCCACTGTGGATGTCGTCGTGCCTGTTGGATCTTACAATTCATACGACTACAATGCCTATTATGATTGGTACATGGCGAGGACAAGATGCCATCTTTTAAATCGACCAGCGCAGCAGCAGCAACAACCGTACGCAGCTACTGTAGCTGAACGAGTTCACCGCCTGGTACGTGTGACTTCTTAAATGTCTTATCATAAGTTCGAAATTCATATATTACGTACCTAACGGTTGTTATATGTTTCAATACAGACATAGGAAAGCGCGTACGTGCAAGACGAGGCGGACTTTCTGATGGCCCAAACGGAGCGGCGGGGGATCGCGGTGCGAATCCCTTCGTAGTTTAATCCGAAGGACGGGCGACCGTATGCGATCCGCATGACACGGCGTCGGAGCCGCCGAACCAATATAAATAGAAGGAGCGAGACAGTCCGAAGCTGTCGATGCGACGAAGCCTCTCTCGTAACATTCCGCCAAAGCAATGAGGACAATGTCCATGGAGAGCGACTGGACATGTTCCGTTTCGGTCCCCTCCCGATCCGGCACGAGCTTCGACATCGGCCCATGATATAGATACCCACCAACATTCAGTTTTTACACCGTTTGCATCCTCACCGGTGTACGGGTCACCCCATGGGCTGGATATGAATCGTCAACCAACTCAATCGATCGGGAGGGAAGAAGACATGCACAGCACGCAACAATCTTTTGGGTATAGGGGCGATGCACCCACGCAAACCATGGCTGATTGGGAAAATGAGAACAACGCGTGGCAACAAATGTTTGGGTCGGGCGTAGGATTCACTGATTTGTTGAATACGATTACTACACCCTACCCACCTGTCCCGCAACCAGATCAGCCAGGCGGGTCGAGTTGGCACATGCAGACACTGGCTCCACCACCGCGTGAGGATGCATATGCTAGTTGGAATGTATATAGTGGGCAATCCTATCAATTTGGCTCCACTCCTCAGATGGCAGACCAGCCCATGCCGCATCTGCCGACATGGTTTGGACCATCAGAAGCTGCGGGGATGCGTCAAACACGACCTCCTTTTCATTGGACACCCGAAGATTTCAAAAGAAGAAGGGGGCCGCAATAAAAAGTTACAAGCTGCGTCTGTTAACATTTTGTTTTCTTCGGTTTTTGAAAGTTTTCCATTCTTTCTTAACTACTTGTATAGAAGCCAACATTTGTAATGGTCAAATATATTTATACACCCTGACCATATATCATCTTGAACTGTGCGGTCCAGCGGTCCCTGTTGAAGTGACCTATCACTGCAAAGTGCTGCCGTGACACATTAAATCATCTCGAACAGTGCGTTGTGTATGTCTTATTCAATTCGACCACGTTGCGCAATATCACCTATTTAAACCCAAGCGGTCTCACTACGAACAGCACCACCAACAAGAGCATTCTAAGCACTTCGCCGCAAATCTCTCGGGATCAAGACGGTCATATGGAGTTCCCATCACCACCAAGGAGTCTCTCCACGAATCCGTCCCATAAGGTGTCTGACCGCCCATGTGTCTATCTGGCGATCTTTATGTTTTGAGGTGTCCCAAGCCATGGGCTATACTTACGGAGAAGGTATTGGAAGTCGCAAACTATCGTCTGACGAATCTGCCGAGATGGAGAGGAGGGCAAAGTACCTGTAAGTCACTTCTTACTTATTTCTTCCCTAACGAACATATACACGCATCGCGTGCTAACCTCATTCTTTTAGCCTCCATTATGCGAGTTTGTGCAATTTTGGATCTGGAGCAGAACTCGAAATGGGCGGTAGATCTGTGAGGCGGCGGAGCGCAGGCCGAGGCCGACGAGCAGTGGCAAGACGCCTCGGGAAGAAAGAAACAAGCGTCTGAGAGAAGAGTTTCAAGCAGCAGTGAGGCGATCGGCAGCCTTGATTCAATGGCGTGAGGCGAGGCCGTGCGAAGCGCGAGAGGGTGCTAGAGCCGAGGATCAGAGACCTAAGCGTTTGCGAAGGGGAAATACCCCGCCGCATGAGAGTATGGTTATCGTGTATGACAACTATGTTTTTAAATCTCCTAAGGCATGTAGGTTTAGATATGATGCAATACCACGGTACATTGTCTTATGCATTACGCGTGCCATTGTTTGTATGTTGTAATCTGAATTTTAATTATTTAATCTCCGGTTCTCTAGATTAACAAGTTAAATGAATCATGCTTCCGCCGTGCGGAATGGCTTAAGCCGTGCCGCCGGCTTCCGCCATCTGACGTGGAGAAAACGTGCGTGCTAATCGCCATTGCTTTGCGTTCAATTGCGTGCCATCGCAGATATGCACCATTGAACCGTGTTCTGATTACCCGATTCGGCTCACGCAAATCATTCATGGTGGCGTGGATTGTAAAAAGACTTGGTGGTGTCCGGTCATTCGTTGTCTATCACGTGCCGTCTTTTACATGCGCCACGAGTATTGGATCGTGTTTAAAGAGTGAGTAATAAATGACATGTTTACGAGCTTTGGAGTGCAAAAATGCATAAGCGGAGCTTACCACCTCGCACTCAAATGTGGGCAGCTCAAATGTTGTCGCGGTGGATTCGGGACCACTCCTCCTTATATAGCCATTGCTTGTATGATGTAATCCGAATTTTTATTATTTAATCTTGGTTCTCTAAAACCATAAACCGTTTACTTGCTAAACACAACGAACTAATCATCGTTTCTAATTTTATCATTGTTTACTTATTTTTAGTTTTCGTACTTAATTCAACAGAGTGAACAAAATCAAAGAATAACACGTCTTGAGCAGCTAGAGTCATGTACAACTTGTTTAAATTTAACAAAATTTTATCAATCACATTTCATGTAGTTTCTCTAATTTTGTCCCAATATATTATTTTTACGCTAATAATTAATGCAAATATAATGTTTGTAACAATATTAGTCCTAAAAACAATATTCTTTCCCAATATTTTATCAATCACGTTTAATATTGCACTAATTAATACAAATAAATACAAATTGGTTTAGGACTGCACTAATTGGTTGGGAAAGAATATGTATATTAGTCCTAAAAAACAAAATTTTATCAATCACGTTTAATCTAGTTTCTCTAATTCTTTCCCAATATTATATTTTTCTGCTAATAATTAATGTAACTATAATATTTCTAACTATATTAGTGCAGCTATCTATTTATTATTTACATAAAATGATGCATTATCAACTTAAGCAACTATACCAAGCTATTTAACTAAATTGGGCGGGAAATTAATTAAGCCGTTGCGCCTCGGAGTGAGGGCGGGACACACGGCCTGGCCTGGCAGCAGAGAGGAGGCTTCCGCCACCCAGTTGGCGAAACCAGCGGCTTCAAATTACTTTGACATGGCGGAAGCCACAGGGTGTGAGCGACCTCTAGTCCGTCCGGGTGGCGGTAGCCGTGCATATTTTCGGCAATTCCCTCGTATACCGCATATTTTTCCAATTTTCATTTACATGTATATTATTCAACCAATTTTTTTGAAAACTTATGAATCTTTTAAGTGGTTATTCAATGCTTTCTTAACTAGTCACAAGCAATGGGAAAGGCCGATGCGGAGGTATTTTCTAATGCATGGCATGGATTATACATTTGGTATATTAGTCAAAATGGAATCAAGAATTTGAGCAGCCATATGGTTGGAGGGTCAAATATTCTTGCTGATTTTAAAGTTTGCATGTATGAACATGAGGACAATGTAACATTTGAAGAAACATTCAATGATATGAGAAGCACGGTTAACAAGAAAACTTGGTTGGACAGCATATATAAGTTAAAGAAAAAGTGGGCTGAATGCTATATGAAGGGTGTATTCACACTTGGAATGCGAAGCACACAATTAAGCGAGAGTTTCAATAATAGTTTGAAAGGCTACCTACATGTTGTCGGGGATTAAATTACGGCCCATTGCCATGGCCCACTCCCTGACGGCCCAGTCGAACAGCCTACCAGGGCCCAGCTCCCTGGAAGGTTCTATCTGGCCCATATGCATCTGCCGAAACGACTTCTGGCGGCACGGTGCGTAATGGTCAAGACTTCTGTTTGAGTCCGACTCGACGAGTTCTGACTACGAGAAGGTCGGACGTGGTTTTCCGGATTGGATCAGGAGTCGTGATCCCCAAGATTAGGAGATTACCTTTGTCTACCGTAGGTTGTATTTGGCATGTACTGAGTTCGTTACGATCTCGTAGTTAGCCCGGCCCGATATTCCTCGGTAGGTCGGTTTGCTCCGTACTATATAAACAAGACCCCTACGGCGTGTAGAGGGGACCGAAGACCTAGCACCTTTGTATTCTCGCATAATCTCGTCGAGACTTGTTCGTCTCGTCGAGCCACCTCTTGTAATCCTCTTTGATATAAAGAAAGGCTGGACGTAGGGCTATTATCTCTCCCGAGAGGCCTGAACCAGGATAAAAACCCTTGTCTTCTGTTCGTTGCTGTTCGTGGTTGTTCGGCGTGTCTCCTATCTCCTCCTTGAAGAACCTTGGTTGACTTGGGTCGATATCCCAACCGTCGACACATGTATAACTGGACATTCCTCATTTTTTCAACCACTTTGAGAGGGTGATAAAAGAAAAATGAGCTAAAGAGTTGGAATTTAAATATGATTCAAGGAAGAAAGCACCACACTTACATACGAGGACACCCATGTTGGTGCAAGCAAGCAAGATCTACACCCCCAAATATTTAGATCTTTTCAAGCTGAGTACGAGAGATTTCTAGCAACATATGCAAAGTCATTGAATAACAATGAGTACATTGCTTTGATTGAAACCTTTGGGTAGAATCTTATGTGGAAGAAGAACAGACGGTTGTATGTAGTATGGAAGGACCGACAGTTTCATGCAGTTGCCGCTTAATTGAGAGAATCGGCATACTATGTGCTCATGCATTGAAAGTGCTTGATTTGATGAACATAAAGATACCGCCTAACAATTATATTCTTGAAACGATGGACAAGAGGAGCGCGAAGCGGAATTGTTCAAGATGTTAATGGAAGGAATGTCTTAGAAAATTCGAAGTTAGAAACTTCACATTGTTATCTCCATCTTTCTCACAAGTTCAGTCCGTTGTCTACTCGAGCTTCTATTTTTAAAGATTGTGTCATGCTATTGGATAATGCACTTGATAACTTGTCCATACAAGTGGAAGAAAAAATTAGAGATCACATGGTTGGTGATGCTAATAAAGATGGAGAACAAGTGATTCTCAAGTGTCCCAAACTTTTGTCACACATTACCGGTCTAAAGAAGAGAGATGTTAAAAAGAGTGGCTCGAAGAGGAAGAAAGATTGGGTTCAAAAATTGCAGAAACATAAAGAGAAACAATTCGGTACAAAGGTACGTGTTCCATGTTATATATAGTACTCTACTGTACAATATGGTTATATAGTGATATTTTTTTTTTGAAAAAACTGATTGTCTCTACAGGGACGTGGAAATAAGGAAAACACACACCCTGCAGTACCGGTGGAAGTTACTCCAAATTGGTTCGAATAAAACGAATTCCCTATTAGTTATATGCACCTATTGATGATAAGTACTAGTCTACACTATATCTATAATTACATTATTTCTTCCCTTAATTTTTATAATGCTAATCACAATAACATATTCTTGTGCAGGGAGAATGCAATGATAAATGATCATTTGTAGACTTATATAACGTATCGACTTAGTTGGAGGCACACTTTTGCCAGTTAGTTTGGGCAAGCAATCAGTTTGGGAAAAAACTGAATGTTCAGTCTATTTACTACTAATAGATTCAGATTTCAATTGCAGATATTTTACTACATCTTTAAACTCCTTGTTTGTGTTAAAAGATCCACAACAGTATTAAGAACCCATTTTATCCATTTTGATGCTCTTATGTATCTTGCAAGTATAATTCATGGATCTAAACTCCTATTTATAGTTCTGTTCCTGTTTCTGTACTCGTTCTGTGTTGAAAACGAGTGGAACCTGCTCAGTTTCAGCGTAGGATGCACATCTAACGGTTAGATTACGCTGAGCCCACTAATATGGGGCACCTGCGTGGCCCACATGCGACCGGCGCAACCCCTGAAGCTGGAGGCACAGCCCATTGTCCACTCGTGGGGAGAGGCGTGGCCCATCGCTTTGTTTGTGTGGCTGCTCGCTGTCATGCATTTTTAACTACAACGGCAGATGATACGTACCGGTTTTTTTCCCAAAGGAATAAAAAAAGGTGAGCGCTAGGCGTCGAACGTCCGACGCCTGGTGCGCAGACCGGACCAGCCTGGGTCGTTGGATCGCCGGTACCGTGCGGATTCGAGCGCTACCGTGCGCCCGCATCCCGCAGACTAACAGCACGAGAGGTGGCTAGATGCAGTTGATTAAATTTTCAATTAAACTTCTGATTTTTGTATAAAATTCAAACAGTGTTCAAAATGCGTGGAATAAATTTCATAATTCTTCTAAAATCAAGAGCAACCCATTTTAAATACTTTTTAAATTTTTTGATTTTTCACTTTTTCGATTTTTTGATGTGAAACTAGGAGAAGGCACTTAAGAACCTACACCTATACTAGCAAAGCTTGGTCGTGTGCTGATGAAATTTGGCCGTGCGTTGATGAAATCTGATGAAACTTCGATGTAACCTGATGAAACTTGATTAAACATGTTGAAACTTGAATTGACCTGATAAAACTTGAGAAAACTTGTATGAGACCTGCTGAAACTTGATAAAACTTGCATAAAACCTGATGAAACTTGACAGTTCAGCAAGTTTAACGAATATGAAATCCAAGTTTCAGTAGGCGAAACTTAAGTTTTAGTAGACGAAACCTAAATTTCATCAGACAAGTTTGAAGAGTTATATGGCAACATATATCTTGTTTCGTTCATAAAAAATACGAGAAACATGTTGGTGCAAACGGTTTATGGTGTAGAACATCCAATGAAAAATTATGGTCACCGAAAGAAAAATACGGTGGAACCTACCTGCGTACCGGCACAGTGCAGCTCCCTGCATGTTTCGCGTGCAGCGTGCGCGAGTCCGGACGTGCCGGATGTACGGCCACAGTTGTTTCCGATTAAAAAAAGGCTCCCAAGAAATAAAGAGCCCATACTACCAAAAAGTTGAAAGAGACGCGACCTTTTTATAGTTTTGCACGAAAGTAAAAATCGTCTGGTTTTTTAAAGGACAAGCAGGCAACTGGAGGACCCTCTACTGAACAGGTGACAGTTGTGTACTTGTGTGTCTCTTCCCGCAAACCATGGCAGCCGCCGCCGCTTCGGCGGAGAGCATCGACCGCCGCGGCCACGTGGTCGTCTTCCCGTTCATGGCGAAGGGCCACACCATCCCCCTCCTCCACTTCGCCACGGCGCTCGCGGCGCACCACGGCGACCGCCTCCGCGTCACGCTCGTCACCACCCCGGGCAACCTCGCCTTCGCGCGCCGCCGCCTCCCGCCGTCGGTCCGCACCGTCGCGCTCCCCTTCCCGTCTCACCCGCGGCTCCCCGCCGGCGTCGAGTCTACCGACGCGCTCCCCTCGCAGTCCCTCTTCCCGGCCTTCCTGCGCGCCACGGCGCTGCTCCGGGAGCCCTTCGCCGACTTCCTGGCGTCCCTGCCGGCGCTGCCGCTCGCCATCGTCTCCGACTTTTTCCTCGGCTTCACGCAACGCGTCGCCGCTGGCGCCGGTGTCCGCCGCCTCACTTTCCACGGCATGTCGGCCTTCTCCCTCTCCATCACCTTCACCCTCGCCGCGATGGGGCCCTCGGCGGCGAGCGTCGAAGACGGCGTCCCGTTCCACGTCCCCGGCTTCCCGGAGAGCTTGAACATCACCTCGCAAGATTTCCCCGACGCGGTGGCACAGCTCGCCGACCCGGACGACCAGGTGAACCAGTTCATGGCCGACGAGGTCCGCGACTTGGAGCCCCGAAGCTGGGGCGTGCTGGTGAACAGCTTCGCCGCGCTGGACGAGAGCTACGTGCCGATCCTCAAGTCCTTCTACCTCCCCGGCTGCCGCGCCTGGCTCGTCGGCCCGCTGTTCCTCGTCGCCGGCGACGGCGAGTCGCCGGAGACGAGCCAGGAAGAGCGCGACGACGACGACCCCGAAGGCTGCCTCCCTTGGCTGGACGAACGAGCCGGGAAGCCCGGCTCGGTGGTCTACGTCTCCTTCGGCACGCAGGCCGACGTCGCCACCGCCCAGCTCGACGAGCTCGCGCACGGGCTGGTGGAGTCCGGCCACACCTTCCTCTGGGGCGTCCGGTCCAGCGAGTGGTCGCCTCCGGTGGACGCCGGCGGCAAGATCGTCCGGGGGTGGGTCCCGCAGCGGCGCGTGCTGGCGCACCCGGCGGTGGGAGGATTCGTAAGCCACTGCGGCTGGAACTCGGTGCTGGAGAGCCTCGCCGCCGGCCGGCCGATGCTGGCGTGGCCGGTGATGGCGGAGCAGCCGGTGAACGCGAAGCACGTGGCGGGCATCCTCGGCGCCGGCGTCCGCATGGGGGTGAAGGCCAGAGAGGAGGCCGTCGTCGGCAGGGCGCAGGTGGCGGAGAAGGTCCGGGAGCTGATGGATGGGGGGCAGCGGATGCGCGCTCGGGCCGAGAGCGTCCGGCAGGCGGCGGCGGCGGCGGCCGGCGAGGGCGGCACGTCGAGGCTGGCGCTGCGGCAGCTGGTCGACGAGCTGCTGAAAAGCTACGACGGCGATGGCCAAGGGAAGAGCACCTAGCTAAGACTTTCTTGAGCTTGAGAATATGCTGCATGTTTTCTTTCGAAATGGATGTGAGGATATGCCGTGCTGTAGTAAAAATTTAAAAACATTGTTGTATTCTCTATGAAACTAACACATTGAAAATAATGACCGACAAAAAAAATACTGCCAAAAAACAAAATTTTTAGGAAGCGTCTTTACCGCAGAGACTACTACAGTATAGTATTTGAAGGAAAAGAATTACGGTTTTGCTCACCGCTAGTCGCCTAGGCGGTGGCATATCGAGTCAGTCAATTTTTCGAATCAAGAACGCGCAGAGGAGGAAGAAGGGGGAGGACGAAGGAGGGAGCGTACCTCGCCGCCGTCAAGCTCCCCATCGACCTCGCCGTCACCGCCCTCGAGCTCGCCGCCGGCCGGTTCGGATTAGGGTTTAGGGTTTGGGGGGTTGGGGTTAGGGGTCTTGTGTTTCACGGGGTTTAGAGGGAGGTCGGATAGGCGGAGGCACGGCGGTTGGTCGGGATCGTCGAGGCGGCGGCATGAGGCTTGGCGCCGCCGAGAGCGAGGAGGAGATGGCGGTCGGGCGGCGGTGGATGGGGATCAAGCTGCCGCGAGGTTAGAGGGCGGTGAGGCTTGATGGCGGAAGGTTAGGACAGGTGAGCGGGCCCGGCGAAGCGCCGCCACGGTGAAGCGGAGGAAGAGGCGGGCGGGCTAGGCGTGAGGCGCGGAAGCAGTGGCGCCGTCTCGGTTAGGGTGGCGAAGTCACGGCGGTGGGTGGAGAGGAGGCGGAGCGGCGGCCGGGCGGTGGCTCGAGGCGGCGGCGGTGGAGGCGCGGAGTGAGGAGGAAGAAGGGGATTGGCGAGAGGAGAGGAGGAAGAAGATGCGTCGATGCGGTGCGCTGCTCGGTTGTCGCTGACAAAAAAAGGTGGGCTCGCGCGCACGCTGGCTGTTGGATCAAGATCCAACGGCCAGCAAATCACCTGCGCCAGGCTCACAAACGCAGGCGACTACCCTGAAGTTTGTCCCAAAAAATTAATAGATAAGTTCACTAATAATAGGTCCCAGATGTTGAAGTTTAGCGCAGATATAGCTGTAGATAAGATTAGTTGTTTTTTCTCTGTGTGCATGCCCAATATAGCACAAACACTGCATGCACACGCATGGTCAGTGCACTAACTTTAATTTTTCACACAATTAGCGCATGTGTACATTTTGGGCTGTTTGGTTTCTTCTCTCACACATCTGGTCTATTCCGACTCAGTCAGATTGGTGGGATACGGGATCTGCAGATGTAGAGATGGTATTTGCTTTAGTGTTTAGTAGGAAAATATTTCAAAATTTATATAGCGCGTGTGGTATAGTTTGGTTCGGAAAAAATGTCATAAACCTAATTTTAAAATCGGTGCCGTAATCGGAGATGCTAATAAAAAAGATATAAACAAAAAAGAAAAACTTATGCAGATTACGAGGCCATCATGTGCTGAATCTAGAGATACGCTTATTTTCTGAGTTTTTCCTCGGTCTGGCTGCAACAGGGTTTCAGCCATATAAAAAAGTAGGCTGCAATAACTGGACCAAGCTGAGCATTTGCAGGCAACCAACAACCCTTTATAGTGAAAGTTTAAATAAAGGCCTTGTACATTTCAGCTTAACGTAGCGTAGCGTAGCGTTTCAACAAAATTTGAGAGTATTTAAAAAGTGGTTTAAATATTATAAAAAAGTAATTTAAAAATAGTTTTAGGATGTTTATGAGAACTACTAAAAACCTGAGAAAAATCATTACAAATTATTTCACCAAATAGGCTATATAAAAAAATTAATTTTGATAAATGCTACGCTACGCTATACTAAGCTTAAATGTGCATGGTCAAAATATAAATTAAACATAATAGTTGATACTTTTAGTAAAATATAAATGCAAATTTGTTTTTTTGGCGGTAATTAGTACTCTCTCCGTTTTTTTACGCTTTTGACTTTTTGGCATGCCTTTTACCATTCGTCTTATTCAAATTTTAATAAATATTATTTATTTTGTTATGATTTGTTTTACCAATAGAGATACTTTAAATATGATTTATTTTTTATACTTTAAATATGACTCATAGGACTTTTACTATTATTCTATTGGTGCTAAAAAGCCGAATGCAGACGCGTGCGCAGCTGCGCTTAAGGCCTTGTTCTTTTCAGCGTATCGTGTCATTGCATATTACTGTAGCAAATTTTATTATTTTCATATAGCCTATATGTTGTGATAATTTGTAACGATTTTCTCGTGACTTTATTCATCCTTCCAAAGCTGCTAAAATTATTTTTAAATTTTTTTTAAATCTTTAGAGCTCTTTTTAAGATCTCTCAAATTTGTTACAATATTATACCAATGCAACGATACGATGAAAAGGACGAGCCTAAGAAATTGTGAAAACCTTGTGGTCAATGTGGCAGTAGGCCAGTAGATAGTAGGTACGGCGTTCAGGTCGACAGGTCGTCCCCTCGTCATGTCGTCCCTCGATACAGTAGCGGTTTTTTTAATGCAGAGAAATCCCCATGACTCTCGATCCGTCGCACGGTGGTTAGACTGTTTTGTCTTCCATAGAGCAAATAATTAGACAGACTCGAAAGTCGAAACCAAATAATCCGTCACACGTTTTACGTAGGAATGATAGGGCTTTTGGTCCGGTCGAGGTGACGGCGAATCTGCTATAGTTTGGTCTTGGCGGTGGGGCTTCCCCAAGCGGTTGGCTCGTTTGATTGGCGCAAGAGCATCCTCCAACCAAAGAACCCAATACTAGTTCTAAAATTTTTCATGTTACCGATAGATAGCTTATATGTAACTTTTTCAACAAATTAGCTATATCTATAATACATTAATACTCCCTCCAGTTTCATAAT
The DNA here is from genome assembly GCA_036346415.1 of Raddia guianensis. Lineage (NCBI taxonomy): Eukaryota > Viridiplantae > Streptophyta > Magnoliopsida > Poales > Poaceae > Raddia > Raddia guianensis. The sequence goes on along the minus strand of CM070539.1, from coordinate 21,528,492 downwards.
ATTTGACGTTTTATGTTTGTCCTAAGTCAAACTATTCAAACTTTATCTATAAAAATCTTTTAATCTATTTGGATTGTGTACATAAAAATCATACATATAAATTTGTCTTGAAAAATACTTTCGCAATATCATATTTTCGCTGATTTTGTAAATATATTTTACTATTAATTGATTGTCAAAGCCGCTCGCCCTCCCCACTCTCTTGCGCCACCGCCGCCGCAATGCGCCTAGTAATCTGCTACTCCCTCCTTTCCAGTATGTAAGACATAATTTGATTTTCGTGAATATCAAGGAGACCGTGTATAGCACTTGTGATTCCTGATTTGTCCCTAATTAATTGCCTCTAATTAATGAGATGATTTTTTTATCAGCGCTCATGCAGGAGAAGGAAATATCAGCGCAAAGAAATAATATGATTCAGAATTAATTAGTTTCCTACACAGCGAAGGGTATTTCTGAAACTTCTAAACGGTCAATGCAACTGCGCCTTATAGATTGGAAAAAAAAGTGAAAACAAATTATGCCTTACATACTGGAAAGAAGGGAGTATATATTTTCTCTCTCACCTCTCCTCAACGTAAGCAAAAAGATGAGGTGGACTCCATATAAGCAAACAGATGAGATGAATTCTTTATAGCCAGCTGAGTTGTCCTCATTGGAGATACTCTGAGAGCATGTACAATGGTTGAGATAACAACCATCTCTAACCGTTGCCATGTCACTTATAGAGATGACCTAAAGACAACTCATACAATAATAGAGATGGCTTAGAGATAGCTGCACAATTTTTTATGCCACTTATAGGCTGTTTGGTTGGCTGCATTTACAGAGATTTGCATCTATAGATATAGAATCTTGCTTTTTTCTTGTGCTTGGTTGCCTGCATCTGGTTTTGAGCCTGACTCTGTGGATGCAAGATTCTCCATGCAGCCAGGCTCTAGAGAAACACAGAAAATGGACGTTTCTCTGGATACAACGCATTCCGGCCTCGTGTTCTGCGCATGGGGCCACAGTCAATCACCATATCAAGCCATGCATGGGTTGCCACGTAGCAGGTAAGTTTTTCTTTTTTTCTTTTTTGTTTGTATCTTTTTATTAGCATATCTGATTACCGAACCGATTATAAAAATGGATTTCTGACATTTTTTCGAACAAAACTAGACCACACTCGCAATATAAATTTCAAAATAATTAAATTTCAAAATATTCGCCTACTAAACACTCAACCAAACACTGTCTCTGCATCTGCACATCCCGTATCTCACCAGCCTAGCTGTGTCGGACGGATCAGGCTCGTGAGAGAAGGCAACCAAACAGCCTATTAATCACACATAGATTTCTTAATTCGCGTGTAGAGTCATCTCTTGCATTGAAGACGGCTCAACTCTCTATGCGCACTCTCTCCTCCACATCATTATCTATCCTATATGGTAAACCTTATAAACGGCTTAGATACAGCTGATGTGTACCATTGTACATGCTTAAAGGGTGAATGAATGGGAATGAAAAGTGGGTGGGAAGAAAATTTCATGTATCTCCCTAGGGGATTGAATTCCTTCCATTTAAGTAGCAAATTCTCATAACCTCTGTCAATTCCCCACAAACAATTAGGAAAATCTACAACCCATCTTTCAATTCCCAGTCCCCCTCTTGATTCCCACCAACCAATCATGCACGTTGGGTCAAGGTTCTGTCTGTTGTCATCACTGGTAATAAAGGTAGTATTTATGCCTATGTGGCGGAGATGTGGTGTTTTCTAATGGATCTTTCCCGTGGGAAGGATAGGTTTGTGTTGCAGAGATTCCGACGTCGGTCGTCCTGATGATGGTTGCGGTGGTGGTCGGCGGAGTTGCTTTATTGCATCCGCCTCGTTGTTGGATGAAGTGGAAACTATTCTTGAGTTTGTTCTTCTTCTTTGTCTCCCATTGAGGATTGTGCTGGAGGGGATAGGCGTGGTGGTGAAGCTAGTGTTGACGACTAGCAAGAGGGCTTAGCATTTTCCTTGTCTTTCTTTTTAGTCCGTACAAGGACTTAGATGTAATTTGGAATTGCCACTAGGTTTGTTCTTGTGAGTGGAAACTGCTTCCAATGGAATGGGATAGTAGTGTCCTCAGAAAAGAAAGAGAATATGGATTATATTTAAAAAGACAATGATTCATGAAACTTCTATAGTAAATTTGAAAAGATAAAAAACATTATTAAAATTTTAAAGCTTTTAGAAAAAAAACTAAAGTACTAAAAGAATTACAAAGCTACATGTAAGAGTTTGTCCAATGGTTGAGACAACATGCATCTCTAACCATTGTTATGTCATTTATAGAGATAACTTAGAGACAATTCATAATATGGTAGAGATGGATTAGAGACAGCTGCATATTTTTTATGACACTTAATCACACACAGAATTTCTTAAGTCATATCTTGCATTGAAGGCGGCTCAATTTTCTATGCGCGCTCTCTCTCCTTCATATCATTCTCCATCCTACGTGGCATACCTTATAGACGGTTTAGAGCTAACAACTGATGTGTACCATTGTACATGCTCTAAAAAAGAAGATCGTCTTCTTGATAGGGATGCACACGGGTTGGATCACTACAAGGATATCTATTTGTGTAGTCGGCCAAAACCGACTACACAAATCAAAATACCGACGACACAAAGTTCCAAAAAAAATTGTTGCAGCTCATATCGAAGAAAGCATAAAAACTTTTTAAAATGGTTAAAAGCCCCTGAAAATACAATGTCCTCGGCCAGCGTCATACCGACGACACAAATTGCATTGGGTCCCACTTGCTGGCAATGGTGTTTTCCTAAAAGTGGGCCCTGATTAAGCTTCTATCGTCAGTGAATACCAGGCCGACGACAATACAACAAAATAATTCTGACGTGTGGAGCCCACTTTATTTGAACCATTAACGGGCCGTCTGGTAGGCCAACTTGTGTCGTCGGCACATGTTAGCCGACTACAAAAGGTGACCATTGTGTCCTCGGCAATTTCCGGCCGACTACACAAGTCATATTTGCTACCTGATGGACAGCGTGCAGGTATTTGTGTCGTCGGCTATTACAGGGGCCGACGACACAAATGCATGTACTGTCGTCAGGTCTATTGCCGACGACACAAATTAAAATGGCCGACGACAAAAAGTTCGTTTCTAGTAGTGGATATAGACAGATACTGTCCATCCCATATCTTAACCATTTTTTCTTGGATACCGACTTGAATCCGGATTATTCATGATACGTATACAAGATGAATACAAATCGGTCTCAGGTCGTGCTCGGATAAACAATAGGATATTTCACATACATAAAAATCATATAACATAATTATTTACTATTACAACAATATCGATTAAGCTTTATGTTTAATACAAAAACTAACAATATGTTAATATTGAATCAACATTAGTTACAACATATAGCTTTCAATCAAACATATTTCATACAGAATATTTATTCTCATCGAATATCCATTATGCTAATTTATATTGGTATCTTTCAGATATCACGGATATGCAAGTGTAAATCGGATACAGATCAAATATTGCTCTACCCATATCATAACTCATATATTTTATGGATTGACAGATTTGAACTGGATTCAAATCCGAACATACCTAGACATCATTTTTTTAGATTCAAATTGGATTGGGAGATTTACCCATAGGCCACCCAATATGGCCTTGATCCAGACGACATTAAATTTGTCTGCCTATACGTCCACAACACTGGAAATGAATTTCTTACCCCCACGATATTTTAGCCATTTTCCTTTATTTTCCATTTCATTAGCCCATTTTCCTCCATACGACTGACCATTTTGCCCTTGCCTCACGCCGAAGCAGGACGAATGGGAGAGTGATAGCGGCAGAGGGGAGAGAGAAAGAGGAGAGGACGAGAGATATAGGAAGGGCGGCGGCGAGCTGGCGTGGCGATGGCAACGACGAAACCATGGCGGCGGAGGGGAGAGAGAGGAAGGGTGGCAGTAGGCGGCTTGTCGGCAACAAGCTGGGGCGGCGAGCGGTGGCATTGGCGCGGGGCAAAGCCGATGACGGTGTCGCATCGGCTGTGGCGACAAGAGGAAGGAGGCGCGACAGAGAGATGGAGGCGGTAGGGGAGGAGAGGAACAGGGGGTGGCAGAGAGGAGGGGAAAGAGGGAGATGACGGCTCGGCGAGGCGGCGCAGCCGGCGGTGGCGGCGACGCTAGAGGAGCCGAGGTGGAGGGGCAGTAGAGAAGAGACAAAAGAGAAGGAAAGAGGGTGGAGAGAGATGGGGTGGCCAGGTAGCAGGGGCAAAATGGTCGGTAATGTGGAGGAAAATAGAAAATGGCTAAAATATAAAATGGAAAATGGCTACTTAAATGGAAAATGAGGGGAAATGGCTAAAATGTTGTTGGGGTAAGAAATTCGTGTGTCCGGTGCCGTAGGCGTAAAGGCCGATGAAATTAATATCATCTGAGTTAATTTTTATTCAATTGGGTGGTCTATGGGTAAATCTCCCAATTGGATTTTAATGAATCCAAACTCAAACCGAACAAAAATATTTTGTCCGGTTTGCACCTCTACTTCTCGAACTGAAGAAAGATCAAGAGCAGAGCGAGATAGAAAGAAGAACAGGCGCAACGCTCCACAGTGACGAAAGGTTGGCGAACAAGTGTGCAATGCTTTACGGTTTGTCTAGCTTTTGCCTTTTAGGGTTTCATTGGTCAAATGGTTGTTAGATGAGATCATGAGATGACACAGAGCTTGACAAGCGAAGAGCGATGACTCATGACGGCGAGATGTGGGGGACGTCAGGCATCATAGGAGAGAAGAAAAGAAAGAGCGTTGTTCATGGCCCTAAGTTCGTGAATGATTGAATCACGATCATGTCACACACAAAGTTCAAAAGTAATAACGGGGAGTTCTATCCTATTTTAAAGGATTAATTACATTTATTTCATTATAAAATTTTGGCTCAATAAAGACATCGTTATAAACTTGGATTTTGCATCAACACCATTATAAAGTAAAATTCTTAGCGGTTCATCATAAACTATTTACTTTAACCCTCACCAAATTTATAACTATGTTGTCCTATCTTTTCCTCCCCTTCTATCTCATCTCCCACCTCTCTTTCCTCATAGCTATGGCCAAGGGTGTCAACATCCTCTCCGCCCCTTGGAGACCATGAGGCCAAGCACAACGCCACGACGCTACCTCTAGTGGTCCGGTCCACTCCTTCCAACACCTTGCTCCTTCCATCGTTGCCATCGCGCCCTTTCCACCGTGTGAATCTTTCGCGCCTGTCTTCATTGTCAGAGTCTAGTCAAAGCTTCGCCTGGTCGATGTGCCTTTGCTCTCCCACAGCTGTAGCTCAACATGGCACAATTCATCGTCCTGCACTCCTAGCACCAAGCTCGCCATTTCGACCATCTGTAACACCCTTGCCCAAAAATCGCTTAGAGCCTAGCCCACCTACGGGGCTGACCCACGCATGCGTAGCACCCACTTAGATTTTTCGGCCTCGCTTAATCCAAATGGGTTAACCCGGGGTGTTATGTTTGGTCCCAATAGACATTATATATATGCTACTCTTGACACAAAAACGAGGGTTTTTGCAAACACACGTGCAGAAGCGTCGATTCAGTGATCGCGTCGCAACTCAAACCAAGCGTGCCAATTGATTTGACCTGTGAATCAATAAGGGGAGAATTATCAGCGATATAAACCTAATCGGCCTTTTAAATAGCGGATCGGGTCATCTCAGAATCGGTTTCTTCCTTAGCGACACAGGATCTATCGGCTTAATGCCAGATAGAGCACATAAATTTAAATAAGCATCCAAATCTAAATCTTTCACTTATTTTTGGTATTTTATGATAGCATCAGCGATAAACCCTAATATCAATATATCAGGTTTAACCAAGAAACAGATTGAACAGATTGGTCAGGCCAAGACAGTGCTCAAGTCTAAATCCAAGATATAAACCAATAAACTGATTTAAAGGTCTAAAACCGATAAAGGTAAGAGTGTCTGATCGATAAACGTTTCCACAGGCGAAATCCTAAACATGGCATACACAAGATCGATTGAACGAGGCAGTTGCATATATCAAATTCGGGAAAAGCACATGAAATATTTAACAATCGGCATTACAATATAAATACACATTGCAGATCGATCAAGTCGAGACAGTACAATATGCGAAAACATGTCAAAGATCGGTAAATCCCGAGACAGTCTAACATGGTTTGTATACATGAGATCAAATTGATACAGCCATGCATACGAGTTACAAGGAGAGAATCGATTATCCCATCGAGATAGCTCTACCTACGAGTTGAAACCTTTCGACGAGGTCGATCGGGTTCGAAAAGTGGGTTTTTGTGTATTGAGTGCTGTGTTTTCCTACGAGGCTTAAGGTCCTATTTATACTATTACAATACCGATACCAATACGACCTAATTTTCCGGTGTGCGCTCCGATCGTATTCCTTTCGAAATCTTGTGTATCGGTATTCCTCAATAGTCTCTCCTCTTTTGCCGATCAAACCCAACCCCAGATTCAACCTGAAATTCTGATTTTACCCTTCATTATCACATCCGATTTTCTTGCCAAATTTGGGTGTCAACATATGCCCCTAAGTTTGGCAATGAGCTCTCTCATTCGTTAAACTTTTCAAGTAAAAATCGGATTTACCATACTAGATCATTTCACATTTTTACCCTGTGATGTTTTGCTTTCGGCCCATGTGGAGAACACATGTCAACCCAATAGACAATATGGGCCGAAACCGTAACGCCGAAACGCGCGGTAAAACCCTAGTTTTTACCACAGCTATAAATAGCGCACCATTCGCCGTCACTTTCACGCTCTCCCATTCGCGCACGGCTCTCGCATCGGAATTTCCAGAGCCCTCAAGACTCCCAGTGCACAGTTCCTCCAATTCTCAATCTGGATCATGTCTCAGGTACTAATTCACCACTCAGATTCTGAAGCCTTATACTCTTTAGGACTAGTAGGAGACCAAGATCCATCGGATGTTATTTTCCATTCAGTAGCGAGACTCCCTTTATTTGCTGAAAAGCTCAGTGTCAATAGCTGGAAGTCGGCTTTTAGATCCTGGCCTAACCCGATAAAGGGATATAAGGACTGGCTTATTCGGGTCTATGGTCAGAAACAAGAGCAATGGGACAAACTAGGAATAACCGATGCCATCCTTCTTTCCTTATCTCCGCCACCAGCAGATGAACCCTTTATGGCAAAGATCGGCCTATTTTTGGTGTGATACATAAATGCTTTTCTTTTCCCAATCGGACCCATTAGCCCTACACTCTTAGATGTAGCGATGCTAACCGGTCTAAGTCCTGATGGCGAAATGCTATCGGCTTTTGATCTGCCTGCCACGCTAAAACTGGTTCCTGAGAAAAATTTGGCTGGCAGCGATATATCATTACTCACCAAAAAACCGGTAATGTAGAAGACGAAGAGCACATTGCCTTCCTTAACATGTGGCTCGATCGGTTTTTCTTCTGTGGGCAATCTCTAAGCCCTAGCAAGGTTTACCAAGGGGTAGCCGAGGCACTGGCATCAGGCCAAAAATTAGCAATCAGCAAATACCTGTTAGGAGCCACTTATAGGATGATGCATGAGATCAGGGAAGGTCTCTGCTCAAAGAAAGCCGATTATTCAGTCGGTAACTTAGGCGGCCCTTTCTGGTTTGTCGGAATGTTCCTGAAGCTCCAATATACAACTCTCTCGGAGAACTGGACTTTAGCTTAGAATTTCCGAACGAGAAAAATTCCGACAACAGCAAATGCCCCTGCTGATCATACGGTGAGATGATATCAATGAACTGCAACAGGAAACGCTTGAATGAATACGACCTCTCCCATTCCATGGTCGCATTCTATACCATGTCTGAATCGGAATACGGGGCCGAGCAGTTCAACCCGTACACCGAATTGGGCAAATACCTAGTACCCTCCTTTTTCCGATTCGCCAGCACTCTAAAAGGCGAATCTTTATCAGCCTATAAAGAATTTATCTCTCCCAGCATCTGCTTTGCTATTCTAAGCACAAGAACTCATTTGAAGAAACCTTCATACGAATTTTACCACCCAACCGTGGTTGCTCGACAGTTCAATCTCGGGCAGGAAATTCCTGATCTCTTCATATACCGTCAGCTGAACGCCAGGGATGAGCTGAACTCCCAATCAGCTTATGGTATTCTGTCTGCTGCCCAATTGGACTTCGAGATGCCATCGGAATTCATCATGTGGGCCAACACCTCATCGGCGTTTGATAACTGGTGGGAAGCCATCGCCAAAGACATTTATCGTCCAAAGGCGAGCTGCAACCTTAATCGAGCGAAGTCATCGCCAAAAGAAACTCGCAGACCAACGGCCTAAGATCGCTGGTATGGCCGAGTCTTCATCAGAATCGGAAACAAGTAGCAGTGATAATTCCAGCTCTTTCGATTCCAATAATGCAAAAGATGAAAAAGAAGAAAATTATTCCGAGTCTGGTCCTTCCTTATCGGATTCAGATAGCGAAAGAACAGAATCTCAAAACCATGCGTCTTCTTCTAACCGCGAGGTCATTAACTTGCATGCGTCTACCAACTTACATCATCATTTTCCGATTAGTAATCTGTAACTGCTTCTATTTCAGAGTGGAGACAAACGCCCAAGAGCCAAGGTCATCGGAGAAGCGGTATCGTCACCCATTCGACGACTAAATCCGATCGAGACTTCGCCCAGGGGCCCTCCCAGCAACCCAAGAAAAGAGGTAAAATCGGCTTAATACGCATAATTCTTACAAATATCCGATTCTGAACACTTTAATTAACAGGGAGGTCCGAAGGCGAAGTTGGCGTAAAGAAGAGAGTATCCACCAAGAAGCCGCGATCCCAAAAGGTGCGTACACCCGATAGCACCGAGTCGGTATGTGACACTGTAAGCCCTTGCTTCTCACCCAAATTTCCAACATGATATCCTATCGGTTTCACCTTATCGGAATTTTAACTTTAGGACACCTCCCCCATCTCCAAAAAGAAAGAGGGCACACCTGCACCCCCACCGGCTTCACAGACGCCTCCGGCCTTCAACCCGCAAGATGTAATCGGATTTTCCTCACGTCAATTTATGCAATTTCCAAAATCCGATATTTTGTAACTTAAAATATCTGTGTCCAGTACATGTTTCAACCTCGCAGCCCATCCCAGGTAACGGTGGTATCTACGCAGGTCATCACCTATGACGGGAAGAAAGACGACGAGCTCAATTTCGACCCATCCAGTATGGATTGGCTCAACGACGAGCTGGATTTCTTATCTTCGCCAATCCGTCCGTCGTCGCCCCCAATCGCCATCATCGATTCTCCTGCCCCTGAACCGTCCAAGAAGAATCGGCTTTCTCCAGATACTCTGGGGAAAATCAAGCAAATGTGGGAACTGGTGAACAACGAATCGGCTTTCCTGGCTAACCCTCCTGCCATCCGGGAAATAGCTGATTCCATCAAGGAGATCCTCCCCGAGCAAGTGGTCGCGGCCATCGGAAAACTGCTATCTCTCTCAGGCCATAAGTCCGACTTTGACGCTGGTTGGATCGGCTCCATCGGAGAAATCACGAAGGATCTGAAGCCGAACTCAAAGGGCTGATCCAAGACGCTAACTCACAAAATGACAAACTCTCCAAGCTGAAACAAGAGGCTGAATCGGCAAAGATTGCCACCTCCAAGGCAATTTCAAGGGTTAAGTCCTTGGAACTAGAACCGGAGAAAGCAAAGAAAGCCGAAGCAGTTGCTCGCTCAGATTTTGAAGAGACTAAATCGACGGCCAAGGAACAGTACGGCGTAGTAAAAGCTTGCAACTTAGCCGTACCGGAGGCGAAAAAGAAAATACCGATCGTCCCCGGATCAGCCGAAGAGGATACCAATATCATCAATCGGATCCGGGACACGATCACCAGTGCCGCCGCCGCCATTTATGAATTCTGCGAGTAACTGGCCTGCGAGCCAAATTTCAAAACTCTTGTCATGTATGGATCGGTTTGTACCGATCGGAAAACATGGTTTCACTCTGCCCTTCGGGCCAAAACGATTGAGGCCTTCACCTTTTGTAATAACGCTTTTATTCAATCATTTAAATATGCATGTTTATCCATAGGCGATTCATAGAATCTATAGGCGATTCATAGAATTGGCTTTGGCTCAAAAGTGTCGAGTCAAATTCTTTAACAAGTCGAATACACTATAGGCGATTCTCCCAGAATCGGCTTTCACCTAGCGGCAACGCGTTGGTTAAAATTGACCTATAGGCGACTCATGCGGAATCGGCTTTTAGCAAACATCAACTCAAGCTCCAACCCAACACTAGGATAATACTTCTTTAGATATTTGGCATTAAGCGCTTTACCGAAAACTTCTCCCTCAAGCGTTTCCAAAATATAAGCGTTTCCAGGGATAACCCGATTGACTCTGAATGGTCCTTCCCAATTTGGCGACCACTTTCCGTATTTAGGATCCCTTGAAGGCAAAAACGTTTTCCATACTAGCTCCCCCACTTCAAAAGCTTTCGGTACAACTTTCTTGTTATAATGTCGAGCAATTCTTTGCTTATCACGTTCAATATGTTCCAAAACTCTTAGTCGAACTGCTACCATATCATCCAGCTTATCCACCATCAGATTCTTCTAATCATCGACTTTTACATTGTCCTGTTCTTCAACCCTCGTAGATCCGATGATAGCTTCAACCGGCAGAACAGCCTCCTGACCATAGACTAATTCAAATGGAGATACTTTCGTGGCTCCATGTTTAGCAATCCGATATGCCCATAATGCATCCGCCAAAGTGTTATGCCAACCCCGCGGCCTTTCATCGATTTTTCGCTTGATTAGTTTTATGGCACTTTTGTTTGAAGATTCCGCCTGGCCGTTGGCTTGAGCATAATATGGCGATGAATTGATCGTCGTAATCCCCAGGCTTCGAGCATAATCCTGAAATGCCTCTGACATAAATACCGATCCCTAATCTGTAGTGATCGTCTGAGGAATACCGAATCGGTAAATTATGTGCTCCTTGACAAAATCGATTGCTTGATGGCGATTACTTTCTTCAACGGTACAGCTTCAACCCATTTAAGAAAGTATGTCTGTTGCTACCAAGATGTACCGATGCCCTTTGGACGAAGAAGGAAATATTTCTCCGATCATGTCAATTCCCCATCCTCTAAAAGGCCACGGCTTCACGATTGGGTGTAAAATCGATGCAGGTGCATGCTGAATATTTCCGAACCTTTGGCAATCTTTGCAACCCTTGTAGTATTTAAAACAGTCCTCCTCCATTGTTGGCCAGAAATACCCGACGCGCTTCAACATCCATCTCATCTTGTATGCTGACTGATGCGTTCCGCACAACCCTTCGTGAATTTCTCCGATTGCAACCTTTGCCTCCTCTTCATTCAGGCACTTAAGCAATAAACCATCAAAACTCCGATAGTATAATTTGTCACTTATTAAAACATACCTTTGAGCTCTCCTTTTAAGCTTCCTATCGGTTTTTCGCTGGGGACCTTTCAAATACCCGATAATCTCCGCCTGCCATCCTATCGGAACCGGATTTTCAAACGGAATAATCTCCAATTCCATGATCGGTAATTTATAACCTGATGCCTCTTGAGCTAAATCATTGGCTTCACAATTCTGTTCTCTCGGAACATGATGAATAGTAAACATATTGAAATACTTAGCCAACTCAGAAGCTCTTTCTAGATATTCCCGAAGCAGATCACTATGACATTCATATTTACCGATCATTTGAAAAACTACCAACTGTGAATCTCCGAACACTTCTACAGTGATAGCACAAGCCTGAATTAGCCACTCCAATCCTTGGATCAATGCCTCGTACTCTACCTGATTGTTAGTCAACCCAAAATCCACCGTGACACTGAATCGGTAAGGAACACCTCCAGGGGACACTATGAAAATACCGATGCCACACCCTTTCTCACAAACCGATCCATCAAAGAACATCACCCAAGACAAAAGAATAGAAAGATTGACATCTTGGTGGTGCGTGATGAAATCGGCTAACACACCGCCCTTGATGACTTTGAAGATTCGTATGTCACGTCAAACTCGATGAGAGTATATGCCCATTTGCCAAGACGCCCTTTGATAATCGGAGCATGAAGCATATATTTAATCACATCGGTTTGACAGACTACTTTGCATTCAGCGCCCAGCAAATAATGTCTCAGTTTAGTGCAAGCAAAGTACAAGCAAAGGCAATACCATTCTACCACCGTGTATCGGGTTTCCGGGTCCAATAGCTTTTTGCTCAAATAGAAAATTGCATGCTCCTTACCATCAACTTCCTGGACCAGAACTGCCCCTATCGTTTTATCCGATACAGCCAGATATAATTTGATGGGTAAATTTCCCTTTGGGGCAACCAGAACAGGAGGGTTAATCAGATATTCCTTAATATTATCAAATGTTTTTTGCTGTTCCGATCCCCAAACAAACTTATCGGTATTTTTCAACTTAAGCAACGGCGAAAACGGGATGATTCTTTCCGATAAATTCGAAATAAACCTCCTCAAGTAATTGATTTTACCGATGAGCTCTTGTAAACGAACCCTTGAATCTGGAGGTTTGGTATTTAGAATCGCCTTCACTCGATCAGGGTGAACTTCAATCCCTCTCTGATGTACCATAAACCCCAAGTACTTGCCGGCTGATACTCCAAAAGCACATTTTTTTGGATTCATTTTCATGCCATACTTCCGAAACCGATCTAGGACGGTCACGATATCAGCCAAATGTTGCTCCTCCTCCTGGGATTTAATCACGACATCATCGATATAAATTTCAACTAGTTTACCGATTAAGTCATGGCAAATCAAGTTCATTCCTCTCTGATAGGTAGCTCCAAAGACCGACTGATCAGCCCAAAAGTCATTACGACCCATTCAAACAAGCCGATAGAACCAGGACATCTAAACGCAGTCTTGTTCACATCCTCTTGACCATAAAGATCTGATTATATGACATTGTCATCCAGAAACCGATAATCCGATTGCACGAGGAGGCGTCAATCAATCGATCGATGTCGGCATTGGATACTCATCTTTGTATGTTGCTTTATTCAAATCCCAAAATCGATGCATACTCGAATTTTATCAGAATCCTTCTTCCCCACTGGCACAATATTAGAAATCCAATCGGCATACTTACATGGCCCGCAGGCGGACCCACCATGAAATTTGGTGGGGCCTCGGCCCCACCTAAAATTTTGGAACCTATTTATATATATGTTAGTATAGAGCCATTTTTGATAAAATGGATCAGGTGGGGCGAGAATAGCATCGATGCGCCCACTCAGACTCTGACCCAGCGCCATGAGGTCAGAAGCCCCAAAGCCCATGAGCAGGCGGCACACTGACGCAAGCACGAGTGCACCCACTCACCACTCCCGTGACCCAGCCCCCGTGGAGCTCACCGACCAGTGACCAAACCCTAGCCCACTGACCCTTCGCCTCCGTCGGGCCCCGGCCGGTGCCCGACCCAGCGCCGCTCGCCGCCTTCGAGGGCAGCGGCGCCGCCCGCCTCGCTCGGCGCTCACCGCCCGGCCGCCACTGCCCGGCCGCCGCCCGCCCGCTTCGCCGCCATCCAGGTCGGAGTCGCCAGGCACCGTCTCGCGTCAGCCGCCGCCCTAATGCCCTCTCTTCCGCTTCACAGGGACTGAGGCACTGATTTGGACATTTGGTGAGAATTGCAAATTTGCAATATTGCATCATTTTTAACTGTTTGTAACATAGTAATTATTTTTTTGTGTAGTGAGAGATGAGGAGATTTTTAGTTCCAATTTCAACAGATTCCGCTCAAGGTAGTAACACTATTTTTAACTTTTTATGTCTTTTTGTTAGTAATTTCAATTATAAATGGATGTGATGTGATCATTAATTAGTGTGCTTATGATTGTTGTGTTTATATAGTTTAATTAGTTTGCGCCTTTGCGACGTATTTAGTAAACGGTATCCAAAAGAATTTTTAGGCTTGCCCCACCTATAATTTGATCCTGCGTCCGCCACTGCATGGCCGAATAAATTTTGCTTCTAACAACCTCTGAATTTCAGCCTTTACTTGATCGTAGATTTTCCAACTAATCCTTCTTGGCGATTGTTTTACTGGCCGAAATCCTGGTTTCATCTTAATTTTGTGTTCAACTATGGATCGATCTAAACCAGGCATTTCATGATATTCCCAGGCGAAACAGTCAACTCGATCCTTGAGTATCTGAATAAGCCGATCCTTATATTCCCGCGGCAGCTTTTTACTGATGTAAGTGGGACTCTCTTTACCATCGGTTCCAATATCGACTTTTTTTAGCTCATCAGCCGATATGAATCCTTGGCCCATCTTATATTCAATTTCCTCTAGAGCCGCGGTTCCCATAAAAAACCCTCACATCCTTGAGTTACCGATTGAACTTCCAGCGTTGTCGGTTTGAACCCCGACTTACTATCACTGAGGAAGTCACAATCCTCTAAAGGTTTTCCAGATAGTGCCTCCAGATTGTGATGTATATCGGCGCAATCGGTTTCTGCGGTCAGAGACTCTCCTTTGACCACCCCAATCTGATCACCAATCCATTGTATCAGAATTTGATGCAATGTCGATGGTATGCAGCAGTTGGCGTGTATCCAATCCCTTCCCAACAGCACATTATAATTTCCTTTTCCTTCGATCACAAAGAACGCTGTTGGGATCGTTTTGCTTCCTATGGTGAGCTCTACGACCAAAACTCCCTTTGCCTCAGTCGGATTTCCATTGAAATCGCTCAAAACCATATTGGTCTTGACCAGATCCTCTGTCGATTTCCCGATTTTCCGGCACACGGAATATGGCATCAGGTTTACGGTTGCTCCGCTATCCACCATCATCCTCGAAATCGGTTTCCCATTCATGTACCCCATGATAAACAATGGCTTTAAGTGCAATCGGGGATTATCCGGTTTCTTAAAGACGGCATCTTCCGCTCCAACCACTAACTCCACAGCAGCCTCTTCATAATCGCACATGAATTCCCGAGGCAATACGCAGACCATATTAGTGGCAATAGATACTTCGTCAGAATTGTTTTCAATAATAACAGCCGATCTCAACTTTGGCCTCCATTCTTGCTTGCCCCTAGCATATCTCATCGGCTTTACCTCCTCTAAAAGAGCATCCCTGAACTTTTCGGCCTCGGCTTCTTTTGCCTCTGCGTGCCTCATCCATTGCGGCGCCGCTTCGTGATTTAGTGATTCATTGGGCACCACCCGTGTAACGGTACTTTGGGAGGCCGATGCACATCGACATTTTTATCATTTGTAGTGTCATCGGTTTTTCCGCTAGGAAACACTAGCCGATCTTTTACTGGTTTTCTCCTCGGAGGAACAAATGTGTGGTTCATCGGGCAATCCTCCAGACTTGGCAAAGACATTCTTTCTTCCCAGCAATATCGGAAAAAAGGATAATCCCAGTGCTCCATTTCCCAACCTTGATTATCCGAACCCCTTTGAACAGCCTCCGGAGTACCTGATTTAACGTTTTTGCGAGGTGTTTCCTTAGCCATCTTGTCGTATTTTTCCATTAACTGATCGAAGGTTGGCGCCGGCCTTGACTTAGAGATCAGATTACTGCTATGGCCATGCTTCACTTCGCGCCACTCGCCAGCTCTTCCACCACGTCGGCCAGATGCTTGGAAACGCAGCTCCGGCCTTTCTTCCACCATAATCCTCTTATCGCCAACAAGCACTTTGAACCGATTGGAACTTTCGGGACCATCGGCTTTCCTTTTAGCATCAACCATGCCAATAAAACCGATAGGAATGGTGCGTGTCGATTTGTAAGTTTTATCCGGACATCTAAGTTGGCCGTTTTCAATCGCCTTTTGGATCACTTGTTTGAACACGTTGCACTCGTTGGTGGTGTGTGAATAAGAATTATGCCACTTGCAATATTTTCTCTTCTTCAGCTCTTCAAGTGGAGGAATAACATGTCCCTGCTTAAGCCGAATCTGCTTCTCCTGTAATAGATGATCGAAAATACGATCGCACTTGGATGTATCGAATGCATATTTGCCTTTCTAGGGGCCCTTCGGCTTTATCCACCCAAGTTCGAATTCCTTCTTGTTGCTCACCCATTCAGCGACATAAGCACTGACATCTTCGGTATCGGAGTCATCTGAATCTTCTACTTCGTCTGTGTCAACAACATTGACCGTTTTATCTTTACCCTTAAAATTGTTGTTACCCCGATACTCTTTCTCACGACTGGTATGAACTATCCGAGAATCGGCTTTCGTATAGCGCGATCCTGTGAGCCAGATGTGATATATCGGCAAATTCCTGATTGCCCACCTTCTTTTGATTGACGGGTAGCAAACCCTTAAAAGCCAATTCCGCCAACTCATTATCGGGCAGTGAAAGGCTATAACATCGGTTTCTCACCTCCCTACCGCCGCAGATAATCATTCACCGATTCACCGAACTTCTGTTTAATCATCATGATATCGGTGATCCTTGCTTCGTTTTCTCCAGAATAGAAATATTCATGAAACTTTTTCTCCAAATCTAGCCACGAAGTGACGCTGTTTGGAGGGAGCGACGTAAACCAGTTAAAAGCCGATCCCGACAATGACAGTGGGAACAATCGGCATTTGAGAGTGTCCTTTGACGCAGCCTCTCCGCAAAGCGCAAGAAATCTAGCAATATGCTTGCGCGTAGAGGTATGGTCACTCCCGCTGAATTTGGCATTAGCAAAATCAGGAACACGATACTTGTGCGGGTACTCTGTTTCATTGAAAGCCGATGGATACGGCATGGTATAATGCGGAGCGATCTTCGGAGTGTTGAACCCACACTGCTTCATCATGTTATAAACTAGATTCCTTGTCATCTCTTCCAGATTCTCGTTCATCCCGAAACTAATCGGCTGGTATACCGGTTCTGGAACCGGAATTATAGCCTGATTACCCGATAGCATCTGAATCGGAGTTGGATTGATAGCCACTGGGGGACACGAGTGGGAAGTTCCTGCATGTGATGCCCCTGGCTGAGTATACTGATTCCCCAGATTCATCCCTTGAGGAAAATTTCGATTCCCCTGGTGGGCTTGCCCAGTCATAATGCTGTGTAGTGCGGCACTCGTTCCTTCCTGGACAATGCGCCCTAAAACCGATGATTGATCCAGCATCGATCGATAGACCGAATTGTTAATCTGGTCTCTTATTATTTCAGAGTAATCTCCGGTCAGCAGTGGATCTCCAATCGAGGTTTTGGTAACCTGGCCACTACGAGTTTTCCGATAGCCGGTTAACATCCTCCTCTTGTTCTCCTCGTCAAACGTCACTGGTTCAGTTCGTCAAACGTCACTGGTTCAGCAGCATGTTTGAGCGCTTCCATCGCTGCTTCGGCATCGGTGCGCGTCATCGCGCCGGATTTGATTGTTTTGGTCCCACCGGGTGTGCCAAAAAGTGTGTTGACACAAAAACGAGGGTTTTTGCAAACACACGTGCAGAAGCGTCGATTCAGTGATCGCGTCGCAACTCAAACCAAGCGTGCCAATTGATTTGACCTGTGAATCAATAAGGGGAGAATTATCAGCGATATAAACCTAATCGGCCTTTTAAATAGCCAGATCAGGTCATCTGTAATCGGTTTCTTCCTTAACTGATTACAGGATCTATCGGCTTAATGCCAGATAGAGCACATAAATTTAAATAAGCATCCAAATCTAAATCTTTCACTTATTTTTGGTATTTTATGATAGCATCAGCGATAAACCCTAATATCAATATATCAGGTTTAACCAAGAAACAGATTGAACAAATTGGTCAGGCCAAGACAATGCTCAAGTCTAAATCCAAGATATAAACCAATAAACTGATTTAAAGGTCTAAAAACTGATAAAGGTAAGAGTAATATAGATCGGTAAACGTTTCCACAGGCGAAATCCTAAACATGGCATACACAAGATCGATTGAACGAGGCAGTTGCATATATCAAATTCGGGAAAAGCACATGAAATATTTAACAATCGGCATTACAGGATAAAAACACATTGCAGATCGATCAAGTCGAGACAATACAATATGCGAAAACATGTTAAAGATCGGTAAATCCCGAGACAGTCTAACATGGTTTGTATACATGAGATCAAATTGATACAGCCATGCATACGGGTTACAAGGAGAGAATCGATTATCCCATCGAGATAGCTCTACCTGCGAGTTGAAACCTTTCGACGAGGTCGATCGGGTTCGAAAAGTGGGTTTTTGTGTATTGAGTGCTGTGTTTTCCTACGAGGCTTAAGGTCCTATTTATACTATTACAATACCGATACCAATACGACCTAATTTTCCGGTGTGCGCTCCGATCGTATTCCTTCCGAAATCTTGTGTATCGGTATTCCTCAATAGTCTCTCCTCCTTTGCCGATCAGACCCAACCCCAGATTCAACCTGAAATTCCGATTTTACCCTTCATTATCACATCCGATTTTCTTGCCAAATTTGGGTGTCAACAACTACCACAACTCTATCTCAACTAGCAATATGAGACTAATCCCACCATCACATCCACATGGGCCACATGGGGCTCACAATACATCGGGCCAAAAGTATTACACCATCGCCTCACCAAATCCAACACTACTCTTTGATGATCTAGCCTCCTTTTCCTCTACCCTCACTGCTCCAAGAAGGGAGGGGTGGCAAGGGGTAGCGCTTGCATTTAGGAAAGGAGGGTGAGGAGATGGAGCAATGGTCGGGCTCGTGCCAGAGGTGAGGGGATGACCCCAAGTTGATTGGGCTGCGGGGGGTGGTGGACGAAGAAGTGAGGACAATTTGGTTCAGACATTAGTAAGAGCAACACAAGGACATAACCACGAGGGGTCTCACATCCTAATGACATTGCTAACTTTATAGTGGCATTTCTGTCAAGGTGTAACTCTATGATGGCATGAATATAATTAACCTATTCTAAAATGATGAATTTTGATATTTTTATAAGGACGTGTTTTTAAAAAGTGGTTCATTTGATTCAAATTGTTTACAAGAGCTTCAAAAAGTTGTGCATTGCGTGTATGATCCCAAACATGCAACAGGAATGGATGCACCCCTTCACACGAGCAGGACTACCTATTGTCCAAGCTAAGCCAAAAGTTGACTCAACATGACAAGTACGGAGCTTAGGGTTTTAAATTCCTGTCAACACCAAATTAGGGTTCAAGGCGTGTCAACCAATTTGACTGTCAATTAGTAAGGTAAAGAAATCAATCGGCTTCAGCTAGCTGGTTAAATCCAAGATATAATGAACTCGCTAAAACTTGGGAGCAACCAAAAGAGTTAACAGATAAAAAAGGATAATGAAACTATTGGCTAAGATTAGATCTAAGAAAATAGATCCAAAGGATAAATAATCTACTACTAAACCGATGGAATAAACAAAATAGAAAAAAGGGCCGATTTGAATTCGATCATGAACTCCTCTTCGCGATTTGAACTCTTCCTTCCTTATCTTTGCAAGCCGACTTAGACTTTTTCTTTGGCCCACATTTCTTTTGGTCCAAGCCAATTTTAGAAACTTCTAAAATATCGATCGATTGTCCAAAATTGAGTGCGAACACTAACATCCATATCGTTAATCGGACATATCATTTGCGAGATGGAATCCTTCGTACTAATTAAGTGCTGGCCTGATACATAAGGAATATTGATGTCTTTTTTCATAGAGATGCATGACTTGCACCTCAAAAATAATTTAAATTATATTTATCACCTAAAGAAACCAATCTCATTTAATCCCAAATTTTGGAAAGTAAACTAAACTAACCACAAATAATAGAGCCCATGTGTGCTACAATACCACAAACATTGTTTACCGCATTATATATAGTGCGACATGTAATGCTCACAGTCCATCTGGGTTGCCATGGACACAGGACACACAATAATCTGTTTCATGATTTTTGAGAAATAGGTTGAGAAGTCAAAAGTGTTTGGGCTTTAACATCTCTAAATCTGCTAGATCTCTTGAGTGAAATTGTGACCACAATCGTTTTATACCTAAATCACAGCACAAGTTCTCTGTGTGCAATTCATATTTCTTTTTGCTCTAAAAAACATTTTCCTTTTTCTCTTGTTCGAAGACACCGTCCATATTCAAATGCTTGGAGTAGTGGTTGTTGTGTTGAGGAAGGCCAGAGACCTCTAGACCAGATGTATGCATGTTGCTTGCTAGAAATGACAGTAAGCAGCTGCAGAGGTTCTTGAAATCACCGTTGATCTTCATCGAAAGTTTCAGAGCTCCAGAGGGGAAAGGCATTTGGTTCCCAAAATTTGCCAAGAAATACGACGGTTTGGGCCGGGAGGTTCGGCTCGTTCCGGGCTTGCCTCTCCATATTTGGGCTCGGACCGCTCTCGCCGGCGTGCTTTAATTTCGTCGCGCACCAACGGGGAGAAATGTAAAGGGAGGGTGCACAAATGTCATTGCGCACATTTATGTGCTTGTCAGTAATATTCCATCTGGTCCATGATACTTATCGTTTTGGATATTAACACGGTTTTCAAAATACAACTTTGACCATCAATTAATAATGCAATATGTTTTACGAAATCTGCGAAAATATGGTATTGTGAAGGTATTTTTCGAGACAAATTTATATGTATGGTTTTTATGTACACAATCAAAATATTTTAAACGATTTTTATAGATAAAGCTTTAAAACTTTGACTTAGGACAAAGCTAAAATGACAAGTATTATGAAACCGGAGGCTAATATGATGACATGCACCAACCGAGAGAGAGCGGAAAAGAAGAGGCTACAATAATATCACAACGTGCAACACTATGAAATAAATTAATTGCGACTGAATCATGCAGTCTATGCAGTGATGCGGATTGAAAATATGACAACTTATTGGGGGCGAAAATCAGACCCTTACCCACACCCGTCCAATATAGAACCCACGAGGACCCACCCCCATGGGTCTGATTGCCATCCCTAACTTTCTGGACTAGAAGGTCTGGCAAGACGTCTTGCCGGGTCATCAGACGTGTGAAGACAACCATAGGTACACACCCTAGACTAGAAAGTCTGATGCGTTGGACCGTCCGAGGCACACGACACCAGAACCAACAACACCAGAAAGGCGCACAAACACCCTCAACAACACATGCAACCACAACCCAAATGTGTCATGAGATCAAGACCTCATCAAGACACTTTCATCTCCTCCCCTCAGATCCAAGACAAAACGACGACAAAAAGTACATGGGAATCGATCTCGACTCCCAGGTTCACCAAAACACAAAATATTTTAATGCCGCACCTGGAGTCCATTAGCTAAGTCATCAACACCAAAACACCAAGAATACCACTAGTCTTTCAAACTCACAACAGAGATATTTTTTCTTTGATTTATGTGGGACAAGATATTTGGTGTAGACTCTTCTTCTATGTTTTGTTACACATTTATGTTTCTTTCTTATAGTTGGTATATACTCTTTTCTACTTTTCTGGTTAACATAGACTATTTTTTATTATTTTTATTCTTGTTTTGTGTTTTTGTTGTAGTATATGGACCCTTTTCCCAGTTTTGGTTGACATGAAATATCTTTTACTTTAGAATAGTTTTTTACTTCCAGTTGAAATTAACTCTTTTTCTAGTTGATATGGACTCTTTTTATATATATTTTATTCTTTATTTGTGTTATTTTTAAATTGTAAGGATATTGACTATTTCAATATAAGCTGATATAATCTGGTCCAATGTAATCGACCATGGAGATTTTTATTTTTTCCTCTAATTAATTATCGTGGTGACTCTGTTTTGCATGATCTACATATATGTATAATAGATAAAGAAAAAGAGAAATGCACGGGTAGTTCCTAAACTATTAGTCGATTCTCATCTAGATCCCTAATCTATAAAAATACAATTTTGGGTCCCTAATCTTTTTAACTGGGTCCGCCCCGGTCCAAACTTGCCACGTGACAACCCTAGAGCTGACGTGGCGCTGGCATGTCACATAAAATAGTTTTAAAAAACAAAAATCATTAAAAGAAACATAAAAATACATGGAAATCATTTTAAAAATCAATAAAAATGAAAAATCATTAAAATGTGGGGGAAATTATTTAAAAAATCATAAAAAGGAAAAACAGGAAAAACATTAAAGACATATAGAAAATATCAAAAGAATCATAAACATACGGAAAAATCATTTAAAAAAAGAGAAATCAATAAAAAAATCATGGAAAAACATAAACATATGAAAAAAATCATAAACATATTAAAAATAAACATAAAGACAGTGTGGTCGCCTTTAATCCCTCTATAGTTGTAAGCGCAAGACCTCTAGCATCGTGGCGTATGGGAGCTCTCAAGTGCTACTTTATTCTAAATTTTGTTTATGAATTTTCTTTATTGTTTTACTATTTTCCATATTTTTTATGATTTCTGAAATTTTTTTAGGACTTGTTCTAAATTTTTAAGTAATTTATGTGACATGAACGTCCATATCAACGTCATGTCAGCTCTAGGGCTGTCACATGGCAGTTTTGGATCGGGACGAACACAGTTAAAAAGATTAGAGATTCAAAACTGCAGTTTCATAGATTGGGGATCTAGATGAGAATCGAATAATAGTTTAGGGACCGCCCGTGTATTTTACTCAAGAAAAAATAACGAATTGATAAGACTACCAAGAGCACAATTCACTTTATATTTTATGAAATATTTGAACGAAAACTCTGGGTTAATCATGTGCCATTTTGATCAAAACCATCGTTAACCCCAACAGAACACTGCCATTCACGAAATGGAGCACCACATTTATCGGGAATTGTACGTATCGGGGAATTGTATCGAAGGAAATAGTATTTACATGAATTCTTATTGGTAACGTGGCAATGCGGATACTCCACGTACGCCGACAAAATGGTTGGCGTTGATCAGTAGTGTGCAATGCTTACGTAGCTCTGGGGCTATTTGGTCAAAGGTTGTGGTAGATGAAACAGCTTGGGAAGCGACGAGTGAGACTCAGAGCTGGGGGACGACATCCAGCATGCGACAAGAGGGTCGTTGCAACCCACCTGCAAAAGACAAAATAACAGTGGTCATGGTCATGGCCCATGAGCTCATCATCGCTCTCACGAAATCACACAAGTGGTAAGTGGTAACTGGAGTTGCAGCTCTAGTTTAATCAAAGATCACACATTTTTTTAAATAATGAAAACAATTATGTGTCTTCTTCGTCATCGTAAGTTGTTAAATTACTGAATATTGGCATGACACCGACAAGCGGAAAACCCCCCCAACAAAATCCAGATAAATTTAACCCGCACAAAGTATAGTATGAAACCTCCAACCATTATTAGCAAAGAACTCCACCGTGGTCCCCTCAAGTCGTTGGCACACCTCGATTATTGTCTTCTTAGCAACATCCTTCTGAAGAAATGATCATTGTCACAACTAATGTGCTACCCTAAAGATGCAATGTATAAAAGATTTATCCTTCTTTTTATGAACACAATATCATTGCGCGAGAGCCAAATAGCCCAAATATAACTATTGTGTTAACCTGGACTTGAGATGTGTGAAAGAAATTTAAACCTGAAAGCCAAACCCCCCCTCCACTTCCAAATGCAACATACATCATGGAGGATATAAATCTAGAATTATTTGGACCACCCACCAAATTGATCTAGTGAAATGGCAACTAAAAAAAGATGATTGACAGATTCATTCTAGTTGTAAAAGCAACATTTTTGACTAACGTCCCAGCCTATTTTTGTTAGATTGTCTTTCGTTAAGATAACTTCTTTGGACTTGTTTGTTTTAGATTAAGGTTGAGTTGCGTTTTACTGTAGCAAATTTGTGAGTTGTGACCCCCTCAAAAAACGTTTTAAAAAGTTCAAAAAATTATGAAAAAATGTTTTACAAAATTTAAGAAGAACTATTTAAAACCTCACAAAGATGACTACAAAATATTACATCGTTTGACTTATACAAAAATAACAAATTTTTATTTAATTTAATTTAATCTGAAAGATATTTTATCTTAATATCAAAGATATTTTAATATTTAGAGGAATTTTAAGTTTCTAAATAACTTTATTGGAAGAAAGAAAACTCTGCTTCATTATTTTTTTATACATATATATTGGACAGAATATTGGCCATTCTTACGTAGGTTCTAAACAAAACTATCTCGCTCATTAAAGAGTTAAATGTTGGACAACCTAGATAAAAAAATGTTGCTATTGGATATGATTAAAGATCACACATGCATGCAGATGATTTGCATGTATTATCTTTAATTAAGCTGATATGAATTGATTATTTATAAATAAGTTAAAAACTTCGAAAGCGTCGCAAAGCTGTTTGGAGAGTCCTTTTCGTTTTTGATAGGTTTGACATATGGTTTCAAGAAAAAGAAAAGCTAAATAACCAAAGCAATTTACTTTGTAATATCGAGATAAGACATAAGCAAATAAGAATAGACTAAGGAAAATTTGTGTGAGTCTTGTGAAGAAGAAATTGCACATTAGTCATGGAAGATATAAAAATAGCCAAGCTGACAGACCTTTATTGTGATATATATGTAAGAAACGTGATATATATGTAAGAAACATAGTACTTCTTTAACTACCCATCTGTATTTGAAGATGAAAACTCTCCCAAGCCCTAACTTATCGTTGCAAATGTTGACCCCTTAAGCGCTTAAGCACTGATTGCTGAAGCATGCATGCTCGTGTTAATTTGTTCCAGCCTTGTCATCCACTCAACATGCATGGATGGTCGATGTCGCTTGCTCATGTGCTACTAACATGTGGTCAATTCTCCTCTTCTCCACATGCTCTAAATTATGCTGATTGACCGGTCGTACTCACCTTTTATTCACCTTTAACCCACCGGATTTGGGAGCTAATGATGCACGGAGAATGAGAGCACCCCGTGAGCTCGGGTCAAAAAAAAACGGGGAATTTAAAAGGTGCATTTTACTGTAGCCGTGTGGTCCTCCCTACTCTTGCTTCTACCAAGATTTTGACTCGCTTCTCGCTTTGTGGTGATTATGATGAAGGAACGGTATTTCGCTTATTATTTGAATGCCATTTTTGCTCAAACATGTTGGAGACAAAAGTTTTGCCCAGTCTTCCCGAGATGATTGAAGTTTTCCAAGCAGTTTCTCAGCTCGAGCCACGTATTCAGGAGGATAATCTTCATGGAGCATCTAAGTGACGAGAAACAATTGGATATATATTTAGCAATGAAATGAAACTCCTTCTGCCTATAATACCATTCAAAATTTGAAGGTGTTTGCCATAGACCATTGGCAACGAAAATGAATCTCCCCAAAATTCACAACCGGCTAGATCATAACTTGTAATCAGTCTTTTACGCTTAACTTTTTCTCCTCTTCTCTTATACGGTGTACAATTTTTTTAAAATTTTTGAAAAGTATTTTGATTCACCATCACCAGGTTGGTAATCTACTGTCCTCCTCTATCCCCTAAGCACAATATCTCGATCCAGATTTAGATTCAGATTCGGCTATCCTCCCAACTTTGGTGTCCTTCCCGGCACCGGAAGAATTAGGAAGAGGCCTAGTCGACCATAGGTGAGGACCTCGATTTGAGAGCCTTCACTTGGTTGGTTTCGCTCTTTGTATGGGCGTGTTTGTCCATATGGAGAGTGTTCCATCTCTACACCAATGAGTCATGAAACTCTGGTGAGTATCTTTTGTGGGCTCGTCATCATCCTTGCCAAGTTTGTCATATTTGATGTGGTGCAAATGGAAATAAATGAAGGCAACAAATCTAGACATTGGCTCCACTGGCAATCGGATGGTGATCTATGACGGCAAGACCAACAAAAATATTGAGTGGAAAAAGGATGTTGAAGTGCCAATCTTGAAATAAATCTTAGTTTCTAGCTTTTCTTAGCCAGATTCAATGATTGTGATGGCAGTGTACCCTAGGCCCTGCGTAGGCGCTGGGCGGCTGGGCGCCCCCTCCAATCACAATTTGGCCCAAATCGATGGACTCGGCCGAGAGGTCAAATAGGCAGAGCTAAGTGAGCGCATGGGCAGCTAGGCCTACCTGGGCAGGACAGAGTTGGGTGGCATGTGTGGGTTAAAAAGGGGGTCAAGCCAACACAATAGGAAGGCACGACACTAAGGGCACGGGCTACACACGAGCTACGGGTTTCCCATCACCACTCCCCTTCCAGAATTGCCACCGCCATCCTTGAACTTATTGTCGTCACCGTCTCCTTCGCTAGCTGGCTCTGTATTCTTCTCCTCCACTGATATCGTCACCTCGTCGTAGCCGAGCTAGTGAACCACCAAGGTATTCTATCCTACCTGCTCTCCTCCCCTCCTTCCCCAACTCAATTACTCCCCTTTGCCTTGCTCGATTGCTCCCACCAGCTTCTACTTCTACCCTTCCTCCCCTAGCTCGGCTACCTCCTTCCAGGCTCTTCCTTGTCGCCTTGTTCCCCTTTGGATTTGTACTTCTACCCTTCCTACCCTGCTCTCTTCCTCTCCGATGTGCTTGCTTCTACACGATGTTAGTGCTCTCCGCTGCAACAGTTACACTTGCTACCGTATCAATAGAAGTACAAAGCCGAGAACGCGCGTCGTCCGCACGCCACGTGGCTGGCCTCCCGCCCGGCGCCGCGACGGCCATCCGATCACGCGCAACTATGAGATCTGGCCATCCATTCTATTTTTAACTTCAAAAGCATTTTTGTTTCCACCTGACCAACAGGGCACATGCTTTGGTCAGTTGGCTAGATAGGCTAGCTTTCACGCAGGAGACCGGGGATCGACCGTGCACATACTATTTGCCTTGCCTCGCCTCTTAAAAAATCAAAAATAAATAAATTTTACAAATTTTGAACCTTCATAGATATTTTGAACTTTACATTTTCATATATTCGCTTTTAGTTTTTTTGAATTCTCAAAATTCAATTTTTCTAAATTTAGTTTTCCTTTTTTTTATTTCTATAATTTGCTTAATTTATGTTTGAGAACCATATAGTTTTTCAAATCCTTATTTTTTATTTCCAAATTCTCAACCCGAATTAAGACGAAAATTTCGATATATTTTAAACTATCTTAAATTTATTTCCTAATTTTAAATTTGTTGGTATTCAATTTTCAAACTTTGAACCCCCTAAGACATGAATTTTACAAAGAATAGAGAGAGCAGCGATGAAGCTGGGGAAATTTGGTCTAGCAGCGTAAATAAATCCAGAAATTTATGTGTTATCAAAGTGCAATCAAAATTTTATAGTAACGGGCCATAAATGTATTTAAGCATTACATTTGTTTAATTTTTTGATATTAATTAGTAAATAATAGAAATAAAAAGCCTTCGAAATATAGAACACTTATAAATTTAAAATTAAATGAATTTCGGGAATTGTAAACCTTTATACATATTTTTGTATTTTAGATTTTGATATATTCACTTTTATTTTTTGAATTTCCAAAATTTAGTTTTCTAAATTTAGTTTTCCTTTTTTGTATTCTATAATTTGTTTAATTCATGTTATTGAATCCTACAGTTTTCAAATACTTAACTCTTATTTATTTTTGAATTCTCAAAATTCAATTTTCTAAATTTAGTTTTCCTTTTTCTGTATTCTATAATTTGCTTAATTTATGTTTGTGAACCATACAGTTTTTCAAATCCTTATTTTTTGTTTCCAAATTCTCAACCCGAATTAAGACGGAAATTTCAATATCTTTTAAACGCTTTTAAATTTATTTCCTAATTTTAAATTTGTTGATATTCAATTTTCAAACTTTGAACCCCCTAAGACATGAATTTTACAAAGAATAGGGAGAGAGGGGATGAAGTGGGGGAAATTTGGTCCAGCAGCTTAAATAAATCCAGAAATTTACGTGTTATCAAAGTGCAATCAAAATTTTATACTAACGGGCCATAAATGTATGTAAGCATCACATATGTTTAATTTTTCGATATTAATTAGTAAATAATAGAAATAAAAAGTCTTCAAAATATAGAACACTTATAAATTTAACAATAAATGAATTTCAGGAATTGTAAACCTTTATAGATATTTTGTATTTTAGATTTTGATATATTCACTTTTATTTTTTGAATTTCCAAAATTTAGTTTTCTAAATTTGGTTTCCCTTTTTTGTATTCTATAATTTGCTTAATTCATGTTATTGAATCCTACAGTTTTCAAATACTTAACTCTTATTTCTAAATTTCCAACCCGAATTCAAACAAAAATTTCGATATCTTTTAAACTCCCTAGAATTTATTTTCAAATTTTAAATTTGTTGATATTCAATGCTGCTCGCCACGTGGCTGGCTTCCCCGCCAAGCGCCACCACGGCCATCCGATCGTCCGCAGCAGCCAGATCTAGCAGTCCGTTCGATTTTTACGTATAAAATAATTTTCCCCGTGCAGAGAACAACGGCTCGGGTGGTCTGCCGGGTTGACTAGCAGAGGCAGATCTCATCGCGAAGACCGCGGTTCGATTCCCGGCCAGACGCCGAATTTTTTCTCTTTTTCCACCGCGTCCATGGGCGCAAGATTTCGATTTCGGCAGCGCCGCTTGTGTGGAGCGGCGCATGGTCGCATCGCGCCCGACCTTGAGCGGCGCCAGGCGCACTCCAGCGTCTAGTAGCATACAACAGTGTTGCTCTTGTTAGTTTTTAGTGAAGTAAATTTGTGACATGTATATGACTATATGCTTGACAGATGTCATTGGTTGCGTATTTTTAAATACATGTCTTTAAATAGTTGAAATTGCATAAATGTCACATATCAGATACAACAACAATTGCATAAATAGTTGATATCCTCTCCCTTGTATGTGAGATGATGATTGTATCATACGTCTATGTTTATGCACTTATGATTCCTTGAATAAATGTCACTGCTTTGTTCATTGAGTACGACTTAATTGTGGAACACATTGTCAATATGATATTATTCTAAATGATCTCTGGTCACGTGTCACTATATGGAACAATAGTGATTTGACCAGCACATGTATTGATTGATGGTAATGTTTCACATACTATAGATATGGAGATACCAAATCAATAATGAACATAGGGTTGGATAGACCCGCTCTCAGACACTACTAAGATAGTTATTTTAAAAGTGCCATCAGGGTGTAGTCTCGAGTGGTACACCTATACGGTCCTTCGACCTAATATCCATATTGATTCTCAGCATGCGTAGCTGTATACTTTGGGGCTATCAAATGCTTCGCCGTAACAGGGAAGTTATAAAGTTAGCTTATGGGTATACCATGAAATATGACATGAGGTGTAAGAGATCAAGATGGAATTTGCTGCTCCTTGATAACAGGAGAGATATCTCTGGTCCCCTCGGTGTGGATGGATAGAAAAAAGTGCATGGCCATGCCAATGTGATTAAAGAATTAATCACGATTATATCAATCACATTGAAAAGTGAATGGGTCGAGCTATCACAAGGGTGGCACGCATCTCGCCTTGAGCTTAACTAATATAGTATGGCAAAAAGATCCTATGTGAGTGTATCAAGGTTCAGCCGATTCGATCATTGTGTACATTCGGGGATCAATATGTGTTGTTAGGTACCGCTATTGATTTGTGGTCAGGGGAAAGAGTTCTCCAAGACTGCGGCCGACTTGTGCATGAGCCTAATGGGTCATACACTTAATGGGTTGGAACATGTCTGATGGATAGGATCCATTAATGGGTTTTATGCGGATTTAGATCCACTGCGTCCTAATGGGTTTCTATTGTAGAAGATCCATTAGCACGAGTTATAATGGGCTTCTCTGGGAATAGATCAATTAGAGCGCTCTATAAAAGGGAGAGGTGGAGCGCGGGGTTGGTGTGTCTTCCCACCAAGAAACCCTAGCCATCGCCGCACCCTCTACCCATAAACCCTAGCCGCCGCACGCGCAGGCGCTAGCACACCAACGTGCGGCGTTGCACCCCTGGACGTGTGGATACCGTAGAGGCGTTGTCGCTCCTGCGTCGGCGCGGATCAAGAGGATCGGCTACTTCCGCTGCTAACACGCTCTAAGGGTAACGATCTGTGATTCCTGACCTGCTTGATTCCAAGGTGTTCGTGGTAGAAAAATTTTGTTTTTCGGCTAGTGTAGCACCGCATTCTCCTTCAGAGGTTACAGCTGACTCCTACTCCAAGGGAGAGGATACATAACAGGTACAACAACCAAGACAAAAACAGCGGCAATAGATGATGCACTACAGTATAATTGGACACGATACAACTAACATCACATGCTATCCATTTAACGGTAGAGTCCTCCCCGACTGTCTTATAAGCTCGAAGCCCCCGAACCTGACCCCGCCCTAACCTTGCAGCGGCGGTCGGAAATAGAGAAGACGGAGGCGGCAACCTCGATGTGCACAAATGAGAGAAATTGGTTGTGCATTTTTTTTCATTTGTAGGCCTAAGATATCAAAGTGTTTTTTATTCATGCGAGAATTATACCATATCTTCTAATATTTCCAAGTTCCACATTGGAGTTGCATTTTTTAAACAAAAGGATAGAAGCTCTGCTAATTCATTCAATTAGAAGAATAATATAAGAAAAGGAAAAAAAGTAAAAACACCACAACACCAGATGTTGAACCACACCGCAATAAAAACGCTGCCAACCGGCCCAAGACCGCACCACAACACCGATCAATCCAACAACCGGCCACTTCCAGCAACCACAATAACAGCAAAAACGCCGCCAACTCAGCTCTAGAACGGGCATGTACCACAATAGGGGAACAACATTGGTGTTTCATTGTGTTGCAACATAATCGATCTGCATGGGATAATCTCAACACTATCTATTGTATAAAACAGAATAAAAAATAGAGCCATCACACTAATCCTAAAATAGTATAAATTCTCACGTTAATAAAAATACTAGAAATTATCACATTAATCGAAGAAAAAAGATATGCATCGTCAATCATAATGGATCGAATTATAACAACTTAGATTAAAAGAAAGAATCTATACTTAATAAAATTTTAAAATAAGATAATAAAAGTTTAAAATAAAAATAATATAAATTAGAGTTAATGTCATGTTAAAAAAGCCTTATATTAGCTAAAAAAAATTGTATGTATTCATAATAAAATTAATGTCTATAGTTAAATATTTAACCGCGCAAATCATTCTGCTTGTTGATTATAAATAGATAGGAGGACTACCAAAATATCAATTGGTGACATTAGGAGTTATCACAGTGCATTAATCGTTAGCATCCCAACAGGTAAATAGTGTTTTAGGGGGTGGGATGGAGGGGCTATTGGGGGAATGGCCAGCGGCAACAGTGCACATTCCACTGTTTGAAAACAGCCTGTAGACGAGGTGCATGCACTGTTGCAAACAGCCTGTTAAAGCAGTATAATCTGTTCTGCAGAGAGTCCACTCCACTCCGTCAGAAAACAGGAACAGCTCACTGGAACATGGGGGAAGAATAGGATTTGAATCATCCATCCTGCTTCGTCTCACCTTCTCATCACATGCCCCAACAGCACCTGATTAGGCTGTTGCAACGCAAGTCAAATGCACCAACATTAAATGCTAATTACGCCTATGAGACATGGGCCGGGTTAAGATATTAGCAGCACGATGATTGGTCGATCTATACTTTGTTAAAAGTCATGGCAAGATCAGTGTTAGCCTAAACGGTAAACGCTAAACAGTCGGCCACTCTTCGTTTAGCGAATAGTCGGACTACACGGCCGGTTAAACGGGTCAAAAAACGGATTAAACGGGATTATACGGATTAAACGGTCTACACGGCCTACACAGTTGACTACTGAGTAGAGTTTAAACGGTGTGTAAACGGTCTAAACGGCCGTGTAGGCGAACAGTGGGCAAGATGCATCTGGCTGCTCATCACTTCCTCTACCCTGCCTGATTGGAATCGCTTCTGTAATTCTGTGCTGTAAAAAAGCCAAAGAATCAAACATTTTTTGAATCAAACAGTCGTTTCTCGAAGCCTAATTGAATCAAACAGTCCAGCTCTCTGAATCCCAACCTGCCGTCCTAAAATCGTGCATGGGACAAACTATTTTTGGCCCTGATTTACTCTTTCCGAGGGTACAGATCTTTCAGAGATTGTGATATAAGGTTTGCAGTTTTGTGTTTGAGCACATCACTTTCTTCCTGACAAGTCCAAACAACCGAGCTGCTTTTGTTAATGAGTGGCTTCCAAGTTCCTCCAAATCTACTGAACTTGTGGAGCAAATCACCATGGCTTATGGTTTACAAAACTCTGAAGATCTCTCGCAGGTCGCAATCAAGATGCTTCCCTGCTCTGTTAAGCGTGCATCATCGCCGTACCAATGCAGTTCCTGTAAATCTTTGTTCTCTCTCTCTCTCTCTCTCTCTCTCTCTCTCTCTTTTTACAAATTTGTTTCTTTGCAACCACTACAATCAATCTGAAGAACAAAAGAAAAGGAGTAAATTGTCGAAGGAAAAACAGGAATTAATCTTCTGTGCTGGAAGTGAAAACCAAATGCAGGTCATGAATGGCTTCCAGCCATGCCGCTGTGCGGCCTCCCGCCGACGACCCAGAGCAGCGCCGTCCTCGCCGACAACGGCCTCCCCTCGACTGCCTCCACGTCGCAATGCTCCTCGTTTCCACCGTGCCTCTTGCCAGCGTCGGACATCGCCGGCCAACGGAACGACACCGCGCGCCTGCCGGCCGCGAGCTCCGCCGTCCGGCCATCTTCTTTCGCCGCCGGCACCATCCAGATCTTGGACACGGAGAAGCTGTCCTTGTTCAGCTTCCCCGCCTGCGGCGCCGCCGCCGCCGTGCTGTCGCCGCGACGTCCGGCGTCCGCCGATGCGGCCTCCGTCACCGCCGTTTCCCACGCGCCTTTCCTGGCGCTCCCGAAGTCGCACTCCGACAGCGCGAGCCGGCGCCGCGATCTCGAGGCCGCCGTCGCCGGCGACGGTCTCCGCTTCGGCGTCTTTATGGCGACGTGGAGCGCGGCGTGGTCGTCCATGACGTACTCGTAGGATCCCATGGACAGGCACCTTCTCTGCCCAAGGTTCCCCCTGCCGCCGCCGACGCTGCCATTCCTGCTACTGTCGCCGACATCGGCGAGCTCGCCGGCGTTGCCATTGCCGTCCACGCACCTGAGCCTGCCGAGCTTCACCTCGACGATCTCCTCTGCTTTTGGGGATCCCTCGTCGTCGTCCCTGACACCGGCAGGCCCCCCATCACTGGCCGTCTCCGGGAGGCTCTCCGACTCGAGCACGACGACGACCGGGCTCGACGCCGCCGGCGACAGCTCGGCGGCGAGGATGCTACTGCGGCAGAGCGGGCACGTGGAGTGCGACAGCAGCCAGGCGTCGATGCAGGGCACGTGGAACGCGTGGCCGCACGTCGGGAGCAGCCGGAGCTTGTCATCCATGTCGAACTCGCACAGGCACACCGCGCAGTCGAACGGGCCGTCCTTGCGGCTGCCCGTGGCGGCGACGACGGCACGGTAGACGAACACGGGGAGCGCGTCGATGAAGGCCTGGTCGACGCCGGCGTCGTGGAGGTTGAACAGCTGCTGGAGCTGGCCCTGGAACGCCGTCGGGCTGCCGTCCTCACCGGCGCCCACCCGGTGGCGCCGCCGCCGGGCGCGCCGTAGCCGGAGGATGTTCTGCACGAGCAGGTTGAGCAGGCCGAAGATGAAGAAGACGACGGCCAGGATGGCGATGATGAGGAGCACGCCCGGGGTTAGCTTGGCCTGGATGGTGTCAAGCACAGAATGTGTTGGCGGTGGAGGAGGGGCGTCCATGCCGCAGCCGAGGGCAAATGCAAGAGGAAGAAGAAGAATGAGCTGCTGTTTTATACTCCGTATGTGAGGCGATGGTGTGGAGTTACAGTTACTGGAGTACAAAGTGTGGTTTGGAGGAGAAATTTCTCTTTCGTGGCATACATTGGGTGCCCGGTTTTCGTTAGACATTAAAGTTTGTACAACATTTTTGAGAGAAACTCATGTTTGCATTTTTCTACGATTTCATAACATTTTACCATTTTTCAGCATCTTTCCCCCAATTTTTTTTTCCTTTTTTTGTTTTTTCTGTTGAAACTAGTGCATCTAGCCCAATATGCATGGGAGGTGTCACAGACCTTCGTATTTCCACCGAATCACTATGATCGTATACTAGTCTGGTAATGTCATAGAGAATATATCATGGTGAATAGTTAAATTGGATACCATTACAACAAAAATTAATTAATAAAATACCAAGTTTACAATAAAAATCATTCAGTTTGCATATACAATATGGTCTATTACAAAATAGTAAATTAAAATAATAAATCAGAATAGCAGCGAAAGATAACAACGATATTCAATCGACCAACTCAAAATATGCAGCTAGTAGTCCTCATCACCTTAGAAAAAATCCTCCTGATCCCAAACTGGACCTGAACATTCGCATGAATTAAATTATTCATGGTCAATATAATGAGCACACGTCTACCCAACAAGCAGTACTTAGGGCTTGTTTGCTTGGTGGCTTAAAACTTTGTTCGCCCGAGCACCAACGCCAAAGCGTTGATTTTCACCGCCTGGGTCGGATCGGTTCTGGCGAGGAGTTGACTGGGAGGCTGTGAACCAAACAAGCCCTTAATATGAATGCATATAACAAATGATGGGGATGGTTGTTTTCCTAAAATAACACCTAATTATATCTACTCAATTTCTTGTGACAACATTATTAGTTGAACACAAAGTGAATACCCTCTAATGACAAGGGCTTAGCCAAAGGAAGGCTAAACGACTTAATGGACTCTCCTCACCTCTAACAACACAAGCTTAGCCACATGACAACTAATTAGCTCAATAGACACTCCCTGTCTCTAACAACACGAGCTTAACCAAAAAACGACTAACTGGCTCAACTGGCATTACCTACCTACACTATCCCAACAGATTTATTTGTTACTATGATGAAACTACCATGTGAAAATTTTCCTTACCGTCCATAAATTTGGACATAGCAATCATAATAGTTTTAATTTCATAGTGTGTACATATTCCCACAAACCATGTCTCATCTCAGAGAGAGAATACAAAATTTTTCACTTGTTACACATATAACTTTATGCACCCTATATTTAGATTTCACGTCTCACCTAGTATACATTGGCCAGGATGACTGTCGTGTGAATTCTACATTCGTACATACCATGGTAGCATACCGGACAAAGTTAGTACCCAATGAAAGCCATATGGATTAGTGATAGCTAGCCACGTCTCCATCAGTCTACGAGTAGACGGCTACATAAGTTTCAGAAGCTAGTAAGTTAGGGTCAGAAGGCACAAGTGGTTGTATTGTTTAGTTTGGGTCGGTAGTCAGGAGAGGAGACTTTCAAACCAGCCACAAGCTCTGATTCCACCTCTTCTAGGTCTTCTCAATTCAACACACATCATGTTGATTTTAGTTATTTAATCCTAAATCAACACCACAAAGCAAAACCTTCACTATGATACATTAATTTATGAGTGAGACCTATCATCTACCAACCCAAAAGCAAGACTAAGCAATCGTCTCAAGGATAGGCTATGAAAATCAATGACAGTGTTATTAATGAAAGATAATTCATGTTAATGAAGGACTAACATGATAATAGGATAGACAAGGATTGGCATGCGATGATAACTCATGCATGCAAATTAATAAATAACAATAATAATGATTAGCAAATTAGAAATTAAATATGAATCTAGATTGCCTTAGAAGAACTCTAGATCATACGGATCTCCTCTTGGAAAGTCCTCAAAATTCTCGGTTCCATGAATAGCCGAACACCCGCATGATCTACGTGAAATAAAAAAAACAATATAGAGAAAATAGATCAATAAAATCATATAACTTTTTGTGATTTTTTATCGTCTAAATAAGAGTTTGTATCTTCCTTAAAAAATTTGGGGGAAGTTTCATATAAATCAAAAAATCCCATGAAAAAATTAAACCGGTTTAAACAGTTAACCGGCCGAAGGAATACCTCAAGGGTTGTATGATTCTCTAAACTTGCGTCACAGGCAACGTGATGTGTTACACGATAGGATAGTGGTGCATCCTTATTGTTCTACCATAGGGTTGGGGGTACCCCATCTTTGGACTGCCCGGAGTAATGGACTGAAATTGAGTAGACCACATGCATAGGAAGGCCTATGACCCATTATGTAAATAACAAATGTACCAAAATGCCCACCAGGCATCTAGGGTTCGGGGGCAAGGAGGGGATTTCCCATTTGCCCTCACCCTATATAAACAAGCCACCATGACCCTTGTAAGAGTATTCCCCCATTCATTCATGAGAAGCACAAGGTTCGTCTTCTCCCCCAGGTCTGTCTGTCTCCCTATTTGTTGTGGACTCCATGCCGCGGCACTTATTGACGGAATGGCAGGGCGGGGGCAATGCGGCAACGTCGACCAATCGAAGGATCACGTGTCGTGTGGCTATCGGGCACGGTGCATGGGTGCAAGGTGGAGCGGATGCGTGGCGGGTGGTGGTTGGGTGGTGGAGAGAAGTTGTTGTACGGTGAATGAGATAGCGACGCGTGGCGGGGTTGTTGGTGCGGCGCCGCGTGTGGCCAATGGATAGTCGGCGCGTGGCGAAGACGGTTGCTACGCGCTGGCGTGTCGACCCTTGGTTGGTTGGCGTGAACAGAAAGGTCAGCGGCAGTTGCAGCGCGTGGCATGTGGCGGTGGCATGGTGCGTGCGGCAAGACCGGGCCGGCGGCGATATTGGTGGTTGTAGTGCGATCGTGGGTTTACAAACTTCAGCAAGCTATTTCTCCCTTGTTTCTTCATCGATTCTTGCAATCCAGCTATCCATCTAGATTGTCTAGACGAGCTTTACAGCATGACACCATCTAATTTAAGGTTTGGTCAATGATGATATTACCTTGATTTAGTTTTGAAAATGTTAGGGTTTGGTGGCTACTCCTATCCCGAGGCTATGGGTTGTGGTTGCAAGGAGATGGTCTAGGTGGGTATTTATAGTAATAGAGGCGCCTCAAGATTCGGTTTGGGGGCAAGAAACAGATTAGGACGTACACCTAACTCAACTATGAGTAGAATTCATAAATCTCCTCATAAGGAAACGAAGTTTCCTCTCTTAGCACCTCAAATCCGCGTCTTAGGTCGACTATAGGTTCTAGATCACTCCATATTTTTTGGTAATTTTTGCTATTCATATTCCTCATTATTTTAATGCGGAATACTCATTATTTTATGGGCTTATTGGGCTCATCTGAATTTCCAGAGACCCACAAAATTAGGCAAAGGGTGGATCCGACTTGGTTCGGGAACTTGGGCTACATGCTAAGCACTACCCAAACACTATTTATAAAGCTAAGGCTTGACCTAAATAATTAATAGTCTTTTATAATTAAATATAATAGGGTTTAACCATATAAATAATGACACGCCTTTTTATAATTTTTTTCAAGTGACCTTATAATTTTATTTGGATGTCACAGGAGGCGATGGAGATGCTCGGTGTGCTTGAGACACTTCTCTCTCCACCAAACCCTAGTCGTTATCTACCTCGTTGGCATGCCACCAGTGCTAGCATAACACGTGCTGGCAGATATCAATCCCCGTATGTGTAGATACCGTAGAGGCACTATATTTGCAGCGCTAATCAAAGCGAGCCTGAGAAAGATATGTGATCTTCTCATGGATAGTAACTAGATATGGTCTTGTTTCATCGATTCCCATTGATTTACAAGGAATTGCAAGGTGAAATTAGTTCCGTTAAAAAGCTTGTCTCGTTACCTTTCCGTGGAGTGGTACAACATCTAAAACAGATTTCAGATGTGGCTAGGACGTCCACTTGAATACAAACTACTAGAGTTGGTCACACATCTCGATGAGGCGGAGCTCGTCGCGGAGTTTGCCGTGAAGCCCGGTGAGAATGTCGGAGGCCACGAGGTGGAAAGGTGTCGTTGGACGAGATCATCGAGGAGGAGGCGTTCGGTTCAGTGTGAACGACTACATTCGTAAAACTATGCGCAAATCAATTGAACAACTTCATCGAATTGTCTTCCGCTGCACTGCATGTGCGTCAAAAAGGTAGCGATCAATCTATGATCAATTACTTGCAGGTTATACTAGGTTTCCGCGATAGAATTTTGATTCTATGCTAACGTAGCATTCTCACATTTCCCTTCACTTGTGACTTAGAAGCAACAAGAAAAAATCGATGAGAGTTTAGGAAGATCCCTATGGCCACTTCAGATCAAGCGCTTCAGAGATTATAAGCCCTAAAAGCAAGACTTGAAGGTTGCGACTAGTGGTCAACCAAAGAAAAGATAGTATAAAGCCTACATTCATCCGCTATGCAACAAGAGAAACATGAGCGAGTTTCAAAACATATTGGTCAAAAATAATAGAAAGTAAAACCATTATGTTTCAATTAAAAGGCTAGAAATATTCATATTAATCGGAAAAAATACACACCTATATAGTGTTTCACGGCGTGTAGATCTTAAATATATTTTTAGTTAAATTCAATATAAAAATTGACACCATCAGTTACCGTGAGGCAAACTTTTTTTTATTGAATCCAATATATTGTGTCCAATATAATTACAACATAACAAATACTGTACATCCATGCAAATGCGTAGCCCCGTACTAGTTTCTACGAAATTCCTTTCTTGCGATCAAAAAGGCCATGAACTAAAATCATTGCAACCCATTTCACTTTTTTTACATCAAGGTGTACCCATCTCCATTTTATCTACTCCCTCCGTCAACTTATTGGACATATTTTGATTTGAAAGGTGTTTAAAGGTAAACTTAAGCCATTCAATTTCATTATTATATATATATTATCAAATGACATAAATATAACTGAATCAAAAGCAATTTAAAATACGAATACATAGAAACAAATTTTGTATACTATATGCATATAGTTTGATTAATTATTAGTTAAAGTTTACAAAGTTTGATTTTTCAAAAATAAATAGATCTTATAAAAATGAATGGAGGGAGTGCCTTAATTATAGTTCCAGTTGTCTTTACTAAAGCTTGGCCGTTTAATTAGAAAACGAAAAAGTACTTATCATGCATCTCCGTCTCAAATCTCAAGCTCCGGCTCTCTCTGATGCGCATGCATAGCATACTGATCTGATAAAATAAGCCTAAAGGAAACCACTGGAAGGAACACGACACACTTCTAACGCTGTTTCTGCAAAACACACTGTCATCATTTCTCGCATAGTCGCATATGACAGCACTTTTAGACGGATTGGTCACCGTTGGATTATGCTTTGTGTGACTCACCCTTCGTCCCTCAATTTTATAATAAAGTTCTTCTTTTTCATCTAATTCCAGTTTAAGGTTCTCGCTTGCTCCTACCCCCTATGGCTATATGAAGCTTACTTTCGGCTCATGCGTGTCGGTTCTTGCTCACGCTCACCCAAGGTATGGCTCGCCATGGACCTCTAGCGTGGTAGGCTACATTCGGCTCACCATGGAAGGGCTTCGTCGGCTCGCTATGGCAGGTCATGGAGTTGCCGAACTCGAAACCCGAGATCTCACCGGAAACCTCAAAACCTCGACATCTCGACATTGGACAAAACCTCAGTGAGAACCCTAATGAAGAGGAAACCCTTGAGGAAAACCTTGCCGAAGTTAAAAACCTCGTCGAAAACCCCGCCGGGGATGGAAATTTCGCCGGAAACCTTGGGGTTTCCGTCGATGATAACGGAAAACATAACGAAAACCCTGGCTTTTTTTAGGTTTCCGGCGACGGCGAGCTTCCCGTCAAGGTCGTCGGCTGCTGCACAGCGATGTCTCCGGCGAGCCATGCGGTGTGGTCTCCGGCAAGCTAGCGCGGGCGTGAGTGTAGTAGCGGCTCAGCGCGAGCTCGGCGGGGGGAGAACGGCTGAGCCATGAATTACTGCACAGCAACAAGGAAGATGATAAGAGGAATGGAACGAACCGCTCAAATTCTCGTTCCATGTTCCTGTCTCCTTCTCAACCGCACTAGAGACAGGAACATGGAACGAGAATTTGACGGTCTCTAGTGCGCATTGCATATTGCAAATATGCATTGCTGCACTGTCGCCGTCTGGAACCGCATCCATCTGCGAGAAATGCAGGTCGTCATCCCCATGCATAGTCCTGCCATTGTCAAACCTCCATTGCCGGGCACGAAGCAAACAAGAACACTGGAAAAGCCTAAAAATAAACCCGGCTAAATTACAGGGGCCTCCTCCAACATCGCCGAGCCCCGAACGAAGCACGCAAGAATCACTCCATTTATAACCGACCTCACGCTTCCTTGATAGGCCAGGAATCCACCCATCTCGACGCCGTTTCCACGATTTTTTTTTTCCTTGATCAATCGGAGCAGAGGCAAAAGAGATTCGATCTTTGAATCTTTGAGAGGATCGATGAGTTCAGTCTTGGGTTGGATGAGGTAGCGGAGGATTCGATGCGGGTGGTGGTGGAGGAGGAGGTGTTCCCGCCGACGCCGGGGAAGGTGAAGGTGGAGCGGCCGGCGGCGATGGGGCGGCAGCGGCACCGGTGCTTCGCGCCGACGGGGACGATGTTCGTGTGGGCGCTGCTCATGGTGGCGGCGACGGCGTTCTACCTCAGCTTCCACTCGTTCGTGGGCGCGCCGTCGCGCTACTTCGCGGCGTCGTGGGGCGGGCTGCACTGGGAGCGGCAGATCCGGGCGTCGGCGTCGCCGCGGCGGCCGCCGGGGTCGGCGGAAGGCGCCGGGCTGTCGGTGCTGGTGACCGGTGCGGCGGGGTTCGTCGGGGCGCACTGCTCGCTGGCGCTGCGCCGGCGAGGGGACGGCGTGGTCGGCATCGACAACTTCAACGCCTACTACGACCCGTCCCTGAAGAAGGCGCGCCGCGCGCTGCTGGCGTCCCACAGCGTGTTCGTCGTCGAGGG
Source organism: Raddia guianensis (assembly GCA_036346415.1). Classification (NCBI taxonomy): domain Eukaryota; kingdom Viridiplantae; phylum Streptophyta; class Magnoliopsida; order Poales; family Poaceae; genus Raddia; species Raddia guianensis. The sequence continues at coordinate 21,487,491 of CM070539.1, read as the reverse complement.
CGACATCAACGACGGCCGCCTCCTCGCCAAGCTCTTCGACGTGGTGCCCTTCACCCACGTGCTCCACCTGGCGGCGCAGGCCGGCGTGCGCTACGCCATGGAGAACCCGGCGTCGTACGTGCACTCCAACATCGCCGGCATGGTGGCGCTCCTCGAGGCCTGCAAGGACGCCGACCCGCAGCCGGCCGTCGTGTGGGCGTCGTCGTCGTCGGTGTACGGCCTCAACGACCGCGTCCCCTTCTCCGAGGCGCACCGCACCGACCAGCCGGCGTCGCTCTACGCCGCCACCAAGAAGGCCGGCGAGGAGATCACCCACGCCTACAACCACATCTACGGCCTCTCCGTCACCGGCCTCCGCTTCTTCACCGTCTACGGGCCATGGGGCCGCCCCGACATGGCCTACTTCTCCTTCACCCGCAACATCCTCCAGGTAGCTAGGGCCTAGGAGTGCCAATTCACATTACATGTTGGTTCGATTTTGCTCGAACATCCTTCACTCGCTCGCTCCCTTGGCCGCAGGGGAAGCCCATCACCGTGTACCGCGGGCGCGACCACGCGGACCTGGCCCGCGACTTCACCTACATCGACGACATCGTGCGCGGGTGCGTGGCGGCGCTGGACACGGCGGGGCGGAGCACGGGCGGCGGCGGCAGGAAGCGCGGGCCGGCGCCGTACAGGATCTTCAACCTGGGGAACACGTCGCCGGTGACGGTGCCGGCGCTGGTGGCCATCCTGGAGCGGAACCTCCGGGTGAGGGCGAGGAAGAGCGTGGTGGAGATGCCCGGCAATGGCGACGTGCCCTTCACGCACGCCAACATCAGCCTCGCGCGCCACCAGCTCGGGTACAGGCCCACCACCACCCTCGACGTCGGCCTCAGCAAGTTCGTCAGGTGGTACCTCTCCTACTACGGCTACAACCGGGGCACCCACACCTTCAGGAACTCGTGATTCATTTCGCGTTAGCCAGTAAATACCAGTATGCACCAATATTTTAAGAAAAATTTACCTGTGTTTCCGTTGGCTTGCCTGTAGGTTGTTCTGTTAGGAAATTGTAAAAAGTGTACCTGGTTCTTTCAACTGCACAGCTTCGTCTACCTAGATAGACGAACGCCACAAATCGGACATTCGATAGTAAGAAACATGACGCCAGCATGAAAAAATTTTAAAAATAGTTATGAAACCTTGAAAAATATATTGATAAACCTTGACAAATATGTATTAATGCTGAAACATGTCCAAACCTGATGAACCTTGGAAAAAAAAGGTTGAAACTTGGGAAGGCTATCAAATAACCGTGAAAAGACCAGATGACACATCGACAAGTGTTGATAAACCTTGAGGGTGGATGAACCTTGCAATGCAAATAAAAAATTCTACAAGAGCAAACGCAAAAGTTCACCAAGGAAAAACACAAATTTCACACGATGTGTATTTATAATGTTACATGCCAAAATCGACAATGGACCTCCAGCTACAAATAAAAAGTTTCACGAGAATAAACACAAAGTTCCATAGACTAATCCAAAGTTTCACACATACATATCCGAGGTTCCATGCAAAAATGGGGGTTCCACCTCATTCTAGCCCTCTTCTTTTTCAAATTCGACAAGCTTTCACGCCGTACTTGCTGGATTCAGGCACAAAACTCGTTGCTTATTAAGGGAGAGAGATAGAGAGGTAGAGAGATGGAATAGGGAAAAGGAGGAGAAATAGAGGTGGTAAACAAGACATGCGAAGAGGGGGCACGACATGACAACGACAGGCGAGCACGGTCCCATCGGCCAGCAAGCACGCGGGCGGTGAGCGACGCAACGAGCGGTGACGAAGGATTTGTGACTGGACTCTGGAACACCCCATTTCATGCGACAAGTCAACACCATACGATGCTGGAAAAATTAGTTTGATGGCGATGTCGCCGACAGAGCGGTCCTCAGGGTCCCTTCCACCGGGAGTCCCGCAGAGCTGGGGCTCCACGAGCATCGACAGATCGCCGCCTCCCAAAAACATTCAGGAGCAGAAAGACTCGGAGGAAGAACTCTCCATGCCCTCACGGATCTCGGGCAGACCTGGCCAATGGGCCGGCCCGGTTCAGCACGGTTCGAATTCGGGACAGCCCGGTTCGTTTGGCCCGGTTACTTTGCGAACCCGGCCAAACGAACCAATGGGCCAGGAGTTGAGCCCAGGTTTGGTTCGTTAGCTGAACCGAACGAACTTGGCCGGCCCGGATTTGTTTGGTGCTGGTTGACCCAGTTCGCTATACCTGGGCAACCACGTGGCGGATGGCCATCGGCGTAGGCGGCCGATCGGACGGGAAAAGGCGTGCCGCGAGGGGTGTGTCAGTGCGTGGCGGGGTCGGTCCGCACGTTTGCGAGATGCATGGCGAGCGCTAGGGCCAGGGCGTGACACGACCGCGAAGCGTTGAGGGCCCTTGGTCGCCGAAGCGAGCTGCGGCTCGCGCTAGCGTGACGCGCGGGCGGGTGAAGGGCGCGCCAAGACGCCGCGGGGCGCGGGCGGGCGGCGTGGCGGCTCGATGCCGAGACCGAAAGCCGAAGCGGCAACGGCGCAGCAGAATTTAATTTTTGAATTTAAATTTGCTAGAGTGAACCGAGCCAAATGAACCGAACATGTCCGACCCAATTCACATAGTAACGAACCGGATCGTTACTATACGAACCGAACCGTGCCGATTCGATAGGCCGACGGCTAGGCCCAGGCATGGTTCACTGGGCCAAACCGGGCCGGCCCACTTTGTTTTTGAAATGAATCGAACCAGGCCGGCCCGTTGCACAGTGTCGGGCGGCCCGATTCGGCCAACTAAGTTTGGCCCATATGGCCAGCTCTAATCTCGGGGTCCCCCTGGAAAGTCGGCTCCGCTCTGACGTCCTCCGAGAGATTCATGGGCTAGGTCTGGCTAGAGCCTTACCAGTAGTCGCAAAGATTGGTCGTCCAAGAGAAGATGATCCAAGTTCTCGGAACTTGTCATTGTGTCAATCTTCCACCAAGGGTTCCTTCAGACGATCCCTCCGGACGATGCCAGCTGTCGACTAGAATCTGGCGGTCCCGAGGGTCGGACCATGAGATTTGTAGAGAAGGGGGTGAGCGGACCGCTCGTTCCCTACGGGTTTCGAACCCTACACGACGACGGGAGAAGAGAGAAGGATATGGAGATGGCGAGGGTGGCAAAGTTTAGACTAGTTCGGGCCCCTCCAGGGAGGTAACAACCCTACTGTACTGGCTCCTTGCCTAGTTGAAATGAAGTTGTATAAGAGGCGACGTCGAGAAAAGTTCCAGCGTCAGTGCTACGATGTGTCTAAGATGTTGCGCTCCGAAACGGCCTATGTGCACCACTACCTACTAAATGTGGATGTGTCTTCTACTGTGCCTTCCCAGATATGCATCCCCTCCCCTCCGGTGACGAAGGGAGGCCTTTTATAGTCCATCGGAAATGCGTCTGAGATTGCCCTGTCTGGCTCCGTGGGCCCCACTCATTATTGCATCAGCAGTTCGCACAGGGTCTTGACCAAGATGTATCACCGTGCAGGGTAGATATTCGTCATGTCCACTAACCCAGGCCCACTAATGTTGTTGCATTGCTCCACCGGCCATTTTTTGTCATTGTTGTGCATTCATTGTAACCTCCGATGACGGCGGGTTATTCCATATGTTAGAGGGGTCGTGTCAAGTTCGTGGCTTCACGAGGAAGCCACACCTAGGACTCCACCTTAACACATGTCCGCCTGACAGGCATGACTCGAACAAGGCTATGCGCAGGCTCTGCTTGAGACCCCTTCGTTCGCCTCTTAATCGAGTAACTCCTCCGAGTGGCCCATGCTCGGGCAGCTCCTCCGAGCGTACTTTCTCGGGCAGCTTCTCCGAGCAATTTCGAGCAGCAAGTCTAGCTTGATGCACTTTGACTTGGTCAATTCGGGTGGCAACGCCTCACCCAATGTTGTCGTCAGCCTGTCCCCAGCTGGCGCCCCCTACGTTATCCTACCCCCATCAAAATGATTTCTTTTTTTACTGCATCCACTTAATTTCAATCAAGTCAAAATAAAAAATTGAAGACAATTCTTCACGAAAGAATCCATGGAAGTGAATCTTTCATGCTTAAACATGCGTTGAGATGCTTCAAAAAAGCGGAAAATTATTTCTAAGAATAAGAAAAGAGTATAAAACAAACGGAAAGTGTGATACCGGAGATGATCTAAAACAGATGTGGTCCAGAATTCTGGAGGGGGTAGAGAGAATGTAATCAAGGTGGACACGTTCATGAGAAGTAGAAAAACATTGGAGGTGTAAAATGGCCAAGTGATACGGGATTTCTCCCTTATTTGATCCCAACCTTGAGAAAAGGATCCAATGGCCTCTAGCTAAAGTAAGCATGCTAGGAGCTAATTGTCATTAGCGCTAGACATGTTGTCTTCCATCGGTCTCCTCCCACATTCCTGCTTTCTTAACTGTACTAGTTTGTAATTGTTTGTCTTTTTATGGATAGATCAGTTGTTAGGGAAAAAAATCTTTTCATAACGTAGTATAAAGTGTGAATGAATTTCATAAAAAGATAGTGCATAAAGAGTAGTGCTGTAAATGATAATTTTACTAAAGATGCATACGGTTATTTAAAAAATGCATCGTAACCGTGCATTATATATACTAGAATCAAGAAGCGCGCTTACGCGCGCTGTGCTGTCCTAGTGCAACTATTTGGATCAACGTTTGTTTGCAAAGAATGGAGCAGTGGTTTTACCAGGTTTGCCATCCAAGCAAAAGCAACAAATACGAAAGAAGCATTCCAACAAGAACGAAGAAAAAACACAGGTTTACCGTACAGCTGGCGAGAACGGCGAGGCATAAGGAAAAAGCAAACAAAAGGAAGTCAACAGCGAAGCGAGGGAAAAAGAAAGAAGATAGCAGCAACGAAGCGCAGGCAAGGAAGACAACGACCAGAAGGCAGGCCCACGACGACATGCTATGAAATGGCATGCCAGACGTAATTCTAACAAACAGCCGGTGCTATTAGAAACGGCAAAAGGACTACGACGGTAAAAACTGGAAAGAGGAAGGACACAACCGCAAATATACAGAAACACAAAAATTACTGGAGCAGGCCTGCATGGGCGTGAGCAGGAAAAAGAGAAAGCACAGGGAGCCATCCAAAAAAATTGCAGGAGCAGAGCAGGCTGAGGTAGCAGCGCCCATCGTCTGACACGCGTCGGGCCAGCCGAAGAAAGAAGCGCAGGAAAAGCAGACACGTATAGCATCCTTGACGTGCGTGCAAAAGTAGGTACAAAGCAGCCCGCTGGCAAAAGATCAGCCGTCGAGCAGGCCCATCCAACGGACAGCAAGACGGGCATACGTGTATACAGCCAGGCTGCAGAGAATAGGACCGCTACGCGGTACTAAGAGGAGGAAAATGCATCATGAGGCTCTTAAGGTTCACGATTCAGCCAGGAATGCATTGAACAGGCTCATCATCTTCGTGGCTTGGCACGACTAGAAGGAGTGTAATTGACACATCTCACAATGTACTACCTCTGTTTTTTTTTTTGACGTCTTTAACTTTTAAGCACGCATTTGATCATTCGTCTTATTTAAAAAATTAGTGCAAACATGTAAAAAAAATAGTCATGTTTAAAGTATCTTTATTGATAAAACAAATCACAACAAAATTAATAATTTTTACATAAAGAATAAGACGAATGGTCAAAGATATGTTTAAAAGTCAAAAGCGTCAAACAAAAAAGAACGGAGGGAGTAAGTCCCTAAACCCGGCTTAGTTTTCAACTAGGATTCAGGAGTCTTTCTCTTTGTGAGAGAGCCCAACCCTAGGCTTTTTATTCATCGCAAAGGTCGCAGCTAGCCTTTTGTAAATCCGTCCTATACATTTTCGTCTCTTCTCCTTACTAGATTTGCAAGTGTTTTCCGCCTCTTGCTAAAAAAAGGGATTGAGCGCACGGTGACACGAGGCATCTTCCGTGCATCCTAAACGGGGATTTAGGACCTGTAACCATGTGCTTGTAAGAGCATCTCCACCTGAAATTTAAATGCATATTATATAATACCATTCACGGTACACTCTATCTATCTTCCTAAAATTTATTCATACTTTACACTACACTCTAAAAGTTACTTCTCCAGCAAACACTGTTTCTGCACATTTTATTTTACAGCTTCTCCTGCTGATCGTGCCATTCCCGATGTCAAAACTGTTTATGGGACTTCGAAAACCCAAAACTAATAACCAAAGCTGGATTTGATAATAACATTGAGATCGTCAAGAAATCGCACAAAAAGAGTGAGAGCATTAAAAAGATACTCCCTCTGGTCACAAAAAGAAATCGCCGTTGACTTTTGGATACGCCTTTAACCATTCGTCTTATTCAAAAAAGTTATATAAATATTATTTATTTTGTTATGATTTGGTTTATTATTAAATGTATTTTAAGTATGACATATTTTTACATATTTAAACTAAATTTTTCAATAAGACGAATGGTCAAAGACGTATCCAAACGTTAACGGTGACTTTTTTTTTTGTGACCGGAGGTAGTATAATTTAACAAAGGCAACGTATCCCATTCCCATGCACTCAACAATTCAACATAGGCCGTGCACTCATGAACTCAGCAAATCTCCACTGCACAGAATAGATCCAACGGCCGCGGCATACTTTTACAAAACCCCCCTCCACCGCAGAGGCTGGTTCCCGCTGGCTCGAGCCGCGCCCTCTCCCCAAACGAGTGACTGTTGTGTCGCCTCTTCTTCTCCGACGATCTGCTCCCGCGACCTGACTCTCCTCCGCCGTCATCGATGCAATCGCTCCAATCTGGGTCGCCGTCTTGAGTCCTCTTCGCCGTCGCCGCCGCCGCCATCGCCCACTGGTTTGTTGCTCTCCCATTCGATCCCCTTCTTGGCCGAGGCGACACCCACCACAACCCATCCCCAGGGTCGTCCCTCTCTTGCCGGCGATGTGCCTCGCCGCCGTTCTGTATTTTCCCATCCCCAGGGCCGTCCCTCTCTCTCCATGTCCCCCTCACCTCTTTGGCTGCCCCCACTTCACAACTTGGAGTTTTCTCTCCCTAACCCTAGAACGAACAGGATCAGAGGCAAACCCTCACCACCATTGTCATGTGATTCAGGTTAATCTTGAGAGGATTTTGTAAAACTGGGATGACAACATTCTGCTATTGACCATTTTTACACTTTGAAGAATTTTTTTTTCAAGCAGCAAAGAGCTTTGTATTCATAGAAGTCAAAAAAGGAAAGGTTCAAAAATACAAAAGGGAAAGGAAAAGGAACAAAACGACTAAACTAGCATTCAGGGAGGATCATCGTACGCTAATCTCCTTGCCGAGATGTCTCTCAAGACAATATCCCAAACTTCCGGCCCGGAGGAAGCCCTGTTTGAGATTCTCGCAAGCCATAGGTTCCATATCACGTAGATTATAGCCCCATCAACCTCTTTGAGCTTGTCCTTTGTCAAAAAATTTCGATAATGATTGGAGATTTAAATCTTCTGATTATTGACATGTTTCAATTTTCTTAATCAGGTAGGCATGAAGGTTCTCACAGTGCTGCTTATCCAGTTAAACTCCACAGCTAAGCACCATTCTGGAAGAAGCCAAAGTGAACTAATTAGTAATTTGATTGTATTTCAGATTTGGTTGCTACTGTTGGAGATAATAAAACTAGCTTGAGCAATCCTGGAGACACATTGAAATAACATCAAAAAGAAATTCTGGAGACGAAACTGGCTTGAGCAATTCTGGAGACACATATTGCAAGAAGAATTGTTCATGGATGATCAAAAATAGCTCAGGCTAAACAAGCTTCAATATATCTTCAACGTAGCAAAATGAAATTTCTAGAACAATATAATCAAAGATCTAGTACAGCTTCAACAACTCTAGTAATGCAAAAGAAAAGGTCTAGTAGACCTTCCTCAACTCCAATACAACCTCCAGTGCTGCAAAATGAAGTGCCCAGAGTCCAGACTCTAGAACAACAAAAGGAAAACTCCAATTCAGCTAAATGTTCAGTATAGCAGAACCAAATGTCCAGTAGAACTCCAGTGTAGCTTCAACAACCAGTATAGCCACAACCATTGGCGCCTGCAAGGTTGATGTAGATTCAGCTGCTCACATGGACATGGAGGCACAACCTCTCGAGGCGATGGCTCGGCTGCAATTCTGAGGAATAGCAACAACTTGTCCAGGGCCTAGACCGCATCGGAGGTCCGATTGAGTGAAGCTGAGAGGTGGTCGTGCATGGCGGTACAAAATGTATGGCTAGGTAGAGCCAGGGGGAGCTCCTGTGTGGCGCCATCGGAGGAAGGGCTGGCTAGAGCTGGGCGGCGCCTTTCCATGTAGGGGTGAAAACGAGCTGAGTTCGAGCAAGCCAGCCTTCGGCTCGGCTTGGCTCGGCTCGCTTCGTTACCAAGCCGAGCCGAGCTCGGCAGGGTGTCTGAGCTAGAAACTGGGCTCGGCTAAGCTCGTTGGAAACTCGCGAGGGCTCGCAAGCCAGAAAAACATTGAGAAAATTTCCTGTATATCATTGGAAAAGTTTACAATTCCCTATCTGCCATTTGAAATTCTCATTTCCCTTACATGCCACCGGTTTGAGTTTTTTCTTTCCTCAGTGCCACTCAAACGGTAAAGAATATAACGGAGTTAAAAAATGATCATTATGCTCCTACCTTTTTAATACATTACAAAATAGAAAAAATTCAAACAAATAGTATAGAATTCATAAAAACATGAGAAAAATTTCTACAGATTCATAAAATTATGTATAACCAAATTTGAAAGTAAAAATTAAAACTTTCTGTATGTAATTTTTTTAAAAAAATTAATCAAACCTATTATGCCACATGAAAAAAGGAGAACAAAATTTGAAAATACAAAATGTTACAAATATTTGAATAGCAAGTAGAGCATGATTTTACATAAATTTAAAAATTTGAATTACTCAATTTGGAGTTAAAATGAAGGAGATATGATTTTTTAAAGTTTTAATCCGAAGGGGTATTTTAGACATTAATGAACTTTTTAAACTGCTAAAACTAACGGATTTTGACGGCAATGGTACTGAGTGTAGAAAAAAACTTAAACCAATGGCATGTAAGGAAAGAGAGAATTTTAAGTAGCAGATAGGGAATTGTAAATTTTTCTAGTGGCATACAATGAATTCTCTCAAAAACATTGGTCTCCCAACCTTCTAAGTCATTAACCATTGCAAAATATAAGTTAGCATTTGTACATATGAGTATCAAAATGACTTGTGCATTCATATGTGGGTTTTATGCTATTTTATGTGTCTTTTGTCAATAGGATATGTTATTTTCTAATGGTTAAGAGATGGAATAAATAGCATTAGTATGTAAACGAGTCAAAACGAATCGAGCCCGCCTCTAGCTCGGCTCGCTAATGGCCACAAGCTAGAATGGGGCTCGGCTCATACTTATTTACAAACGAGCAGAGCTTTTACCGAGCCGAGCCCAAACAGCCTGCAAGCTTCGAGCTAAAGTTACAACCCTACTTCCATGGTGGCGTTGGAGCTCGCTTCGCCGAAGCTGGAGAACATCGAACATAGAACGGGCGGCCACGGCTGCAGGAAGGGATGGGTAGAGCTAGGAGGCGCTTCTTCATAGCGGCGCCGGAGGTGACTTAGCCGGAGCGGCGGTGGCGGCGAGGTGCCGGTGGATTGAGATCGATATAATTGCTCGTTTAGTGATGAGGGAGAGAGAAGAGAAGGAGACAGGGAGGCAAATGCAAAAGGTAGCTGCTGACAGGGTGGAGGCGAGCGTCTCTTTGCAAAATGAGCATGCTCCACGCTGCGGGCCATTAGATCCAAATCCGAAGGCCAGAAATCCGGGAGTGCAAGAGTGCACGGCAAGAGGTGAGTGCACAGGATACGCTGCCTTAACAAAAAGCTACATGGCACAACTATGCTTTGTTTACTCCCATTTGCATTACCCCAAACTTAGTATTAGTACAAGAGTGCTTTCTCAAACACCGAGTCATGGTGTCACAAGCCATTAGGAGGAAATGCATACAGGGCATGGGAAGAACCACACCTCATGCTTGTTGTTCATCTCTGTTTCAACAATGAACTCGGCCTTCTAGCTGTATTTCCAAAGTAGGCAGTAATTCCTTTCAATCTGTGTTTTATGTAGCTCTCTTCACTCTGGAAAAAATAGGAATTCGGCTTAAAGATAGCTTCCAGTTCTAGGGATGGTGGCTTCAAAATGCTGGCACGTACTGCTCAAGGAACCAAAAATCTGGCAAGAGAAGAGCAGTAGCATACCTCGAAATCCAAGGGCGGAGAAGAAAGCCAGGAAAGCTCCTCTACTTGGCGTATGTCCACACTCCGTGGCAAGAACATGATGATGTTAGGAGATATTTGCTGAGCAGCTTGGAATAACGCATATCTGCATGTAAATTGTGAAGCCATAGGTTACCATATACGGTTGATGTATCCAAGTTAATTTCTGTTTATTATGCTTGATACAAATCAGTGTGGTTTTACTTGGTTCTTGCAAACTTTCAACACCATAGCTAGGTGTCTCAGGATGCTAACTGTTTTGTGTATAGCTGAAAACTGTATTGGTTGTTATTGGTTCATCTTTTGCCATATTTTGGTAAGGGCAAAAGAACAGTATACCCGTCTTTTGGCTTCAGCATGTCGAGGGTGTAAACTGGTGTTTGAATGTACGATGGTCCTCCCATGGTGGTGAAAGGAACACCAAATCTGCCTGGTGCCATATCAACAATCATGAAATCAATTAAAAACTGAAAGAAATACTAGCCCCATTTCAGAACCATAAAACTTTCCCGAAACCTGCAGGAATTGAACTTGAACTATTTTCATTAAAATCCTACAAAATATATGCGTTCCAAATGGACCCAGCAGTTCATCCATCTTGATGTGGGTGAATACATTAGTTCACGAAAAAAATATGATATTGAACGAATTTTAAATAATACAAATAAAAAACAAAATATAGGAGAAAACACATGAAAAAGGTATGGTTTTGGTCCCTAAAATATGCCCCTCGGCCTGTTTTGTCCAAAGCAAATTCAAAGAAATAACAATATCATTTTTTTTTTGAAGTAAGGCAAGAGGACTGCCGTGTATTCAAAAGTGAGGAGAAGATTACAAGGTGGGGGGAGAATACGGCCCCTCCCCCCACGGGCCAAAGCTAACGCTAATTAATTACAAAAGGTGCGCCTGCGGCCTCCCAAAGGTGCAGGGTATCCAAAAGCTGGTTGTAGAAAACTGGGCAGGTACACTCGGCATTTCTAAAAATCCGGTTGTTTCGCTCTAACCAGATGCTCCAAAGCAAGGCGGAGACGATGGAGAGCACACTTCGAGGAGCCGATCCGTCATGCAGGATGTCAAAGGACCACCAACTGATAACACAACTGGCGTGTAGCCACGTTGACGGATCAAGACGCGGAGCGTTTAACCGCCCAGCCAGACTTGACCGGACATGCCGGGAGAAGGTGCATTGCAGGAAAAGGTGCTCCGGAGTCTCCAGGTTCCTTAAGCAGAGGGGGCAGAAGTAGTCGTTGGGAAGCTGGCGACGTAGCAGGGCGTCGGCGGTGAAGACGCGGCGGTGAAGTAGCGTCCAAAGGAAGAACTTACACTTGGAGGAACCACGACTTCAAAGATTCTGCGAGCAGACGGTCTTGCCACCCGCGATGAATCAAGCGATAGGCCGACCGTACTAAGAAGACCTGGTTAGGGGTGAAACGCCAAGGGAAGCGATCAGGCTCATCTGGGTTGAGCTGAAGGTTAGCTACCCGCCGGAGGAGCAAAATTAGCTCGGGGATCAGCTGAGGAGAGAAGTTGCGTCTCAGGTCCTCAATCCAGGCAAGATTGGACGTCGCGTCGAGTTAATCGCTCGCTTTTTCCGGAGGAGGCCTTGTAGAGTCCAGGTACGGGCAACCGGGGAGAAAGACCTGAAAGCCAGCGGTCATCCCAGAAAGAGGTAGAGGCACCGTTCCCGAGAATAATGGTGGATCCAGCTCTAAGAAGGTCAGAGTCCAAGTCCGCGGCAGGCAACGGAAGGGGGGCCCAGGCGGACAACGAATGCTGCCGGCTCAACCAGAGCCAACGGAGCCTTAAAGCTGAGGAGAAGCGGTTTAGATCCAGCACCCCTAGGCCGCCAAGGGAAGTGGGAGAACAGACCACATTCCAGCTGATCCTGCCCGCCCTGCCTTGGGAGACCGAACCCTTCCACAGCCAGTCTCTTCGGAGGGCATCGATCTTCCTGATGACCGAGATGGGAGGTCTGATGACCTAGAGAACGTAGGTGGGAAGTGCGGTTAGCACTGCTTTGAGCAGAGTGAGGCGACCACCCTTTGACATGAGAGGACCTCGCCAGCCGGCTAGCCGGGAGGCCACTTTGTCAATGAGAGGTTGGAAGTGAACATGCCGGAGCTTGCGAATGGAGAGAGGCATCCCCAGGTATTTGATGGGAAAGGTGGTTTGTTCGGCTGGGAAGGCCTGCAGGATGGGATCAAGATGAAGACCGGAGCAACGAATTGGTACCACCTGGCTTTTGGAGAAGTTAGTGCGGAGGCCCGTGATCTGACCAAAAACACGGAGAAGCTCAGCCAGGGCGGAGACATTATCAGCGGACGGGTAGAGGAAGATGGCGGCATCGTCAGCGAAAAGGGAGACGATGGCATTGGGAAACGGCCCCCCGAGTGGCTTCAGCACGCCCGAACTGGTGGCCTTATTGATCAGGTAGACTAGCGGCTCAATGGCTAGATTAAACAAGAAGGGGGAAAGAGAATCACCCTGCCTCAGGCCACGGCGGTGCTGGATGGAGTCAGTGGGGCGGTTGTTGAGAAGCACCCTGGAGGAGGATGTGGCTAGAGAAAGGGAGATCCAGTTGCGCTAGCGGGTGCTGAAACCACGGGCCCGGAGGTTGTCTAGCAGGTATGTCCAGGATACTGAGTCAAAGGCTTTTTGAAGGTCCAACTTGAATAGTAAGGCTGGGGTGCCGGACCTATGGAGGGCCATGGCCTTGCGCTGAACGAGTAGAAAGTTGTCTTGGATGTGCCTGCGCTTGATGAAGGCGCTTTGGAATGGAGATATTAGCTCATCCATGAAAGGAGCAAGGCGCGAAGCTAGAATTTTGGTGAAGAGTTTCCCAACGCTATGGATGAGACTAATGGGGCGGTAGTCCGAGGGGGTGGTTGGGGATTCCTTTTTGGGAAGGAGAACAACGTGGGCTTTGTTTAGTTCCGACAAGCCGGTGCCATCGAGGTTAAAGAGGCATTGCAGTGCCTCGAGCAAATCTTCCGAGATGAATCCCCAGCAGGCCTTGTAGAAATTCTAGGTGAAGCCATCTGGCCCAGGTGCCTTGTCGTTAGGAAGGGAGAAGAGGACGGTTTTGAGCTCCTGGAGGGTGAGAGGGGCGTCAAGGGCTGAAAGGTCAGCCGAGGGCATTGCGAGAAACTCCCAGTTGAAGGATCGGAGAGAGGGAGACCGGTTGTGCCAAGATGGAGTGAAGTCCGAGTCGAGCCAACGCTCGTCACAAAATTCGATGTGAGGCGATGTCGGTTAGAGTAGACCGCTCACGGAAACCCGGCGAGAACCGGCCGAGCCCGAAAAAAGTTCGGCCGGCCCTACCGACCGGTGCATCGGTCGGGTTTTAACCGTGATGAATGGTGCCCGGCCCGGATTCGGCCCGGATAAGTGCATACGCTGGCCGGGCCGGGCCGGCCGGACTCGGGCCGGTTCGAGCCCGACGGCCGGCCGGCCGGCTCGAACTGTTTTCGGGGACCGGCTTTTCGAGCCCGACCGGCTCGGCCCGACCGCGCTTGAACAGTATAGTTAGGAGGGAGTGGATACGGTTTTTGCGACGGCGGCCGTTCGCCCGTAGGTGGAAGTACTTGGTGTTGGCGTCGCCGAGTTTGAGCCAAGAAAGGCGTGAGCGTTGCTTCCATTTAATTTTTCGATGGTGCTTAGCCCTAGGACGCGAAGCTTGAGCTGCTTGCGAAGGGCCATTTCTTATGGGGATAGACCGCGGGCCTCCATAGCTAGGTCGAACAGCCTGATGACCTCCGAGGCCAAGGATAGCTGCAGCTTAATGTCGCCGACTTGGGAACGGCTCCAGGCGGATAGTGATTTCGCCATGCGGGCTAGCTTGGATTGCAGGCGGTGCATCGGGTGAGACGGGAGTCTGGAGGTTAGGCTAGGGGCATTCTGGAGCCCGTTCCAGGCTTGCTCGGCGAACTGGAGGAAGCCGTTAATGGAGAGCCAGTAGTTTTCGAAACGGAAACGCCGTGGCGGTGGAGGGAGGCTCTCGGCAGTGAGGAGCAGGGGGCAATGATCGGAGGCCGAGGAGGACAAGGGGAGCAGTGAGCAGGATGGGAAGAGGAGTTCCCAATCGGCGTTATGGCGGCCTGCCGAGGCGGACCAAAGGGGCAGGATTGCTCGTTACTCCAGGTGAAACGCCTCCCCGAGAGGTGGATTTCGCGGAGGAGGCAAGCGTCTAGCGCAACGCGGAACCGCGACATGAGTCTCCTGTTGAGGTTGAGGTTATTTTTATCGGAGGCCTTGTAGATGAGGTTGAAGTCACCGAGGATGAGCCAGGGGCCGTTGAAGTTAGAGGCGATGGCTTGCAACTCTTGAAGAAAGAGTAGCTTGGACGAATCATCGGAAGGCCCATAAACAGTGGTGATGGTCCAACTGCGCTGTCCGTCAGCCGGGGTGACTTTGGCGGAGATGGAGTTTGGCAGGATGAGCGGGTCAGAGAGGGCAACACGCGAATCATCCCAGAAGAGCAGCAGACCTCCTCTGATGCCCGCGGCGGGTGAGGAGAAGACGCCACGGAGCCTGTGACCGCATGTGTCCATGAGGACCTGGCGGGAGGGGGCAGCCAACTTGGATTCTTGGATGGCAAGGATGGTTGGCTGATGAGATCTAACCAACGAAGCGACGACGTCGCGCTTGCTGCCGGAGTTGAGGCCCCGGACGTTCCAGCAAAGAATCTTCATTAGGGAAAACCAGAGTGCACACGAAGGGGGGGTCTCTTGAAGCGGGCCGGGGCGACCAGCGCAGGGTAGAGATCCACAGGGGGGTCTTGGCGGACCAAGACACACTCACGCACGCGGGACAAACTGGGCCCACGACGGGGCAACCCAAACAAGCCGCACACAGGCGGGGATACAGGACACTCCCTGCACGCAGGTAGGGCCCAGGATTGGGAACTCGACGAGCAACCTGCAGGAGCTAGCACCACACGCAGGCGGGCGGAGGGAGGGAGCACAGACGCTACAGACGACACGAAGGAAGACAACTAACATCGGAACAAGGGGTGCACGAAGAGGGATGGGCAGCAGAAGTCTTCGTCTTCATACCGGAGAGGGTCACTCGTCGACGAGGCCGTCACCTGAAGCCGAGAGATCGACGCGGGGGCGGCCAAGGCCACAGAGGTCGGCAATAATGGAGCAGGCGGCAGGGCTTAGCGGCCCAGCGGAAAACAGAGCCTCGAGGCTCCCCGGGGAGTGGGAGGCACCTAGGCGTCGGGCAAGGACGGCCTGTGCCTTGCGAATGGCTGGGACGGAGGATGACCCAGCCGGAGGCAGGACCGGGCGGGAGGAAGCAATTCTGGAGCTACGACGGATCGGGGTCATCACTGAGCGGCTGGTGGGAGGGTGGGGAGGGGGTAGAAGCGGTGGTGTGGAAGCGGTGGTGGCCACAGCAAGGAAGATGGCTGCCGGTGACAGGTGGGGCGGAGGCAGCAGGGAAGCCTCGAGGGCCATGGGGTCTGCGGAAGTGGATAAATGCACGGGTGGGGGGGCTGGGAAGTCCCAAAGGGTAACTCATGAACCGCGAGGAGCACGGGCAAGGAAGGCGCGAAGGTGCTGAGTGGTGGTGAAACGGAGCGGCCCGTGAGTGGTGGTGAAACGGAGAGGGCCAGTCCGGGGAAAATGGCAACAGGGGTAGCCGGCGCGCGCCTCGGCGAAGTGGGCCGGCCCAAGAACGGGAGAGAGGCCGGGAGCACGATGCCCTGGCTAAGGTGCACGGGCTGGGGAGCGTGCGCGGCCTCGGCGAAGCGGGCCGGCCCATGAGCGGCAGAGGGCGCTCAAGGTCGCTTGGCACGACGGCCGGTGCCGAGGGGCTCCGGGGCTTGCGGGCGCAAGGCCACGAAAGCAAAGTAGACGGAGGCGAAGACCGCGCCGAGGGTGGCGGGTGCTTGCGGTCTGGGGTCTGTGCAAGCGCGGCGGGCGAGACGGAGGAGGTGACGGGCGTGCACGCCCGTGAAAGCGACGCGGCTGCGCGGATGCCCGTGATCGGGCGAGGACGGGCGCTGCTGACGACGAGCCGCTGGACACGGCTCTGCGAGGACTTCAATGAAGGCACGCTACCGACTGATCGACGCGCTTTGCATGTGGCGTGGTAAGGCAGAGGAGGTCACGGGCGAGGACTGCGCGAGCCCCGAGGCGTAGCTCCCTAGGGAGGCCCGCGCGCGGCGTGGCGCGTCGGAGAGGAGGCGGCGCGAGACTGCGCGGCGAAGAGAGGGCGCGCCGCAATGATCGGGCCGGCGAGAGGGAGCGGCGCCGGAGTGCTACCACGGCCACGACGTTTAGGTGGCGCCGGTGGGCCGTGGTGGGAGTGGAGGAACGGGAGGCGGAGGCGCGGCTTAAGACGGGCTCCTGCCGGGCGCTGAGAGGAGAAGCCCGCCGGCCGCAGCGGTCGCCGCCGCCCCTTCGCCACGGAGTCAACATGGCGACGCGTGGGCTGGAAGAGAGCGCGGCACGCGGCGGAGACGATGACGGGCGGCGGCGGCGGCACGGAATCCGGCACCCCAAGCTGCCAAGGCTGCGGTGGCAAGGTCTCTGGGCGTCCGCCGCTGACGCGGGACGAAGGCGCGGTGAAGTCTTCGATCTCACCGAGATGGATGAGCAGGTGGTGGGTGGTGACACGGGGAGGGAGCGGTCGCGGCGCGACGGCAAGACGTGCCGGGCCACGGACACCCCCGCGGTTGGGCTCGAGGTAAGGGGAGGAGTCGTCGAAGAGGTCGAGGTCGGCCTCGAGGGGGATGCTGGCCGGGTCACTCGTCCAAATCCACGCACGAAAGGTGGTCGAGTCATGGCGGAAGGGGGTTTCAGGCTCGACGACATCAAGCCGGCCGGCGCTGGAGAAGATGGAGTCGATGACTGTCGCGGACCACGCTGGGAGTGGCAGCCCCTCGATGAATATCTGGACGCGGAAGCGCGCCGAGCCGGGCGCGCCGCCGTCGTGAAGGTCGACGGGGAAGGCATCCAGGCGGAAGTCACGGCCATGAGCACGGAACGACCGCCGCGCCGCGTGACGCGCCTGCTCGGGGCGAGTGAAGCTGGCGAGGAGCCGGAGGTGCGAGAGGTGTGTGACGATGATGTCGGCTAACGGGATGTCGGTGTAGGTGCTGATTAGGGAGGCGACGAAGTCGGTCTCCGGATGTGGGCCGCCGGCGACGGACACGATGATGGCACGGCGATGAAGCTCCTCCGCATCAGCGCGCATAGGCTCGGAGATGCCCACGGCGACCCTTACGGACGAGGCGCGCCAATGAGGAGCGGGAGGAGGAGCCATGACAACAAAGTGGAGGGCGCGCTGTCGACGGCAATGGCGCGCGACGTGACCGAACTTGCGGCAGAGGAGGCACCGAACGGGGTCGCAGCAATGCGCTGCACGGTGGTCAAGGGCGAGGCAACGGGCGCACCGCCCACTCTTAACACGGCGCGCGGCATGGGAACCTGCAGGGGAACGGGCTGGGGAAGGAAGGCCGCAGGGGCGCCGCCGTCGCCTCGGGAGGACACACTGCCACTGGCCGGCAAGACCACGCGCGGCGACGGGCTGGGGGTTAAGCTTCTGCTCCGGAACGGGGGGCGGCAGGGCGGACGTGGAGCTGGAGGGGGAAAGGTTATGCCGTCGAGGGAGACTGCAGGCAGTAATGGCGGGCGGCACCATTACTGCCGCGGCGTAGGACGGCCACGGGCGGTTGGCAAGCGTGAGCGATAAAAGGCTTGGGCGCCCAGCGCGGGCGATCGGGGAGAGGGCGCTGCTGTGGAGAGCAAAGCGGACGGAGGAGGAGCGGCTGAGGCAGAAGCCGAGGCGGAGGATGCCGGGTTGCGATGGTGGGCGCCATGGCCGGAGCGGCCGGCGGCGACGGGAGGGAGACGAGCCCAGGCGCTCTCCATCTCCCCTTACCCTCATGCACAATATCATATTAGCAATCAGCAAATCTGGTTGCCATCATATCAGCAATCAGCAAACTATTTAAATCTATAAAAAAAAAATTGAACTATTTGTGATTCCAGCAGAGTTCAACTTTAACTATTTCCATTAAACTCCTAAAAAATCAATGCGTTCAACAGCCCGTCGTTCCTCAATTTTGATCGGTCCATGAAACAAAATTTGGTATTGAAGAAATTTAAATAACACAAAACAAAAAGAAAAATTATGAAAACGGAATACAGCATTTACTGAAACCGAAAAAATTACCCACTCATATTATTTTGTAAATTCAGTACAAATATTTTTATATAATTTTGCCTTTTATTTAGAAAAATCTAATATTGCAGCTAAAACGTCCAAGTTCAGTTGTGTGCTAGTAATAATTATTTTCTTACAATGCAGAAACTAGCAGTGTCAACTTTAAATTAGACTGCTGTAGGGTAAATGAAATGGAGGTCCTACAATATGATCGCTGATCAGGTTCTACAAGAATGTCAGGAGAAGATTCAAATTATGATTATTTCAGCCCTGTTCAGTGAAAGAGCATGTATGATTGTTCGGTGTACCTTCAAGAAAGGCGCGAGGTGAAAGAAATCTCCGACGATGAAATCGATCCTGTCCTCCACGCCGTAGACCCTCGCGTTGTGCGCAGCGAGCTCCACCTTGCGGGGGTCGATCTCAACCGCGACCACGTAGCAACCCCTGCAGCGACGAGGAGGTGGCGCGACGTGGTTAGCACGGGCGAGCGCCGGAGCGGAGGGGATTGGAGGGGGTTTGCGCGGCGCATGATTGCCTGGCGGCAAACTGGATAGAGTTGCCGCCGGCGCCGGCGAAGGCGTCGACGACGAGGCCGGCGGGCTCGGCGCGGCAGGCCTGCGCGGCGGCGATGGCCTCCGGAGTGGCGGAATACCAGGCCTCGGCGTCCATGCGAACGCCGCAGTCGTACAGGGAGAAGAGGCTGTGCCGGTGGTTCCAGTACTTCCCGGAGGCAGCAGCGTCGGTTTGCGCGTCGTGCGGCTGCTCCTCCGCCGCCGGACGTTTCGGCTTCTTCGGCGGCGCCTCGACGCCGTGTGTTGGAGGAGGGGTTTCGGGTAGGTGCGCACGTTTCCGCTTCTTGGTGGCCGGGAGGGTTTTGGGAGACGATGGGTCGACGGCGGCGGCAAGGCGGCGGCGGAGGCGGAGGAGGAAGCGGAGAGGGGCCCTTGGGAGGAACGGCGCTGGCAGCGCGTGAGCTCGGCAGCCGCGGCGGGGAGGGCTCGTTGATGTGGCACTCGCCTTCGCCATGGGCGACGTGTTCGTTGGTGCTTGGTTTGGGGCTTTGGGCCTTGGGAGTTTGGGCTTTGGGGTCACTCGACACCGGCGGGACCGCGGGAGGAAGACGATGCGTCAGGAAACTCTTTTGAAGTAGAAAAAAAACTCTTTTGAAGTTGGAGGTGGAAAGGTCACGCCGTCACGCTTCCAAATCCCGCAGGATTTTAGATTAAAAAAAACCGCTGGATTTTTTATATTCGTGCCCCACGGTAAAAGATACTCCCTGCGGTAAAAAAAAAAAAAAAGTTGCTGTCGACTTTTAGACACACCTTTGACCATTCGTCTTATTCAAAAAAGTTATATAAATATATTTATTTTGTTATGATTTAGTTTATTATTAAATGTATTTTAAGTATGACTTATATTTTTATATATTTGAACTAAATTTTTGAATAAGACAAATGGTCAAAGGTGTGTCCAAAAGTCAACGGTGACTTCTTTTTGTGACCGGAGGTAGTAATTTAAATTTATAGTAGATTTTGTATTCAGGATTTTGAGCTGGATTTCGAAGATATTGTTTGGGATTTTGAGCTTTTGAGAGTGTTGGAATTTTGAATGCTGTAATGCTGTGTTTTGAATATTCATAATTTTGCTGTACACCACATCACGTATTCACGTACTATATTCTCATATCATGTAACCACATGCTAGTGACTCAAATGAGTAAAACCATATAATTCAAAGTGGTACTACCTCCGGTCACAAAAAGAAGTCGATGTTGACTTTTGAACACGCCTTTGACCATTCGTGTTATTCAAAAAATTAGCTCAAATATGTAAAAATATAAGTCATATTTAACATACATTTAATAATAATCAAATCATAACAAAATAAATAATATTTATATAATTTTTTTGAATAAGACGAATGGTTAAATGCGTGTCTAAAAGTCAACGGCGATTTCTTTTTGTGACCGGAGGGAGTACTTTCCAATTTTTTTAAAGATGAAAACGCTGTCACGAGGTGCACAGGTTGACAATATTGGTCGCAAGTCTCACACATGGACTGGGAAAAAAATAAATCAAGCGATGTTTGCTTTGGAGTACTGTAGGTTAAACATGGTTTTGTTTTCAGCTTTTTTTTGTCTCTTCGAGACGAGCAGATTCACCTAAAATTTCTCAAATAATTTCCAACTGCTTAGTAACAAGAAAAATTGACGGGACAAGTTGACAGAATTATTTAAAACTATTTAATTCATATCCTTTATTGGCATGTATGATGAATATTATATTAGATTTACTATATCTCAGTCGCCCGAAAATTCAAAAGCTTTATGTCGATCTTCTCACATACTTGCCATTGTGCTCTCCGGCCACTGTCGGCGGCGGCTCGTCGTTGTCTTCTTCTACTGCCGCGCCTAGAGCTCAAGTTAGGTTAGGGTTTGGGTGTGGAGCGGTTCTCGATACCCGGGGCTTAGAAGGAGATCAGGTGAGCAGTGGCATGGTAGTGGGGTTGGGCAAGAGCGAGGGCAGCGGTAAGGCGGCGGCGCCAACAATGAGGTCGGGGGAAGGGGTGAAGGCAGTTGGGATAACGAAGAAAGGTGGATCAACCCTGAGTGGATCAACCCTGAAGAGGAGAGGTAAGGGTGGGCGGGGGAGTTAACGGGAGCCAAGGGACAAGGCAACAAGGCGTAGGCGATGGCGCCAGCCGCAGAGGCAAAGGCAGGGTAGGATGCAGCGATGCATAGAAGGGAGAGGGAAAGAATCGAGAGGTAGAGGAGAGGGAGAATAAGACCTTGTTTGTTTTAGGTTAAAGTTGAGTTGAGTTTTACTGTATCAACTGTCACACCTCGAAAGACGTTTTAAAGAGTTCAAAAAATTATGAATAAAATATTTTACAAACTCTAAGAACCATTTAAACCCACAAAAATGATTACAAAATATTACATCATTTGGTTTATACAAAAATAACAAATATTTCATTTAATTTAATTTAATTAAGCTGAAACAAATAAGGCCTAAGAGCGGAGGTGAGAGATCCGAGCCATTGGATGTCAGTCCAACGGCTCAGAAAATCAATTGAGTTAAAATACCTCACAGTCGTAGCCCCCCACCCCCCCCCACACACACACACACGCACGCACCACCCACCCAGATATTATATTAATATTCTCACAGCAAACAATTTTGGGTCCTTCATATATTAGTCATGTTCTTTTAGGAAAATATATTTCATGTTACAGTTACAAAGGAGCAGGATCAGTTCACATATGAGACGGTTCAACACAACAGAAAACAAACTACGGTCTCAGATCAACAGACAACAAATGTTGCCAAAATATAGACGTACAGATTCGTCATATCTCTCAACCCTGGCAATGGCGACGTCCTTAGAATCACATTTTGTTCAGCCATGTCCTCAGAATCAGCTTCTTCACAGATCAACCATGGGATATAGGTTCTCTTCTGCAGAAGACACGCTAAGGTTATTAGTGCTACATGCTCTGGACAGACGATGATCATAACAAGAATAAAAGATGGTCATTCAACTTAAGGCGAGAGTGAGTACACGCACTTACTACAGATGTAGGCACGGCTGCTGATCCCCAATGGAAAAGGAACACAATGCTTGGAAAATAAGTCCACTGCAAATACGAGCTTCACAAGTACTTCGACAACCAAGGAAGGTCGGTAAATTCCTTCAGTGCAAAGGTTACATCATCGCTGATAAATGGGAAAAATGAGGTATTATAATTTAGGAGATGAAAAAAAAACATGTTTAAACTGGTAAGAGCTTTGAATTGGAAATTTTCAACATTTAATTTGGTAGTGTTTTGACGGCTATGTCAATTGGTTGTCAATGTCATGTAGTTCTGTAGCACCGGTTTTGAAGGTAAATGGAGTTACAGAAAAGCTGACCTTGGGTAGTTAAGCTGCAGCTTCTGTAGCTTGTGTTTTGTGCCTTCCTCACAGAGGATGATCTTGTTTTCACCAAGCTTGCAACTGCAAGAGATATATTGTAAATTCAAGTGAAGAAAAATCAGCATGAAGCATTGGAGGCTTAAATGTACCATAATAAAGATAATGTTCAAGAACAATGGAGAATGCTCATAAAACCTATTTAACTAGCTAGAGGAATTAATTTTACAGAAATAAAGCACAAACCAAATAATTAAGACTGGCTGGGCACCCATATGATGATTGACGAGATCGAGATTATCATTATTCACAACCAACATCCATTGTCTTTCTTGAGTAACTGCATACAGTTCTAAAAAAGGACGAAAAAACAAAAGTGCTTGAAAGAAAATGGCACTGATGCGAATCATGTGATCCTCCTAATGCCTTTATAATCTTTAACATACAAAATGCAACACCAAACTTCAGCATAGAACATCACCAGACTATTTACAATTCCATGCAAAGAAATGCCACACAGCAGTTTTGACGAAAACATGCACTGGCCCAACCATTTATTTGCCTGTAAGAATATTTATACTAAACTTCTAAGGAACTGAATTTGCAACACTGCGCCTAAGCAAAAAGCAACAGCAACACTATCCACATCACAAAATGGTATCACATGCACATGAACTCAGGAGCCAGCCAAATGTAAAAGTAACTTTAGTGCAGGGCATGCAGTATTGTAATATGAATACAGATTAAATCAGAATAACTTACCAGATTTTCAGGAGAGTATCGTATCCAGGCAATAGTTCTCTATTGGCATGGCACCAAGAGATAACAGTTGTTGCCAACTACAGGATAAAAGAAAATTGAAATGTGATCAGATTTCTTCCTGGAAAGCACCCATGCGATGAACATTCTTTCTAATTTACAGATGGGAATAACTAGCAAGGGCAGGACCATGGAACCTTCTGGACCAACTAGCAAAAGTGAGACTTTCTCAAATCTCAATTCACAGCAAAACTAAACAAACAAGAATGTGTTGAAAAGAACTGTAGGACATATGAAGGATAATCCAATGAAAGACTGAAGACATCATTTGCATGGTTTTTTCCTTACATACCGCTATACTGATACAGAGAAAAAAGACAATATTCATGTTAATGTGTTATAGTAGCTGAGTAGTTGTTAACCCACGGTTCATAAAAAGAACACCAATTAATTGAAGTCGTGAACAAAGGCTGATAGAGCTATGGTTAACCCAGTATTCTCGTTGTGGGTACAGGTAGTGTAATATGGGGGTAAACCAATGTGATGAACTACCTATAAAAGAATAAGCAACTAAGAAAAGATTGGAAGATCCCAAGATAATATTTCAAATTTTAAAACAGATCGCTGTCTATATACCTATAAATATTTTGTGATAGTCGAGATAACTCATTAACTCTTTGTTTTAGAGGTCTAAAAAAATCTCGCGATGATCTTAACCCAGAAAGAAGCGGAAATCCCATAGATTTTCTCATTAATCAAGAGAAAAGATAGAATCTGTATCACTTATTTTGTTCATACGGTGAAAATTAATCATATATATATACTGCAACTTTCATAATTGTCTAACGACTACAGCTATCATTTTCAGAGGTATTAGATATATATACTACAAACACAATATATTGCAATATCAAGCTACGCGGTTGCGCAGGAAATTCCACTTGATGAATAAGATTATTGAAAATCATTGTGCACTGGTAATGGTTTCGGCTTTATAGTTGAGATATGTTTGTAACATAGAAAAAAAACTAGGTAGAGCTGAGTAAGGTGGGTTGCGTGCGTAAGTCGGATACTATAAAGTAACTCTGAATAAACTAGCAAAATATGGCCACAATGCTAATGACCAACATAGGAACCAAAATTATACCAAAAGATGTCCTCACCTTATCAAATATTACTTCACCTAGTCCACTTTTGTATAGTTCGTGAACCATAGCAACCAATATAATTTTCGCAAATTTTGGGCAATTCTTCATTACCTGTAAGAAAAAGTTTAAAGGTAATGTAAGTTTGGATGGTCAACTAAAATTAATTATTGATCTGGTTAGGCAAGTCAAGTACATGTGGATACCTAGCTGATCAGGTAGCAAATCTAAGAGAGAGTTGCTTCATATAAGAGGCAATTGTTAGCCACTTACTTGAATATGTGGTGCTTGAAAGACTTCCTGAATAGCAGTTTCTATGTCACCCATGCAAACAACACCATTTCCTACAAATATTGAAAACGTTCAAAACCCTATATGGAATTTGTTGTTGGATCCTAACAAATTGAGGGCGATCATAAAACATGCAACAGTGTGAATTGATAGTACTAATAATTAATAAAGTTGAATATAAGCATAAATAAATATAGAATAAAGTAAAAGTAAACCATTTTAGTGAATAGGTGATTACAATTACAACAGATATGTGGCTGGTAAGATGGTACCTCTACTTGCACGAGAGGAAGACTGTTTGATACGGTAATCTGCAAACTCAGCTGCGCGTCTACAAATTTCTAAAGCTCGTCTAGCATCACCTGACATAGCAGCTACCTGCATGAAAAAGCTTTCTAGTCAACTGAACGAAAGCCCATGTTAACAGATCACTAGAGAATGGCCTAATGTTCAATTGTCCACAGCTCTTTTTGGCTTAAAAACATATTATAACCTGCAACAGGATATTTGATGTTTTTGTTCAAGCCAATGCTTTTGCACTTTGTAGTCATTTTTTTCAAGATCTTATGCCTTGTTCTTTTCAGCTTAAATTAAATTAAATGAAAACTTGTTATTTTTGTACAAGCTAAACGATGTAGTACTTTGTAGTAATTTTGGGGGGGTTTAAATAGTTTCTCTTAGAGTTACTAAAATATTTTTTTGAACTCTTCAAGACCTCTTTCGAGGGGTCACAACATTTTTCAGATTAAAACTTTCAACAACTTAAGCTGAAAAGAACAATGCCTTAGAGTCTCTTCTCCAAACTCTCAAAACAATTTTTTAATAATTTTCCAGCCTCTCTAAGCCCATTATCAAAGACCCACAACTTTTCATATTATAGTCTACCACAGGAAAGTTAGTTAGATGAGAGATGGGTAAACAACCTTTTACCTTTCAAGTAAGGATCAATATACAGATGAAACAAGTGACTGACTGTCAAATAGATTAATGTACCAAACTATTGGAAAAGAGCATAACATGCAAGTTCTTAATTCTACTAGTTTGATGTGGAAAATGGACTAACTTAACTTTCGTTCTGAAACAAACTGATGCAAAAGGCAGCAATGCCACGGAGGATCTAGTGATCTATGTTGACTCGCCCAGGTGCTCACAATTTAACTATCTTGTTCTCACAGGTAGTGAGAACATACAATCTCTCAAGCTAGCACAACAGCAAAGAACAGAAGGCTACTACATTGTTTAATTCATCTCTCAATGAGCAAATACAAGAGTTACATATAGCCATCTATTTATAGGACTCAACAACTGACTTTGACTAGCTACGCAGCAAACCGACTTAGTTAATTAGTTTCTCACTAACTAGTATGTGAACCTTCTCAAGAGTTCGAGTAAAGAACTTTAGCTTCTCTACATGCTGTTGACATGCACTATTAATTAATGGAAAAAGTCCACTTGCCCCCTTGAAGTATTGACCCGGGTATACATAACTCCCTTGACATCAAAAACCAGGTAACCAGTTCCACAAACTATTAAAACCAGTGCACTTAACCCCCCGCAAGCAGTATTGAGGGTGGTTTTGACACTTTGTCGTCCACATAGCTAGTTTTGTCTATGTGGAGAGCTAAAGTGTCAATCTAGTCATAAAACAAAATAAAAAAAGAAAGGAAATATGTGGGGCCATGCTGTCATCCCCTCCCCAGTTCTCTCTTTCTCCCCTCCCTTCATCTCTCTCCCTCTCTCTCAAGGCGCCTCCACGAGCCGGTGCACACTGGCTCGGCTTGGGTCGGTGACGACGACGCCCGTATCGGCCGCGTACTGCAGCGCTCGTTGACCTCCTCCTTGCCGACCTCCACGACTGCTTCAGGGACGCGCTCGTCGCGCTCCGACAGCTCCTTGCCAAGACGCGCGCCACGCTACACCGCTGTGACGGCTCCCGCCTCACCGCGGAGAGCGTGCGAGGTCTCCCGCCTCGCCTCCTCCGGGCGCGACCTCTCCCACCGCGCCTGCCCCAACGACGACTCTGGTGAGGCCACGCTCGTAGTTTCCTTCGGCGCCGCCGCCACGGCCGTCTTCTCCAGTGTGTCCTCCGCCTCCGCCGCCAACGCCGCCCTGTCGCTGAGGACGCCGACGCCCTACTCCCCTGCTTGCGCCCCGACCAGCCCGATGTGGCTGGTCACCGACCTCCTTCGCCAGAGGAGGACGTTGTCGTTCAAGGACCACTACAACGAGGAGCGGAAGGCGGCCATGGGCAGGGTGCGCGGGCTCGAGGAGTGAGCCCCGGCATGGGCGCCGCTTTGTTCTGTGTGTACAACCTACTCGATGAAATGCCTAAGAGAGGGAGGAAGAAGAGAGATGCCACGTAGGCTGCCATGGTGGCAAAACCATCCACCTGTGCAACCTCGGTGGTAAAACCACCCTCAAAACCGCTATCAGGGGGTTAAGTGCACTGGTTTTAATAGTTTGTGGGATTGGTTACCTGGTTTTCGAAGTTAGGGGGTTATGTGCGCCCGGGTCAATACTTCAGGGGGTAAGTAGACTTTTTCCTTAATTAATTAATCCAGCTAGCTAGCTTTTGTTACTCTCTCTAGCACGTACAAGGTCCAGCTAGCTAGCTTCTTCTACTACTCTCTAGTATGTACATGAAACTAAGAGACAAGCTTGTGTTCTACCTCCTATTGTTGACTACCATTACTTAGTAAGCAAGTCAAGGTTAATTCCAACAATCTACCAATTCTGTATGTGCTTAGAGGAAATAACGTTTAAGTAAAATACTTATCGTTCACAACCATTTCCTGGCAAAACTCAGATTGGATGGACAGAGCAACAACCATGGATGCAAATATACAGGCACATAATGGCACACACATACATGAGGCGATGTGATCCAAACCTTTCTAGAAGCAAATTCAATAGCTTGCTCTTCAAAGGCATCAATGCCCTTAAGACGGCTTGTAATAATTTCCTGCAGTTGTCGATAGTTATAAGGGCCAAAACACAATCGTTGAATTCCCATCCGACTTGAAATACGAGGCAATAACTTTTCTGGAAGATCCATTGTGTTTGCTATACCTGTATTTAGTAACAAAACAGCCAAAAGAATAACTTAAAAGGCTAAACTAAAATCATATAGTAAAACAAAAGAATAGGTACCTATCACAACCAAATTTGAATCGAGCTTGGTGGGCCAATCAAGAATATTGTATAGCACCTGATTAAAAAAAATGTACAAATGTCAATGAATAAGAACATATATGTACAACAATAAGAAAGTCAAACAAGTGGCAATATTAAACATTTTATAGTTCATTTACCAAAGAAAAACTACAAAATTATACATACGTTTTTTCAATTTAGTTATAAATATTACCGACTGATTTCTCGTCAAAAGAAGATCAAGCTCATCAATGAGCAAAACAATTGGCTGGTTTGCTTGCTTTCCTAGTTTAGCGGCACCTGAAAAATGCTCGGTTAAATAATGGAGAGCTTTTTTCCATCCCGCTCTATGCCCACTCAACTGTTCATATATAACCTGCATGTTTTAAAAAACATGTAACCATTATTACTCATTTGTTACAGAAGGCTAGACTTGAGTAGGGCACAAATTTATCATTGGTTAACCAAAATAAAAGTTTGCATACCTTGTAGATATTCTCGGGAGAAGCTAACTTAAGACCATTAATTTCTATAAAACAATAGGGCCTCAGAGTTCCAGAATCAAGTTCAGATCTTAGCCTCCTCATGACTGCAAGTACACTCATAGTCTGCAAGTTGATAAAACAGGTGCAGAAAATCTTGTTTAGCATTGAGTAACAACGCAAGGAATCATACCATCAAAGCATACATGGCAGGACGGTTGGTTACCTTGCCGGTACCAGGTACACCGTGAATATAAAGGCAGCGGCCTAGACATTGGTCATTGCATATTGCATCCTTCACAAATGAAGATATCTCCTCCATTTCTCTAAACATCAGACTTCTACTTAGTGGCAGTTTCCTTACAAACTGATAAAACATGCAGACAAGAATGAATAAACGTACTTATCCCTGCAAGGCAATGACTTGGGAAGAGTAGCCAATAAGAGGGTAGCTTTTGCCTTCTCCAGATCAGTCTTTTGATGACACCGAACATGCTCAGGAATTTTTCGTATACCAATTTTCTGCAGGCCGTACATCCTCCCTTTCCGAGAATTCTATGAGAAATGTATCATTTCATTATTTTGGTAAATGTCTAAATGAGCGCAGCATGTATAGGGAGAGCCTGATATCGAAAAGAAGAGATAGTACCGCAGCAAATTGATGTGATTGATTCTTTCTGGCTGAGCAGTGTGATGCCAGTTCTTCATCCTCGTCGTAATCTGAATCTTCATCACTGTCGCTATTATAATCATTACCAGCATTGTAAGGCTCGTCGCTAGGATCATCTTTTGTCTACAATTATAGAGCAGATGCAAGCTTAATCACTGGGTATTCACTATAGCACAATGGTGATCTTTAACATCTTAGAATAGAGTACCCCATCCTTGAAATTTAGAAATAGATGTACCTCAGGTTCATCATCAATATCTACCAGACGCTTAAAATTATGCCAATGGGTATCATACTCATATTCACAATAGAATACATCATCTCCTTCATTATTAGCATCCCTAAATTCTTTTGGGCCCATGATGTAACAATGCCTAACGATTGTTTCCATCTGCAAAAGCCACATGCACAATGAACTGAACTGAATAAACATATAAAAATGTACACAATGGTAGAGAAAGGAAAACAATAATCACCTCAATGTCTGCAAGATCATTGGTACGGTACAGCTCTCTTCGCAGATTATGTGGCTGCCTTCCTGCTGCAGTCTCTTCAGGGATAATATACCACCTTACCTTTGCGAAGAATGTTCCATCCGGCTCCTTCCATAAGCTATTGTGGCCAACAGTGTCGGTAGTAAAGTCATGAACCACACAGTTCTTTAGTTTGATGAAATAGTATACAACCAAAAGTATAGCTGCAAAAAAAATAAGCACATAATTCTCTTTGTCCAATTTTACAATCCCAAACCATGCTGACATTCTTTTTGTTGGAAAATAACCGTTAACTCTCAATGCCACATTGCCACAGTGTCACCTCGGCAACAAAATATGTAAAGCATCCACAACCTTTATCGTATTGTGGCAACTACAGCCGACTCATGTGAATCAAAATGAGAAATCAACCGATTGAAAGAAAAAAACTTAGTCATCACTCCAATGTCAAATCCTCACTGACCTCTCGATGCGTGCAGCCCACAAATCGCTGGAGAGAAGCTTCTCCTTGGCGGTCCTCGTGATGCGCTTCCCTTTGGGCGGCTTGGGCCGCTCGAACGCCTTCCCCGCGCGCTCGGCCTCGCAGTACGGGCATGCCCAGTCCCCCTCCGGCACACGCCGCAGCGGCGGGCGCACGCACCGCAGGTGGAACCCGCCGAGGCACACGTCGCACTCCACCATCACCCCGCCGCCGGCGCGGAAGCACACGCGGCACTCCTCCTCCTCCGGGTCATCCGCGTCCGACTCCGCCCCCTCCCGCCGCTTCACGTAGACGTCGTCCCCAGCGGCAAACTGCCCGCCGTCGTACACCACCTTTCGGTAGTACGCCCTCTTCTTCGGCTGCCGTTTCTGCCGCTTGGGCTCTGCCTGGACAGGGGTTTTGGGCGACGGCGCCGCCCGCTTCCGCTTGGGGGTGGGCGTGGGCGTGGGCATAGCTGGGGTCTCCGAGGGGGCCTTGGTGGGGGTCTCCAGGAGGCGGCTGGAGTGACGGACGGCGGAGGGGGTTGCCGGAGACATCGACGGCGGCGAGGCCGCGGGTTTGGGCTTCCGTCTGGCCGTGGACTTGGACGGGGTGGAGAAGTCCATCCTGGCCGCGGCGGAGGAGGAGACGGGCTTCGACGGCGAGGATTTGGGCTTGGATTTGGGTCTGGACGGGGTAGCGGAGAGATCCATGTCTGGATCCCTCGCCGGAGGCGGGGAAGGAGGCGGAGGAAGGGGTGAGCGTGGATTTGAAATGGACGGAACCGATGGGACAGCGTGGAGTTAGGGTTTGGCGTTTTGGCGCCCTTTGGACGCTGGAGTTTTTCGTGATTTTGCCGTTTGGTCCTTCATGTGATATTATGATATAGGTTTTTTTTTTTTTTGAGAAATATGATATAGGTATTTGAGCTGGAGGTGGCCAAAACGAAGTAACGGACTAAAGCTAACAAGACGGAACCGGGCCGGCCCACACTGTTCACCGAACCAGGTCTGCACGGTTCGGTTCACCAAATTGGGACTTGGGCTAAAGCCCCGGCCCTGTTCGATTTGTATAGTGACGGGTCTGCACGGTTTCATATCATATTTATTTAGGCCCTGTTCTTTTGAGCTGATCTGAACAGTTGAACGGCTGAAATGACTGAATTTTGAGAGCTTTTCGAGATAGTCTCGAGATTCGGATACATTTCGTTTAACTTGCTTTTTAAAGTGTTAGGACCCACCTTCAAAACGGTAAAAAACGGATTCAAAAAATTCAAAGCATATGTGTTTTCAAAACGTAGATAAGTCGTTAAGCTGTTAAGCCGTTAAGCTGTTAAGCTGAAAAGAATTGGGCCTTAATTAAATATATTCATTTATATATATTTTTCTAATGATATATAATGTATTTATGTAATTTATAGTGTATATTTGTGAAATATAGTGGTTTTTAAAAATTTATTTAGATATTTTTAATTAAAATGAACCAACCATATATAAAACCGAAAGTCGGGTTCGGTTAATTCTTATCGTGAACCAGAACATGGGTAAAATCGAGCCCATTGGCCCGGTTGGCCTAGTTCGCATAGTAACCGAACCAATCGGGCCCGAACCGGGTCGGCCCTTTGGCCAGGCCTGATTTGACATCCAGCTTTTAAGAGGCTCGATTAAAAATGTACCAAGCGGCGATTTTTTTGTTGGTTTCATCGAGTTTCATGAATTTTAATGGAAAAAAAAACATGTTTTTATGTTTTTATGTTAAACATTTAAGTTTTATATATGACGGGCGCTTTAAATCGGACGTCAAATCCATCAGCAAGATGGGAAATTGGAAAAATGCTTGCTGAAATTTAGGAATCCTAGTGACGAAATTTGACTACAACGGGTGGAACATGGGGAAAGTACCGATGAATTTGAAAAATGTTTTTTGAAACTTAAGAGCCCTACCGATGAAACTTGGTAAACTGTTGATAACACTTGATATAAAATGTGTGAAACTAGAATAATTTCTTTTAAAACTTGGATAAAGCTTGCTGAAATTTAGGAATCCTAGTGACGAAATTTGACTACAATGGGTGGAACATGGGGAAAGTACCGATGAATTTGGAAAAATGTTTTTTGAAACTTAAGAGCCCTACCGATGAAACTTGGTAAACTATTGATAGCACTTGATATAAAATGGGTGAAACTCAAATAATTTCTTTTAAAACTTGGATAAAGTACTGATGAAGGGAATTTAGAAGTATGTATGTTGAAACTTGGAAACCCTAGTGGTGAAACTTGGAAAACCAAGTGATTAAGTTAACATAAAACGGATGAAACTCAAATAATTTCTTTTAAAACTTGCGAAAGAAAAAAATATGCAAAAATGCCTATTAAAACTTGGGAACCCTATTGATGAAATTTGAAAAATATACTGATAAAACTTGATGTAAAATGGGTGAAACTTGAATAATTTATTTTAAAATTTAGGTAAAGTATAGATAAAACTTGATAATATGATGATGAAACTTTGCAGAACCAATGAAACTTCAAGTTCAACGTTGTTTAAAACATCACCGAAATCAAATGGAAAGTTTTGTAATGAATAGAACCAAGTTTTGATAGATAAAAAAGCAAAGTTCACATGTATTCCATGTTGGAATTGGAGACGTACCTCCTCCTTGGGGATGAGATCCTCTGCAGTCACTCCCCGTCACTGACGTGTGGGACCGGGAACACACGTCAGTGACGATGTCACCGTGAAGTCGACTGCAGAGGAACCTCTCCCCCTCCTTGATGTCTTCACCAAATCAAACGGGCCCCACGCTGTGCTCGTCGGATCAGGCCAGCAAAGCTCACCAAGCTCGTCATTTCTCACCGAAGAGAGGTGTGACATCCTAATAAAATTATTACGAGTCACTTGTTTAAAAAAATAAATTTGATAATATGATCATTATTATTATTTTATGCATTAAAAAGGCTCTAACTAAGTTTAAACCCAACCTAGACCACCCAAGCCGACCTTAACCCACTCCTAGGCACCCAAGTGGTTGCCAAACTCTGGAAAACCTTCTAGAAACACAATTTCTTCTCTAAATAGGACTCCTATTCATAATAGGCCTAAAACTCTCCCTCTCCGGTCTCCACCTCTTGTTATCCAATTAGGACTCTTTCTCTCCCAGGACAACTCATAGGTCAACCCACCCCTATAAATACCTTCTTGGTCGTCCCCCAAAACTCTCAACCCGAGACACCTCGAAATCCACCTGATATCGTTGAGTGTTCCAAAAACTAATCTCGAGGTAAGCCCCTTCCCAAAACCGTAAACCCTAGAACAGATTGCATCACGTTGAAAATTTCATCAAGAAGATCAAGATGGGCACTTTGATCGTGTTTTTTTGCTCAAGCATTGAAGGAGATATGCTACGACGAAGATCCCTGAATTTATATAGCTCCACCTCCACCAACATCACCATCACCCCTGGCCTCGTCGTGCATGTCGCGCTGCCGCCAAGCGATAGGCGTTGCCCGCATACCTGCCATGAGCGCCACCCACCCCCTACTCCGCGCCATCACGTGTCCTACTCCTATTGCGCGCATCGTCACCCACTCGTCGTGCGTACGTCCATGCCCTGTCACACAATCGCTGTGCACCACACTTCCACGCCGCTCTGCGCGTGCCCGTGCCTGACAATTGGGCTTTTCAAATTTTGCCCCTAACCATCAAGTTTTATACTTGTATCAAAAAACTTAAACAAATGCGAAACCGAAATACTAATATTTGAACATAAGTGATTAATCTAGGTGATGCCAATTATATGATTAGGTGAATCAAATACAATTAACCAAACAAAATATGATATGAAACACAATATAAATGATAAATCGATAAATTATACTAGCACAAGTAGAACCAAGTTTCATTACAATCAACACAAGGCAAGAGGGATAAATAGCACAATAATCATTTCATGATAAGGCAATGAATAATAGAACACAAGAAGCAAACCACAACTGACATGAAGATTTTTTTCTCGTGGTATCAAAAACTTGCCTGCCTCCCCAATCCCACGTGGAGTGTTGATCTTCGCAAGGATAGACTCCCTGTCGAGCCAACCGCCACCACTCCACTATTGGTTGCTACTTCCGCCTGGGATTTGGTGGCCAAATCTTTGATGCATATAATAAAATGAAGTTCTTCCTATCTCACAAAGCTTTAACGAGGTGCAGTGGTAGTGCATCGTTTTTGTGAGAGCATCTCCACCGAAAACTCTAAATGCACACTCTATACGTCTTTTTTTAAAAAAATGTTTTCACACTTTACACTATGCTCTAGAAGATCTATTTCCTCCCGTAGACACTATTTTTGCACACTTTGTTTTACAATTTTCCTTGCGGATGATTTGACATGGTGTTTTCAGAGTTCGAACAGCGAGGACACATTTTTTTTTAATTTGTTCCCAAAATGGTAGTTGGCAAGAATGATAGATGCGTTTCAAACCAAACTCTTCCTTTACTAAAATATTCGGTGTAAAAAGACTTTTCAATGCACAAATGTAAACAACTGTTCTTGGTCCTTTAACTCATCTTGGTGACCCAGCTGAACATGAAAAAGGGAAACAATTAACATGGTTTTGCACACAAAGTGCATAAGTGGGGGAGGGGAGTTACACCTCAGTGCATCTGAACTCTCTAGGTTGGATTTAAGAGACTATGATGAGTTTTTGCACTTGTGTTTCTAAAAACTTTTGCACCAAATAAGTCTTTTTATTTAGCTTCAATTCAAACACCAAAAAATTACCAATGAGTTGATCATGACCGAGATTAAATTTACCAATGAGTTGGTCATGTCCGAGATCGGTCATGACCAAATTAATTGGCATGGCTACCTAGAGTGATCAACCAAACACATTTTAAACTTTTTATCCACTGTTTTCTAGTGGGCTGAGAGATAAATAAGAGCGTAAAATGTCAGTGACGAGGGCTAGAAACGGAATGGCTACAGTTCTGTCAGGATTAACTACCAGTAGAGCTGGCCATATAGGCCGAACCAAGTGGGCTGAACCGGGCGGCCCAATACTGTGCATTGGACCGCCCTGATTCGGTTCGTTTCAAAAACTGTTGGCGAGCTTGCCTCCTATCTAACAAAGGACGTCGTCGACTTACAAGAAGAAGAGTTTAATATTTTTACATGGTGGCAGCAGCATAGTGTAACATATCCGGTACTATCAATACTAGCACAGGATGTGTTAAATGTCCCGGTCTTCACAATTTCTTTCGAGTCCGCTTTTAGCCTCGCTGGGAGAATACTGGAGGAGAGACGGACTTCCCTCCATAGTGATATGGTTGAAATATTACTGAGTATAAAGGATCGTGCATTAGTCAAAAGATGACAGCAAAACATCGTCGCGGAGAGACAAAATCAAGAGTTGGCGGCTGCATTTGGGGGCTTAGAACTTGATGAAGATTAAAGAAGACCCCAAATGTTTTTATGCTTGTATTGTAGAGCTTTAGGCTATACTCTTTTTTCTTTGCCAAGATTTTCTCAAATTGAGTTTTTACTTGATAAAGTTTTTAACGAGTCAGCCATGTAAATACACATTAATAAAAAAGCTTTGCAATGCATTTTTAATATTTCTCCATATATATTTGAATTTTTAATTAATTACATGAATTATGGTTCACACTTCTGAATTTTTTGGATTTTTTTGACATATAATTCAGAAGTGTGAACCATAATTAAAATTTGTTTCGTGTAAATTGGATATGGTCTGAAATGTTAATAGATATAAGAAATTCAAAATTCTTTGAAAGTTGTCAGCTGAAGATCTTATCGCGCGATGGAAGAGCGATAGGTTTGCCATCCCTGGTGCAACCTCCTCTCAGCGACCTGTCGCGCGCCCAAAGTGCGACCGGGACGCTGTCGCGAATTCAAAGTGCGACCGGGGTCTATTTTTGTCTAAATTTCAATCCGCCATATAATTTTATATAAACGAATAAAAATAAATATAAAAAAATAAATTTTCTTACACGAAACCCGGGTCAACTGGGCCGACCAGGCCAACCCGCGCCAAACGAATCCGGGCCAGCCCGGTTCGTTCGCTTCAAGCAACGAACCGAAACTGGGCTGGGAACTCGGCCCGTTGGTTTGTTTGGCCAGGTTCGTTCGGCCCGTTGGTTTCTTTGGCCAGGTCTGTCTCTAACCGCGCTATCCCGCAGCGCAGAAAAATCATACATTGGACAGACTATTGTACAATCCCCACTGCTCGGTGGTCCCACTTAGAATAGTCCCACATGACAGTGACGACCAGTTTCTACCTGTAAGTTGGCGAACAGAAATCAAAATTTTAAGACAAAAAAGGTCAAACGGCTATCCTACTCTTCCATCCCGATGGAATCTCCCATTTTCTTAGGACTACCACTCCCTTTCCTACTAGTGTTTTGTTTTGTTTCCTCAGTTCTTCATTTCTTCTTGTGTTTAGTCACTACTCACTAGTGTTTGATGTCTATAGATTACTGGCATTCGTAATTGGGTGAGTTTTTTTGGACGCAACCAGGCAGTAGGCACCACTCTGCTGCAATGTTTTTTTTTTTGCCATTTTTTGTTCGCTTTGTACTTGTCTGTGAAAGACTGGAAGGACTGAAGCTGAGCCCATCCTGATTTTGATGTTCTTGCCCAAACCCAGAGATTTTTCTTGATTTTTTTTGGGACTTATCAAGATCGATACAGACGCACCCACCCCCAGGTCCCATTTTTTTTTTTTACATTTTTCACAGTTCATAGGATTCAAGAAGTCCCAAATCTGTTCTGGGTTATCTGAGCTCCAGATTCAGCTGGGAGCGATTGGGCTAAACCCAGTGAAAAATCCGAGCTTTGGCGCTCAAGGCGCAGCCTCCAAGCAAGATCGAAGATCTTGCGCGGGAGCGTAAGCAGCCAAGAAAATGTCGCCTCAGCCGCCGCCCGACCTCCCCGAGGACAAGGTGAGGAGCAGCCAGGAGGAGACCAATGTTCTCATCGAGGAGTCCCTGGGGTCCTCGGCGGAGAAGGCGGCGGCAGACGGCGCGGCGTGGCTGCCGTCGCCGGTGGGGTGGTTCCGGATGCTGGCGACGGAGCTCCACTGGAGCTTCGTGTTCGGCGTGGTGGCGACGTACGGCATCAGCCAGGGGCTCGGCGGCGGCATCACGCGCGTCGCGTCGGACTACTACTGGAAGGACGTGCAGCGGGTGCAGCCGTCGGCGGCGCAGGTGTACCAGGGCGTCACGTCGATCCCGTGGATGGTCAAGCCGCTCTGGGGCCTGCTCACCGACGTGCTCCCCGTGGCCGGCTACCGGCGCCGGCCGTACTTTATTCTTGCAGGTAGGAATCATTGGTTTTGCCTTGTGTTGGTTACAACTATACCTGATTCCCTGAATACTGAATTGTTGCAATGTTTGATGGTTTGGTGATGTGGGAGTAGTGAGGAACCATATCTCGAGTTATCGGCAACCATAACTATGACTCACATAGGTGATAGGTCTCTGCAACAATCTTTGATTCTATGTCTTCTTTGTTGAGTTGACACTATATGGCATTGAGTTACCAGTATTGCTAAGCTGAGTCATCCAACTACACAAAAAGAATTATGGAGAAAGTACCAATCCCATCAAACCTGGTTGGAAGGAATGATCGCAGAACGACCCCAATTCATTTCTCTAAGAGAGACAGAATCACAAATCTTGTCAACCATTGATCTAATAGCCAACCACGAACCACCAAGTGAGAATAAAAACTACACAACTTTGTCCAGGAAACCTTATAGAGCGCTTATCACACTCGGCCAAATAGAAAAGATTACCATGGAGCAACATTCATTAAACAAGCTCTTAAGCCAGACACAGCTATTCTTGTATGGCGTTTTTTTACTACTGTTTCATTTATGAAAAGTAACAGTCATTTAATTACTAGACAGCTATGGATTTTTTTTTTATTGATTTTGTCCTCTTCCTGTTTCCGAGGAATATGCAGGCATCATGGGAGTAATTGCAATGCTTATAATCTCTCTCCACAGCAAGCTACATGTATTGTTTGCATTGTTAGCACTGATGGCTGGAAGTGCAAGTGTAGCGATAGCTGATGTAACTATTGATGCTTGTGTGGCTGAAAGCAGTATAATTTACCCTCATCTTGCTGCTGACATGATAAGCTTAAATGGATTCTGTGCATCTGTTGGAGGTCTTATTGGATTCTCAATAAGTGGCTTTCTAGTTCATGCAATTGGGTCTCAAGTGAGTATGACCAGCTCATCAATCATTACTAATCAGAGGAGTTGAATATCTTCCTGATAATCCAATATAAAGTACTTATCCACAGATCGTTTAATGCAGACAGAATAAGTTCACTGAGCTTGTGCTCCTCCCCTCTTTTGTTGGGTAGCAAGTAGATTGTATTACTATTGGCTATTATTACTTTGGCTGGTACTAATATCTGATAGCAGATAAATTTTGTTTTCTCAAGGGTGCCCTCGGCATGATAACTATACCTTCTGCGTTGGTAATTTTAGCTGGAATGCTGCTTAAGGAGGTCCATGTCCCTAATTTTCCATATGAGCAGGTTAATATATTGTTTTTAAATTTTGTTACTTGACATCCGATACAAATGCTTTGTGTGCATGCACTAACTTTTTCCTGTCTAAAACTACATACTAGGCCCATAAAAAGTTTGCAGAAGCTAGTGGAAAAATGTTGATGACCTTAAAATGCCCTGAAGTATGGCGGCCATGTGTTTACATGTATATGTCTCTTGCTCTGAGTGTGGATATTCAAGAAGGAATGTTTTACTGGTACACTGATCGAAGTGCAGGTCCATCTTTTTCTGAGGTATGTTTTGAAATATTTTGGCTATAATGCATGCTTGCTATCGTTATGGATTCCATTTTTTCCTCATGGAAATAAAATTTTCTGAATTTAAAATTTTTTATACTTGATATTTCTGAAATCATATACCTCTGAATCTCTGGTGCAAATACAGCAATATAGCATCGCTAAATTTGATAATAGTCCCATCTTTGGCACATAACTGAAATAACTGTGTCTGTTACCTTGCCAGGGATTCATTGGGTTAATCTTCTCGATTGGGTCAGTGGGATCTCTTGTTGGAGTGATACTTTATCAAAATATTCTTAAGGACTATTCTTTTCGCAGCCTTCTTTTTTCAAGTCAGTTATTGCTAAGCCTGTCGGGTATGCTTGATTTGATCTTGGTACTTCGTCTAAATCTAAAACTGGGGATACCTGATTACTACTTCGCTGTGATTGATGAGGGGGTCGCCAAAATGATCAACCGCATCAAATGGATGCCACTCTTGGTGCTTAGCTCGAAGCTTTGTCCCCCAGGCATCGAGGGCACATTCTTCGCGCTACTCATGTCCATTGACAATATTGGCATTCTAACAGGATCTTGGGCTGGTGGATTGCTCCTTCATTTGTTGAAAATCACAAGAACAGAATTCAAAAACCTGTGGGCTGCAATCCTGATTCGCAATGCAATGCGGCTAGTGCCATTGGCACTGTTGTTTTTGGTGCCGAGAAGTGACCAGAATTCTGCCCTTCTTCCAGCTGATTTGCTGACTGAGGGTGATGGTGCTGAAGCCCAATTAGATAATGTTGAGTTAGCCTCTCTTACCGTGGACATGAATGCGGGGACTGATAGTTTGTTCCAAGAATGCAAAATTCAGGAGGATCTTGATGTAGAACAAGATGATGACGAGGCTGGACTACTGGCCAACAGGAGGTGACGGATCATATACAGGGATTCTTTTCAGTACACGAACAAATATTTTAAAAAAGGAAAAATCACAGGTTTTTCAATTAGTTGTTCATGCTGTTGTTTTGTTTTTTTTACAGCAGAATAGCAAACCCTCCAATGTCACATAGTGTGAATGCTACGAAATTCGATATTGACCTTTTCAATTCCTTGTATCATCTAATCTTGACACTGTTATCTGGTAAACACTGTGCCGAGTCAAGTTGTTTAGTTAGTTAGTTAGTTAGTTTCAGTTAGAGTCAGTCTTCTTCAATTTGTTGAGTCAGTTTGTGTGATCCTTAATTTCAGTGAGTGTGGTCCACGCACAAGGCCATGACCTGTATGGTGCAGTGCGTGGATTAGTGGCGAGATTAGCTCGTAGTAGTGGAGTCCTAGTCTTGCGCAGAGAGATGGACACACGTGTAGTCATGGGGATGGACGTGGCTAAGTGCAGCGTGTGAGGCGCTCTATGCGCATTGTATTTCAGAGTATAAGTAGAAGAGGAAAAACCCAGAAAACGCCGCAGCTTGATCGTAGCACCAAAACCCTGTGTCCACTTATGTTCGTGTGTGTGCATGTGTGTGTTCATCACTGGTGATGAACTGAGGGGCGTCCCTGACAATTGGTATCAGAGCGAGGTACTAGTGTTGGACGTGAGATCGAGTGCTTGAGGGTGTCTTCATGCCTCGAGGGCAATCGGCGTTGCCGGCGCGCTCTCCAGCTCCGAATTCCAGCGGCTATGCCTCGGGCAGTACCGGCAATGACCGCGGGTTGGTGATCCACCACGTGGTCCAGGAGTTGGGCTGTCCGGCAAGTGCGGTGCCTGTGGGGCGCGATCGATCTGGGCGGTGTCAAGCTGCACGAAGATCGGATGGCGCTAGAGGCCATCTGCAGTGCGGTGCCGCCAGAGATGATCTCGACACCGGCGACCAAGCCCATAACCAAGGAGGCGTGGCACTGCATCAAGACGATGCGGCTCGGCGACAACCGCATTCGCAAATCCACGTTGTAGAGGCTGTGGTGGGAGTATGAGGCCCTCGCCTTGCGCGAGGCGAGGCCGTGGAAGACTTCGCCATGCGCCTCTCCGGACTGGTCACCCAATTGGCCACGTACGGCGACCCCAAGCCCAAGAACAAAGGTGGTGGAGAAGTATCTCCGGGCTGCACATCCCAGGTTCCGCCAATTTGTCGCTTCGTTAGAAGCTCTGCTCGATTTGTCCACTTTGACGATGGAAGATGTCACCGGGAGATTAAGACCGTGGAGGACAGCGAAAATTCGGCGCCTTCCGCAGGCGTTGGCGGGAAATTGTACCTCACGGAAGAGGAGTGGACCGCGAGGAGCAAGAAGAAGGAGGCAGAGGTGGGTCGCGGTGCGAGCAGCACAGGCAATCGCGGGCCCGGGCGCCGCGGCGGAAGGGGCTCGGATCGCAGCGGCGACAAGTGCCGAAACTGCGGCAAACTTGGGCACTAGGCAAGAGATTGTCATGCCCCCAAACACGAGGAGCAGGCACACATCGCGCAGGAAGACGAAGCCACGTTGCTGATGCCGGAAGGAGAAGGCGTCGTCATCACCAACACCATGACGCCAAGCTCCCCTGTTCCGCGGGTTGCTCAAGCTCCACCTCTGCCGCTCGCACCATCCTCTGGTTCGCTTGAGCTGGTGGAGGCGGAGGCCTACGCGACATTTGGTGGCGCAGAAGAGAAGAATTCGAGGTAGTGGGTGCGTGATACCTGCGACACGAACCACATGACGGGGGTATCGGGGTGCCTTCTCCGAGCTCGACGTCGGCATCACTAGGACTGTGCGATTCGGCGACGGCTCCGTCGTGAAGATTGAAGGGTGTAGCACCATGCTGTTCGTGTGCAAGAAGAACGGCGAGCATCGCACTCTCTTAAACGTCTACTTCATCTCGAGCCTCATTGCAGACATCAGTGTGGGGCAATTGGACGAAGGAGGGTGCCAAG
Organism: Raddia guianensis; assembly: GCA_036346415.1. NCBI lineage: Eukaryota > Viridiplantae > Streptophyta > Magnoliopsida > Poales > Poaceae > Raddia > Raddia guianensis. The sequence continues at coordinate 21,445,906 of CM070539.1, read as the reverse complement.
TGCTAATCCAAGATGGCGTGGATTCGTGAAGAGCATGCCCACACTTGATCAAGTTGATCAATTGTGTGAGGCATGCCTCGCGGGGAAGCAAAGGCGCGCGTCGTTCCCACAGCACGCGTGATGGCGAGCTGAGGAGTAGCTCGAGCTCGTGCACGGCGACCTCTGCGACGTGATCACTCCACCAACTCCTAGCGGCAATCGCTGCTTCCTCCTCCTCATCGACGACTACAGCCGCTATATGCGGGTGACCCTGCTTCCCAAGAAGGATGCCGCGCCAGCGGCGATCATGTGCATCCAAGCAGCCATCGAGAGAAGAAGTGGGAAGAAGCTCCGTGCGCTGCGCACGGATAGAGGGGGAGAGTTCACCATGGGGAACTTCAACGACTACTGTGTCAATCTGGGAGTGCAGTGGGAGCTCACCACACCGTACTCACCACAGCAGAATGGCGTCGTGGAGCGTCGCAATCAAACAGTGGTGGGGATGGTGTGTTGCATGCTTAAGGCAAAGGGACTGCCAGGCAAGTTTGGGGGAGGCGATTAACACTGCCGTGTACATTCTTAATCGCTCGTCTTGTAAGGGCAGTGGCAGCAAGACTCCTTTTGAGCTCTGGAATGGGCGAACGCCGGTGGTGCACTACCTGCGCACCTTCGGTTGTGTGGCTCATGTGAAGATCATAGCACCTAACTCAAAGAAGCTGGATGACAGGAGATTTTTGTGGGTTATGAGCCCAGGTCTAAGGCATATCGTGCCTACGATTCAGAAACCAAAAGGGTTCATATCACCCGCGACATTGTGTTTGTTGAAGAGGCAAGATGGAACTGGAACGGTGATCAAGAAGGAGAAGAGGACATTGAGTTTGTGATTGAGTATACTGTAGTGAGTCAGCCTGGCATAGTCACCACAACTGGTGCAGAGATAGCTTAATGTCCTAGATCTCCAACTTTTGATAGCCCAGCCCCAAGTCCTTTGTTTGCAATACCACTCCAGTTCAACTAAGTCCAGGTACAGGAAGTGAATTTTTAGCTCAATCAAGTGAAGGCAGAGAAAGTGTGACAACAGTGCAACCCGGTGAAACACAAGTGCAATTTGCATCACCACCACCAGATGCAGAGGAAAATCTAGATGCTGACCATGGAGGTGAGTCTCTGAGGTACAGAAAGATGAGAAATGTGTTGGGGTCATGTGCAATGCCTGGAAGAGCAGCAAGAGAGTGCCAACCAGTCATTGAAGAGTTGCTGATGCTAAGTAGAGAAGAGCCATCAACATTTGAGCAAGCAGAGCATGACCAAAACTGGAGGCAAGCAATTTTGGAGGAAATCTCATCAATTGAAGACAATAACACATGGAGGTTAGTTGATATTCCTGCTGGGCAGAAGCCAATTGGGCTGAAATGGATGTTTAAACTGAAGAAAGGAGCAGATGGGAAAATACTAAAGCACAAGGCAAAACTGGTGGCCAAAGGGTATGCACAAAGAGCTGGAATTGATTTTGATGAAATATTTGCTCTTGTAGCTCGACTAGATTCAGTAAGATTACTCCTTGCCCTTGCTGCACAAGAAGGTTGGATGGTACATCACATAGATATTAAGTCTGCTTTTCTGAGTGGGGTGTTAGAAGAGGAGGTCTATGTAGCTCAGCTACTTGGTTTTGTGGTAGCTGATGAGGAACACAAGGTGTACAAGCTTGACAAGGCCCTGTATGGACTGCATCAGGCACCTATAGCCTGGAACATCAAGCTGGACTAGACATTAACAGGTCTAGGTTTTGACCAGTGTCCATTGGAACATGCCTTGTATGCTAGAGGAGAGGTAGACTTAAAGCTACTGGTTGAGTCTATGTGGATGATCTAATCATAGTTGGAGAGAATGCAGATGTAATCAACAAGTTCAAAGCACAGATGAAGGCAGAGTTCAAGATGAGTGACCTAGGTCCTTTGAGTTTCTACCTTGGAATTGAGGTGCAGTAGAAGGAGGGTGAGATCACTCTTAGTCAAGTAGCCTATGCACAAAGGATAGTGCAAAAAGCAGGTTTTGAGGACTGCAATCCCTGTGCAACACCCATGGAGCCAAGACTCAAGTTGAGCAAGCAAAGTACATAAGTTTTAGTTGCTGCTACTGAATACAGAAGCCTAGTTGGAAGCTTGAGATATTTGGTTAATACAAGGCTAGATATTGCCTTTTCAGTTGGGTATGTTAGCAGATTCATGGAAGATCCAAGAATGGATCATCTAGCAGCAGTGGAGGATTATCAGATATGTGCAGGCACTTTGAAGTATGGCTGCAGATACACAAGCGAAGAAAGCTGGTGTCTACAAGGATAAAGTGATAGTGATCTGCTGGAGATGTGGATACCAGGAAGAGTACTACTGTAGTACTATTTTTCCTTGGAGGAAATCTGGTCAGCTGGCATTCTCAGAAGTAAAGAGTGGTGGCTCTCTCTACTTGTGAGTCTGAGTATATTGCAGCAAGCATAGCAGCATGTCAGGGTGTTTTGTTGGCCAGGCTGCTAGGGCAACTGAAGAACACTGAAACTCGGTGTGTTGAACTCAGGGTGGACAACAAATCAGCATTGGAATAAGCATATTGAGCTAAAGTATCATCATATCAGGGAGTATGTTGAGAAGGGTGAAGTCAAGCCTAAGTACATCAGCACTGAAACTCAACTCGCAGATGTTATGACCAAAGCATTGCCAAGGGTCAGGTTTCAAGAACTGCGAGACCAAGTTGGCTTGTCATCTTTGGATTAGCCACAGGTTCTAGGGGGAAAATTGTTATCTGGTAAACCTGTGCCTAGTCAAGTTGTTTAGTTAGTTAGTTAGTTTTAGTTAGTCAATCTTCTTTAGTTTGTTGAGTCAGTTTGTGTGATCCTTAATTTCAGCTGAGTGTGGTCCACGCACAAGGCCATGACCTGTATGGTTCAGTGCGTGGATTAGTGGTGAGATTAGCTCGCAGTAGTGGAGTCCTAGTCTTGCGCAGAGAGATGGACACACGTTGTAATCATGGGGATGGACATGGCTAAGTGCAGCGTGTGAGGCGCTCTATGCACATTGTATTTCAGAGTATAAGTAGATGAGGAAAAACCCAGAAAACGCTGCAGCTTGATCGCAGCACCAAAGCTCTGTGTCCACTTGTGTTCGTGTGTGTGTTTGTGTGTGTTCATCACCGGTGACGATCTGAGGGGCGTCCTGATAGACACAAGGTTACAGTTGTAAATTCTCTAATCTTCCTTGCAATTTATGCAGCATTCTTTTCGCTTTTCCTTTGTCCAACCTGTCCAATTTATAGTCTAATGCTCTATGATTTCAGCTATGAAAGGACCAAATTATGGACACAATAGTGATGTCCAACGAATCAGGTTTGTCTCCAACTCATTTTCGTGAACAGATGAAGAGAGCGATATGCTAATAGCGATTAGAGATATTACTCAAAGGCCTCAAGCAATTTGGTGACAAACAATGACGTTTTCTTTATTGGAAGCAACCATTTTAAGCCCGGTATTCAAGATGCAAAGTTGACAAGTAATTACTATTGTAATTTATTTTAACACCTTTATAATTATAATTTTACTGAAATGTTTTTAATACGAATCTATACATATTTTTTATGTACGCAATCCAATTATATCAAACAGATATTTATAATTTATAATTTTAAATTTAGATTAATATATATCTAAAACATCAATTATTTATGAAATATTAATTATTTGTGACTAGAGGAAATAATGCCATATCAGACTCTGTATCTGAGTTTACAAAACCGGCGGTTAACCATGGGTTAACCATGCTCTGCTGGCGGGTGGCTAGGAACATTGCGGAGGCTAACCGTTTGGAATTCATGCAAATAAAATTTGAAATGACAACTTATATAAAATTTGTAAAAATACTATTAATTATTCTAATCACTTTGGTTTAAACAAAATTCAAAAATTCAATTTTTAATCATTTTTCATGTGTTTTTTTGTTAAAAATATATCCGCTAAAAACCGTGGCTAACCACAAAAAATTGATAAATTTCAAAAATCCATCTGTGGGGACCTCGGGAGATCCTCGAAAATACAACTGTCCAGGATTTCAGTTGCGTTTTGAAATAGCACAAACAAACAAACTTTATTCTATAACTAGAGTTATTTTACAATATGGCTTACAAATTTTAATACACCTCCAAAATTTACACTTCAAGACCACAGGCATGGCTCGAGTGTAGGATAACTAGAAATCTACACCAAACTCTTCGAAGTCTTCAAATGAAAAATTTTCTGCTGAAAAAAAGGACCTACCCAAAAGAAGGGTAGCTCGAAAAAGAACGGGTAAGCACTAACGCCTTAACAGGTTTCTATATGCATGCCTATTAACTATATGCAAGGGTTTAACAGAAATTTGACAGGGAGATTTAATAATAGACTTAATACATAATTTTAGAATAGTTTTTAGAAAAATAATATATTTTGTCAATTCTTTTCTAAAACATTTTTAAAAGAGATTTTAAAACATTTGCAAATATTATCTCCAAATACCCTATTCCTTAACACATCTTCTTTCAGATGTCTATTCTTTTTAAAAATCATGAGAATTATGAATAAAATAGGCATCACCCAGTTGATACAACCTCATATACCCGAGATAGGGTCCGTCGAAGTTTTTGTTATCAGCTCTGTAGAACTTATCCAACTTTATCCATACAACAGCTTCTTATATGGTTGGATGATAAATGTGTCATTTTTATTCAGTAAAACTCAAGGTTTTACAATATCTCGCACACCGCGTAGATATTGGGAAAATAACCACAACAATGCTGAGCTCCGCACAATCACCACGGTAACCTTGCTAGTGGCTTACCCGCTCCAGCATTACGGAAAGCTGCGCAGGCATTAAGAAAAAGAATAAAAATAATGCCTCGCCTTTTTAAGTCGGTAACCTTGCTAATGACTTAATTTTATAAATTTTCATTTTCAATCATTTTTCACTTCCATATCAATAAATGAATTTATCATATGGACAATGATTTTCTATCCTAATTTTTAAATACAATAATACTAAATTTTTCTTATTCTAGGGTAGTGTACAAGATGATTATTTTAGGAGGGCTTTCGGTAGTGGATTTTTTGTGTGACTATTCTACAAAAATGAGAAATTATATAAATAAAATATGGGGAATTTATACAATTAAATAAATAAAAAGTAATGCAATAATTAAATAGATATCTAACAATGGGAAATTCAAAATGCGTCAAAGATAGGGAAACCTGCTTGTTTCAGCTAAATCTTTAATATCTACCCTATTGCCCTGATATTCCCGCTCGGTTGATCCGGGGGCAATAAATTTGTTTTCTACACGTTGGAGAGAGGGAAAAAGAAGGGTAATTTAATAATAAGAAAATGGAAAATGCAAGGAGCATGAATGCATGAAATTATTTTTAAAAAGGATATTTTTGGAGAAAAGGTTAGGATTGGCTAGGATGGTGATGGTTTGTATGATTTGATAATTTTGGAAAAATTCTTATGAAGAGAAATGGTGATGAGGATTTTGGCATTATTCCGAATAGGATAAAGTGGAGGGTTGATTTTGGCATTATTTTGGGTGATCTCCGGATAGCAAGAATTTATGCATGTGTACGTGGGAAAAGTGTGGATCAACTAATTTTTAGAGATCGGGATCGATGACAACAGAAGTTATCGGAGTTCTGATATGGAAATTGTTGAAGATAAAAAGGTGAAAATATTGGAAAAAGGATTTTATTAAAATATTTGTGCTAATAATAATTTTTATGATTTTAAATATTTTAGAAATCATTTTTCTGAATTTTTAAAGGTTTAAAGAGGGGGAAATGATTTTAATTAAGTTTATTTTATTGCTGAAAATGGGGTTTAATAATTTTATAAAATTATACAACATATATAAGATTTAATGGAATTTTTGCACAATTTTTAATTAGATTTGATATTTAATAAAAAAATTGGGCAGTATAACTAGGTATTTTGGTAGAAAAGAAAATAAAAAGAAGGCTGAGTTTCGGATGGGCTTAGATGGGCCTTGGCCTGAGAGAGTGGGAGAGAGTAACTGACAAGTGGGACCCGATGGAAGTGAGAGAGAGAGAGGAGGGTTTAGGGAGGAGCTTACTGGGGTGACGGCGGCGCCGGCGAGCGGTGGTCGGCGACGGCGAGATGGTGGCCGGAGTTGGTGCCTACAGGGTCGCTGATCCGATTGGGGGTATTGGGGGTGCTTGGCAGCGACGGCAGCAACCGGACGGCGAGGTTGAGCGGCGGCGGGTGGTGCTCCGGTGATCGCCGGGGAGGGATTGATGGTGGAGGGAGTTGGCTTGGATTGGTGTGGCGCTGGGGAAGGCTATTTATAGGCGGAGAGGCACTGCAGCGACCAGAGAGGAAAACCGTGGAATTATGCAAACCACGACGAGAAATTCCGGTGAAGAGGCGGCAATCCGTGGGCGGTGATGTGGGGGATAAGCTTCGTGGCGATACCCAAGAGGTTGGTGACGTGGCCTGGAAAGATCGGAGTTGGCGGCGGCGTGAAAATCTGGCGAGCGGCACGGCGGAGGCGCTGGCGGTTTCGGGGTGGCGGCGCCGGTGGAGGAGGAAGAACCTATGGGCGCCGTTGGATTTTGGGGCGAAACAATGGGCGCCGTCGGATTTCTTAACCGAAGCGGTATGCTTTTGATGACGTGGCACAACCGGAAGCGTTGGTTTGGAATGGAGGAATCCCAGCCGTTGACAGCCACTTAATGTACTAGGCAGAGAGGGAGAGAGACACGACGAAGACGTATTTCCTAAAGAGGAAAGCGGGTTTCCAGAATTTCCAAAAAGGGTAAGTGTTTAATTGAATTTACAGAAAAATGTTTAGGCTTTGGAAATTCATAGAAAATTGTAGGGAGCTCAGAAAAATATGAAATTGGTCTCTAAAAGAAGATATTTCTTAAATAGAATAAAATGGGAATTGTTTTGGAAAATCTGAAGAAAATTAGGGAAGGTTTCTAGGGGTTCAAAATGATTTTTGCGAAAAAAATTTGTGCTAAAATTGGTGAATTTTGGGTATGTTACACCATCTGATTACTAAACCGCAACAAATTACAAATTAATCGCGATTAATCGGCTTCGTGCAGGTCACGGTTTAGAGGCCTCCATCTGTTTTTGAAACCATGCTCCATATATTAGCTGGGTTTTCAAAACCACTGGTTAAACTCGCCTCCGCGGAGTCTGGTTTGGTAAATAGACGGTTTAGGGTTTAGATCAAAATTCGTTCAAATAAATTTTGAAGGTAAAATATGCATAAAATTCCTAAAAATACTATTAATCATTTTTAGCATTTGGCTTAAACAAAATAAAAAACAAATTTCTAATTTACATTTTAAAGGATTTTATCAATTTTCACAAACTGCGACTGATCGCGGATGACCGCCGGTTTACCGCCATAAAACATGGCTAATCGCGAACAAAACCAACAAGTCATAGTTTTAGATTTTAAAAAAATATCGGTTTAAAATCACGACCAACCACGGTTAACCAGCTCTGCGGAGCAGACGGTCCGAAGAGGGGAAGCAAATCCTCTGCCGTTTGAGTAAAACGGCGGAGAATACCGAGAAAACAGCAAAAGGCACTAAGATCAGAAGAAACACTTTTTGTTCAACGATGATCTGTAGTAAAACACCGCTCAACGATTTGTTTATTTCCACTGTTTTTCACTGTTTATGAGTAAAAATGCATAAAACTGTTCACTCTCTGCCTTTGTATCGAACGGCAGAGGATAAAAATCTCCGGAGAGGTCGGCCGGTTTTACCAACCCTGTAACGTTAGCAGTGATTTTGGCCGTGGTGTTAGCACCGTAGTAGCAGACGACTGGTAGTACTGTGTCGGGAGGGAAACATTTTCCACGTGCAGAAGGGCAAAGAGGTCATACAGGCGTCCCGTGCATCGTATTCGTACGCGCATCGAAATTCGCGTACACACGAGTACGTCAAAACCCAAGCCGGACCATCGCACGTGGGCCCCACCTGTCATCGCCCCCGCGCGGCTGACAGCCGTGCTCCAGCGAGCCCCCTAGCTCGCGAGCCCCACCTGTCATGACGGCGCGGGCTCTTGCGCGCGGCTATTTCTGGACCCTTCTCTCCCCCAAAGGCCAAGCTCCCCTCCGCCTTCTCTTCTCTCTCTCTCTCTCTCGCCTTCGCGCTCCCCTCCCCCTCGAATCATTCGCGCCGCGCCGCCTCCCCGATCCGATTCGACTCGCGGGGTTAGGGTTCCGGCGATCCCCATGGTGCAGCTCCCGGGCGCGGGGAAGCGGCAGCAAGCGGAGCTGGCCGAGCCGGCCATGGCGCCGCCCATCTCGCCGCCGCCGCCAGCGAGCGTGAAGCTGGAGGCGGAGGAGCTCAGCGACGACGAGCACGGCCCGCTCAGCAAGCGCGCCAGGGCGGGCCAGTCGGCGCCGCAGCAGGTAGATCCGGCGCTGGCGTGATTGTTGTTGTTTTTTTTTTTTTGGCCCTTTCATTTGGGGGGGTGCGTTTGATTGGGACTGAACTGAGCAGCGCGTTGTGTTCTTTATGGGGTGAAGAGCTGGAGGAGTATAGGTGGTAGTTTGTGCTTTTGAGGCCAACTTAGCGCCGTTTTCTGAGGGGAATGGGGGAGTCATTTTGAGTGATTTTGCGTGTTTGATCTAAACTAGTGCCATGCTTGTGGACAGTAGGCGTGGATGTAGTGATGGGTGATTTTCGTGTACTAATTTGATAGCGCTGGTTGGAATCGTTGAGCTGATGCTATGCAAGGAGATTCCGCCCATGCCACTAGTTGCAAATTTACTGAAAAACGAGGCATTTTAGTGAAAATCCGGTGTGATTTTCTTTCCCGCTATGGTTGGGTAAGATCACAGTCTGTTTTTTGGGTGGCAGTGGCACTTACACATTTGCTGGAAAATGTCTTCAAGAGATGTTGTGCAAGAACAGGTACTACAGGCTATGCAGTGTGTGATTTGGGAGGCTTAGGACTCCGAATTTGTTGAAGGTTTATGAATTTTCTGTGGATGGGCGTGTAGTCTGTGGGCATTGCTTACAGTTATGCTTCCAGCAGGGTGGGACACTGCTAAGTTCCTTGTTTTAACAAATTGGAGAATATTTTCATGATAATGTAATTTAATAATGCAGTGCTAATGTTCCATTTTTCGTACTTCTTTGGAGCCATATTTATTTAATAAATCCACCAAAACCAATAGCGTAAGCACACTATTCTGCGTGTCTTGGTTGGAACTTGGAAGACTGTAATAATTCTTCTTTTTTTGTGTGTGTGTGTGTGTGGGGGGGGGGGGGGGGGAGTTATTAACCATCAAAATCATTTTTTAATTCATTTCCCATATTCCATAATATTGAATGAAAATTCTGACCATGTTTTGATGCTTGAAGCCACCGTCGATCCTTATAACCATACCGTGCTTATGGACTTGCATTTTACCCGTCTATTCAGACCTTGTTTGTTTCAGCTTAAAGTTGAATTGAGTTTCATTGTATCAAATTCTGTTATTTTTATATAGCCTACATGTTGTAGTAATTTGTAATAATTTTTTTTGTGACTTTTAGTAGTTCTCAAGATTGTAAAATTGTTTTTTATTATTTTTAGAATTATTAGACCACTTTTTGAAGACTCACAATTTTTGCTACTATAAAACTCAACTTTACTCAACGCTGAAACAAACAAGGCCTCAATAAATTATCTGTTTCTGGAAACAAATCCATGAAAAGAATTAATTGTTACCATCTAACATCTAAACTTGTATACACTTACACATGTGTATAGCTGTAGAATCTGATGGATTTAGTTTTTTTTTTTTTTTTGGGGGATAACTTGAATGCAGCTTTATTATCTGGCATACATGCAGGGTGCGTTCACATTGGATGCAATTACAGCAACGACATGTTTAAGATAGATGATATCAGTGAAGAAAAGAAATTGTGATTAACTATGTGAACCAAAAAAGAGGCCAGACCAATTAGTGTTTGCTAGTGTTTGTTTTCTGCAAATTTATGTTGTGCGATGCGTACTTGCTTGTAATGCATAAAGTATTTTGTTCTTTTTGAGGTGTTTGTGATAGTTGTTTTCCTGTAATTTGCTGAGTTTAATTAGTGAAGTATGATCGATATTTTTAGCCAGTTAATAGTTTTTTGAACGGACAGTTTTGTGTTCTTATTCGTATTTTGTATGCCAACATGAACATTTGCAGGATATGTATCACAATGTACTTGATGAGCCTAGCCCATTGGGTCTGCGGCTGAGAAAAAGCCCGTCTCTCTTGGATTTGATTCAAATGAGGCTTTCTCAAGCAAATGCTAGCGCAGGACAATCCTCTACAGACAACTGTGATTCTGAGCCTCCCAAGAAGAAAGACATCAAGTCTGGTGCAGTAGCAACTGGTGAACGGTTGAAAGCTTCAAATTTTCCTGCAAATATTTTGAGAATTGGTACATGGGAGGTAAGGGAATTTATGCCTGAGATAATGTTTTCTAGGGTAATGTTGCTAGGACCTCGATATGTATTTGGTGTATGCATCCTCTTCTTCCTCCTTTCTATTCGTTCTAATAAAAGTAGGGCTTACCCAAGAAACATTCCATGTTGGTGATGCTTTTATTTGGTTGCAGCCTGTAAATTAACTACTTTCTATTTAGGAAATATTCCATGCTGGTGATGCTTTATTTAGGCGTAGTCTGTAAATTAACTACTTTTTATTTAGTAAATCATTGTTGCGATGTTCTTGTTTATTTGTTTTTGAAATTTTCATGATACTATTCATATAATAATATTGATATGAGGCCTTATCGCAGCATCAGTGCTTTCTATATCCTGCCCAACGCACTAGTATTTTTGCTGCGTGCTGAATTGATGATGAATTCTATATTATTATAATATATAGTGTTCCACTCTGTGTATAGCAGCTCACTTAGACAATCTTTGGCCTTGACTGTACTAATTGAATTTTATGAGCAGTACATATCTCGATATGAAGGTGATCTGGTGGCAAAATGTTACTTTGCGAAGCATAAGCTTGTGTGGGAAGTTCTGGAAGGTGGTCTCAAGAGTAAGATAGAAATTCAATGGTCGGATATTACTGCTTTGAAGGCAACGTGCCCTGAAAATGGACAAGGAACCTTGGATGTGGTGGTAAGTTTCTCCAGAAAATGTATTCCTTTTTATTACCTCAATACTCACTCTTTCCTGAGGTTTGCACTTTCCACTTGTGAAGTTGGCCCGACCACCTCTCTTCTTCAAAGAGACTGATCCTCAACCAAGAAAACATACACTCTGGCAAGCTACTTCAGATTTTACTGGTGGCCAAGCAAGTTTGAACAGGTGAATGATTATTCAATGTCCACAGCCATAGTAAAACTTCATATGCAAAAAAATTCTTTAGAGCAATGAAATTTATATGTCATAGCATTACAGAATAGTAGGTTGACTATGACCTCAGTTTGCTCTATCTTTTTGTAAACTTCATGGTGTTTGGTGTTTGCTGAATATGTTTGATGCTTACCAGGACTTTCGTACTACATGCTTAATCTGATTTGCATTAAGATGACTCTAGTTCCCCTTTTTAGAATTGTTTCATGGGAACTGCTTTACAACCTGCAGCTCATTGCAGCAAAAACTGGAAAGTCATCAGAAATGTAAACATAGCTCATTGATCTTCAGCCTGCTAGCTAGCACAATACTTTGGCTTATAAACTAATTCCATTTCTGTGATTACTTATACTCCTAATTCTGATCACTTTGGCTGTCTAATAATATGACTGTTCCAAAAATATGCAGGCGGCATTTTTTGCAATGCCCTTCAAGCTTGTTAAGCAAGAATTTTGAAAAGCTTGTCCAGTGTGATCAGCGGCTAAATCAATTGAGTCAACAAACAGATATCATATTGGATTCTACAGCTTTTGAACCTAGATGCTCTATATTCGAGGATCCTGTTGAATCAAAGTGCCGTGGATTTGCTAATTTAAAAGATGAGCATGAAGCCTTGCCTGCATTTTCAGGTTCTCTGTCACCTTGTGCTGGTTCATCCATGTCTGCCAAGAATGAACCCACTGATCCCATTGGGAAGCAACCAGAATTTATTCCCCAGACAATAAACCCTGGTAAGTTAAAAAATCTTATGTGTCACAACTGAAGCTGTGATGATAAATGAGAGTGGGGAGGAGGTAATATCAATTTTTTATGGCTGCTTTATTCATTTTGGCTTGAACCTCTATATAGACCATAGCAAGATTACTGATTACATTTGAATCCGTGATAGATATCCTGAAGGGATTTACTAGACGTGAGGACTCTAAAAGAGATTACAACTCGAATAACGAAACTAATTAACTGACATAAATAAACAGAGCTGGACTCCTTGCCATATGAAGTCTAGAATCATGATGTTGTGCCAGACAGGATTATTGCTTGTCCTGCAAACGTAGCTCAGCAGTCACGGCTGGTTCAGATGGTGCCAATAGCGGTAAACTAACCCTGCCGTGACACTATGATGGCGACACCTCTTTTCCTCCCTCTTGTACTCTCTGGCGACCTGGTGCTGTGCTGCAGCAAATAATCGATACCATTTTGTATGAAGTCCATCCTGTGCATGGAGTTGCTTCCATTTGTTATTATTAGAATCCGGATTTAGTTATTTTTATAGATACATCACGGCCCTTTTCATTAGAATTGAAACATAACAAAGGTGATGTGTTAACCTGTAATGTGCTGAACTTTTTATAGACCTTTGCTGCTTAATCATAATTTACTAGGCCTTTCAGATATATTATATTATACTAGAATGCTCTTTCTGATCCTATGATTGTTTACCAGGAGCTAGTGCTGTAAATGTACAAGCAGTCAGCAGAAATGTAAATGGTGGAGCTCAAGAGCTCAGTATACCCAGTTGGTGGGGTCAATTGAAAGTTCCTGGGCTGAGACCGTCTATGTCAGTGGATGATTTGGTAAGCCACCTAGGAAATTGTATCAGCGAGCAGATTACTTCAGGCAATCCTTCGTTGGCCAACAATGAGGTGCCTACCAAAGAAACACTGGAGGAGATTGCGCAGTACCTTCTCGGTGATACACAAGGCCCACCAGCACAGGCCTCTGATGAACAGTCACTGATGGCAAGGGTTGACTCCCTTTGCTGTTTGATTCAGAAAGATACAGCACCTACTGCCAAGCCAAAGCCTGAGCCAAATGATAGCGACAGCATTGGTGGGGAGGATTCTGAAGGTTCTGATGAAGAATTTAGCTCAGCATCAACAAGGAAACCCATGGACTCCACTCAACCGCCAGCCATGTCGAGGAAGGACTCATTTGGTGAGCTGCTGATGAACCTCCCTCGCATCGCCTCATTACCGCAGTTCCTGTTCAAGATTCCAGAGGATACTGAGAACTGAAGCTGGATGACCTGACTCCTCATTCCCCCAAGGAGAGGGATGCTCCTGTAAAAAATTGTATCTGAGCAATAAGCAGAGCCCCATCACCCTTTTCTGGGATGAGCGAGTTGCTAAGCCTTCAATCAACCCTCGCCCTGTAAATGTGACCCAGTAGATTGCTTCGGTCGTCTGCATGTTTCAGTATTCCACTGCGGCACTGCGTAGTGGAAAGATGTTCATTGGTTCTTTAAACTTAGGCATGCCTTTGTGCAAAATCAATTGCCAAATTGTTCAGAACATTGTTCTCAGTGTGTACAGTACCTTATATTGGTTCCAAACTGGCACGAAACCAAAGCTGCTTGAGCAGGTTCTTTAGGGCCTGTCTGCTTATCTCAATTTTAAAAAACCAAATACTTTGGCTCATCGAGCTGAATTTTTTTTTTAATCTCAATTTGCTTCTCAAAATCTTAAAATAAAAGTAAGTCTTAACATAGTTGGACAGCTTCTCCAGTCTTTTCTAGGAGCTGATGAACATAGTTCTGGCCACGAAAACCAGTCCCGGTTTCTAGCGAAGGGAAATTCCAGTGCTCTTTAATTTGCAGTTCTGCAGAGGAATCCAAGCTCTTGAATCTTGGTCCCTGAAAGATGAATCATTTGCATCTCACAGTTGGGACCGGGACCTTAGCCTCGCACGCTTGGGATAAACATGAACGGATCCGGTGAGAATGTCCACAACAGGCTCAGGTACTCACGTTCAATTGCAGTTACACTGCTAGCAAGTGATGACCAGTTCATCTATCCACACAAAAACAATTGACTGATCTTGAGTTTTCAACCCAGGAATGTACAACCACCAGCTAGGCAGCTATGTTGAAAGCCTGAGATCTAAACAATCATAGAATGGCAAAGGAAAGCTCGTGATTCTAATGCACTTTACAACAAACAGGATTGGGAATCCACACAACAGCGCCACTTTTCTCGTGGCATGAGGTCCTAGAATATGAGTACTCAAACCTACCCGATGCTTCACATTGTTCCACATTAGCATCTTCGCACTGCACAGCCAGCCAACGCCTGTTGGAGCGCTGAGCTTGCGGCTTACGAGCTATCGGAGCTTTACAAGATACAACATGGCCTTGTCCTCGAACAAGGGCCGTGAGCGCTGCAATTTCTTCTCACATTCTGCTAGAACTGGCACATAAAGGCAAGAAGAGTTCAGATGGTGCGATACGATCATCAAATAAGCAGGGGGTTGCTGAAATTCGATGTCCTTGCTCACCAGCCTAGACAGGAGCTCTATTCCTGGAGAGCTTTTACACGGGAGGTCAGCTCTCTGACTTGATTCTTGAGACGCTCCGGGTTGCAGAAGAAATCGACAAAGATTTGCCTCTCTCTCCCCAACTCATGGGCACGATTTTCAAAGATCTGCAAATTTGTTTGTAACCATAAAGTCAATAGAGTAACATGGAAAGAGAAGTACGATGGGACACTTCTTATTTTTGTCCAGTACTCTTCATTAGCCATTTGTTCTTTTCTTAGTGATGACCGAGTCAAGAAGTCCTTTGTCCTACACAACTTGTATATTGGATAGAAAGCAAACAATTTCTCCAAAGTGTCATATATCTTGCAGAAAAATTTGAGAAGTACGCAAGATAGTGGGAGCCCGTATCCATTCCGATATTCCGTAAGGCAACATCCTCGAGAACGATTTTCCTCAAAACACATCCTCAAGAGACATGCGACAGTACCTTTATCTTTTGGGTGCGAGCCTTAGTTACTTTTTCAACAGAAACTTCAACTTGAGTATTAGCATTTTCCATATCATCAAGCGCTCGCATCAGTGGCTACAAAAAGACCAATGACTTAGTTCAAGGGACATGGATGTGACAAAATAAATCATATACAAGAATAACATAATCTAAAGGCCCAAAGAGTGTACCCAAGACGTCAATATTGGTTCTGCAGTTGTTGACGATGCAAATAGAAGCTGTTCAACTGTTTGAATCAAAGTGCATCTGAACAAGTGGACAAATACGAAATTACTCAACTTGAAACTTATGGGATATACACTGAAAGGAAAAAGGTAAATGTGCAGGATATCAGAATATTGATTAACTTGGTTAACAAGGTTTTGTAATGGTCTTGTACGAAGGATTAAAAATTAAGCATGGCGAATCAATACTACTGTGATGTTTTCATATTGCAATCCTATTTATTTCTGTGAACGGTAGATGAGCCAGATTTCTGTATGTGTAGACAAGTTAGTTAACACAAGAATATCATGGCATTATAAACTACATGCAGCAAAATGCAGCAAATCCAGAGCTTTAGGGCATGCTAGAAAACTATCCTGTCTCAGTTATTTGTCGGATAGCTGGATCTCAGCCCTATCGTTTATACTTGATACCGACCAAACTAAAATCATCAAGTTGATCAGAACTAAAACCGACCATATTCAGACATGAAACAAGGTAAACGAAACCAATCATTATACAGTGCCATGTTATAACTTACAGTTCATTGATGCATCTTTTCCGGTCATCTGGAAGGGTATTTTCAAGTTCAGACTGCAGAGAAAGCAAGTCAGATTGAAGAGCTGATATCTGCTGAACCAAAGCATGTGCTGACATGTATGTTGGCACCGCTGCTTGGACATCTAAAGAAAAAAAAAACAGCATTAAAATGCGAGAATTAAAATATCATTCTGTTAATTGATGACAGTTGTCCACCTACTTGAGTGAATACATAGGAGGTCTCGCACTGCATGAAGGAAAGTGTCACGATCATCAATTGCTCCTTGTTCATGCACCTCCGATGCAGCTTGATTCAATGAATTATAATGGCCCTAAAGATTATATCAACACAATAAAATAAAGAATCTTTCTGTAAAAAAATAAATAACATGTGAAACAAGCACTTCTGAAATTAACAGAAAGACTGAAATATGTACGGACACTGAAGAAGTGAGGACAAGGTGTAGGTTCGGAGCAAGTTATGTTGCTTACAAGGCGAATGTTAATGGCTGATAGGTAGCTCCGTAACTCAGACTCTATGACTCTAAGTAATGAGTATGCACTGGCTATGTTCTTCCTTTCAAGTTTGCATGCAATCTTCAAAAATTGGTGTCTGGCAAGCTGATTAACCAAGTGATTGATGAACTGCAAAATGAATGTAATGTCAGCATGATCAGAAAAAAAAAGGACACATAAGAACATAACTGTAAGTCCAGTTGTCATTCGATCTGATGAGGAAAAAAATACTTCTGTTGAAGATCAAAACTTCAACCAGGTGAGCATCAGTTTTTCTGTTGATTATAAAGGCAGTTGGTTGAAGGTAGTCAGCATTAATTAATGCCCAAAAGCAACACCATTGGATTTTATTGATCAGTTAACTGCCTTCTGCATCTAAAAAAAGGTGCAATGCAACCAGTTTTTGTAATGCGTACTGCCACTAAGGTGCCCTTCTTTTCGCCTTATCTTCTTATAATTGACTTTGTAGGTGGGAACATAGTAAAATAAGGTGAAAAGGCCACCTCTAAACAATAGCAAACATGCTGTGTAATTGCCATCTCCTTGATTCTTTCATGCAATTGACTTAGAATATCTCCAAAGATTTGAAGGCAATAAGCAAAATATGGAATAGAATGTTTACACTTAAGAGTGAAACCATACACTCGAGTAGGCATCCATGATTCTAGGTCAATCTTAGTTTCAATACATTAGTTGGAGCACCAAGAAAGCTAGTTTCATAAAATTAGTTGGAGCACCAAGAAAACACAGATTCAGAACACATAAAGATAAATAAATTGTTTCATAAAAAAAGGGATGAATACATTGCACATATGCTATGACAGTGTGTTTACCGTTTTCTGCCGGTTAATGTAATATTCCTGCCGCATAACCTTCAAATCATAATCTCCTAAATATTTGAGGGTTCAGAAGAATGATAAGAAACCAACACAAGTTACACAACAAATCTTTTGGAACAGTAAAAAATGGCCCTGTACAAACCTTGCAAAATATATGTGCCTTGAAGTTGAGCAAGCTCTGAACAGAGGCATGGTATAGTCTGGAGGGAGAACAAATATATTAAACAAACAAACTTATGCTGTAAAAAGATATAATCATATGCTATAAGAAACACTCGAGCATAATTGGTCCACTGCTGTAAGTAATATCATGTCCCCTAAAATGCTACAATGTATCTTGGTTGTGTTAAGATTTTTTTTTTTATCGAACACGCAGGAGGGCTGCGTATCATTATATTAAGGAGAAAAAGGGGAAAGAACCCCAAGTACACAAAATAGGCTAAGAAATACAAAAACGTGCCCGACGACCAAGACAAAAAAGGAACCTAGTCACTAGGAGCTAGGGCGGTCAAGAGGGAGAGCCCTCGAGCCCCAGCCAACACCCAAAACTGGCATTCCTCAGTAGCAAACTGCAGAGCACGAGCCAAATTTGGGACTTCAGCGTTAAACACACATTGGTTCCGATGCTTCCACAGAATCCAAGCACCAAGAATAATGAGAGAATTCACGCCCTTCCGCACCAAATCAGTAGCAGAATCACTAATCCTACACCACCAATCCTCGAAGGAGCAGTCTTGAACTGAAGGAGAAAGGCCTTGCAGCCCAAAACGCTGCAAAAGGCAGAACCAAAACTGCCTAGCAAAGACACAGTTGGTGAGCAAATGATCAATTGTTTCGCTATCCTGATCGCAATGAGGGCAGCGCACCGGATGTAGCAAATTCCTACGGGCAAGCCGATCAGCAGTCCAACAGTTGTGTTAAGATTAGGAATGCAAAAGGGGCAGGTCAGCCCACTGGCCCTCATGGCCTGGCACATAATTCTTGGCACGATGGGGCAGATGATCGGCCCTCGAAATGTTGAGGTCTGACTGGTGCCACAGCCCTCTCGAACCTAGGTTCCAGCGCTTGCGCTACGAATTCCTTGAGGCTTCTCCCCAACCTATGTGTTTATGGCTCTAAGGCGCTTCGCTGCTACCTTGACAGCTCTGCTCACCAACTACTCCAAATTCGACCGGCCGGCTGCTCCGCAAACTGCCTCCTCCAGTCCTCAGCTCATCATCTCCACCACTGCAGTTGAAGCGAACATGGGCGTGGTGGACGGCTAGGCCGTCGTGGAGGTTGTGTGCCTCACAAGCCAGAGGCCAACCTTGTCCATCTTCGCCAATTGAGACGCCATTGTGAATCCATGCGGACGAGCCCGTCGCTACCATCAAGATTCAGACAGCCTTCCATGGATTCTTGGTGAGTAGCCAAACCAACTTCAACTTGTTGGCTTGTTGCAAAGAGCAATGGTTTGCTTTGTTCTTGATCTCTTTGTTACATAGAGTGAAATATTGTCAGCGCTATCTTAATACATGTTATGCTATCCCCGTTTTCCTTCCTTTTTCAGCAACTACGTTGAATATTGTATATGCTTTCCTACTATAAGCACAAGTTGCCGTTCTTTTTTCTTGCTAATTGTGTATGCTTTTCTACTATGAATTTAGCAATCCAAATGTTCGAGTATTTTAGATGTGACAAAGAACAACCATTTATTTTAGTTGTGAGTTGTGACTTGGCTGAGTGCATCAAATGCTATTACAGTATAGTTTCTTGACAGAAACATGGAAAAAAAATCAGTGTGGCCTGTACTTTTGAAATTCACTGGCTATTCTCTGTGCTAGCAAATAACCACCTGCAAATTTTGCATAGGTGACTGAAGCAACCAGCGATTAAAAGCACCTTGAGTTCTTTTTTTTTTTTTTTTTTGGCAAAGCCAGCCGATGCACGGAGCAACCATATGCAACAGTGCAAGCAATTAAGCAACTATAGCAGCTTGCTAACAGCAGCCTATAAGTGGATCATGTCGACCCTAGGGCCAGCTGGGAACAACATATGCTAAGGGTCAGGCCAACCCTTACCCTATGCATTTTAAATGTGGGCCAGAGGGTCAGGTTGAGGGCCAGACCGGACGGTCCCTTTTGCATACCTAGTTAAGATGATGTTCTGAAAGGACTAATCACACTTTGAAGCTAATCCCTCTATAAAAAACTCTAGCTCCCAAAATAAGCACACGAAGTCACAAATTACTCCAAGGGAATTGCGTATTTCACAATTTTACCATGGCTGCCCTGGAGACAAAATTAACTCACAACATAAACTTATGGTACTAAAATGATTTAGGAAAATCACAAAACACTTGTCATTCTGGGATAGTATGTCAACCATTTCATTAAACTCCATACATGTATGCATCTTACTGTTGATTTTGTGCTATTGCACTAAGGAGTCAAATATTTCACAGAAGTGTAGCACTAAGATTTAGATTTTTAGTTTGTTAACTCTGTTAGATTTTTAAAATTGTTAACTCTATTTTCTATACAAAGTAAATCCAGACTTAAACTAGACTCAGGAGCACCAAGACGTATTTTATAACTTGCGAGAGAGAATATCAAATATACTTCTAAAGGTAAGATTATTTGCCCACATACCTCAGATACTAAAGCCTGCACCTTTTGAGAAAGTGTCGAGAGTTCTCCAGCAAGCTCAGAGCTTTTCCTCCTGAAGGGAAAAAAACAGATAAGACGTAACTGAGAAAAGATAAATCCCTTGTCTGCAAGAACTGAAGGCTAGTAACATAACCTATACCTAAGAGAATGGATATCCCTATGTATATGAGCCTCATCAGATGATACTTGTGACTTCAAAACTGAGAGTACGGCCTGCTGTTTAGCATTCTCAACTAGTGCTTCAATCCATTGCCGTTCACTAGTAGCAAATCTGTAGAAAAATTTCAAGAAGTCCACACAAAACATTCAAAAACCATTATGTACGACAAGCTAAGAAGACACTACCAGGCATGCACCTAAGAAACTAACACCAAAGGATACAGTTTCCAAAGTCAGACGACACATATCTCAATAAACAAAAAAAAAGCATATGCGACATAAAAGAAGAAAAATTGAAGCTTTTAATTAGCTAGTGGTATCAATATAGTATGATCAAGGCTGTGCCTGGTAGTGCAATGAATCATGGTAATCTCGTTTGGTACAACCGCTTTTGATTGTTATCTGGTCTATGTTTTATTAAACTTCATGGCAAGTGGAGATTTTGTGTTCTACTGCTACATAACATAAGGTATGGGAATAGTTACCACATTTTATTTGTTAAACTTCAATCTGATTTCCCACAACAGCTTTATGACAGCATTTTTGGCCACACCACATCACAAAAGTAAACTAGCCCTGAAGGTTGGAGGGGATGTCCCGGGTGCGAGTTCATGTTTAGGTGCAAATATGCAGACTTTTACAAGGAAGATAAAGATAAATATTATGTGTCAACTTAATGATGATTACATCGAACGGAGACGTTGTAACTCAGCCACACGTTGATGATGATGAGATTTTTCAGAATCTCCTGCATAACACGAGCATGGCTGTTATAATTAGTTCATCTCAAAGCACAATTATGCCATTCCAGCATTGGAGTCATGCACGTTTTTGAGTTACTAATGACTTCATGAAATCAATCACAGACAATTTACCGCAGAAGTTAATTACCTCTTATCAAACAATTAGTGATGTCATCAAGGCTAACCCAGGAACATTTGGATTTTCCCTCTTCAGCAACAAGTCGAAATGGCCCCTAACATCAGAATAGAACAGATATGAATCAAATAGGCAGTTCAAATTTTTTAAAGTGTTTGTATGGTATACAGAGGGCAGTAGGTATGGTTGTGACAGAGATGTGCAATTGCAAAATGTACTGGTTCTGGACATTTACAAGTAGATAAATCCCCAAAATCTACCAAGTGACATGCACATTTATTATATGCTGATAGTTTCCTCGCATATAAAATTTACTAAAAGATAATCACTGACACAAGATTAGTATCTGGCACAGGGTACTTCCCCAAATTTTACATTTCGAACAAACAAAACATAGGTAGTAAATTAGCTGCAAACAATGTGAAGGGCTGACAGCCACACATAATTTACCTTCTCAAATTGCTTTGAGAACCACCGGTTTAGCTCCTTTGTGCAGGCCAAGTCTCCAACAACATAAGGGTGGAAATCTGAATATGCTAGGTATATACTATCCTCTGCATATAATGAATGAGAAATGAAATATAGAGAACAATCTTAGATTTAAAGTGATGAACATACAAAGAATATTATTAAGTGAATAGGCATGCCCTAACTTCTCTAGGTAAAGTTCATACCATCTCCAGAATGATAATGGGCTAATTCCTGAGTTGTAGCAGCAATTCTTCCAAGAACTGCATTCATCTAAGTTAGCAAAGACATCAAATCAAACTTTGCCAAGCAATTACCTCATGGAAAACACTATGAATATCCCCATATATTAGACACACACACATAAAAGCACAGGATTATCAAATTGTTTACATCCAAACGATTTGCAGATGTGCACAGGTAATATTTGAGTCACAACAAGCAACGTGCGAATTATTTGGTTTACAGATGTAGCAGTATAAAATAAATAGGGCACATTGTACTATGAGATCCACGTTGCCTTACAAAACATATAGTTATTAGGAGAAGTCTTATCATGGAAACCACCATAAGTTCTAGGCAACATATCCTGTGTATACAAGGGATCCCATGTAAACACCGTGTACACCAACTAGAAAAGGTTATGAAAAATTCTGAAAAAAATTGTAGATGTACTTCATTGGTTACTCTACCTATGTTTAAAGTTTCAAGATCAGATTCATTCTGTACTACGAGTTATAGAAAAGATAAAATTCTGACTAATTTGAATAGTTTAAAATTAACAAAATTTTATCTTTTTTCTAACTCTTAATATAGAATGAATTTGAACTTGAAACTTTGCATATAGCTAGAGTAAGATCATGAACATGTACAAATGTTTTCAGAAATTGTACATAAAAGCCCATGTTTACACAGGATACGCTGCCGAAGTTCTGTTCCTAAATCCAAACTGGAAGAAGCACGGTTGAAGCATGCTTTCATTTTGCTGTTTGTAAGATACCAAATCAACCAAATTCAAAATAAGTGTAACCGCACGAAAGAAAACACTTGAGAATTCATCAGAATGAAAAGTACCTCCAAGTTTCTGGAAGAAAGTATCTCATCTAACGATATAAGTTGCCCACTAATTGTAGACATAGCTGATACGCGTGCCCTTCTGCCTTGAATAAGAGAAGAAGCTTGCCCTGCAAGCAAGTCAAACTGTGCTTGTTGCCGTGCAAGTTGCTTCTGTAACTCAAAAACTTCGGCTCTACATGCAAGTTTTGATTCTCTGCAAGCAAGAAAAGGAAAACACCATGTCAACAAAAGCACATATAAGAGTCTAGGAAGAAATGTTATATTGTGCACTTGGTAATTAGCCCATTTACATCGACTTGGTCCAGCAGAGGAATGCTAAATCAAAAGCCCAAGTTCAAGCAAATAACATGTTGATAACTCTGTATAGCTATAGCCAGATCTCAGTTTTTTCACAACCAACATTTTTATTCCGCCTTTAATTTTTTTTAAAAAGTATCTGCATTTAGTCTGTGTTCACTGTTCATTGAGTCAATCATCACCATTTCCTATATTCCATCAAAATGGCTCACAACTGGTTTAAGTTCAATTCATAGCCTGGATTTCCATGAAATTGTTTCCATTAGGATCTGGTGTGATACATGGTTATAGTTGCGTACATCAATGTGAATGCAGCAATAATTCAATAGCGTCATGATTATCACTAGAAGTTTATAAAATGGAATTTCCAAGCATACCGAATGTCAAGAATTGTTTCTTCTGATCCGAAGACAGCCTCTTGATTGTCTTTCTTGCTTGAAAAGGCCGAAATGCTATCAAAAGCAGAGTCCAGATCCTCACCCTGAAAAAATGATACAGGAAGACATAGGAATTCAATTCACACATGTGGTGTATCTTCCAAGAATCACAGAGGATTGGACAATTTTTTGTCATTAAAAAATTAGGGAATATTTTATTTTATTACATAAAAAATGGATATTGTCCTAGAAAATTCTGGCATTTGGAACCTCGCTTGCAAGATCAGTTAGATAAGGCACACATCCTATATTCCAAATATTTATTAAATATTAAAAAAATTTAAAGGTCTAATGGTATGCACCTCTAGCAGTCTTCCTTCTTCCACGAGTTGCTCATACCTGTATGCCAAACCTATTGAGTCATGTGCAGATAATTCAAGCAAAAGAAGAAGAGCGCACGTAAAACTCACTAATGCAAATCTTGCTAATTAAAATAATGAAAGTTCATAACAAACATTGGATCATTGATTAATGCCTCCAAAGCATCACACTTTCACTGGTATGCTAGTGGTGCAGAAAAAAAAATGCTTTCTTAACAAAAGAACAGGAGATATTTGACAAACTTTCCTCAGTTATTCTATAAAAAGGTAAGCACTGTTCTGTGGTTGAAAAATTCATTACTGAAAGAAAATCATCAAAATGCGGGAAGACTACAAAACCTTATTTTGGAGTTCGGATGAAATGGCTAATAAATCTAATGTGCAATCAAAAGATACATGCATGTTTCTTGAAATATGGAGAGCATGCGAAACTGAAAGTCCCAAATCCCAGGGGGAACCAATGTTTCTGCATCTACGTTTTTCTTGCTGCAGGTGTCTTGGTTATGCTAATCAAGTTTTTTCTTGTATATGAGCAACTAGTTTGGACACTGATAGTCAAAACAGATGAGAAGGCAAGACAGAAAATGAATCTTTGAAGCTTTTGGATGCTGCATGTGTGTCTTTTGTTTTCAGCTTTTGTAGAACGCAGTTGTGTTTGTGTTGAACAGGAGCTAATATTAATTAGTTCAGTTTTGTATAGCATTTGACTAATTGTTTGCATGTATTCTGAACTGCTCAGGTATTATCAATAAAATCACTTGTTTCAAACAAAAAACATTACATGATAGTATGATACATTACACACTATCAGTAAATCTGGTAGACAGAACCATTTACTTCCACTAAACCGAGAGCAGATGTCAACAGAGTTGAGATAATTAGCTTTGCGAGCTCGAAAATTCTGTGGCATTTATTTGTCGCCTGCCTAACATTCCAATTCACCATCCCCAAATGGAGGGGGAAAAAAAAAAGCCAAGTGGATATCACTCGAAGCACCGACAAACCCGTATCTCCATTCTCCACAATCAAATGAATACGCACCAAAAGAAAATGTGGCCACCAATTAGCCAATCAAACGAATCGAGCTTAATTTCAAACTGCGCACCATAAAATCATGGCATTTCCATCTAATCCCCAAAAATTTCCCTCAACACCACGCCTAGAACCCTAATTAGCCCCAATGCCATCCGGCGCAGATCGCCCCCGTCTCCTCGAATCTCGCAGCCACCAACACCGAGCCTGCCATACCACACTGCAAGCATCAGCTCGGGGTCTACTCGTAGTCAGAAGCCTCGTACAGCCATACACATTCCAGTGAAGACGCGGCCGCGGCCACCGATCGGCCTCAGCAACAACGAACCACCACCGAATCCAGGGAAGAAATTCACGGGTGAGACGGACGGGAGGGGGATTCGGCTGGCTCACTGCGAGAGATGGGAGAGGGAGAGGACGTTGGAGGGGCGGAGGCAGGAGCAGATCCACGCGAGGAGCGGGCGCGCCTCCTCGTACTGGAACGGCCACTCGAGCGCGTCCGCGTCGAGCGGGTCCTCCCCGTCGAACCCCAGCTCCGTCAGCGCCGCGCACAGCGCCGCGCCGCTCATCTTCGCCCGCCGTCCGCCCTCGGCGCCGCCGAGCTCGCCGGAGCTGCCGCGCTGCTCGAGGTGGTTGTGGAGCCCGGAGTGGTGGGCGGGCGGCCGCGGCCGGCAGCGGCTCGAGCTGAGTGCGGTTTTGCGTGCGCTCGAAACAATGCACGGGAAATTTTTTGAGATCTCTCTGCTGGGAGTTTGGAGTTTGGACTCATTGGGTTTTCAGCCTGTGAGCCCAACCCATATGTTTGGGCCTCCATGCCCGACTTCCTATACAAGGCCCATCATCCGTACTTGTCCATAGACCATACTCGTTAATACTTCCTCCGTTTTTTTTTATTTGACGCTTTTGCCTTTTGAACATAACTTTGACCATTCGTCTTATTCAAAATTTTAGTGCAAACATGCAAAAAAAAATAAGTCATGTTTAAAGTACCTTTGTTGATAAAACAAATCACAATAAAATAAATGATATTTACATAAATTTTTTAAATAAGACAAATGGTCAAAGACGTGTTTAAAAGTCAAAAGTGTCAAATAAAAAAGAACGGATGGAGTAAACTGGAATATTTTTCTGCATTTTTTTTTATCCATGATTGCGGAGAAATAGATTCAGCTCGTGTCGTAGATAATTCGTGAGCAGCAAAGAACAATCACACAGTAGATTAGAACACAAGATGTACGAGGGGATGATTTTTTTATTGTTTTTATTAGGAATACATACTACATGGATTCCTCTCCTATTCTGTTTAGGGTTTTAGTTGATCCACCAAGTGAGGCCCATCTTAGGTGGGCGCGGCCCAAGGCCTCCAGCGGCCTGAGATGGTAGTTTCTCAACACCTCTTTCGACCTTGTTATACGATATATATGTCCTCTTAGCCCATACGCATGGCTTTTGCTATCTCAGCTTCGACTCGTGCATACGACTTTGCTACTTGCATATTCCATAATGCATGGTGGCAATGGTGGGTTGTTTATTTGGGTTGCTGTTTCGTGCGCGCTTGAGCTGGTTTGTGGACAGACTTTGGCAAATGAACCATAGTCAAATTGATTATCTGATACTTGGGAGTTCTTTAATATGATTTTTTAAGACACATTTGATACTACATGTGAGTGGCACAAAGCATTTAGCACTTCACGGTTCGCATTGCTAGCTTGTGAACCTAAAATTCAACTAATAAATCATGAACCAAAGTCTAAAACGATTCGATCCGATTCAATTTTAATAACTACATTGACATCATGACTCCACATGGGAGGCAGCGAGCTGCAAAGAAGATATCGCTTGAGCAAAGGAGGGAGGGAGTGGAGCAATAGAGATAGGTAGCGATAATTGGGGGAGGAGGGTAACATATGGTGGATTGATATCTCACCCGGGCCTTTAATTTTTGATATAGTGGCTCAATGCTAGCGAGGAGGAATGATGCCTTTTCAATGTTGTTAGTGCGAGTGTACTATGCGGAATTGTATGTTTTTAGGGCTCGTTTGGAAGCGAGTTTCCCCTCCGGGGTTCCCGCCAGATCCCCGGGCTAGAGAGCCGCGTGGAATATTTCCACGGGGGCAACTCGCTGCGCATTTGGAAGCCCACCCACGCGGGATTTCTCCACCCGATTCCCATCCTTTCCCTGGGGAAACCATCCTCATCTCCTGATGTCGGGAAGACCTTCCCCGTGTGGTGGACTGTGGCGGCGCGACTCCAATGTGTGGCGGCAGCGTGGCTCCCCAACGAGCTCCCCAACGAGCAGCCGCCCGCTGCCGCCGTCCTCGGCAGCGACGCGTAGGGGATGTGCGTGGCGAACAGCCTTGGGTCTGGGAGCACGTCGAGGTCCGGGGCCTCCTCCCCGCCATAGAGCTGGATCTCGACGAACTTGATGCACTCGTGAGGGCTCATGGAGTGGAACGGGTGGCCGGGATTCCACGGGTGCTTTCGGTCCGGTGAGCCGTCGCAGAAAGCGGTGCCTTGATCCACGTCGTGTCGGACTTGGGGTCTGATGGCGACGAAGCACTCGTCGGCGACCATGGCGTCGACAGTCTTGCATGTAGCCGTGCCGACCTTGGCGTGGCGGTAGAGCGGGAAGGTGCCGAGGCCTCCACCTAGTGGGCTGATCGGCAGCGAAGCGGCCAAGCTGGTGAAATGGATGGTGGAGCTCTGGACCTTCTGGTTGACGCTCGCGTGGCTTTCTTGTTGGTCGCCGACTTCGGCTTCGGCGGGCGGCTCTTCCATGGCGCGCGCTCACCACACCCGAGACTGGAAAGTGGGTGGGAGTAGCGCTAGGGATAAGAAATGGCCAAAAAAACCTCGTGGGGGGTAACCTTCCCGGGGATGATCTCCCTGTTTCCCCAAATGAGCCCTTAAAGTGTTTTTTTCGAGTGCTATGAGAGAAATTTTACTAATTTAAAATATTTTAGCCTGCGCCCCTAGCTATTTGTTGAAGAACTGTTGTTCAAATAAATAAATCAATAATTGTTCTTAAAAGATTCAACAAACTTAATGGCATTCATATAAGCTTATGTAATCTTCAATGCAAAATACTAGTAACTATTTGATGCAATTGCAGAAAAAATTTATCATATCCATTGTAGTTTGGACGATTGAGCTACAACCACCTTCCTAGTCCCTACTTCACTCGCCAAACCCTATGCCTTTATCTGAAGCGCCCCTCTTTGTCGACGGGTAGCTAACCGGGGGGCTATCGTCGGCAATGATTATATATGGGGCGATGCACAAGATCCAAACTCAATGGTAGCATAAGACAGGGAGCCTTTTTTTATACAAGTTCAGGCCCTCGCAGTGGAGGTAATGCCTTAGTCCTGTGCGTTGGGATTATAATGGTGATCTGATGATCAATGTGAAGGGAGATGTCTCTTCATGGATGGGTGTGGAGATGAATATGTAGATGATGATGATCATGCCGAATCAGGGGCTCCTTGCCCGCCTTATATAGTGGGGGTAGGGTTACAAGATAGAATCCTGGTCAGTTACGAGGTAGGATTCCTATCTCTATCATTTAGCCAGATACGTAGTTATCCGGGATTACAATTGTATCTTCCCTGTTAGGGATAAACTTCTATCTTTAAGTCTTTCCTTACCAATCAAACCTTATAGAGTCCAAGTGGTACACGTCCTTATCCACACGGGCTTGGTCCATCCCATGTCGGGTGCTCTCTTAGGCCCGCCGTGTGTGTACCCGGGGTCTACGTTATCCACAGTAGCTCCCAAGTGCTTCATAGTCGAGTTGCTGCTCCTCTTTGCTGCACCTTGGATGAATCATGCTTCATGCCGAGTGCTTAATAGATTGTTGATTCTTCTTCCCGACTGGCTTCTGCCCGTTATTTGTGAGGAGACTGTGAAGGACTTATAAAGAGTTGTTAGTGATACCCAGCCCGGAATTGCTGGAGTTCTAGCGATTGGCTCTTTGCAAGACGCGCCACTTTGATTTTGATTTTGATGAAGCGGTATCTGTACTCGTCTTGCGATGTACAACTGGCGACCCAACATGGGGCGTACCATTGGTTTTGGCTGAAGAGCCGAGTGGTACCCGCACCTGACCGAAGCGGGATACAGCTGGTGGCCCCAGAGGGCATACCGTATTCTTAACTATTTGGTACCTATACTCGTAGAGTAAAGCTATTGACCCAACATGGAGCATACCATCTGTATAAGGTTTGGCCCAATGATATCTGTATCCGACTGGTGCGACACACAGCTAGTGTCCCAACATGACGCATATCATTGTTGTCAGCCAGACGGTGCTTGTACCCGACCGTAGTGGGATACAGCTGGCGGCCCCACCACAGGGCGTAGCTTAAGGATAAAGTTTGGCCGTATGGTATCCATACCCGGGTTGCGGTGTAAAGCGTCGGCCCCAATTGGAGGAAACTCAATTCCGACATCACTGGTATCTGATCCTGATATGCAGTGACCAACTAGTGACCCAACATGGTGTAACAAGAGATGGGTATTTTTTTTGTAGCTATGCCGGTAGTCGACCCAACATGGGGTGTATCGAGGTTGAATTTGGCTTAGCTCGGCTGCGCTTGTAGCCACTGGTTGTGATGCGCAGCTGGAAGGCGGTAGTTAACGCTCAGGGCGCATGGTGGCATGTGGCTAAAGGCATAAGCGTATAGCAGTACCGAAGTTGGCGTGGGCGTGTAGCTGTGCCATGGACTTTAACGGCCGAGGCGCGAGCGTAGGAGCGTAGCCATGCCAAGTGCTGGCTGAGCTATAGATTTGGACTGTTGAGGCGCGGGTGTAAGCGTGTAGTCGTGCCAGGCACTCGCCGAGTCGTATTTGTCGCTTATTGCGCATGTCCTTTTTACTCATATACGGAGTCGTATAAGGTACTTGATGAGGTAAAAATTCATGAATCCCTGTAACATGTACATGTAGGATTTAGACAGTATCTGAAAACAATTAGATGGATGTAAAAATCCGACTGTTTTTTAGATAATTTTTATACTTTTGCTACTTTTTCTTTTTTGATCTTTAATTCCTTCAAGTAATCTTCATTTTGTTACGTACTCTGCCTGACTAGTCTAGCCCCCGGGAATCGGGAATCGGTTTATGGCTCTTTTCCCACGCACGCGTATCGATGATTATAGTTCCTCGTTCGTGGGTCAGAGATTCACTACTCGGAATAACCACTCGGATTCATTTGCGATCATTAAGAAAAAGCAACAAAAGTGCATGCAAGTGCACCAATTAGGTGTAGCCTCCGACTTACTGCTTAGTTGGAGACCAACTAAGTAGCAAGTCAAGAAACAACTCAAATTTATATGAAAAGATTATTGTAATGAGAACTTAGCTCTGGTGTAGGCGTAGTCGTGTAGCCGAGTCGAGCGCTCGTGACGCGCAATGGCATACAGCCGAGCTGAAGACTTGCGCGCTCATAGCTCGGGCGTAGCCGTGTAGCCGAGTGGCGTGTCGCTGAGCCGTAGACTTGGAGGCGTAGGCATGTAGCCGTACCGGGCGCTCGTGGCACGCGATGGTGTACAGCCAAGCCGAAGACTTCGGAGCTCATAACGCGGGCGTAAGCGTGTTGCAGAGTAGCTTGTCACCAAGCCGTAGACTTGAGGCGTAGGCATGTAGCCGAGTATCGTGTCGCCGAGACGTAGACTTGGAGGTGCTGGCGTGTAGCCGTACCGGGCGCTCGTGGCACGCGATGGCATACAGCAGAGCTGAAGACTTGGGCAGTTGTGGCGCGGACGTAAGTACGTGGCCGAGTAGCGTGTTGCCGAGTGGTAGAGTTGAAGGCGTAGACATGTAGCCGTACCGGACGCTCGCGGCGTGCGATGGCGTACAGCCGAGTTGAAGACTTGAGCGCTCATGGTGCTGGCTTAGGCGCATAGCCGAGTAGTGTGTTGCCTAGCCGTAGACTTGGAGGCATAGCCGTGTAGCCTTACCGGGCACTCGTGGCGTGCGATGGCGTACAGCTGAGTGAAATAATTGTGCGCTCATGGCACGGGCGTAGGCGTGTTGCCGAGTAGCCTGTCGCCGAGCCGTAGACTTGGAAACGTAGCAGTGTAGCCGTATTGGACACTCGTGACGTGCGATAGCGTACAGCCGAGATGAAGACTTGGGCGCTCATAGCGCGGGTGTAGGTGTGTAGCCAAGTAGCTTGTCACCGAGCCGTAGACTTGGAGCCGTAGGCATGTAGCCGTACCGGGCGCTCGTGACTCGCTATGGCGTACAGCTTAGCTGAAGATTTGGGTGCTCATAGCACGAGCGTGGGCGTGTAGCCGAGTAGCTTGTCGCCGAGCGGTAGATTTGAGGCGTAGGCATATAGCCGGGTAGCATGTCGCCGAGACGTAGATTTGGAGGCGTAGACGTGTAGTCGTACCGGTCGCTCATGGCGCGTGATGTCGTATAGCCGAGTTGAAGACTTGGCGCTTGTGGCGCGGGTATAGACGTTTAGTCGAATAGCGTGTCGCCGAACCATAGACTTTGAGGCGTAGGCGTGTAATCGTACCGGATGCTCGTGACGCGCGATGGTATACAGCCGAGCTGAAGACTTGGGTGCTCGTGTCGCGGGCGTAGACGTGTAGCCGAGTAGCGGAAGTAGTCGTTCAAGCCTCTATCAACATCGAGCAGCACACGCCGTGCTCGGCGTCAAACAACACATGCTCGCCGAGGTCTCGGCTGTTGTCGGCGAAGTCGGCTGTAGTCGTAAATGATCTCCACGCGGTTGGTGTAGCTTGATAAAAGTCGATGAAAGGCCTTGCTGGTCTTCAACGTCCCACGAGATGTGGCACTATCAATCCTCACGCCGTGGCTGGCATCGACGAGCTTTACGAGCTCGCCGAAATTCGCGACCTCTCCGCGCGGTCTGTCTTCAAACAGGCATTATGGTCGCATCCGAATTCGGATTTAAGCGTTCTAGGATTCGTTTGAAAGACAACGAGATAATCTTTCCAATGTATCTTATATCACCCCGAAACTCCTTTTGAGTTAATGGGAAATCGTGACACAAGTTCCGTCCATATTATGAACGAGAACATATCGTATTTTCTTCTCACGTTCCCCTCGCGGTTGATGAAACCGGCATCGCACGATGGACACCATCATCGTCGAGTCCGAGTGATTTTGCTGCTGATGATGGTCATCACCCGAGATTCGTTCTCTATTGGGACCTCACCGTATCCGAGTCGGGAATTAAGCCCCCGGCGCACTACTCGTCGGTAGGTGGCGGTGACGTTCCCCAACACGACCGAGAGTCCGAGTGAAGCGCTGTTGAATTTCCTCTCGGATCGTATCTTGATGTGTTGGTGAAGTATCTCTCGGATCGGATATAATCTGAGTCGGGAAGTGAGCTGTTGGCGTACTACTCATGAGTAGATGGCCGTGGCGTTCCTCAACCCGAGCGGGAGGTGTTATTGTAGTTCCCCCAGATTGGATCTGATCCGAATTCGAGAGGTGGAATCTGCCGAAGTTGTTGATGACGCAGTCAGCTCCCGAAGCCGAAAGCCTGGCCGAGGACGGAGACGACGGAAACTCCGTTGATCGATGCCACGAGCTTGACGAGATTGATCTTGACGCTGCCCCTACCTGGCGAGCCAACTGTCAACGGGTAGCTAACCGGGGGGTTATCGTCGGCAATGATTATATATGGGGCGATGCACAAGGTCCAAACTCGATGGTAGCACAAGACAGGGGGCCTTTTTTATACAGATTCAGGCTCTTGCGGTGGAGGTAATACCCTAGTCCTGTGCTCTGGGATTATAATGGTGATCTGATGATCAATGTGAAGGGAGATGTCTCTGCATGGATGGGTGTGGAGATGAATATGTAGATGATGATGATGATCATGCCGATCCAGCGGCTCCCTGCCCGCCTTATGTAGTGGGGGGTAGGGTGACAAGATAGAGTCCTGATCGGTTACGAGGTAGGATTCCTATCTTTATCCTTTAGCCAGATACGTAGTTATCTGGAATTACAATTGTATCTTCCCTATTAGGGATAAACTTCTATCTTTAAGTCTTTCCTTGCTGGTCAAACCCTCTAGAGTCCGAGTGGTACACGTCCTTATCCACCCGACTTGATCCATCCCATGTCAGGTGGTCTCTTCGGTCCGCCGTGTGGGTACCAGGGGTCTATGTTATCCACACTCTTTCAATGCTCATATTCATCAAACCGTAATCAAACATAGGGGCTTAGGGGCTACGCTCACGTTGTCTTACCTGCATGGAGAAGAGGGAGATATCATAACGATAAATAGTTGTGACTCAATAATCAAATAGATGTGGAGACAGAGAGGCTATGAAAAAGAGAAGTGATGACTCCTGGAGCATGGAGATATAGAAGAGTAAGATTGATAACGACTTGTTCGAATTGATGGTGTTAGAGTTTGTCATATAAAACTTGGATGAATAAATTGATGATGATGGTTGCTCAATGATGCAACACCCCATAGTAGCAAAATGTCTTTTTGATGGTGGTAGAGGAAGATCCCAATCCGTATATTGAAAATATTCTAAAATAAAAGGAACATCTATAAGAGGAGAAGTGCCCACTCCGGTCCATACTTTCTTTTTTTCTTTATTAGTTATAAATCTTGTGAGATTTTTGAAGTGGCAGCACCTGCATTAGAGCGCGTGGAAGCGCTTCTCGTACGTTTTGAAAACCAAGATTTGCTTGTCTAAGTCATGTCTGTTATGCAAGTTCCTCTATAGAGCGACAAGAGCAATCCTTGGTCTAATTTGATTGTTAGATGCACTTTGTTCAACTTTTTCAAGTGGGCTTTGAGACAATTTTAAAATAAAATAACAAATTCACACCCGGTAGAATTCTGACATTAGCTTTTTTTCCCATTGAGGATGGTGACATGGTGTATACCACGGTTGACTTTTTATTCTAATTGTAAATTATTTTAACAATTAGATCCACTCAGGAGAAAACATTAAAAGCTATCCAACTTTGAACAAATTAGGCAAGGCTAATCAACTTCAGGGCAAATCGGCAATTTCCCCTCCTATTAGAAACACTGGCAAAGTGGCAAGTCGTAATTATTCGGTTAACGCTGTGTTCTTCTTTGCTTCGGATAATCGAAAGATTCCTTTCGCTTGGTTACTACGGCGCTAACTGCAGCAGTGAGCAGCACTGCACCGCAAGTGCACGCAAACTCATCCGTAGACGACTGCAAATCGCCGCTCCTAATTCTAAATTTTTAATCCCTTAATCCGTGCGATCGTGTACCTAAACCACTGGACCCACCTCCTCCTGCGGCCTCCGCCCCGGAGTCGCCGCAGATTCGCAGCAATGGCGAGCGCCTCCCGATCCCTCGCGCTCTGCCTCCTGCTGCTCCTCGCCGCCACCGCAGCGGCGGCGGCGCCGTGGCAGGGCGAGCAGGAGCGGGACCGGGTGCCGCGCGTGCCGGGGCAGGGCTTCAACACCAGCTTCGCGCACTACGCCGGCTACGTCACCGTCAGCGAGGAGCGCGGCTCCGCGCTCTTCTACTGGTTCTTCGAGGCCGCGCACGACCCGGCCTCCAAGCCCCTCGTGCTCTGGCTCAACGGAGGTAGTACCACGGCCGCCCGCGCTCCGTGTGCTTTGATTTGTAGTTGTTGGTCCAAAGATTTGGCCTTTTTCTTTTAAAATGGCAAGATTGTGTGTTCTAGGAGTATGGCGGTGTCAAAGCTTGGATTTTCTCTAACGAGTATAGTTTATCTGTGATTAAATAGGTCTCGACTGTCTTGGCTATTTCTATAGAGAGTGCCTATAGAATTAAATTCGTATTAAGATCCTATTCTGAATGCTGTATTTGGGAGATACAAAAGTATACCTCACTGGTTAAAGTTACTTAGGTGTATTTTTGAATTACAAACAGAGCCACATAATTCTAAAAAAAAGCTATATATTTTACCCTACCCACCATATTCTAAGTTGTGTTGGTTAAGTAACTTCAACGGTACTCTTAATATGTTCAGACCAGTTTTCTTTATGTGACGCAAGTACATGGTGCGAATCTGTGAAATACTTCTCTGGAGTGCTGAAAAACTTACCTGGGGCGTTAACTTCTCCTTTTGTCACTGAAGTTCATTTGGTTACAATACTATGGAACATGAATAGGTTGAGTTGTTAAGAGAGTAATGTTGAGTTCAACGCATTTCATTTTACAGGGCCTGGTTGCTCATCAATTGCCTTCGGAGTTGCGGAAGAAGTGGGACCTTTCCATGTTAATGCAGATGGAAAGGGTGTACACATGAATCCTTATTCTTGGAACCAAGGTAGTGTTTAGCAGAAAGTTTTATTTTTGGGAAGTACCACTACTTTCATTAATTTATTTATTGTATGTGCTGCTACCTTCCTTTTTCAACCTTTTTGTTTCTGGTCTCCCTGGATGGCTGATGCTATCGATAAATAGTTAACCCTTTTATCTTAAGACAAATCTCCTGCTCTTCCTTTTATTTTGTGAACAAAAAACGTTCTTACTAAATATTTTTGCCAGAAGTACTTAAACTTATCAAATCTAAAAACAGGTTGGCATTGTAACAAGAGGCTTGTCAGACACTGAATGCTATGTGAGTCTCAAAGGAGCTTTGCAAAGTTCTTTGTGTTGTAAACTGACATTATCTTTTTTACATTCAATTTATAGGATT
The DNA here is from genome assembly GCA_036346415.1 of Raddia guianensis. Taxonomy (NCBI): domain Eukaryota; kingdom Viridiplantae; phylum Streptophyta; class Magnoliopsida; order Poales; family Poaceae; genus Raddia; species Raddia guianensis. The sequence goes on along the minus strand of CM070539.1, from coordinate 21,410,691 downwards.
ATATATATTTTTAGTTCGGCCTTCTCAGCACAAATCATTGCTTATAATTGACCGTGAATTACATCTGACTGGCGGAAGGAAACTGTCAGATACAATTTCCCAAAGCTTGAATGTAGCTCAATTGTGCAAAACAAGTACCTGTACAATTTAAATAGTTACTGCCATAGTTGAATGCACAAAGGTCAACTTCCTGCCTTCCTGCCTTCTTATTATTTCAATCTATTTGATTAATTGGAAATATTGGATTGTTAGGTACACACGTATTATGGCTAGCTTTACTATCTTGACGTTAAAACCTAAATTGTTTCATAGCACAACTCTTTGTTTTTTGGCTAAGCTTCTTAGTTTTTTAGTTCATTGCACTCCAGCTTGATATTTGGGAAGATTGGCTTTTTAATAATCTTTTGAATTTTGCAGTTGCCAATATGTTGTTTCTGGATTCACCAGTTGGTGTTGGTTATTCATACTCAAACACCTCAGATGATGTTTTAAGCAATGGGGATGACAGGACTGGTATTACAAGGCCTTTTGCAATGTCTCCTTATATGATTTACATGAAATTCATGTTCTCCAAGAGTAACACTATTACAGTTTGCTCACTGGTATTTGCAATGTGTTATAGCAAAGGATTCATTGATCTTCTTAACAAAGTGGCTTGAACGATTTCCGCAGTACAAGGGGCGTGAATTTTATTTGACTGGAGAGAGTTATGCTGGTCTGTTGAATCTTTTGCAAGCCTTTCTTTCTTCTTTACCATGTACTGTTTCTTTCTGCCTTTAGAAAATTTCTAAAACTTAAATATAACTCTGATTTGGTTAGGCCATTATGTTCCCCAGTTGGCTCAAGCCATAAAGAGGCACCATGAGGCCACTGGAGACAAATCAATCAATCTAAAGGGTTATATGGTATTGCTCTGCTACTGTTGCATTTGACTTCTACAATTTCAATATTTCATCATAAATTTTGATTGCTTATGATAAATCTAGCAAGACATGTTTGTTCGGTAGCTGTCTATTTGAACTTATTTGCAATTTACAAATCAAATCATCTTTTCTAAAAAATGCAATACATCTAGTATATATATTTGGTGGTCAATGAAACTTGTATTTTGTCTTATGCAATGATGAACTGTGATATGGTCCAGCCGATGGATCGGGTTTACATTAGGAGGCGTGGCAAAGGGGAGTAGTTCAGTCAGTTGGTGCCATGCACAGCGAGGTGCAAGTGGGGTGTTAGTAGAGTTTGTTAAGTTGTTAGGGAGTGTGTGCGTGAGTTTAGGAGGCTGTTAGCCGTGTGTGGCTACGGCAGGTGTGAGGTGTTTTGGGAGTAATAAAAGAGGGAAGAAGGAATGAAAATGGCATGTTTTTGATGCCGCAAAACTAGTTTCAGCGGTGGCTCAAAATGACCAATCTACCTAAATCGCGTCGCCGCGACGAGCTCGTCGTCGTGCAGACTGCGATCAGGTCATCGTCCTGGTACTAGGCGTATGAGTTGGCTCACCTGAGCTAGCTCATACCAATTTAATATCGAGCGGTCCAATCCGGGCCATGGCATCTTCGGTGGAGGAAGCGCGTCTCGGCGCTCGAGGCGGAGATGAAGGAGATGAAGGCCATAGTCACCGAAGTGAGGAGATGATGAAGGGAAGGGTTCAGCCCATGAACCGACGCGGACAAGAAGAACCGAATGGAGCAAGCCATGCCTCGATCCATATTCGCGGGCAAGGGCAGGCGACCTTCAGACGGCGCGCGACCGCCCATGACCGTGAAGACCCGACCATTCGGCGAAGGCGCAACGCCGAAAGGAGGAGGAGAAGACGGACGCCGTTGGGTACCTCGCCGCGCGTTCGATCTCCGACTACGACGGCCAAGACGATCCGTTGGGATGGATCCGCAGCGCGAAAGGTTCTTCCGAGTTCACCGTATTCACGAGGAAGAATATGTTGAAATTGCCGGCCTTCACTTGGTTGGAGAAGCGCAAGAGGTGCTAGATAGCGGCAACAAGATGGCGGTGGATTGCCCGGGAGGATTTCACCGAGGCGTTCATCCGGCGATTTACTCGGCATTCAAGTGTTGGTCCTCCGGCGATCTTGTTAACTGAAACAGGGCAATAAAGGGTGGATGAGTATGCAAGGATTATCGGTAATTTGTTGGCTCGTGCACCAAGAATGAAGCGCACCGATCAAATTGAGATCTTCACGGTACATTGCCGATTGCATTGTGTCCGACGTTACGCGAGAGGCCTCGAGATCCGTCGGGCGATCGGATTAGCGAGGCGGAGGCAAGGAAGGCGGCATGGATCGCTGAAGCTATCAAGGGATGTCGGGATCGAAGGCGGCGCAACACTTTCACCGCAACGCGAAATTCGCCTATCGTTTACGCCCGATGTCGATTACGCCAATGCCGACCCGACGTCGCGGCCGTCTCCATTGGCGAACGTTTGGGTCAAGTGGCCCAACGAGGCGGAGGATACCCAGCGAGGAGGTGGTGGGTCTAGCAAGAATAAAGAAGGCTCTTCCGCCGCCGATGTCAGAGTAAGCGCCGCCTCTGTATGCAGTGAAGCGCCGATTGATGACCGATCAACTAGTGAGCGGAGGCGAAAGGACTCGTTATAATTGTGATGAGGTATACACGGGGACATCATTTGTAGCGTTTGTTCCATTGGAGGTGGAAGGCGAGGGGATGAGAAGAAGACACGAGGAAGAGCGCAAGAAGAGGGTCTCTTTCTATGATTGCGGCTTTGGGGCCCAAGCAAGGAACACCATGCAAGTTCGGTCAGGATGGCAAGCAAAAACTGGTTGGGGCTAATTGATAGTGGCAAAGACGCATAATTTCCTAAGTCGCGTATCTTTGCACAATGAGGAAGGAATTGCTCAAGACGTTCCCGTGTAGCATCTTTGAAAACAAAGTGAGGTGGCGGGAGGAACCTATTTGCCATGTCTTGGGAGGCTTGAGGCGGAGTTCAGCATCCAAGGACATCGTTCTGACACCTTTCATCATCCTTCCAATTGATGGCTTTGATGTTATTTTAGAGTATCTGATGGTACGCAAACGCTGGGTGATATTCATTGGAATTTCAGTGAGCTTACCATGGAATTTGATCTGGAGGGAGTTTGTGTCAAGTTACAAGGAGCCAACCGACCACCTCAAATTACCATGATGCAGCTGGGTGAGAAGGTGGCCAATAATCTCAAGAGTCTCCTACTCACCTACGAAGATATATTTGCGGAGCCCCAGGGGTTACCACCGCGGAGGCAATGTGACCATCGCATCACCTTAGCTGAAGGCACAAACCCGGTGGTAGTGCGACCATACCGATACCCCTATCGGCAGAAAGATGAGATAGAGCAGCAGTGCGAGACCATGTTAAAGCAGGGGATCATACGACCAAGTCGTTCGCCATTCTCATCTCTTGTGTTACTGGTGAAGAAGGCTGATGGTACATGGCGGTTCTGTGTGGACTATCGCGAACTAAATGCTCGCACGGTCAAGGACAAGTTCCCAATACCCGTGGTGGAAGAATTGCTCGATGAGCTGGGTGGAGCTCGCTTCTTTACCAAGTTGGACCTACGTTCGCTACCATCAAGTTCGGATCTGGGCTGCCGACATTGCCAAGACGGCATTCCGTACACACCATGGCCACTACTGAGTTTCTAGTGATGCCCTTTGGGTTGTCCAATGCTCCATCGACATTCCAAGCTTTAATGAATGAGGTGTTGCGAGGAATTTTTGCATAAATTTGTCCTCGTCTTCTTCGATGACATCTGGTGTCTACAACGGTCAGAGGAGGAGCACTTGACACATTTGACTCTGGTCTTGGAACGCCTACGCTTACATGGTCTCCACCTCAAGCGTTCAAAGTGTGCTTTTGCTCAGGACAGTGTCGGGTATTTGGGTCATATCATATCTCATAATGGGGTTTCAGCCGATCCAGTCAAGTTGCAAGCTATAAGCACTGCCACGACCAACTTCAGAATAAAGACTCGAGGATTTTTGGGTATGACCGAATATTACAGGCGCTTTGTGCAAGATTATGCTGCCACCGCCGAGCCCCTAACCTCACTACTCCGAAGAAACAACTTCAATTGGATGAAGTTCTTTGAAAAGGCCTTCCATCGCCTTAAACAAGCTTTGGTGGCTGCTCACGTATTCTGGATGCGGACTTTAGTACTCCGCCGTGGTGGAGTGTGGCGCTTTCGGAGCGGGCATCGGTGCGAAGCTTCAACAAAATGGCCATCCCATAGCCTACTTCACCGTAAGTTGGCGGATCGTCACACAAAATTGGCGGCTTATGGCGTGAGCTCATTGGGTTATCTAAGGCGGTGCGGCATTGGAGGCCATACTTATGGGGCAATCCTTCATCAGGCGGACAGATCACGGAGCCTCAAATTCCCGTTGGAGCAGCTCTAATCACACCCCACAAAGAAAGCTTGGCTCGGCAAACTAATGGGATTTGATTTCGGGTAGAATACAAGCCGGGCGTCACAATTTGGCGGTGATGCATTATCACGAGTGCATTCCGAGAACTGCGGGCGCCTCAATTTGAAGTGCAGAAGTGACTCGGGAGCAGTGGGCGAGGTGCTTCGCCAAGATCCTGAAATTCTCGCCTAGCCGCCAAGCATGATCATAACGACGACGGCTCTCTAGCTTCCTCAACATCGCCTCAGTTGCTTCCACCTCGGTTCTTGATCGATCCTCGCACCAAGCAAGGCTCCACCTACCCAAGAATCACCGGCGAAACAAAACATCTTTGGCAAGTCGCAAAGGGTTGGTGTATCGTAACAATCGTCTCATGATACCAGCCTCGTCGCCTTGGTGGACAAGATCATCGCCCATACATGATCGACCCATGAGGAGTCGAAGACCCTTCATCGCCTCCAAGCCACTTATTTTTGGGTAAAACAGCGTGAGACAATTGGGCGCTATGTGGGTCGGTGTGCAATCTGTCGTGAGAACAAGACCAATACCTTATCCCGTACGGGCTTCTCCAACCACTACGGTTCCCCATCAAGTTTGGTGCGATGTCTCTATGGATTTTATCACCGATCTGCCGAAATCTCGGGGAAGACAATGTTATTGGTGGTCGAGATCGATTATCCAAGTATGCCCATTTTACGCCACTCTCGAGGCTCGCCATCGCACCCCGGTGGCCAAAGTATTCTTTGATCAAGTGGTCCGCTTGCATGGAATTCGAGTCAATTGTGTCGATCGGGATCCGGTATTCCTCGATGCCTTACGGCAAGATCTTTTCAAAGAAGTGGCACCTCCTTCTCATGTCAACGGCCTATCATCCATGAGCCGATGGACAAGCGGAGGTGGTTAATAAAACACTCGAGATGTATCTTCGTTGTTTATGTGGAGCGAATCCAGCATCATGGGTACTTGGGTGTCTTGGGCGAGTTACATTACAATACTTCTTTCCACACCGCCCATCGGATGACTCCTTCGAGTTAGTTTATGGCGAGCTCCGCCCATTGACGCCGCATCAGCAGAGAGCAAGCGTAATTGACAAGGTGGATTGCGCGATTGGTCGGCGGGACGAGCTCCTTGACAAGCTCGAGCTCATCTTCTTCGTGCCCGTAAGAATGAAGAAGCGGTATGATAGCCATCACCGAAGTGGAATTCTGATGGGCTCGTGGGTATGGCTAAAACTTGAAGCATCGTCAAAATTCTGTTCGCGATGGGCGACAATCCAAGCTGGCTCCACGGTTCTATGGTCCCTTCAAGTGGAGGCTCGATCGGCGCCGTAAGCGCATGAGTTGACGCCCCGTTGACGGTGCGTCTCCACAATGTATTCCATGTCTCGCTGCTCAAGGAATTTCGGGGTGAGTCGCCAAGCAAGCCGGGAGACCTACCAGTGGACGTGAACCCTGCAATGGAGCCCGCACAACCGTCACCATATCTTGTACTAGCTCAGCGTTTTGATAAGGGCAAACGTCAGCTGCTGGTTCATTGGGCAGGTGAGCCCGCAGATGAAGCAACCTGGATGGATGCCATCACATTCCGTCGGACATTTCCAGAGTACAAGCTTGAGGACAAGCTTGTTTTCAAGGGAGGGAGTAATGATATGGTCCAGCCGATGGATCGGGTTTACATTAGGAGGCGTGGCAAAGGGGAGTAGTTCAGTCAGTTGGTGCCATGCACAGCGAGGTGCAAGTGGGGTGTTAGTAGAGTTTGTTAAGTTGTTAGGGAGTGTGTGCGTGAGTTTAGGAGGCTGTTAGCCGTGTGTGGCTGCGGCAGGTGTGAGGTGTTTTGGGAGTAATAAAAGAGGGAAGAAGGAATGAAAATGGCATGCTTTTGATGCCGCAAAACTAGTTTCAGGCGGTGGCTCCGAAAACAGCCAATCTACCTAAATCGCGTGCTGCCGCGACGAGCTCGTCGTCGTGCAGCCTGCGATCAGGTCATCGTCCTGGTACTAGAGCGTATGAGTTGGCTCACCCAGAGCTAGCTCATACCAAACTGGCCTTTTTATGTTACATTCAGTTGAATGATGGTATGCTAATTACGCCATGTTCCCATTTGCTTTCCTTCTAAACTAGGGAAAATTTATTGGTTGCTTCTCGTTCAACTTTTATGTTTTTGTATCTTTCAGTTGTTGAGTTATAAAATCTGTAGGGACAGGAACCAGAAAGCCCATGGTATGAGTTCGACTTCTCAGAAAATAGTTGTGGTCGGGCTTGTGAGTAATTATCTTGAGACGGCGGAGTGGGGGAGCCAGCTGGGGTCAGGGAGGTGGCGCACAGCACTGCTGTGCGTGAGGAGGAGAGAGAGATATGGGTGCAATAGAATCAATGTATTGCTTATCCTTTTCTTTCACACTATTACTAAACAAGAAGATAAACCGAATCTGCTAATTAAAAGGAAACTAAACATAATCTTCTAATTAAAGATAACTTGCCACATGTGGCCAAACCGGAACCTGATCCAAAGGGAAATTACTACCACTGACAGGTGGGCCCCACCAGCGATGGGCCCACATTTCAGTGATCATATCTCTCTGCCTTATGGCAGAGGATATGCTTCCGGCCAAACCCAACTAACCCGGCTGGTCAAGTCACGGCAAACCCAGCCGACCCTGCTGGTTAAGTCGCGACGGCGACGGCAATGGTACATCACGCCGTACCTAACAGCCTACAAGTATTCCTAAAGTTCATACAAATAGAATATGTGTTTTGAATCATCATACATCAGTTGATGATGTATAGAAGCCATCATATGTATCTAATGCCACTTCTTACAGGTAGGAAATGCTCTGACTGATGATTTCCATGACCACTATGGAGTATTTCAATTCATGTGGACCACTGGCTTGATTTCTGATCAAACATACAGGCTACTGAACATTTTCTGTGACTTTGAGTCCTTTGTGCATACACCTCAACAGTGTGAAAAAATTCTTGACATTGCTGGCACGGAAGCCGGGAACATTGACTCATATAGTATCTTTACACCTACCTGTCATACATCTTTCGCAACCTCAAGGAACAGAGTGATGAAAAGGTTACATGTAAGTTTTCAAGCTCCAACAACTGAAATCATGCAAGAGAATTTCAATTCAACTTTCTATCTATTTTCTTAAATCATCCATAGCAGAGGTGGTGCAGACCATCTGACCGAAATTCCAAGCTACGTAAAAGGAGAATATCCATGTTGTAGGGAAAATAAACCATGTAATATCATTGGAATTGGAAAGAACAATGTGCAACTTGTATAATTGATTGAATTATGCAGCCAGGTGTGCATGCCTTAATATCTGAGGCAGTGCTATGCTAACTGCTAAGTGACTCCAGAGTCACATAACCATACTTTTTTTCTCCAAAATGTATACAAATTAAGACGTGGGCACTATATTTTCTCCTTTTCTTTTAAAAGGTTCCACACAGTATAAACCAAGTGGGGAAAATATCTTGATCTAAAATGTCAATATAAGTTCATAATGTGCAAATGGTCACTGACCACTCATAATATTGAAACTCTATGCTTCATGACTTCTTATGTTTTTCTTTCCATCTGATTCGTAACCATGATCTCTTTTGATAGTCTGTTGGTAAAATGGGAGAGCAGTATGATCCTTGCACAGAAAAACATTCAATTGTATACTTCAATCTGGCTGAGGTGCAAAAGGCACTTCACGTTAGTCCTGTTATTGGCAAATCTAAATGGGAGACCTGCAGGTAATCTTATGATTAATTTTTTAGACATTGAATTGATACTCTCTTTACTGTGAGCCTGTGACACTTGAAACCTGTTTATGAAATATTCAACAGTTCAGCATTCTAATTTTGCATTCTATGACATATTTTCATAAATTACTGGGAAGGTCTTGTCTTTTGCAGCTGTAGTAATATAATATTACTGCTACCTTCATGACTTAAATTTGATTCCCCACCTGATGACATTTGTCTTTCTCTGCATTGCTGTGCTACAAAGTTGTTTTTTTTAAATATTTTATTGCTATATTTATGCTTCATACTTTCGTAAGATTAATGCATCATTATGAAGATTGAATTTCTCATCTTTAGGAGTTACTCTGTAGCTGAAACTAGGAAACTTTAACACTGATGAGAAGATCGGCAAATATGTTTCTGTTTCTTGTCCTCTCTTTTAACATGTTGGCACTGCCGTTCTTTGCAGTGAAGTTGTTAACACTCACTGGAGGGACTCTGAAAGATCTGTACTGCATATCTATCATGAGCTTATACAATATGGGCTTCGTATTTGGGTATTCAGGTTATTTCTTGCTCTCTAAATTTACTATTCTTTTCTCACTCAGGCACTCAAAGATAGTTGTAACTAGTAGCCTATAATACTAAATTATTCTCTAACATGGTTTTAGGATTTAGTTGGTTTCCTTTTCCAATATAGTATATAGTGTTACATACTGTGACCACATAGAAGTTAGTATGACTGTATGAGCGTGTCATGACATAATACCTAATTACTAGCTAAGTTCTATGTTACTTCTTTAGTTCTGATCTTTTTTCCCAGTTGAGCTCTGTGATCGTCTTTTTAGCTAAGAGCTGTGTGATTATGACCTACCATAAGATGCTCGTAACACTAAGGGTTGTGTGCCTTTTGGTCTGTTATTCTGCAACTTTTCTATGTGTTATTCCCAATCAACAGTAACACTTCTTTCAAGGAACCAGCTTCCCCCCTTTGTATTTTAAACATCATCAAAGAATGTCTTGCATAGATAATAGATAAACATTTTGTTTGTTTTTCATATTTTCTTTACTTCCTCCACAGTGGAGATACAGATGCAGTGATTCCAGTAACATCAACTAGATACAACATTGATGCTCTCAAGCTTCCAACTGTAACTCCTTGGCATGCTTGGTATGACAATGATGGCGAGGTAGGTGCTATTCTTTGTCAAAAGTCTCATGAGTGTTTAGCAGCCTGAAGTTTTTTGGTTTGCTGCGTATAATTCTCTAGTCCTAGACCATTCATATTTTGGGCTGTGGTATGTGATGTTGTTGCATGGTACATCTGCCCAATGGTCCAGTCTCCTTTTTTTTTTAAAAAAAGAGGCTAGAGCCCCATTTTCCATTGCACCAGGAACAGATACAGCGGAAACCATGACTTCCAAGTTTACAAACAAACTGGCACCCTAAGGCCAAAAGGATGAACAAAAGAAGAGTCTTTTTGTAGCCGAGTCTAAAACTGAAACCAAGAACTTTAAAAGTTTACAATAACAATCACCAAAAAGAAGGGATACCAAATTCAAACAACAGCCAAATAGGACACAGGCGAAGGTTTGGACAGCAAGCCTAGATCCCAGCTGCAGCTCCCTCCAACATCATAGCCCCTTGAATCAAAATTTCTTTGCAGTCACTTGCAAACAAATCTGCCCAATACCACAGCACAGCGCAAATGGAATGAATTATTTGAACTGGACAATCAAAGGTCTTCATCTCAAAGCACCATTTGTTCCTAACCATCCAAACACACCAGAGAACAGCTGCAATGCATGCGCAGTAAAAATCTATCCTAGAGGGCCAAATTGATCTAATCCACACAAAATAACCATTCCAATTGGTAGGTTTTAGCAGAAGCACCAAAGACACTAGCTATGATGCACCAGATAGAAGAAGCAACTGAACAATTAAAAAATAAACGTTGAATGCTTTCAAGTTTCCCATAGAAAAAGCAAAAAGGATTGCCAGGCCAGTTCTTGTTTCTGAGCACATCTTTTGTTAAAATAGCTCCTCTACACACCAACCAAAGAAAAATTTTAATTTTCAATGGGACAGTTGCTTTCCAGATGGAATTGTAGTCCACCACAGTACCATTACCAGAATTAAATTTGTAAGCTGAGTTAACAGTGAAAATATTACTTTTAGGCCTTTTCCAAATGGCTTCATCCTTACCGTCAGCAATATTTACTAAGAGCACCTTCTGTCTAAAGTCATCCCAATCTAAAGTTCAAGTGCTATCAAGGGTTCTTCTAAAAGTAAAGTTTAAACCAATGAGCAGAGCATCTGAAATTGAAATATATTTATCAAAGCAGACATCATACACCAAAGGGAACATGGAACTAATGGGCCCACCATCCCACCAAATGTCATGCCAGAAATCAATTTTATTACCATCACCTAATTTAAAGACTATTTTTTAAATATAATATTTTCTTATCTTAAGAAGTTGAGACCAACAAGCAGAGTCAGTAGGTCGAGCTTTAATCAGAGACAAGGGTCTATTTTTAAGATACTTGGCCTGAATAAAAAAAACCCAAAGACTTTTTAGTTTCAAGCTTCCAAAGCCACTTACACAAGAAACTAATATTAAGAACATGCAGGTTTTTAACCCCAAGGCCACCAAACTTTTTGATAGTGCAAATTTTATTCCATCGAACTAGATGGTACTTTCTTTTAATGTTGGAACTACCTCAAAAAATTCTCTTCTGATCTTATCAATCTTGTCCAAGACAGTAACAGGGACTAAAAACATTGACATGTGATAAATTGGAATGCTTGATAGACAAGAATTTAGAAGAACTAGCCTGCCCCTTTTAGACAAAGAGCTACACTTCCAGTTATCCAATCTTTTGGAAATCTTAGACACCATAAAATCCCAGTCACCAGCTTTGCTCTTGGCATAACTAACTGGGACACCCAGGTATTGCATTGGGAGGGAGCCAACATCACAATTGAAAATGTTTGCATACTCAAACTCTACTTGGGGAGTACCATTTATAACAAAAAGTTCACTTTTAAGGAAATTAATTTTAAACCAGCCATATGTTCATAGAGATACATTAGGTATTTAAGGTTAGCAGCCTTCTCTATGTTTTCATCTAAACAGATGTCAGTATCATCTGCATATTGTAAAATTGGGACACCCTAGGGATTGAGAGGCAACACCACAAACCAAATTACTCTGAGCTGCCTTATACACCATTTTAGATAAAGAATCAGCCACCAAATTGAAAAACAAGGGGGACAAAGGATCTCCTTGCCTAACACCCTTCTCACTTTTGAAGTAATTGCTTTGAACTCCATTTGCCAATACACTTAAGAGTCCCTTCACTCACAATTGTTTCAATCCAAGAGCACCATATAGGGTCAAAACCCCTAAGGGAAAGGCAGTGGGCCAGAAAAGACCAGCTAACCTTATCAAAGGCCTTTTCAAAATCAATCTTAAGAAAAATAGCACAATCACCACTTTTTTTAACCTCATGCATGAGTTCATGTAGGGCAAACACACCATCCATTATATCCAGTCACCTATTACTTCAAGCTGAAATATGGAAGTTAAGGGAGGGGGAAATAACAGGATAGAACTCTTACTCCTAGGCGATAGGTCTCACAATTCAAATATGATACTTGTGAGCTGTTGCAGACATCATCGGCATTTGTTTTTGTTTCTAGCCTTTTCCTGTGGCCATTATGCACAGTACATGCTCTCAGTGCTCTCCTTTCAATTGGGTTAAGTCGTATCCTGTGTTACTTGTATTCCAAGTTTCAGAATTTTTCTGTGCTTAAACAGGTTGGTGGCTGGAGTCAAGGGTATCAGGGTCTCACATTCGTCACTGTGAGGGGTGCAGGCCATGAGGTTGCTCTCCATCGGCCCAAACAAGCTCTTACTCTCGTCAAATCATTCTTGGCTGGGAGTGCAATGCCTGTAAAGTCTGACCTACGCAGTGAGATGTAATTTGCTCAGCTACTGTCTATACTCGATTCAAGAAATCAGTAAAGTAGCCACTAGCTCAAGCTACACGCAGAACTTGCACCATATAAGGGCATAGCTGTTGTCATCTTGTCAGTACCATTGGCAACAATTCTTCCCTCAAGAAAACAGGGGAAAAAACTGTGGAATAGTTTTCTGCTATTGAATTTACACTGCCTGTTAAATTATCTTAAAAATAAATCAAAATTAATTTTAAGCATTCGCAGTACTGTATTACTTACATGGCATGCCATGACATACATATTCTTCATTTTTCACAAGATGTGGTTTCTGATGTTATGTGCATCTGAGGATAACAGAGATACTCTTTAACTTTTGCATCTGAGCAAGTTGTCCCCTTTGCAGCTAGTATTCATGTTTAAGAGAAATTGGGGCATCTGTAATTATGGTAAATGATCCATGGTTGCTCAAAACTGTCCATCCCTTGAATTGTTGCACCAATCCAATCTATCTACAATGTAAAATTGCCAACACTGCCCACTGTAGTAGCATCACAGTTGTTGAGGGGACTAGGCGATGAACACATGAAGCAGCTATTGGAAAAAAAAACTTATATTGCATGGGGGTGCTGTAGACCATACTGGTTATCGATAAAATGGTTCTAAATGGTATGAGTGATCGATTGATGGTCATCTATGAATGAGCAAAAAGTAAGGAGTGGTCCAATCTTGGATAGAAGAATCTGCTATGCTTGAACTTTGATCGGTCTGATGGTCTCTATTCTGTGCAAATAGTGGAAGTGGAACACAATAGATATCAATCTCTCTGTAAACATCTTTGTTTCCTTATTTTGATCTTATATGTTACTCTGTACTCATTTCTTTGTCATTTGAGGCCCTCTTTGATTCGCGGTTTTTGTTTAGTTTTGGTTGGGTTTGGAAATTTTGTTATTTTGTATAGACCATTCATTTAACATTTTGAAATACATTTTTTAGACTCCGTGAGGTTTTTCTCAAAGATCTTAGAAATATTTTTTTAAATCGTTTTCATGCCTCTTTCTGGAGGTATTAAATTTTTTCTGACTACAATTAAAACTAAACTATAACCATGTATCAAAGAGGATCTGAATTGCTGTGCTTCAGAGATTACACTCATGATCAGACTCCTGAATATGTGGAGTTTCATAGGCTTCAGTGAGAATAGTTTATCTCTAATCCTTGAGATAAAATCTTTCAGCTGCTACACCTTTCTGTCCTGCAGTAGTGTGTACTGACTTTCCCTATACACAAATAATTACTGGCACACATTCTGTTCATCTGACAACGTATTAAGTGTTAGCATGAGCCCCAGAATGCACATACTAGCTAAGCCTTTGAGAGGAAGACACTGGGATTTTTTCCCAGAAGATATCACACAAAGGTTTGCATACATTTGTCCTGATATATGTGCTTGTACATATCACTTGATCAGGTTTCAGTGTTGCCACTATAATGAAACATGCATCATCCTCCACCAAGAAAGCCATTCCACATTCTTGCCCTTTTATCTTAGGCAGCCTCTTTTTTTTGGTTCTTTTCCTTGTCTTTTCCTATAAGTCTTGCCTTTTGACAAAGAAGTGGGTTGATTTTGTCGATTTCTTTCCGACCAAGATCAGCACTTTGAGAATGGAAAAAAAAATTGTGCAGAGCTATCACCAAGCATTAGTTTTGCGCATTGCAGCACTATGTTTCTGAATTCAGACTTCCAATCTTATAAACCTTTCATTATAAGAATGTTATTGTGTATATTGAAGCCTTTATCTGTTAACTTGATCTATAGACATGAATGTATTGTTCCTTTCTGTATCTAATAGTGAAGTAATCTGAAGATTTCAAGCATGCAAGTTCGATTTACATTCAAAGTACCTGCATATAATATACACATCTGTTTCTTGATATAATATACACAACTGTTTCCTAACAAAATTGCAATTTTTTTAGCTCTACTGCCTTCCAATTTAGGCCCTAATCTACTGTAATCTAGGTAACTTCTGCATGCATTATACTACTAGCTATGATGCATTGATGTTTGGCCATGCTTGTTGACGTCAAGTATTTGTCATGCAAGTTCGACCATTGCATATCGGCGACCAATTAACCTTCCATTGAAGTAACCTTTTGTCAGTCGTTTTCTGGCTTCTGTAAATATCATCCTATCCGTCGAGTCAACGCCCTATTGGCGTGCATCCTGTGTGGGCACACACACTTTATGGCCTGAGTGTAGATGTTTTTGACATATGACATTATGCAATGTCACTGCGTTTGACAACCCACAAACGACTGCAGCGTGTGCAGTTTTCCTGCACAAAGTTGCCTCGTAGCTATGCTATCGCACCGAGCATGGTTGAGTAAACATCTTGGCCTATCCTTCCTTGGTACAAGAGACTTTTTACTGTCCTTAATTAAGAGAGATATCTATGTACCCGAATGTACCAAGCGAGGAGACAAGATCCGTTTTATCATAATCTTGGCAGCAATGGCATTGGTGAGGTGGCACGGGGTCGCCGCGTTTGCGCTCACGGCAATTAATCGGTGAAGTGAGACAGCGTCACTTGTGAGGAGGGAACGAGGGGAAAAGTTTAGGAAAAATTGGTTTTGTGACACCCGAAGAGCACCGGTTTCGTTTTTTACCATTAAACCACTTGCCATATTCTCCATTTTACCATTCTGTCGACGGTTGGGATATCGGTCCCAAATCAACTAAGGTTCTTGAGAAGGGGAGATAGAAAACACTGTCGAGCAAGGCAAACAGCGATCAACGAGCAGCAAACAGACACAGGATTTTTATACTGGTTCAGGCCTCTCCGGGGAGATAATAACCCTACGTCCAATGCTTCTTTATATGAAGAAGGGATTACAAGGAAGAACTCGACGAGACGAACAGGTCTCGGCGAGATTATGGGTGTACAAGAAGTAGTATTCGATCTTCGCTTCAGGCTATAGATCCGATGATGTTCGCCTCTCTACACGCCGTAGGGGCCTGGTTTATATAGTGTCAAACAACCGACCTACCGAGGGATAATAGGGCCGGGTTACGCGTCCGTAACGAACTCGATACGTGCCAAATATATCTCGAGGTAGATAAGGTATATCTCCAATTCTTAGGGATCACGACGTCTGCTCCAATCCGAAAAACCTACGTCCGGGTCTTCACGTAGCCATGCAGAACTCTGTTCGAGTCGGACTCAAACAGAAAGCCTAGGCCGCGACGCACCGTGCCGACCAAGAGGCTGTTTGGCAGGATGGACATGGGCCTGATAGAGCCCTCTAGGGAGTCAAGCTCCTAGGAGGCTGTTCGATTAGGCCGTCAGAAAGTGGGCCATGGCAATGGGCCGTGATTTTATCCCCGACAGCTAGCCCCCGAGACTCAAGTGGAAGTACTCACTAGAGTGGGGTCTTCCTCTTGATTCATTAGAGTGGGGTCTTCCTCTTGAGACTCCAAGTCACAAAGAGGGTAATTTTCCTGCTACAAAGACATGCAACAGGCGACCGAACAGGTTATGGTTCAACCGAACAAGTCTTGTTCGGGACCGAACAAACCCGTCCAGTGCCAAGCAACTTCGTCGCGTCAAACAGAGAACCACATCTGTCCGAGCAGAGCTCCCAGCCCTCAATGCAAAAACTGGAAAAAAAATAGCCGTTAGCAGATTTCAACGGTAACTATCGCTGCGCAGTGAAAACGGGCGGTCGTTTTACTAGCCGTTGCAGTAAAAAACTAGCCGTTTTGTGGCAAAAAACCGTTGCAGAGCTGCTCGGACCAGGGCTATAAAGAGCACCCAAGCCGCCCGCGGCTCGCCACTTCCGTTCTTGCGCCTTTCCTTCCCAAGCCCTGTTCCAACGGCGTTATGATCAATCAGCCACAGTCCACCTCCAAAGCTGTTCGCCAAACCTAGGGATTGCTATGGCCAAGCTCGTGGGCACCAGCATGACAGACGAGGACATGAAGGCTTTGGAAGCGGAAGGACACATCGACACTGGCAGCTGGAGGCTGCCCGGGGAGGAGGAGATGCCGAAGCCGCTCGAAGAGGAGCTCGTCAACTTCGAGCTCTTCGCAATGTTTGGGCTGAGGTCTCCCGAAAGCCATTTCGTGGAGGCCCTTCTGAACATCAGCGGGCTGGAGGTTGCGAATCTCAACCCCAACTTGTTCCTCCAGATGGCCGTCTTCGCACACCTATGAGAGGGCTATCTGGGAGTACATCCGTCGGTGGGACTGTTCCTCCATTACTACGAGGTAACGAGGAGCAGCTCCGCCGCTTCCGGGCTCAGGTGCTACTACCTCAAACTCTGGGCAACTGCCGAAGACGCGCCGTACCCTCGTCCACCGCTGCTCGACTCAATGGGCGCGTGGTGGATGAGGTGGTTCTACACCAAGCGGAACGGCGACAACAAGCTCTCCTTCACCGGACAAGCGTCGGCGAAGGGAACGCAAATGCCTCGGCCAGAACTGTCCGACGAGGAATGGTACTTGACCCGGAAGATTGCCTCCCTCGTGGGCCTCGGGCTCACGGGCAGGGATATAATCCGGGACTTCATGGCGAACAAAATCTGTCCGCTACAGAGGAGGTCCTACCCCTTCTACAGGATAGAAGATTGGGAGGACATCACCAGGGAGAGCCCGGGTAAGTTCATCAAACGTTTATCCTTTTTTGGTGATTCATCCAAACAGGAACCAATAATTTCTTCTGTTCGGATAGTAAAACCTACCAACGCATGGGTGGCCGATCAGGTCGACGCCATGCTGAAGGCCGCCAAGAAGGACACTGAGATGACCGGAGTGGTGGCCTACACATGCCTAAGGAACGTGCTTGTCCGCTCACCAGAGGTAACATACGCAGAGCCCCCATCCGAGTCGCTATACTTACACGATTATGGCATGCTCACGCTCACCTCCAAATACGCAGGTTGAGCAGTTGATCATCGGCGGGATCGTCGATGAGTTCACAGAGTCCGACAAGGAGGGAGCGCGGAAGGGCAAGGCCAAGGTGGCCGCTGTGCCGACGCGGAGCTCACCGCGCCGCAGCGTTCGCCAACTACCTCCGAAGCCCTCTGCAGCGACAATCCGCACCGAGCAGGCCAAATGCGCGCACGGCCAGCCAAGGGGCGAACACCCAAGCTCCTCCCTCCTCACCGAGCAAGGCGACGAGGAGGTACGGAACCTGACCCAATGGCTAAAGAGCTACGTACAAGCTCACCCGGGCCATATGGAATGGCTGCAACAGATCGCCGAGCAGAGAAGGCTCGAGGAGGAGGTTGCGCGCAAGGAGGCCCTCCTTGCGTTGCGCAAAAAGAGCGCTCAGCTCACCAAGGAGCTGAGTGTGTCGCCGCGGGCGCCGGGGTCCAAGGCGAACAAGAAGCCGAGGAACCGCCGAGCAAGAGGCGCAAGGTTCCTCGCGGAGCAAAGTGGAAGATCAAGCTTCCCGCGGCGGGCATGGCAGGTATGCAATGGCGAGGTCTTCCCTCTTACATTCTACCGTACCGCTAAGGTCTTAACACATTTTTTCATCAGCTGCCGAGGATGAGATTGCCAGTGACGACGTGGACTGTGCGATCGAGCGGTCACTGCTGGCCGAGCATCTACACGGAGCGTCACGGACAGTGAGGTTGGCCGCCTCAAAGACAAGCTGGCTGCGTGGACCCCCGCCGGGCTCCACCGACCAGATCGAGGCGCTGAAGGGTGCAGTGGAGCGGCTTGAAGCCGAAGAGGCGGGGCACAAGGCCATGGGGAGCGGGGCCAAGGAGTTGGCTCCGCCGGCTGCCCGGGGCGGGACCGAGCAATCGGTCCAGCCTGGCACTTCGTCACAGGGGCAACTCATCCCTGTGGCGACGGAAGGAGAGGGCCGCGAGCAGGGGGCACAAGCCGCCCTGTCCGCATTGGCGAGCACGGCACTGGCGAGCACGAGCTCGCCGGCTGGAGTCGAGGAGCTCGGAGGCGACAAGGATGCCGCCGCCAGCCCTCCTAGGGCCGAAGAAGCCAAGGAGAGGAGGTGAGTCCCTAGGCGAGCGCGCTCATGCAAGAAGAAGGCGCAGCGGAGAGAACATCAAGCTGCGGCCATTTCGAGCAGCCAGGGATTCGCAACCCATGGCCTTGGAGAGCGCTTACGCAGAAACTTGAAGCAAGGCTTCAAGAGGTAAACCCCAATCGGAAACTTGTCCGTTTAAGTTACCAGCAATCCAATCTAACGGACTTGTTCTTCTCTCTTTCAGGTCTTGCGGGGCACCATGGAGGACTTTGAAGAAGGCGTTACGGCGCTATTTTGGGAGCCATCCAGGGGCAGAGCCGCACGAGGTGTCTCAAAGGGGAGCTCATGGCCTCGGTCGAAAGCCAGAGCCGACTCGAGGTGGAGGTGAAGAAGCTCAAGGCCCAGCTGACCGAGGAGAGGGTACCGTCCCTGCGGATCTCACAGGAAGAGGCCGAGGAGCTTCACGCGCTGGCCGCGAGGGCGAGCACCGCGGAAGAAAGGGCCAAGGAGCTGGCCGAGCAGCTCAAGACCGCTGAGCAGCACCGGAGTCAGAACAAGAGTCTGACCGAGCAGTTGCGGGCCAAGACCGAAGAGGTCGAAGTCCTCCGTACAGAGGCCAAGGAGCAGTCCAAGCACAGAACGGTCAGCAAGGAGGAAGCCGAGCGCCTCCGAGCTGAAGCGAAGGAAGGGATCAAAGCCCAAGGGGAAACACTGCGCCTCAAGCTAGAGATTGAGGAGTTGAAGGAGCAGCTCGCTTCTAAGTAGTAGCTGTAGGGCTGTACCCGAAAAGGCCTTTTGTACCTGTAATAACTTGTTAGTGGAAATGAAGACTTACCTTTTTCCTGCAAAAAAGAGTAGCAAAAGACAAAAGGAACAAGAAACTAAGGCAAAACAACGCTAGAAAGTTTTCAGAAAAACGCTAGGATGCCAGCCTAACTCCCAGCCCCCGTTGTGCATCTGTTCGAAAACCTGAGTTTGCGAACTTGAACAGGTGCACAAGTAAAAGAGTGACACCCTAGCCTCCGGTATGGACGATGCTTGAAGACCTAAGTTTGCGAATTCAAACACATGCGTAGAGAGTTAGAGCGACACCCGCATCCTGATCGACTTATTCCATGAACTGCTCGCCAACGTAAGGTAGACGATTTCAAAGGTAACCGAACAAGGAAAGTACCTCTGCCGCAGGGGGCTTACGAGAGCAGACTTTGCCGAGTGGTTGGGCCGAGTGCGGTAAGTGCCTCTGCCGTGGAGGGCTTACGAGAGCAGGCTTAGCCGCAAGATGAAAAGCCGTGTTACGCAACCCTGTGTTCAGGAACTTGCTGAAACTAGATGCGGGTAGGGAAAACCTAAAGATCGCGGAGCCAAGAGTTCGCAAGACCGGACGGCCATCAAGTGTTACAAAAAAGAAGATAGTTTGAGAAGACAAGATGCGAAAAGGGCCGCAGGGGCCGCGAGCATTCATTGTTTTTGGATTGGACTTTACATGGCAGCCCGAGAGACTTGGACGAACAAAGGCGTGAAGTTTGACAAAAGCGCAGAGCTAGGAAAACAACTAAAAGACCTACACAAAGAACTTACGAAGCCGGTCGATGTTCCAAGTGCTTGTCAGCTCTCTCCCGTCCTCCATTACCAGGCGAACAGCCCCCGGACGAGCAGTAGAAACGATTGTGAACGGGCCCTCCCAACGGGGAGTTAACTTGTTGGCATTGGACAGATTCTGGACGCGGCGTAGAATGAGGTCACCCACCTTCAAGGCCCTTGGTCTGACAGATTTGGCAGCGTGCCAACGAAGATCTTACTAGTAGCGCGCCATTCTGACTTGTGCCTGTTCGCGTGTGCCTTCGAGGAGGTCGAGTTCGAGCAAGCGCTCTTGCTTTGTGTCAACCATGTTGACCGAGCTCGTGCGAGGCGAGCCGAGTACCACTTCGGCGGGCAAGATGGCTTCTGCACCGTAGACCAGTTGGAAAGGAGTTCCCCGGTTGCCCTGCTGGCTGTGGTGCGCACGGCCCAGAGGACAGAAGGAACTTCATCGACCCAGGCTTTATTGTGTTCTTTGAGAGCCGCGAACACACGTCGTTTGATTCCCTGGATAATCTGTCCATTATCTCACTCGACTGCTCCATTGCTCGGTGGATGTGCCACGAGGCGGCGAACCTTGGTGCCAGTATGCGCGATATTCACGAATAGCTCGCTTCAAGCGGGACCATTATCGGTGATCAGCTTGTGGGGAATCCCGAAGCGCGTGATCACATTGCTCTTGAAGAAACGCATAGCCGTTTTGGCGTGAAGAGATGACACAGGCTCGGCCTCAATCCACTTTGTAAAGGTGTCGATGGCGACGAGCAATTGCGTGCAGCCCTTGAACCCCTTGGAGACCGGGCCGAGCAGATCCAGACCCCATGTGGAGAAAGGCCATGATAGGGGATCGTTTGAAGCTCTTGGGTGAGCTTATGGGCCTTCCAGGCGTGAAATTGGCATGCCTTGCACTTAGTTACCACATTCCGGGCATCCTGTAGCGCTGTGGGCCAGTAATAACCCATGCGAAACGCTTTGCCGACCAGAGTCCTGAAGGAGGCGTGGTTGCCGTAGGCACCCTCGTGTATGTCCCTAAGAAGGAACACACCCTCCTGCCGTGAGATGCACTTGGAGAGCACCTTGCCGGTAAAGGATGCCGTCCACAAGCTTGTATGGATTAGCACGCCTTATAAGCCGGGAATGCTCGGCTTCGTCGCCCGGCAGGGTCCCATCCGCAAGGTACCGGACAAATGACGTTGTCCAGTCCGCAGCCTGCTCAATGACGGAGGCAGCACCACCTGTCTCTTTTTCCTCGTCCGGAGACGTGATAGAGGGCTTATAAAGGTGATTGACGAGCACCCACAGCCGGAAAGCGAGTTAGCGTGAGGATCAAATTTGGACAGCTGGTCGGCCAAGAAGTTGTCCTTCCTGGGCACGAAGAGTACCTCGAAGAATCGAAAGTGCCGCTCCAACTTCCTCACTTCAACCAGGTATCGCGCCATTGAGTCATCTCAGCACTGATACTCCTTGTTTACCTGATTGATGACCATCTGTGAATCTCCCTTCACAGTTAGCTGTTGGACGCCGAGCGACTTGCACGCTCTTAGTCTCGGGAGGAGGGCCTCGTACTCCGCGGCGTTGTTAGTTGCCGCAAAGTGTAGTTGGATAGAATACTGGAGTTGCTCTTCTTAAGGGGAGATGAGAACAAAACCAGCCCCCGAGTTTCCACTGCGTGAGTCGTCAAAAAAAATATGGTCCAGGGGGTTTCTTCAGGTTGCTTAGGAGCTTCCTGAGATTTGGGCGGGCAGGTCCATTCAGCGACAAAGTCAGCCAGGACCTGGGATTTAATTGCAGTTCGGACAGAAAATAGATTATCGAACTCTGCTAGTTCCATTGCCCACTTAGCTATGCGCCCGCCAGCTTCCTTGTTCCGTAGGATTTTGCTCAGAGGGAACTTAGTCGGGACCAGTATTTGGTGCACCTGAAAATAATGTCGAAGCTTCCTGGAGGACATGAGCAAGGCGTAGAGCAACTTTTGAACCTCAGGGTATCGCTCCTTTGATCCATGAAGTACCTCGCTCACGTAGTAGATTGGCCGCTGGATGCTTTCCCTCTCCACCGTCAAGACTGCGCTCACCGCTTGTGGCGTGCAGCCAAGATACAGTAAAAGCTGTTGGCCATGTCGCGGGGTAGTCAAGATAGGTGGGTTGGACAGGTATTGCTTTAGATCTTTGAAAGATCTGTCAGCCTCTTCTGTCCATTCGAAGCCATTGTGCTTGCGCAGAGCTTTGAAGAAGGGCAGCCCGCGTTCGCCTTGACGGGAAATAAACCTGCTCAAAGCAGCCATCCGTCCTGTTAGGCTCTGGACTTCCTTAACGGTGGTCGGAGCCTTCATGTTTTCAATGGCCTCGATTTTTTCAGGGTTAGTAGAAATTCATTGCGAACCAATCACATAAGCGAGCAGTATGCCGGATCGGACACCAAAAGTACACTTTTTCTGGATTCAATTTAATTCTGTGCCTGGTGAGGTTATGAAATGTCTTGGCCAGGTCTTTTACATGATCCCGATTATACTTGCTCTTTACTACTATATTGTCAACATAGACCTCTAGGTTCCTTCCGCGTTGTTTTGGAAAAGTTTTCTCCATTAAGCGTTGGAAGGTGGCACCAACATTGCGCAGACCGAAAGACATGGTCGTATAGCAGAAAGTGCCGAAGGGGGGGTGATAAAGACAGTTTACTCTTCATCCTCGGGGGAGATGCTTATTTGGTGATAACCGGAGTAAGCATTCAAAAAACTCAAAAGCTGGGTATCCGCAGTCTCGTCGACCAGCTGGTCTATGCGAGGCAACGGGAAATTGTCTTTAGGACAAGCCGCGTTCAAATCAATGTGGTCGAGACACATCCTCCACATGCCACCTTTCTTCTTTACGATGACAGGGTTGGCCAGCCACTCGGTGTGATCAACCTCGCGGATGAACCCAGCGGCGAGCAGCTTTTCAAGCTGATCCTTGATGATCCCTTGCTTGAAATCCGGAAAGCGACGAAGCTTCTGGCGAACGGGCATGTCAGACGGCTCCTAGGACAACATGTCTGCATTAGCTCGGAGGAAGGCAATGAGCTCGATTTCCTATTTGGGATCCAGATTGGCATCCAAATGAACTGTCTTGGAGAGATCGTCAAGAGACAGTGGAACTTCCTTAGTTTCTCCCCCTGGCTGGAGAGAAACCTTGGGACAGGCAGACTTGGTCTGCGCCTCTTCGGGACCACGCGGGGGAAGTTGGTCGACCAGGGCAAGGGACTGCTCATCGCAATCTAGAGAAGCCTTGTAGTTGCCTTTGACCGTGATCATGCCGCTGGGGCCTCGGATCTTCACGTAGTGGTAGGCATGGTGGGACACGGCCATAAACTTTCCCAGAGATGGCTGGCCCAAGATCGCGTTGTAGGCGGATGGAAAGTCGACCACGTCAAACGTGATCAACTCTGTCTGGAAGTTGCTTGGGCTGCCGAAGGTAACGGGCAGAACGATCTGCCCCAGCGGCCGAACAGCTTCTCCCGGTACAATCCCGTAGAAGGGCATCGCGACCTCTTTGAGTTTGGAACGAGTAATCTGCATCTCGTCCAAGACTTTTGCAGAAAGCAAGTCCAGCGCACTCCCACCATCGATCAGAACACGCCCTACTCTGGCGGTGCTGATGGTCGGAGCGACCACCAGCGGGAGCCGCTAAGGCTTGGTCATCCCAGTGGGGCAATCGTCCTTAGAGAAGGAGATGGAAACCTCGGTCCACTTCATCGTCTCGGGCTGTGGTTTGCCCTTCTCGACGTTGTGGACCTCCCGAGCAGCTTCCTTGAGGCTGCGCCGAGAGGGATAAACCGAGGAGCCGCCAAAAATAACGGCTATGTGGTTCGCGGGCTCAGGATAGTCATCCTCATCGTCCCGATCACCATCATCGACTTGGCGCTTGGCCTTACCGGCATCACCTTTTTCGGGCAGGGTGGGCATGGGGCCTTTACCGTTATAGAACTCCTTGAGTTTTGCAGCCCAGGTCCTGCAATGGTGGATATCGTGGCCGTAGCCCTGGTGGAACTGGCAATATCGGTCACCCGGACCTTTCTTGCCTTGATCACCTCCCTGGGCAGGCTTCTTGCCCTTGTAGTTATTGGCAGGCCTTTTCTGCCCGTTCTTGAGAGGAGGTGCGCGATCTATACCCGCAACGGTATTGTTCGGCGCACCTTTGTTCTTCTTCTTCTGGGACTTCTTGTCACCAGGATTGTTGTTGTTCTTTTTCTTCTCATCTACACCAGGCTGGGCGGGAAGCTCGCCCTTGTCAAACGCCTTCTTGTACGGAACACGCTCTGCCGCGTTGGCATAGCGATCAGCCGCCTTGAAGAGATCATTGGCGGCCCAGGTCTCATTGATCTCGAGATCCTGGGTGATCCGCTCGTCGCGGACACCGTTTTTGAAGGCGCGGACAACTGATTCATCCGAGATATTCAGAATCGTGTTGCGGATCTTGATGAAACGCTTTACGAAGTTGCGGAGGGTCTCTCCGTTCATCTGGATCATCTGGTGCAGATCATCCTCCTTGCCCAGACGCACGTAACAGCTCTGAAAATTGGCGATCAGAGCGTCACAAAGTTGGTTCCAAGAGCGGATGGAACCTTCCTGCTGATTGAATAGGCACGTCCGAGCATCACCCTCAAGAACAGTCGGAAGGTAATTAGCCATGACTAGCTCGTCACCCTCAACTGCCATGATGGCGGTAGCGTAGATGGAAAGGAACTCCTCTGGGTTTTGGGTACTGTCGACTGGTGACTAACTGGGGGGTCACCGTCGGCAATGAATATATATGGGGCGATGCACAAGATCCAAACTCGATGGTAGCACAAGACAAGGATTTATCTGAGTTCGAGGCCCTCATGGCGGAGGTAATACCCTAAATCACGTGCTCGGGATTATATGGGGTATATGTGTATAAGATGATGATCAACCTGGGAGATGATCAAGCTGTAGATGTGTGATTCTCTAGATGGAGATGTAGATGAAGATGCCGAGCCAGGGGGCTTCCCTACCCGCCTTATATAGTGGGGGGCAGGGTTACAAGATAGAGTCCTGTTCGGTTACGAGGTAGGAGTCCTATCTCTATCCTCTAGTAGTTATCCGGGATTACAAGTATATCTTTCCTATTAATTAGGGATAGGCTTCTATCTTTATGTCTTTCCTTGCCGGTCAAGCCTTCTAGAGTCCGAGTGGTACACGTCCTCATCCACCGACTTGGTCCATCCCCTGTCGGGTGGTCTTTTAAGCCCGCCGTGTGGATACCCGGGGTCTATGTTATCCACAGTAGCCCCCGAGTGCTTCATAGTCGAGTTGCTGCTCTTCTTCGTCGCACCTTGATGAGTCATGCTTCATGCCGAGTGCTTGTTAATTATTGCTGCTCCTTCTCGACTGGCTTCTGCCTGTTATCTGCGAGGAGACTATGGAGGACTCATAGAGAGTTGTTAGTGATACCCAGCCCGGGATTACCGGAGTTCTGGCGGTCGGCTCTTTATAAAGCGCATCACCTTAATTTTGGGGAAGTGGTACCTGTACTTGTCCTGCGATGTATAGCTGGCGACCCAACATGGGGTGTACCATTGGTTTTGGCTGAAGAGCCGAGTGATATCTGTGCTCGTCTCGCGATGTACAGCTGACGACCCAACATGGGGCGTACCACTTGTTCTGGCTGAAGAGCCGAGTGATGCCTGTACTCGTCTTGCGATGTACAACTGGCGACCCAACATGGGGCATACCACTGGTTTTGGCTGAAGAGCCGAGTGATACCTGTACTCGTCTTGCGATGTACAGCTGGCGACCCAACATGGGGCGTACCACGGGTTTTGGCTGAAAAGCCGAGTGATACCTGTACTCGTCTTGCGATGTACAGCTGGCGACCCAACATGGGGCGTACCACGGGTTTTGACTGAAAAGCCAAGTGATACCTGTACTCGTCTTGCGATGTACAGCTAGCGACCACGGATTTTGGCTGAAAAGCCGAGTGATACCTGTACTCGTCTTGCGATGTACAACTGGCGACCCAACATGGGGCGTACCACGGGTTTTGGCTGAAAAGCCGAGTGATACCTGTACTCGTCTTGCGATGTACAGCTGACGACCCAACATGGAGCGTACCACGGGTTTTGGCTGAAGAGCCGAGCGGTACCTATACCCGACCGGAGTAGGATACAGCTGGTGGCCCCAGAGGGCATACCGTATGTTTAACCATCTGGTACCTATACTCGTCTTGCGATGTACAGCTTGGCCCAACATGGAGCATACCATCTGGATAGGGTTTGGCCCAATGATACCTGTATCCGACTAGTGCGGTAACACAGCTAGTGTCCCAACATGGGGCATACCATTGTTGTCGACCGGCGGTACTGTATCCCTCAGATGTGAGAATCTGACTAGCGACCCCACCATGGGGCGTACCTTACGGAAAGAGTTTAGCCGTATGGTATCCATACCCGGGTAGCGGTGTACAGCATAGGCCCCAACTGGGCGTACCATGAAACTCAATCCCGACATCAACGGTATCGATCGACATGCGGCGACCAACTAGTGACCCAACATGGGGTATACCAAGAGATGGGTATTTTTTGTAGCTCTGCGGTGATATGCCCTCAAAGGGGTGTCCGAGGCTGAATTTGCTTAGAAATTGCGCGCTTGTAGCCATTTGGTTGTGACGCGCAGCTGGAAGGCCGTAGTTAGCGCTCAGGGCGCAGGATGGCTCATGGCCAGAGGCGTAAGCGTATAGCCGTACCAAAGTTGGTGTAGACGTATAGCCATACCGAAGTTGGTGTGGACGTATAGCTGTGCCAACTTGATGAGGTAAAAAACCCATGAACTCCTGTAGCATGTACATGTAGAGTTTAGACAGTATCTGGAAGCATTTAGATAATTTTTATACTTTTGCTACTTTTCCTTTTTGACATTAAATTCCACCAAGTAATCTTCCTTTTGTTAAGCACTCTGTCCGACTAGTCTAGCCCCCGGGCGTCGGGAATTGGCTCATGGCTCTTTTCCCAGGCACGCGTATTGAGTGACTAGAGTTCGCCGTCCGTGGGTCAGAGCTTCACTACTCGGAAAAACCACTCGGATTCATTTGCAATCATTAAGAGAAAGTAACAAAAAGAGTGCACGCAAGTGCACCTATTAGGTGTAGCCCCCGACTTACTGACCAACTAAGTAGCAAGTCAAGAAACAACTTAGATTAACAAGAAAAAACTGTGGTAAAGAGAACTTAGCTCTGATACAGGCATAGGCGTGGAGCCGAGCCGTAGACTTGGCTGCTCGTGGCGCTGGCGTAGGCGTGTAGCCGAGTGGCTTGTCGCCGAGCCGCAGATTTGAAGCTGCAGGCGTGTAGCCGCACCGGGCGCTCGTGGCGCTCGATGGTGTACAGCCGAGCTGTAAACTTGGACGCTCGTGGCGCGGGCGTAGGCGTGTCGCTGAGTAGCGTGTCGCCGAGCCGTAGACTTGGGCGCTCGTGGCGCTGGCGTAGGCGTGCAGCCGAGTGGCTTGTCGCCGAGCCGTGGATTTATAGCTGCAGGCATGTAGCCGTACTGGACGCTCGTGGCGCGCGATGGCGTACAGCCGAGTTGAAAACATGGACGCTCATGGCGCGGGCGTAGGCATGTCGCTGTGTGGCATGTCGCCGAGCCGTAGACTTGGGCGCTCGTGGCGCTGGCGTAGGCGTGCAGCCGAGTGGCTTGTCGCCGAGCCGTAGATTTGAAGCTTCTGCGCGGCCGTGCGGACGCTTCGTGGTGCGCGATGGCGTCTAAATGAAGTTGTATACTTGGGCGCTCGTGGCGCGGACGTAGGCGTGTCGCTGAGTAGCGTGTCGCCGAGCCATAGGCTTGTGCGCTCATGGCGCTGGCATAGGCGTGTAGCAGAGTGGCTTGTTGCCGAGCCGTAGATCTGAAGCTGCAGGCGTGTAGCCGTACCGGGCGCTCGTGGCGCGCGATGGCGTCATACCGAAGCTAAATTCTTGACGCTCGTGGCTTTGGCGTGGCGTGTCATTGTGTAGCGGTCGCCAAACCGTGAACTTGGGCGCTCGTGGCGCCGGCGTAGGCGCAGTACCGAGTGGCTTGTCGCCGAGCCGAGATTTGAAGCTACTGAGCGTTGCCGATCGGGCGCTAAATGGCGCGAATGGCGTCTGACCGAAGCCAGATATCTTTGGGCCTCGTGGCGCGGGCGTAGGCGTGTCGCTGAGTAGCGTGTCGCCGAGTCATAGGCTTGTGCGCTCGTGGCGCTGGCATAGGCGTGTAGCCGAGTGGCTTGTTGCCGAGCCGTAGATCTGAAGCTGCAGGCGTGTAGCCGTACCGGGCGCTCGTGGCGCGCGATGGCGTACAGCCGAGCTGAATTCTTGGACGCTCGTGGCGCTGGCGTAGGCGTGTCGCTGAGTAGCGTGTCGACGAGCCATAGACTTGGGCGCTCGTGGTATTGGCGTGGCGATGTGGCCGAGTGGCTTGTCGCCGAGCCGTAGATTTGAAGCTGCAGCGTAGTCGCACGGCGCTCGTGGCGCGCGATGGCGTACAGTCAAGCTGAATACTTGGGCGCTCGTGGCGCTGGCGTAGGTGTGTCGCTGAGTAGCGTGTCGACGAGCCATAGACTTGGGCGATCATGGCGCTGGCGTAGGTGTGTAGCCGAGTGGCTTGTCGCCGAGCCGTAGATTTGAAGCTGCGGGCGTGTAGCCGCATCGGCGCCAGAAGCAGCGATGGCGTCTGGCCGAAGCTGAATACTTGGGCGCTCGTGGCGCGGACGTAGGCGTGTCACTGTGTAGCGTGTCGCCGAGCCATAGACTTGGGCGCTCGTGGCGCTGGTGTAGGCGTGTAGCCGAGTGGCTTGTCGCCGAGCCGTAGATTTGAAGCTGCAGGCGTGTAGCCGTACCGGGCGCTCGTGGCGCGCGATGGCGTACAGCCGAGCTATAGACCTTGGAGGCGTTGGCGGGTAGCCGAGTAGAGGAAGTAGTCGTTCAGATCTCGATCAACACCGAGTGGCACACGTCGTGGTCGGCGACGAACAGCACGTGCCCGCCGAGGTCTCGCTCGTTGTCGACGGAGTTGGCCGTAGTCGTACGTGATCTCCATGTGGTTGGTGTAGCTTGACGAAGTTCGATGAACGTCCTCACTGGTCTTCAACGTCCCTCGAGATGTGGCACGATCAATCCTCAAGCCGTAGCTGGCACCGACGAGCTTTACGAGATCGCCGAAATTCGCGACCTCTCTGCGCAGACTGCCTTGACAAAGGCGTCACGGTCGTATCCGAAGTCAAAATTAGGTGTTCTTGGATTCGTTGGAAAGATAACGAGATAAGCTTTTCAACACATCTTATATCACCCCGAAACTCCTCCTGAGTCAGTGGGAAATAGCGATACAAGTTCCGTCCAGAATCTGAATGGGAACAGATCGCATCTTCTTCTCATGTTCGTCTCGCGGTTGATGAAACCGGTGTCGCACGATGGACACCATAATCGTCAAGTCCGAGTGATCTGCTACTGATGATGGTCACCACACGAGATTCGTTCTCCATCGGGACCTCACCGTATCCGAGTCGGGAATTAAGCCCCCGGCGCACTACTCGTCGGTAGGTGGCGGCGTTCCCCAACACGACCGGGAGTCCGAGTGAAGCGCTGTTAAATTCCTCCCACGGATTAGATAATGTCCGAACCCGCAAAAGTGTTGTAGAAGTCCTTGGTTGAGTTCTCACCGTATCCGAGTCGAAAATTGAGCCCCCGGCGCACCACTCGGGAGTAGATGGCGGCGGCGTTCCTCGATCCGAACGGGAGTCCAGACGAAGCGATGTCCATGTTCTCCTCAGACTGGATCGGATCCGAG
Organism: Raddia guianensis; assembly: GCA_036346415.1. Lineage (NCBI taxonomy): Eukaryota > Viridiplantae > Streptophyta > Magnoliopsida > Poales > Poaceae > Raddia > Raddia guianensis. The sequence continues at coordinate 21,381,177 of CM070539.1, read as the reverse complement.
TCCGGAAGAAGTGTTGGTCGTCGATTGTCTTGAGTAGCTCCTTGCTGATTCTCGATGTCCTTGGAGGTGTGCCACGGCATACCCGCATGCCGTAGCCTCCGCAGATGAGTTTTACGAGCTCGTCGAGATTCGCGAGCATCCCGCGCAGCCTGCCTTAAAACGGATGTCCCGGACACATCCGTACTCCGTTTTAGGCGTTCTTGGGCTTCACGGAAAGATGACGAAATTATCTTTCAGACGCATCTAGTCTCATCCCGAAATTCCTTCTGGATCAACGGGAATTAAAGAAACAAGATGACATCTAGAATCTGTCTTCGAGCCGTCGCCGTATCCGAGTCGGGAATTGAGCCGTTGGCTTACTACTCATGAGTAGATGGCCGTGGCTTTCCCCAATCCGAGCGGGAGGCATTGTTATAGTTCTCCCCAGATTGGATCTGATCCAAATCCGAGAAGTGAAGTTCGTCGAAGTCGTTGATGACGCAGTCGGCTCCGGGGGCGGAGACGACGGCGGCACCGTTGGTCGAAGCCATCGAGCTTGACGAGATTGATCTTGACGCTTCCCATACCTGGCTCGCCAACTATCGACTGGTGACTAACTGGGGGGTCACCGTCGGCAATGATTATATATGGGGCGATGCACAAGATCCAAACTCGATGGTAGCACAAGACAAGGATTTATATAGGTTCAGGCCCTCATGGCGGAGGTAATACCCTACGTCCTGTGCTCTGGGATTATATGGGGTATATGTGTACAAGATGATGATCAACCTGGGAGATGATCAAGCTGTAGATGTGTGATTCTCTAGATGGAGATGTAGATGAAGATGCCGAGCCAGGGGGCTTCCCTACCCGTCTTATATAGTGGGGGGCAGGGTTACAAGATAGAGTCCTGGTCGGTTACGAGGTAGGAGTCCTATCTCTATCCTCTAGTAGTTATCCGGGATTACAAATATATCTTTCCTATTAATTAGGGATAGGCTTCTATCTTCCCGATTCGACATTAAAAGTATATTGATTCTTTCCCAATAAACGAAGACTTTTTTCTGTAAATACTGCGTATTTGATTCCATCCATAAATCGACTTTCCCTTCTATGCTCTGAGTTCCAGTAACTCATTTTTGTACTTGCTGTTTTATTTTCTAATTACTTCAATTGAGAGAAAGAAAGAGAGTAGTAAGAATTCTCTTATCCCATTTGGAAGGATACCCTCCTTATAACTATCCATGACTGTTTTTGTCTCTAGCATGACCACTTGAGAAAATGTGGAGGAAAGCAGGGGAAATGGTCGATACTACTGGAAGAATTCCTCTTTGGCTGATAGGTACTGTAACTGGTATTCCTGTGATTGGTTTAATGGGTGTTCCTTGCCGGTCAATCCTTCTAGAGTCCGAGTGGTACACGTCCTCATCCACCGACTTGGTCCATCCCCTGTCGGGTGGTCTTTTAAGCCCGCCGTGTGGATACCCGGGGTCTATGTTATCCACAGGTACCATTGTACCTCTCCTTGTAGCCACCTTTTCCTGCAGACCCTTGTCTTGAAAAGACATTAGGCCTGTTGCTCGGAGGAACTCTAGTTGAACGGGAAGATTCTGCCTGGTGGTATTCCCCCTGAGACAGTCCTCCGCGCTCCTTCCTCATGGTCGTAACAATGTGTTCGTCCCGAGGGGATCGTCCGTGATCGCTGCGCGCCCGCTTGCCCTTATGGTCGCGGTGACCACGCGGACTTAGTGAGCGTTGTCAGCCACGGGAATCTTGCTCGTGGCGAGTCGTCCTTTGACGGTGGCTAGGGCCACGCGATCGATCGGAGCGCTCGCTGTCCGAGTCCTTCCGGGCAGGCTGACTGCGTTGCCCGGAGGAGGTGTTAACTTCGCCCATGAGCTTAAGGCCTTCAGCAAGCAACAGCGTCGCCCATGAGGACAAGGTTGGCCTGGTTGGTGGATCTGATCACCGTTGCCATGGCTTAAAGTCGTTCTCGACTCTGCTCAAGGGTCCTGGGATCCCTGAGGCGTCCGCGTTTTGCCCTAACCGGGATCTGGTCACGTGGAAATTCGCCCCGAGCAGGTAGAACGTCTGCCGGGGACTTGGTGGAGATACGAGAGGCAGGTCGCGTCGTTGTCGCTTGCTCTGATCACGAATCTGTGCCAAGATTTGATTAATTGAGGCATCCAGACTGCGGCGAACAACATCTTGTTCGCGAGCAGCCAGCGCGACCCCATCTTGTTGTCGAGCAGAATTGACTCGCTCGATCTCGTCGGCCGCCGCGGCCCGCGCACGATCCTCGGAGGTCTCTGCGCCGGCCATGTTGACGCTGCGACGGCCGCGCGGAGGCACACTAGACGGTGTCATCACTGTGTCGCCACAGAAGGAATCGACTGACATGGCCTTGGAATCCGAGAGATCTAAACCAGCGTAAAGATCGTCGGTTCCGTAATCATCGTCAATGACGGGAGCGTGATCTAAGACCATCTCCGGAACGTAGCCAGAGAGTTCCGTCTGAGATCTGGAAGGCGATTGGGATCGAAGGGATCGATCCGATCTGACAGGGGACGTGACATCCTGCCCTTCTGAGTCATCGCTCTCAGGAAGATTTTTCTGGTCGCTGAATGAGTTCGACATGCTCGAACAGGCTTGATCTACTGATCCCCACGGACGGCGCAAACTGTCGACGGTTGGGATATCGGTCCCAAGTCAACTAAGGTTCTTGAAAAGGGGAGATAGAAGACACTGCCGAGCAAGGCAAACAGCGATCAACGAGCAGCAAACAGACACAAGATTGTTATACTGGTTCAGGCCTCTCCGGGGAGATAATAACCCTACGTCCAGTGCTTCTTTATATGAAGAAGGGATTACAAGGAAGAACTCGACGAGACGAACAGGTCTCGGCGAGATTATGGGTGTACAAGAAGTAGTATTCGATCTTCGCTTCAGGTCTGGCTATAGATCCGATGATGTTCGCCCCTCTACACGCCATAGAGGCCAGGTTTATATAGTGTCGAACAACCGACCTACCGAGGGATATTCGGGCCGGGCTGTGCGTCCGTAACGAACTCGATATGTGCCAAACATATCCCGAGGTAGATAAGGTATATCTCCAATTCTTAGGGTTCACGACATCTGTTCCAATCCGGAAAACCTACGTCCGGGTCTTCACGTAGCCGTGCAGAACTCTGTTTGAGTCAGATTCAATCAGGAAGCCTAAGCCGCGATGCACCGTGCCGACCTAGAGACTGTTCGGCAGGATGGACATGGGCCTGATAGAACCCTCTAGGGAGTCAGGCCCCTTGGAGGCTGTTCGATTAGGCCGTCAGGGAGTGGGCCTTGGCAATGGGCCGTGATTTTATCACTGTCAGGGATAAAATCACGCCCATTGCCAAGGCCCACTCCCTGACGGCCCAATCGAATAGCCTACCAGGGCCCAGCTTCCTAGAAGGTTCTATCAGGCCCATATGCGTCCTGCTGAACAGCTTCCTAGCTGGCATGGGACGTAACGGCCAAGGAATCGTGTTTGAGTCCGTCTTGAACAGGAGTTCTGCACGGCTACGTGAAGACCCGGACGTGGTTTCCCGGATTGGACGAGGAGTCGTGATCCCCAAGAATTGGAGTTTGCCTTATCTACCGAGGGGCGTATTTGGCATGGTATGAGTTTGTTACGATCTCGTAGTTAGCCCGGCCCGATTCTCCTCCGTAGGTCGGTTCATCAACACTATATAAGCAGGGCCCTACGGTGTGTAGGGGCACGAGTTCGAGTCAAGCCATCATCGATAGCACGCCATAATCTCGTAGAGACTTGTTTGTCTCGCCGAGCCACCTCTTGTAATCATCTACGATATATAAGAAAAGGTGGGCCTTGAGGCTATTATCTCTCCCGAGAGGCTGAACCAGATAAAACCCTTGTCTCCTGTTCGTCGTTGATTCTTTGTTCGTGTTGTTGGCGTGTCTCCTATCTCCCCTTCTTAAGAACCTTTAAGCGACTTGAGATCGATATCTCAACCGTCGACAGTTGGCGTCGTCCGTGGGGAGTAGCAGATCGAGCATGTCGAACTCTATCAGCGACCAGGAGATTCTCCCTAAGGACTATGACTCGGAAGGGCAGGATGTCTCTTCCCCTGCCGGATCGGATCGATCCCTTCGATCTTGATCGCCTTCCAGATCTGGTTCCTCGCCCCGGGCAGCTCTTCGTCCGGAGCGCGTCTGATCCGCGACGAAGCTCCGCTCGATCTGGATTTCCTCGCAGGAAGCTCTTCGCCGGGCCGCGTCTGGTCCCGCGACAAGCTCCGTGCTCGGGATGGATCAACTTCGCCGGCGGCTTTTCGCCGGAGCGTTTAGTCCCGTGGACGAGCTCCTTGCTCGGGGACTGGATCTCTTCGCGCCGGGCAGCTCTTCGCCCGGAGCGCGCGTCTGGTCCCCGCAATAAGCTCCGTGCTCGGGGACTGGATCTCTTCGCGCCGGGCAGCTCTTCGCCCGGAGCGCGCGTCTGGTCCCGGCGACAACCTCCGTGCTCGGGGACTGGATCAACTTCGCGCCGGGCAGCTTTTCGCCCGGAGCGCGCGTTTGGTCCCCGCGACGAACTCCTTGCTCGGGGACTGGATCTCTTCGCGCCGGGCAGCTCTTCGCTCGGAGCGCGCGTCTGGTCCCCGCGATGAGCTCCGAGCTCGGGGACTAGATCAAAACTCCTTCCGGATCCCGGGGCTGTTCGCCTGGTGGTGGATGACAGGAGAAAGCTGACCAGCACTTGAAACATCGACCAGCTTCGTAAGTTCCTTGTGTAGGTCTTTCGTTTCCTAGCTTCGCGCTTTTTCTCAAATTTCGCGCCTTAGTTCGTCCAAGTCTCTCGAGCTGCCATGCAAAGTTCAATCCCATTGAACGGTGAATGTTCGCGGCCCCCTGCGGCCCTTCTCACCACTCGTCTTCTCAGACTACCTTACTCTCTGGTAACACTTGATGGCTGCCCGGTCTTGCGAACTCTTGGCTCCGCAATCTTAAGGTTTTCCCTGCCCGTATCTGGCTTTAACAAGTTTCTAAACTCAGAGTTGCGTAACACGGCATCCAGCCTTGTGGCTAAGCCTGCTCTCGTAAGCCCTCCGCGGCAGAGACACTTACCGCTCACGGCACAACCACTTGGTAAAGCCTGCTCTCGTATGCCCTCCGCGGCAGAGGCACTTTCCTTGTTCGGTTACCTTTGGAATCGCCTAACTTACTGTTGGACTATAAAATTTTTATCACATATTCAATTTGCCCAAAATTACCTAATCCCGAAATTATTTATTTTCGTAATTAATTAATCACGAAAATTAATTAATCTGGACTTTAAAGATAATCATCACAAGGGATTAGGATTCGTAACCGAAACAAACTCTTATCTGTTCCCGTCTCCATCTCTTACTCCATACCCTATAAAAGCACACCAACCAGCACCAGAAAAGGGGATCCGCAGTCTGCAATCGGGGGACGAGGGGAGAAAGAATCGATCTACTACTCTGCTCTCGGGGCACGCAGCAAACAAAGACCTGCAGTTTCCATCTACACGCAAGGGGAGAGGAAAAGGAAAAAAAAGGTAAAGGAACCATGTGACCGCAGGGGTTCTTCACATCTCCCTCTCTCTCCTTCCTTCTCTCTGTTCTCTCTCTCCTCCCTCTCTTTGTTCTGGACGCGAGCAGCAAAAGGGGAGGGGTCCTCTTCCTCTTCACGTGGCCGGGGTGGCCGGCGTGCCGTCCCTGCTCTCCTCCGGCCCAGCACGGCGGCGACGTATCTCCTCCATCGCATGGGTGGCGACGAGCTCCCCCGATCCCGATTTCAAGCAACGACGGCGCGTATGGGTGGCATTGTGCTCCCCGATCCCGGTCAATGACGGCGCATATGGGTGGCCGACGAGCTCCCCCGATCACGGTCAGCAACGGCGAACATGGGTGGCAGGCGTGCTCCCCGGTCTTGATCTACAAAGGCGGCGTCAGATTACGGGTGGCCGGCGAGCTCCCCCCAACCTCAAGCCTCGATGGCGGCGGCCAAATCATCTTCTCCCGTTGGCATATATAGGTGGCCGGCGTGCCCCTGATTCCGATTTGCGAGGATGGCGATGGGTGACTCAGAGATCCCCTCAAGCAGCAAACTACAACGGCGGCGACGTCATTTCCGATTTCCATGGCGCGAGATGGCGGCGCTCAAGCCGGCGGCGTCGGCATCTTCCCCACGGTGGCGCGGCGGCGCCCGGCGGCAGCAAAGCTCGCGGCGGCCAGCGCGTGCCCATCTCCTCCAATGGCGGCGAGCATGTCCCGTCTCGGCGGCGCCACAGGACGGCATGGACGGTGGTGCCCCGGGCCACTCATCTACCTCCATGGCGACCCGACGGCGGCGCGTCCTCTGTTTCTTCCGGCGCCCTGCTCCTCCGCGCACGCGCCCAGCGACGACGCCCTGCTCAACACACCCGGCGACGGTGTCCCCCGGCCAGCGACGGCGCGTCTCCTCCTCCACGCGCACACGACAATCGGCGCTCTGCCCTTTGCTCATCTTCCCTGGCGCGGCCAGCTCCAGATTCAAAGGCACGGCGTCAACAGGCGACCAGCGGCGTCCCTGCTGCTACACGCGCGCGCACGGCAGTGGCCTCCCCACATCAACGCGACGGCGCGCTGCTCCCATCTCCAGTGGCACCGTCAACGGCGGCGACTAATCACGGCGAGGCCGGCGTTCACATCCTCCATGGCGGCATCTTCCCACTGTGGCCCGGCGCCATGGTGGTGGCATGGATTCCTGGTGACGGCGCACACTTACAGTGACGACCCGGCGCGGCAGCAGCATAGCCTTCGGCTTCTTCATCCCGGCGCTCTCCTGCCTCAGCGCGGTGACAAGCGTGCTGCATGCATCCGCTGAGTTGGTTGCATGTCCTATGCGGCTATGCATGCATACATACTAAAACTAATATGCTAATCAGCTTGATTAGAGAAGATATGCATTGTATACGTGCATATATATAAAGCTGCATGGCAGCAAGCATGCAAAGAAATTAACATCGCGTACGTCGCTTCCCAGCTCAACATGCTGCCATGCGCTGTCGATTGAGTCAGTGCCGACCAGAAGGTTATGAAGAGACGCGTGTCCAAGCAAGTGAAACACGGAGCCACACGTGGTGACACTGGTGAAAAGATGAGAAGCTCGTGTCACTGATAAATCGATCAGCGGCGATAACAAATCTCGAAGAAGCTATGGGAAAGGGCGTCATCAACGGAACGTTCCACTTCAAAGTGCATGACGGCCGGTGTCCTATACGGCACTGCGCACCGGCATCAACATCAAACGAAGAGACACGGCCAACATCACGTAAAATGACACTTCGGTTCTAGCGGAGTCGCATTCCGCCAAGGGAAATCCTCCCCGAATCGTGAACCCTCGAATAGCAACACATAAAATAATAAGTTTTCCCTCGCATTCCGCTAGGGAGAATCGTCCCTAGCCTCCGTCCGTCAAGTTTCTTTAGCGGAACGACTCTCCGCTCGGGAAAACCGAAGATCGACTGCTGCCGACTCCGTTAACGATCACGAGGGCCGTACGGCGACCTTCTCCACCAACCCCGTCAACAACGGCGGGACCAACTTCTACATCGACCTCGATGGGATGCCGCCCCGTCAAGCAAATACGCCCCGAAGGTGAACAAGACCCTAAAGGCCGGCGGTATCGTGGAGATCCCAATTCCACGGTGCCGATCTACATATCGCTCCAACAAAATCAAGCCCGAAGGTGAACAAGACCTTGAAGGCCGGCGGTAGCGTGGAAATCCCAATTTCACGATACCGACATACACTCCGCTCCAACAATAACAAAACGATGGTGATGAAGACCGTCCACACCTACATCCAACCACGGACACGCCGGAACGTTTCCGATGACGCCAACATGCTGTCAACTCCAACTCTACGTCAAGTGCTAATCCGTGCATCTCCCAAATACAACTACACCAGCTATTCAAGCGACACGGGCGGGCATAGCCATACAACGGCTGTGCTAGGCACTACGTGGGCCGTGTTACCCTACGTATCCTGCCGTCGCCAAACTACACCCTACACCCACCCGCAGCACGGTGAAGCACAAGACGAAGAGAAGAAGAAGACAGCCTCGCGGCTTAATCGGAGGTGTTCCGCGCGTCCCCGCGCGGATGTAATTAACTGGGTAGCCTTCCGAGGCCCCGGGATCCAGAACCATCACAATCGTCTACACAAGATGGCCAGCTATCATGGCTACGGAGCGCAATCTCAACAGGAACTTGTATTTTATTGTGATAATGAAATATCAATGTTCTTGTCCCCTTCTTTTGTGCGTTTTCGATAAATGCACTGGCACGCCCTGCAAAATTCCTGGTGGAATTTGTGTGCGTCACACTTACGTTAACGAGCAGTTTCTGGAACGAGTCGATCAGGATACGGGTGTCGCTCTAACTCTCTACGCACGTGCTTGAAGTCGCAAGTTCAGGTCTTCATGCATCGTCTGCACGGGCTAGGCGTCGCTCTTTCTCTTGTGCACTGTCGAGTTCGCAAACTCAGTCCTCGGCATTTACCGCACAAGAAATTTGGGAGTTAGGCTAAGCGTTCTACCGGTTTTCCTTAAAACTTTCTAGCGCTGTTCGCCTTACTCTTGGTTTCCTGTTCGTCCTTGTCTTTTGCTGCACTTTTTTGCAGGAAAATCTATTCGGTCAGACTCTCGCTCTGATTCAGGCGCTGCTCAGCGGTCTTGAGCTGCTCGGCCAGCTCCTCGACCCTTCCTTCCGCGATGCTAGTCCTTGCGGACAGCGCGCGAAGCTCCTCGGCTTCTTCCTGAAGAACCTCGGAGGACTGCCTCTCCTCGGTCAGTTGGGACTTGAGCTGAATTTCGGCAACCCCGGTACGTTTTCAGTTTTCCAGCTCCTTTCCTTAGCGTTGGCTTTCCAAACCTCGTTGGTCTTTCGCTCCCGTAGCGCTCCCCGCGTGCGAGCATGTCTTTTTATCTGGCGACGACCTGTACGGCTCCGGTTAACCGAAGCGGTGCACCACCGATGGAGTTACGCCATCGTAGTCGATTCTCATCCATAGCGGGCATGCCCACCGTAAGTCGATTCTCGCCATAGCGGGCACTCTTGGCGCTGGTTCCGCACCCGCCGAGGCGACACCAACGCTGCACGGGTCCATGCTCGGATAAGATTTCGCCTCTCATGTTTTGCCTGCGGTTAAGGTCCCGATCGCCTTCCCTGGTTAGCGGTTTTAGCCACAGCGGGGCTGCACTTGCCCGCACACGTCTTTTTTATCCATGCTACATTCTTCCTTGCACGGTAATCCTGAGCAATGCACCACCAACGGAGTCCTGCCCACCGTAAGCCGATTCTCATCGCAACGGGCACTCCTAGCGTCGGTTCCGTATTCGCCGAGGTGACACTAACGCTGTCGGGGGCGTACCCGAAAAAAATTATGTCTTGTGCGGGTAGGTCGTCTTTTGCGTGTTTTCCAAAACTCGCTTTGCTCTTCTTAGAGCCTGTCCTTGCTCTCTTTTTCCCCTTGCTGGCTCGTTTCTTGTTTGTTTTCTGCAGGAAATACAGGAACGGAGAACGTCAGACTCCGGTGATGGTCGCGGCGAGGTTCCAGGCTTCCCCACCAAAGCCGATGTCTGCATCCCTCTCTTTCCGGGTTTGCTCCGCGCATGCCCAGGGACTAATTCACTTCACCCGCGTATGATTTCTCGCCTTTGCCCGGCATCGACCTTCCAGTTCGGCTAAGTCAAGGTAGTGCGCCACCAACGGAGTCTCGCCCACCGTAAGTCGATTCTCATCGCGAACGGGCATGCCCACCGTAGTCGATTCTCATCGCAGCAGCACTCAAGCGTCGGTTCTGCGACTCGCCAAGACAACGCTAACACCGCCGCAAGGAATACGTCATGGGTAAAGCGTTGATTTCACACGTTCTCTTGCGGCTCGGCGCATCGGGTTGTGATTCACCTCACATCAGGCGATTCTTCGCCCGAGCGCGATCTCGGTCCCCGCGACGAGCTCCGTGCTCGAAATTTGGATCACCTCGCCGGCGACTCTTCGCCCGGCGCGACGCCCGTTCCCGCGACGAGCTCCGTGCTCGGGGACTGGATGGCCTTTGACCGGGTACGTCTTCGCCTGGTGGTACTTTCTGGTTCTTTTAACGAGCTCCGTGCTCTGGGACTGGATCTCTTTACCTGGTTCCTTTGACGAGCTCTACGCTCGGGCACTGGGTCACCTTTCCCATTCGTATGCATTGTCTGCTCCTAGCACACGATCTACGTCTGGAGGCACATCACCTTCGCTCCTGAGCACGACATTGGCTCGAGAGCACATTCTCTATTTCCTCGGGCAAGCTCTAGCCTGAGAGGTGGTTTTCCTATTTCTGTTCATACTTTCCTACGTATCTTCATACCTGGATGCAGCAACGTGAGTCCGTCTCATGACTTGCTATGTTCATTTTTCTGGAAGATCTGATCTTACCGGATGCGGTGGTACGCTCTTTACTACCAAGAATCTAATCCCTCCTTGATGACGTTCAGCCTCAAGGAGATGATTCACCTCGCACCGGGCAGCTTTTCGCCCGGAGCGTGCGTCTAGTCCCCGCGACGAACTCTGCGTTTGGGGACTGGATTTCCGATTTCTACATCGAAGGCTGAGTGCTCTGTTCGAGCGGATGTGATTTCCTGTTCGGTGCAACAGAGTTACTCGGTACTGATCGGGTTTGCTCGGTCCCGAACAAGTCCTGTTCGGTTGAACCTTAACCTGTTCGGTCGATTGTGACATGTCTTTGTAGCAGCAAAATTTCCCTCTTCGTGACTTGGAGTCTCAAGAGGAAGACCCCACTCTAGTGAGTCCTTCCACTTGAGTCTCAGGGGCTAGCTGTCGGGGATAAAATTACGGCCCATTGCCATGGCCCACTCCCTGACGGCCCAATCGAACAGCCTACCAGGGCCCAGCTTCCTGGAAGGTTCTATCAGGCCCATATGCGTCCTGCCGAACAGCTTCCTGGCTGGCATGGGACGTAACGGCCAATGAATCGTGTTTGAGTCCGTCTCGAACAGGAGTTCTGCACGGCTACGTGAAGACTCGGACGTGGTTTCCCGGATTGGACTAGGAGTCGTGATCCCCAAGAATTGGAGTTTGCCTTATCTACCGAGGGGCGTATTTGGCATGGTATGAGTTCGTTACGATCTCGTAGTTAGCCTGGCCCGATTCTCCTCCGGTAGGTCGGTTCATCAGCACTATATAAACAGGGCCCCTACGGTGTGTAGGGGGCACGAGTTCGAGGTCAAGCCATCATCTGATAGCACGCCATAATCTCGCCGAGACTTGTTCGTCTCGCCGAGCCACCTCTTATAATCATCTCTGATATATAAGAAAGGCTGGACGTAGGGCTATTATCTCTCCCGAGAGGCCTGAACCAGGACAAAAACCCTGCTTGTCTCCCTGTTAGTCGTTGATTGCTGTTCGTGTTGTTCGGCGTGTCTCCTATCTCCCCTTCTCAAGAACCTTTAAGCGACTTGAGATCGATATCTCAACCGTCGACAGACACATTCCATCCCACATCTGTCAAGCAACAACTATTTTTCTTTATTTTTTAAATAGATTGTGAAAGTACTGAGCTGCCCTCCATTTTCTTAATTATTCATTCCCAATCTTTCCTCTCTTTCTCCATGGCTACATCCATCTCTAGCTAGCATTGAGCATCGATGACCAACCTCGTCGTGCCACCCTCCACCTCAATCGACATCGCCGTGCACCGCCATGCCGCTGTCGACGGTTGAGATATCGATCTCAAGTCGATTAAAGGTTCTTGAGAAGGGGAGATAGGAGACACGCCGAACAACACGAACAAAGAATCAACGCATTTAACAGGGAGACAAGAGTTTTTATCCTGGTTCAGGCCTCTCGGGAGAGATAATAGCCCTACGTCCAGCCTTTCTTATATATCAAAGATGATTACAAGAGGATGCTCGACGAGACGAACAACTCTCGGCGAGATTATGGGTGTACAGGAAGTAATGCGATCTAAGCTTCAATATGCCTCAGATTGGCTGATATTGGATGCCCCCTAAACGCCGTAGGGGCTTGGTTTATATAGTGCTGAGCAACCGACCTACCGAGGGATAATCGGGCCGGGCTAACCATGAGATCGTAACGAACTCAACGTGCCAAATACATCCCGAGGTAGATCAGGTAAACTCCAATTCTTGGGGATCACGACTCCTATTCCAATCCGGAAAACCAACGTCCGGGTCTTCACGTAGCCGTGCAGAACTCTTGTTCGAGACGGACTCAAACATGATTCCTTAGCCGTTACGCACCATGCCAACCAGTAAGCTGTTCGGCAGGATGCATATGGGCTAGATAGAACCTTCCAGGGAGCTGGGCCCTGGTAGGCTGTTCGATTGGGCCGTCAGGGAGTGGACCATGGCAATGGGCCGTGATTTTATCCCCGACAGCCGCCATCTGCTTTGTCTGACCTTGTCACACGGCCCTTCTCCTTCTTGGACCTTGACAACCTCCCGTGCAACCTCGCTAGAGTCCTCCGCCAACACCATGGACAACGACGATGACCGATGGTTAGCACCACCGCTACCCAACTTGGAGTTTGCATCGACGACGAGGCTCCTTTTTGGTGACGACTTGGAGTGTTGCTCCACATTGACATAGGAGTCTAGGGAGAGATGTGTCGATGCTTGTTGCTGCAATTGTTGCGCCTGCGTGCGGCCGTGCGGAGGAGCTGGAGGTAGTGCGACGTGTCTTTGCCGCCGCCGCCGAGGTCTATCATGACCATGGTGAAGGAGGTGAGGGGTGAGGAAGTAGGTGGATATGATGGGGAGGGCAAAATGGTGAAAGTTAACATCAACTAGGATGGAATGGTAAAATGGGATACGGTGACAAATTTCGGTGGTATTTAAGAGTGTCAAACAACTTCAATGGTAAAAACCAAAACTTTCAATGTCACAATCATTTTTTCCAATATTTAAAGGGAGTACGGAGAGATACCACCATTAGATACAATTGTTAGATCTAGATAGACATCTATTTCGATCAATCACTATATATGATTCATGCAACCTAAGGTACCAACAATTAGCACGAGGTAGGAACTATGGTATATTCAAGGACACAATTCTAAAGGGACTTGTGCAATATACTCGCTCTAGTTTAAACAAACTTAACAAATTTTACGAATAAATTGCAATGGTAATTAGTAGTCAAAGGTATATTTTGAAAAGCATGTCAATATGCAAAACATCATGTGGAGGGGGTAGTAAGGTGTGCTATCCTCCTTCGATAATTCATCCAATCAAAAAATTGTCATAATGTCCTAAAGTTCCTTGTAACGTTGAAAAGTTTGCTTAGCTTTGCACAATTTCATAATGCTCGTTGCTAACAATTCTTGAAAGCTAATTCTCTGAAAAGCACGGCAGAAGCATCCAAATATGCAATATTATAGCAAGACCAGAATCAATCAAATCGTCCACGAATACATAAACCGCTTAGATCAAAGTTACAAACCCCTTTTTGTTATGGCTCCACCGCGGAGCTTACTTTGAGTAGCCAAGTTGTGCTTGTAAAGCTTCGACAAACAAGGTTGACAAGCTAAAGAGTTTGATTTGATTTTGGGGCTTCCTAGCATAAAATATGCCCCTTTCTACCGTGCTCGGCGTGCTGGCCATTTCCTCGACAGGCAGCTTGGCACGTGTCAAGGCGGTGCAGCTCCTCTTGTCGCTTCACCGTGGCCTACTCGCATCTCCCATGAGATCACGTCATGCGAACTCCCTTGCAAGCTTCCCCGCTGCCGCTGATGTACGCGACGATCGATGCGACATGCAGCTTTCGGCTTCTCTTGATGCAGTAGTCGCCGTCGCAGCTGACACGCCTCCCCAACCGCACCACCATGCAGCTCTCACCCAACGGGTCGCCACATCACACCGCAACTAACACACCCACTTTTATTGAGATTAATTAGGAGGAGATCATGGATGTGTACCGTACTAATAGCCGTGTGTGCTAGCTAGCAGAGTACGACGACGACTTATCCTTGCTTCAAAGCATAGTTTATGTCCTCTAATTAATGGCACGCGTGTTAGGGCTTAATCCCACTCGCTCGTTTATGCCCTCTAACACTACAGGAAACGCGCGAAATCTCGACGGCCAGAAAAATTATCGACGGCCTGATATAGGCCGTCGACACAGCGACCTTAATATCGACGGCCAAGGAAATACCGTCGACACAGTGGCCCTAATATCGACGGCCATAGAAAAGCCGTCGAGATAAGGTCCCTTAGACCCGCGCGCACGTTTTTCCGGCTTTTCGCGAAGGCGGGAAGACTCTATCTCGACGGCTCACAATCACCGTCGTTAATAGATTATGGGCCGCCCATCGTAATGAATCAATCTCGACGGCCAAGGAAATGCCGTCGACACGATCAACCTAATATCGACGGCAATAGAAAAGCCGTCGAGATAAGGTCCTCGATCCCAGCAAGACGCTTTTTCCGGTATTGTTCGCGAAGGTGGGAAGATTTCTATCTCGGCGAGAATGTGGCCGTCGAGAAATAGTTAATGCTGAGGCGGTGGGTCGCCCATTGAATTTTTCATTTTGTAAATATTTTTCATAATTTCCAGATTTGCTTATTTAGCAATTTAAATAAAAGAACTTAAATAAAAATAAAATTTGATGCAGTCCCAAATTTTGGGAAAATATATCTTGGTGCAAGGTGTTATTTTTTGCATACTAATTCTTGAAATAATTTGTATTTATAATTTAGGTTAGGTATAATATATGTATATATATTTAAAACTAACAAATTGTATTGTAATGTTTTTAAATGCAATATTTTATTACATTTCAATTGAAATGATCTATATACAATGGTTTTCGACACAATGGTGCATTATTTGAAATTTTGATATCCCCATGACCCATAAATCATAAAACTCTATAGAACGCTCACTTATACTCGCTTCGATATAACCACTTACATAGGCAACTCCGCTTGCAAATTTAATTTGAGCATACGAATTTTCTTCATAGTATATTATCATGTCATAAACATTATTAGCCATTTAGAAGCACCTAAAGATTTTTTAAATTTTTATAAAAAATTAAGTAAGCTATGTTGACCATCGAAGGTATTTGCACTAGCCGTCGAGATAGAGCACATTCTCGACGGCATAATAACAAGCCGTCGAGACGAGCATTATTGACGACGGTAGTCAACGTAAGCCGTCGCAATAGAGTTATCTCGACGGCTATACTTCACAAGCCGTCGATATATGGACGGCTATCAATTGTTTTGATGAGTTGTTAGGATGTTTAAGCGGCGCGCTTCTCAAGGACACAAGATGCCCCCAAGTTGGTGCGAGTGTAGAAAGCGCTGGCTGGTGCAGGAATGCCTTACGAGAAAATAGACTATTGTCCGAACCATTGCATGTTGTATTACAAAATGAATTGCCAAAATGTGTGTGATCATTGTGGGAGTCTAGATATATTGAGATCGTCGACGGTTGTGGAGAAAAGAAAGACCAAAGTGGCGAGAAAAGTATCTTGCGGTACTTTCCGTTAAAGAAACGACTCCAAAGATGTTTCATTACGGAGGAGACCATGCAGCAGATGAGGTGGCATAAGGAGGGTAACGTGTAAGACCGGTATGATGGTTCATCCGGTGATGGAGAAGCGTGGCAACACTTTGATAGGGTGTATCCGGAGTTCGCGGCGGATCCAAGGAGCGTCTTGGCTAGCACTTGCCATCGATGGCTTTCGCCTTTCAATATGATGGCTGCATCATACTCATGTTGGCCGATTTTAGCATTCCTCTGAACCTCCGCCTTCAATTTCGATAAAAGAAGAGTTCATGTTTCTTTCTTTAATCGTACTGGACCAAAGAATCTGGAAAAATCTTGATTTGTTTATGAGTCCATTGATTGACGAGCTGAAGGAGTTATGGGAAGAGGGTGCTCCGACATACGATAGAAAAACAAACAGATCTTTCTGTATGAGGGCTGTCTACATGTACTCAATACATGATTTTCCGCTTACGGTATGTTCTCCGGATGGAGTACACATGGGCGCTTAGTTGTCTGTGTGTTTGGATGATCTGAGAGGCATTCGATTCTGATTTGGTGGCAAACCGAGTTGGTTGATTGTCATCGAGCATTTTGAAACCGGGACATCCTTTTCGAAATGAAAAATGCATTAGTAAGAACACCACAATAAAAAGGAGAAAACGTGGTCGTGTGGGTATTGCGTTCATAAAGGAATGGCATTCCCAATTGATGCTTCACTTTAGATTTTCGAACTAACACATATCGGTCATATTACAATTTAGTTGGCGAAGACGGGGGTTATGCCTAGCCCGATGGACGTGTGGAAGCAGGCCCACACGAAAAAGGCGCCGCCTGGTGGACAACCGACCTTAGATCCCCATGCTTATCTCCGTTTGGTAAGTGTCGATAGGATTAGTGAATACAACTATATTTGTTTGGTTATTTGTTTGATTTTGACTATCACGACATGTAGGAGCGTTATAAGGACGCTTATAGAGAGGAGCACGGGGAGGAGAGCAATCCAGAGGAGGCTCCCCTCGATCCTCATGTGATTCATAAACACATGGGGGGCAAGGCTCACGGGCGCCTGGCGATCGGTGGCGACCACCTACGGTAAGATCTCTTTCGTACACTTGTATATTATGATTGCAAAACTGACTGCTATATTATGCATGTTGCAGGTCTTCAGAGTATATGCCCGATGTA
Organism: Raddia guianensis; assembly: GCA_036346415.1. NCBI lineage: Eukaryota > Viridiplantae > Streptophyta > Magnoliopsida > Poales > Poaceae > Raddia > Raddia guianensis. The sequence goes on along the minus strand of CM070539.1, from coordinate 21,364,430 downwards.
CGGGCTAGCCAGAGCGGCGGTGAGACCCGTCGCCAGTTCGAGGATCGCCTGCAGAGGGAGAGAGAGCAGCAGCAGAAGAGACACGAGGAGGAGCGGGCCCATGACAGAGAAATGTTAAGGGCGATGCAAGAGAGTCGAGAGCTGCAAGCAGAGGACTATGATGAAGGCTTCGACACCGAGGCGTTCGTCATTTGGGGTAACACAGTCGCAATTCAATTCTTTTTTATAGTGCATATCTTATCATCTCTACTAACGAAATCAAATATATGTACAGGCCGGTCCAAGTGGTCACGCGGGGCTAGCGGGCAGCTCCTCGAGTCAGGTGGGGACTGCAGGTCCCTACACCGGTGCCCCGGCCGTGTACGGTAGCCATCCAGCCCCTCCAGGCACCTATGTTGGGCAGGGCGGCTACCCAGTACAGACGGCACCACCGGGCACCTACGGGACCCAGCCGGCCTACGTCCCCACACCCAACTACCCGAGCGTCGGCGTCCCTGGTTTCGTGATCCAGCGGTAAGTCTCCTATGCCAAATCAATATACTATCGCATTGTACATATATCAACTTACTAATTGAAAAATCTCGAAGGGTTCGGGTTCTGCGATGTCTACTCCTCCGTCCTTCGTGCCACCTACTCGGGGCGACCATGGCAGGCGGCGGCGGCTCGAGGAACATGGCCGCCAACCTCGCGGGCGACTCTTGGGGACGCCACCACGGCATGCCATGATCGATGTTTACTTTATTGTGTTCATGATGTTGATCTTGTCGTTCTGATGTTTGTGAATGTTAATTAGATGTTCGTGAATGTGGATTTTATGTTTGTGATCTTTGTGATGCGATATTTGTGATATATCGAAATTGTCGGAGGTATGTGTATTTGTGAAATCGTGGGAAAATTAAATCGGGACTGTTTTGGGTTTTAGGTTGCATTTCTTCTTCTTTAGTGCGATAGAGTACCGCAAAATTATTGTGATTTTTACAAATTTTAAAATTTTTTTTCTGTTTTTAAGTATTCTCGACGGCTACACCATGGTCCGAGAGGCCTTCCATGGCCCACGTGCGGGTCAACCACCGTCGCGACCGGGAAGAGTCTATCACGACGGCCATAAGCCGTCGTGAATAACCTCCATGGCCCACCTGGAGGAGCCGTCGTTCCCTGCTGATAAAATCTCGACGGCTATTGGCCGTCGTGACTAACTTGTGGGATGGGCCTCGGAACTGAACGGCCTGCTTAAGAATAATCTCGACGGTGTTAGGCCGTCGAGAAAGCACCCAAAATTACGTCGTGCCTGCCCAGTTCATGTATCTCGACGGCCTGGTTTTAGCCGTCGGGAAAGTGAAATAACGACGGCTGAGCCGTCGAGAAAGACTGTCTGTCTCGACCGTGCTATCTCGACGGCCAAATCTCGACGGCTGGCCGTCGAGATAATTCTGTCTCGACGGTTTTCCTCTCTTTATCAACGGCTGTAGCCGTCGAGAATTCCAGCGATTCGCGTGGTGTAATGGCACGCGTGTTAGGGCTTAATCCCACTCTAATCCGGCTCTGCCTCCACACACACACACACACGCCGCAGGTCAATATGTGGTGATCATCTCCGTGCTTTGGTGCTAGTGTGCGCCTCGTCGAGGCCAGCTTCTGTTGGCTAGGTGGAGCTCTATCCTATAGCAGTTTAGGTATTATTAGAAGCTGAGCATCAAGCTAACTTTAGAGATGTGGATAGGCTGGTTGATGGTGAGCCCTGTTATAATAATGGTCAATATATTTGAGAATAATTTATGGCAAATCTAAAAAAAATCCATGTATGAAAGGGTATGTGGAAAAATTTTAGTACCTTAAGGGTATGTGGAAAAATTTTAGTACCTTACTACTAACAGGAGAAATATAGAAGACACCAATTTAAATAGTAAAGTGTGCTCCTCCAACTAGCTCATGTGGGAGATAGATAGAGCCCACATGCGTGCTTGCTCTCCTCGCCTGGTTAGGCCGAGCCGGCGCATGGTCCTTTCGTGAATGGTTCATCAAAATTGAGTCCTCATGTTTGTGCAGATGCAGCCTCCTTTCGCAAATCATTTTTGCTCTCCGAGATGGTATTGAGAAGCTAAGGGAGAGTCATCTTGCTACGGGTCATCTACACTACTGGAGAGTTATCTATACTCAAGAATCTTATCTTTGATAGAAGATAACGCTCCAAAGCAAAGTAGAAAGTTGACAACTTATTTTAAGTCGCTGGGAGCAGTTGAGAGGATGACTGCACTCCCTTTATTTGCTTGTAGATACCAAAGGAGCACTACACTTGAGACAATTAATGACTCATGCGCCTTACCTTTTTCCTCCCGCCATGCTGCCACAAAATAGCTTGCTCCATCCTGTTTCTCTAGCGTGCACTGGAGAACGTACGGGAGAGTAAATCTCCAAAAACCCACCGACATTGATGAAAACATCTAGACCCCTTATTTTTTTTACTATGCAGATGCCATTGATTTTGATGTTGATGACTCTGGTATTGAAAGTTTATTTGAAGGTCATACTGGTTGGAGATTCTTTCGGCACCAAGCTTAAAGTGAAGATCAAGGACCCTTTGGTATTAGTTATAGTCTCGAGTGTGGTTCCTATTTCTTTTTGGCCAATCTCGGGGAGGGGGGTTTCCCAACATGTTCTTATATTGGGTCATAACTTCTTAAACTTTCCTAGAAGTGTTGCGTGAAGCTAATTAAGGTAATATTTCTCAAATTCGATCCCTGTGACAAATGTTTTTCCCTCTATGACGGACCATTAATTCAGGCCTATGCCAAATCTCCTCGCTGCGCTGGACCGGTCTAGCACAAGTCTCGAACAAAAGTTCAACCACGTCGGACCATCCCTGATTTCCTTTTCTCAGTCCGGCGTATATATATATATATATATATATATATATATATATATATATATATATATATATATATATATATATATATATATATATATATATCTATATATATCTAGGTTCCGGCGTCCAATTAATCATTTTTCCTTTTACGCAGGACTAAACTTCTTTAGCGCAAGTGTTTCATCTTTGGCCACATACCAATCAGGTGGTAACTGATTTCCTTTATAGTCATATTTCTGTTCACGCCGAACCTAGTCCGAGGTACAAACGTCATGCTGTATGGGTGGAGCTCATGCTGGACCAACCCGGCGCTAGTACTTTTTCACGTCAGACTGTTGAGAAACCTCGCTACCGAGTATAGTCCGAGATACAAACGTGGCAATCAATCACAGAGAAAGAGCAATCACAGGGGACACAAAGATGTATGGGTGGAGCTCTGCTTTATTATTTTCTCAGATCTGTGTCTACAATAGATGCTCCACCTCTTCTTATATAGTACTGCTTAGGGTTTAGGCCAGGTCCATATGTGGGACCCACCAGGGTAAGTCGCCGGCCTAACCGGGCCGGACTCCTCCCCATAGGTGGTTTCCCAACACTCCCCCTTGAACCTTACCAGCGAGATGCATATGCCTCATCAAAACTCTATCCAAAAACCCAGTGGGAAAAAAGGATTGGAGAAAGAGTACATAGTATACGCTTGCTGTGCGCACGATTTGCCTCATTAAAAACCTTATGTGAGAAAATTTCAGAAAAAAACTCACCAAGGAAAAAAGAGTACAAAACACCCAACATTGCATTCAATCTTCTAGATCGAGTTGGGTACTCCAGCTTCATGCCAAAGTTTTAATTCAGGGCGTGTGAATTATCTTCCCCTGAATTCAGCACTTCTTTGAGTCTGATCATTCCAATGCCCCTAACACACCTTTCAAAGGAGGCGGTAGGTAATGACTTAGTGAATGTGTCACCAAATTCTCTGTGATTTGGTGTCTTTGGATACTTATTTCGTTCAATTTATACAGTTCATGCGCATAAAAAAACTTGGGGTCTATATGCTTAGTGAGATTACTTTTTACATAACCCATTTGCATTTGTGTAACACAAGCGGTATTATCTTCATAGATAATTATAGGGGTTTGCTCAATAGGTAATCCACATGACTGCAGGATGTGTTTCACCATTCTTATTAACCATGCACATTCACAAGATACTTCATGTAATGCAATGATTTCCAAGTGGTTTGTGGACGTAGCCACAAGTGTCTGCTTGGACGACTTCCATGACCAGGGGCGTCCCGAGGAATTTAGAGGCCCTGTGCGAAACAATAAACAGGGGCCTAACTTGAGTTAATTCCTCTATTCTCTGTTTTTTCTACGCTTTTGATGGCCAGAATCATATTTTCTAACTCGATTTGAAGAACACATGGTTTGCTAGTGCCTACTGCCTAGTTGCAACAATTAAATAATGGATGAATTAAACATACATACGCAGAAGACGAATAACAAAAATAGATCAATTACGGGCACTAGGGAGTAGGGGTAGGCGGTAGGCAGCAGCCAGCCAAATAGGGCACGGCCGCTTCGCGCGCCGACAAGACGCGATCACAAGACAACAGCAGCGAAGGCCTCGCCTCCTCGCCTCGATCGCGCCGACGACGACGGTGGTCGATACCGCACGCAGTGCCACCTCGCGTCCTCATGGAGACGGAGAGCCGAGACGCGGAGACGGACTCGCGGTGTCTAGGGCGGCCAGCGATCGGGGCATCGGCGGCGCTTGGTAGCGTCACGTGATGGCCGATGGGAGACTGAGCGTCCGCACGTTTTTTTGGGCTGGGCAGTGGGTACTAGAAGTTGTGGGCCTGAATAAAATCTCTTATATATGTATATATATATGGACCCTATTTAAAACTAGGGGCCCCTTGATTTTGGGGGCCCTGTGCGGTCGCACAGCCCGCACGGGCCCAAAAAAGCCCCTGCCATGACATTGCAGTGCCACCACATAGGAAAACATACTCAGTTTGTGATTTACCAGAATGCGGGTCCGAAAGGTACCCAGTATCGGTATAACTAACAGTATTCATATATTGGTTCTTCCTGTAAAACAGGCCAAGATCAATGCTTCCACGGAGGTATCGAAAGATAACCTTTACTCCGTTCCAATGCCTCTTCGTGGGCGCTGCACTGTATCGAGCCAACGTGTTCACGGCGAATGCAATATCGGGCCGTGTACTGTTAACAAGATACATTAGTGCTCCTATTGCACTCAAGTACGGGACTTCCTGTCCGAGGATTCCTCCCCCTCTTCCCTGGGTTGGAAGAGGTCTTTTTCTTTCTACAAAGATCTCTCTATCATAGGGGTTCTTTAGGAATAGGCTCTGCCAAAGCCAAACCTTTCTAAAACCTTCTGAGTATAGGTCTCATAGTGCATTAGGATTCCATAAGGGAAATGCTCGAGCTGCAAGTCTAAGCAATGCTTAGTTTACTATACTTCAAGTATGAGCATACTTATTCTAATTCTCTTCTTCAATTCATATAGTGACTTTCAGAGTTTCACACTATATGTTTCTATTTGCTCTATCTTGGTTACGGAAGGTGATACTTCAAGTATCTTCATATATTAATCCGAATCCAAGTCTCTTATACATATATTCAGTAACAACATCCTTCAATTCAAATTTCACTCTCAACTTCAAGTTGAGTACTGCCAATAATGAGATATATCTAGAGAAAAACCATGACCAGGGAATAAGCTTCTTCCTGAAGCTTTGAGCTATCAGCCTTGTTATGTACCATTCTAATTTATTATTCTCATTTCTCTTCTTGAGAAAATGTTAGTATACCGCTGTACTTGCCTATATATGTGTCGACTTTGGCTGTTGCTCTATTCATAAGTTCCCTTAATAATACAATTCATATGGTCATTTAGTCATGGTGTGCTTCGTGCACTTCTACTTACTCTGCACCGCTATTTCCCATCATGGGAGCAAGTTCCTTTAGTTCTTATCGCCAGTGTGTGCACACACTTTGGTCGATTCATTCATGCATTTATTCCTGCCATGGAATATTCAAGACTGGGACTGCCTCGCTAGTAGGCTTCTCTCCAGCTGCCAGGTCTCAACTGGCTCTCCTTCACTACTTAGGGCATTTTAGTGATTTGATCATGATAAGCCCTCTTTCCCTTTTTCCCCAGGCGTCCCCAGGTACTTCGGGTCGGAGGAACCAGACTCCCTGTTCTTTCTGAGGCCTTTGAACAGGTTGAGGGGTACTTTTAATTCTTTGGTACTGCAACCCTCTCTGGCGCATTACTTCTAGTAATGCAACTTAATCATTCCCTTCATATCACAAAAATGGTCATTCGGTGGCAGTTTCATATATACTTCAATATTCTTCAAGACTTCTATTTCTCTACTAGTGCAAAGGTTATGCACGAGAATTCTATATGCTTATTTTCTCAGCATTCTCATTCAGGAGTTATAATTCTCCCCCTAATGACGGAAAAATATTCCTCGTCAATAGCGGTATGGTACATATAATTTAAAGTGGGAAATTTCACGATGACCCTTTGCATGCACTAGTTGGATGTTGTAGAACTACATGTTCTTTTGAATAATGATTAGGGATGCTCTGTGTAAAACTTTATGTCTCCACACATACTTCAAGAATGACAACTCTGCTTATTAACCGGACTAATTATTCAATTCTTTTCAATTCATATGACTGCTAGTCACTCTTCAAGAGGTGGCATGCTATGCCTATTCACAGTGCTCTGTTTCAAATCTCATCATCAAATATTTTTAAAATAAAGTCACTAATAGTGTCCATTGCGGCGGACTTCGGATGAGAAAATTCTTTAATTCCAGCGATCTACAAGATCTTCTCTTCAAATGCTTCGTTCCTTGTGTGAGAGTAAACTCGATCACATATAGGAGACTGTGTTGAGCACTATAAAGTACCAAAACTGCCTTGTTAAGGGCTGAATTGAAATGCAAATGTCCTACTAGATGCAGTCCAGAGATTCAGGGACTTTGGCTTTCTTCATAATTCAAAGTTTATTAATTTCCGGTGGCACATTCAGGCACACAAAATCTTCAAGATTCGAAAAATCTTCACGATAATATTATAGCCCGATGTGAGTTGTTTGTGCAATCCCTTATCATTACAAACTGGGGAACTCAGAATACACTACTGAAAATATAAGAGTTAAGAGCTTCTAAATCCAGTCTTCTAAGCTGGTATGCACTATTAGTGCATTAAATCTATTATAGTGTAGCCCTAATTCATATTGGTAGTATTACTTCTAATAATGATTTTCTTACATCCGGCATTCTTCATAATGCATGAGCATTCAGTGTTATTCTCTTCATTTGTTTTTTCATGAAACGTGCACGGATGCCTTTAAATGTAAGAGGCTCCAAAATACTCGGGGTAAACAACGCTTCTTAAGTGCTGATGTAATACCCAATAATATACCTGTGACTCTTCGTGAGCAAGCTATGCACAGATCGCTACTAGCGATTTTTCAAATTAATACTAACAGTATTCTTCAGGATAGATACGGGTATATGAGCTCTCTTAAAATGCTATTTGTTGTTCTACAATAGTGTTAATAACCTCCAAGGGCACTATATAGATTATAAGTTGCAATCAGGTAATGGCAAGATTCATGATTCAAAAAATTCATAAATTGATTGCAACTTTATATATACTGGAATAAGAGCAAATGCAAAACCCGTCATGAGAATTAATGTGCGCTCTTCTAAAGCTTCAATTCAAATATGCTCTTCAGGAACTTTCAATTCATGCTAAAATTCATATGTCTGCTAGCAACCACAATTTAGAGTGCAATTCATAAAATGCGATTCAAAATGTGCACCCACTACGTGTGGGTGTGCTCCCGAAACCTGCAGGCCAAGATGGTATGGCGAGTCTACGACCGGCACAACATATGGGCTATCAAGTCTGCACCAAATGCGTCAGCAGCAGACCGAGGTCAGAATGACCCAATCAGTGTGCGGCACAGGCCGTGTTAGGGCCGCCTACATGGCAATGATTGACTCGGGCCACGAGCGATGCAATGGTACGGTAGCATAGTTGGCAATAGGGGCTACACCCAGATGCTTCTATCGCTAAAGGGCAGGCTCCATAGTCAACCACACAGATGTAACCGAGCAGCGGCGCGACAGGGTCGAGACGGTTATTCGAGTTTCAATGATATCTGTTGAGATCTTCATTTTCTCCATGCACTTCATGTGCGATTGCAATTAGAACAAGGGGAAGATTTGGGAGGTCTCTGTAAGAGTTCCCATCAACAATGGCAAGTCAAGCCTCTGCCATTGCTTTTTCTTCTTCTTTGATCGATAAGCCATAATTGAATGCATAATCATGGCAAATCATAGACCAATCTTTCATATGCCACATAATTTCCGACATTATGCCATAAGGGTTCTACCCTTTTAATGGTGGAAATAAAATGCGACTTCTCCTTGTGTTATCTTTCTTAAGCAATGGACTTTCTCTTCATAGGCCAAATATTCATATTCTCCCATTCATGCCCTTCTTTAAAATTTGGGGCTTTCTCCCCCTAATAGTTTCTCCGTGACTAAACAACAAAAGTTGTAAGCACTTGAAGTTATACTTAGGTGAGAGTGGGGATTACCCTCGAATGTGATCTTCTTTGTCACAAAAGAGGATTTGACCAATTTATTCATAATTTGCAGTCTCATGCATGCCCTATTCTTATATAATAGAAAGGATAGTATACTAGAGCGTTTAAAACCGCTTCTTAAGTGCGGTATGTTGCTCATGCATACACCAATACTATATGTTCATAGAGGGGTGCCTAAGAAAGTGCAATGCAGGGTTGTTCCGCACATCGGTTTCTAATCCTTTCGGGGTTCTAGCCCGATGGCGGCCCAGAGCTTCATGCTACTGGGTACAATTCTATAGTCCAATGCCCAAGTGAGGTTGCTCTGGCTATGCAATGCCAATACCTCAAATTCATATTTTATTATACTCGACATGTATACTTCGGGATGAATTCATAAGATTACTTCATGTAATATAATTAAATGTGGTGCGTGACATAATTAATTCTCATGTATTCCAGTAATATATATATTCTAGCATGCCATTACCAATTCATAGGCATAAATAATTACTGATAATTATAATGGCAAATGCACACAAGGATTGCACATAAATAATTACAGAATTAAATAATGCTTCAAATTTAAAGACGGGTGCAAACTTCAAGTTTCCAAGATGCTAAAGGGCCAAAGATTAAGTTTTCCATACCTTTGAAAAACTCGGAAGACATCTAAAAAAACTTCTAGTAATTTCCAAGCTTCTAAGGGATTTTAATGCAATTTTCTTTCTTCCGAAAACAGGGGTGCCAAATTTAAATCCCCGAGTCGCAAAACATGCCAAAATTCAAATCTCGGGTGATTCTGCAAGAATCAAAAGGGGTTTTCTGCAATTTCACAAATCCCATGGCCTTTTGCGAATTGTTTTGAAAAATTCGGCTTAATCTGGACCTTTCGGTCCAGCGCACGGCCTGCTACTAGCAAGGCTGCACGTAGTCTGTTATTGGTTCAAAATTCGATTCCCGAGTTGCAAGATATGCAAGAATTCAAAAGTAATTCACTTAATTCTGCAAGAATCGGGGGTTTTTTTAATTTCTTTGAAAATTCCGCTTAATCTCGACCTTTCGGTCCAGCGTACGACCTGCTGCTAGCAAGGCTGCACGTCATCTTATAAGGGTTTGAAAACAGGTAATTTTCAAAACCTAACGGGTGATTCTGCAAGAATCAGGGATTTTCTGCAATTCTCAGAATTTTCGGAATTCTTTTTCGGTCTAGAGGCCTTCTATTCTTTTCTATTTACTGCAGCCCCAAAAAGAAAATACCCTTCCTTTTCTTCCACTGCTCTGAGGATCTGACCTGTGGCGGCCCAGTTGGGCGGCGACAAGATCTGCAATTGCAGGGTCGGGCGAGGTCGGCGCGGCTGGCTTTGGGCGGGTGTGGCGCTGGCGGCGCTGCCCACTGGCGAGGCGCTGGTCTGTGGCGGGCGGTTCGGCGCGGCGGGCGCTGCCAATGAAGAGGCGCCCCTGTGGCGGGCGGCTTTGTGTGAGGAGGCGGTGCGAGGGGCGGCCCATCGATGGCGGCGAGGGCGGCCCATCGGGCGGCCAACCGGTTCTCGCAAGGTAGGGGTGCTAGGGTTTCCAGCGCCGCCGGCGCTTGCTGGCGCTGGCGGGCGGCGCCTGGCCTTGTGTGCGGCGTGTGGCCGGCGAGGCCATCCAGGCACATCGGCGGTGCGGCTAGGCGGCGGCGCTGTAAGCGCGCCAGCGCATGCGTGTCGGCGCTGGCGCGGGCGAAGCGGCCGGCGCTGATGGCGCGATCACGGGCGTCTTGGCGGCGGCGGCGCCGGGGGCGCGGCGACCACAGCGACAGCAGCAGGCTTGCGCCGGCGGCGCGGTGGCAGCGGCACGGCGGCATGGCGGGCGCCGCGTAGGCGCGGAGGCGCATGACGAGGCGGTGCCGTCGGAGATCAATCTTCGAGATTGGTTTTTCAAATTCCCTAAAAACGAATCTACTAAAATTCTTGCAAAGTTTCCGATCTACTAGAAAAAATACCACAATTCTTCTCGATCTGCAAAGAAATTCACGCACCGATCACGAACTACGGGGTAATCGGCGTCCAAAAATACCTTCGTGGTCGTAGTGGATGCAGATCTGTTTTCCTCGCGGATTGATCGGCACGTCGATGGAGCGAGCGTGCTGATAACGTGTTGAGAAACCTCGCTACCGAGTGTAGTCCGAGGTACAAACGTGGCAATCAATCACAGAGAAAAAGCAATCACAGGGGACATAAAGATGTACGGGTGAAACTCTGCTTTATTATTTTCTCAGATCTGTGTCTACAATAGGTGCTCCACCTCTTCTTATATAGTACTGCTTAGGGTTTAGACCAGATCCATATGTGGGACCCACCAGGGTAAGTCGCCGGCCTAACCGGGCCGGACTCCTCCCCATAGGTGGTTTCCCAACACAGACTAGTCCTGCGTCGATGCAAATTTTACTACTCCGTACTTGTTTTCTGACCCATTTTACTTGGTGCGGGGTCATACAAAAATCTCGGGAAAACGAGCTTTTTTTCCTTTTTGGCACACCTTAAGGACTAGTTTCTCTTCAACGGCTAGTACGTAGGTGTGTCCTATGGCTATATCAGCCTACTCCCGCGGTTTCAAGGTAGCTTCTTGGCCGACCATTCATTTGCATTTATCTTCTAGCAAGGTAGCAACTTGAACCCGTGCTTTCATTTCATTACCCACTTGTTTGCCTTGTTATTTTGCTCTGTGTTGCTATGTAATTCGTTGTTGTTAGTTGTTTGCTCTCATAGTTACTAGCTTCAATTGGTTTTCTTAACCTAACTAATTCTCACCTTAATAATTTTTTTTAAAGAAGCCTAAACACCCCTAGGCCTACTAGATATTTTTAATTGAGTTCTTGTACTGGGAGATGACAAATAAGGTTTTCGGGAAGTGCCAGGCACATCTGCTCTCTGTTATGTGCTTCCACTACATCAACTGCTTCTCCTACACCACTATTGTGAGCTGCTTTAACCACAGCTTCGCCGTGACGGGGTCGTCATCGTCCCTTCCTGTTGAGGATTGGATTACGCTATGATGACATCATCCGACCTCACTTTTATGGGCTCGAGTACGTTGCCCTTAGCTCTGAGCCTAGGAAGGCCCTAGGTCGCCTGGCCCGCAGGTGATTGGGCTCTATCTTCTTGGCTCGAGCTATATTTAGTTAGGAGGCCCCGGAGTCCCTAGTTATGTTTAGCCTGTGGTGCTACCTGTTGTATAGGTAACCCCTCCCTCTCTCTTTAGGTGACGTCGGCGACGCTATCGAAGATGCGTGAGGATTATCCCGAAGGTAGAAGGAACCTTCGGTGCCTGAAGCGAGACAAACCCCCCAAGCCTGAGACACCATCCCGAAGGTTGATAGAGGAGCCTCGAAGATAGTTCTTCTCCGCCAGTAGAGGAGATTCCAGAGTGTTGGGCTTTAGGCGGCCTTTTGGGGCCCAGTAAGGCCCTCAAGGCCTTAGGGTTTCAGGGTAGATACGTCAATACTGGTGTACTTGTAAAAAGAGAACTTGTAACCAATGTTGATGTAGATCCGACGAACTGAAGGCAGGGGCAAAAGGGTACTTTTGCATCATTGTAACAAACCCTGGCACATGCCCCCAACTATAAATAAAGGAGGTCACCCCTATTCCGGGGTAGAGCACTACTGTTCAAACAACCATATGCTTTCCCAGATCCAGATCCCAAAATTCCCAGTGTCCTTCCTAACCCCGTGGGAGGCACTAACCTACTGTGCGTGAGACACACTCTCCAACACTACCCTTCATAAGATCTAGCTCGTCCATATCATATGAGTTTTGGATATGGTAACATTATGCACAGGTTGTTGTGATGTTTCCTAATCCCTATAACCCACAAGTTTCCATGCAGGGCACGAGTTCATCTGAAAACCTAGCTTAGCATTTAAGAAAAGGATGTTCGGATATAGAAGGATTGGGTTTGTCTTCGAGTTTAAGTCGGAGAAGTATTCGACAAGGACTATTACCCATGAGGACATTATGCACCGGTAGGAAGGATTGGCGTCTAAAAAGGCTAGACATAGGGCTATTACCCACGAGGGTCCTGAATCCCTCAACCAGGGTAAAAAGTTGTCTCTCTGTTGTCTTGCTCAATTGCCATCCCGAACGCAAAGTCTTTGTGAAGAAGGCTCCGGTTCTCCATAATCAACCAAATAAGCTCGATGAGGGGACCGATTCTTCTCGACACTTCCCTGTTCGGAAAGATTGGTATGCTCTACCCTACGCATGCAGGTTATTTCTTTGCTGTTGTGGGTTAACCTGCTATGTTTGTGCACGAGTATATCGAGGGATATGTGTGTTACAACTACGCACATGTCTAGTTTATAGCTGTGCGTCCTGTTTAGCGGGTTGTTTAATGTGCCATGAATTTGTGATTAAATTAAACCTACAGTGTGCTTATTATCTCCAACAAGCTTACCAACTGCTTGGTTCTCCTATGCACTTGGGTTTAAATTCGAGTGGGTAAGACGCTTAACTATGTCTAGCACTGTATATAACAAATTTTGATCCTATTTGAGATGATCGTGACATTTTTAAACCGAAAGGCAGGTGCTTTCGATTCATTGAGCAAGTAGCAAAGAGGGAAACAAAATTATTCACAGGGGTTGGGAAAGGCTGAGCCTTGGCTACTAATCTTGGTTCTCCCTTCACGGTCTCTCTCATCCCTCGCGCGGAAAGGATGATGGTGATACTGCTCTTTGCCTAGCGACATAAGGGTGTTGCTTAGAGCATCCACGTCAAGTCACTCTATTCTCTACTTCATTTCACTATTATTTAACCTCTCTATCATGTTTTCTAATTTTTTTACATTTTATATTTCACTCTGAAAGATTTTTTTCCTCCATCAATTACTTTATTTAAAAATATATTGTTTTAGAATGTATGCTACGGATAATATCAGCCTACGATTCTTAGGTTGTAGAGAGTGGCTGCAGTGATTCTGCAACACACAAACTAGGAGGTTGTCGTGCTAGATTGCTAGATGGCGGGAAGTCGAAAACCGTACAAGTTTGATACACAAACTGATACTCACTCCTTTTTTTACGCCTTTAACTTTTTGACATGTCTTTGACCATTCGTCTTATTTAAAAATTTAATGCAAATAATGCAAAAAAAATAAATCATGTTTAAAGTACCTCTAATTATAAAACAATTCACAACAAAATAAATGATATTTATAATTTTTTTGAATAAGACGAATGATAAAAAAATGTGTTCAAAAATTAAAGACGTCAAACAAAAAACAACGGAGGGAGCAGATGTTGACTAGCTTGTACAAATTAGAAGAGGGCAACCGTGATTTGTCAAGTGAGATCAAGGTCAAGCACCAAACCATGCGCAGGCACACAGGCACAGGCACAGCACAGCACAGCACACCCCCTTATCCAAATTCCAAAGTCAAACATTTGGCGCCAAAGCCAGCCGCAGGCTCTCAGCAACAGTTAGGCAGCCACCCTCTCCCGCCAATTTTTAATTTCCCCTTCCTCGTATCTTCCCCGGCTTTGTACTAGTACCACCACCTCGCCTTCTTCTCCGGCTACCTTGTCCCCCCATAAAACCATGGCATTGTAGCAGACGTAGCTGTCAAATGATCGCCACGCCCACCTCGTCGTCACCACCCTCTCCCGGCCTCAATGGCCAAGTTGCTCATCCCAATCATCATCTTCCTTGTCGGCCTCGTGCCGATCGCTGTCGCCGCCGCCGCCACCGCACGACCGCCAGTGCCCGACGACCGGTCCGCCCTCCTGGCCTTCCTCTCCAACGTCTCGGACGACGGCGGCGGCGCCCTCACGGACTGGGGGCGCTCGCCGGAGTTCTGCAACTGGACTGGGGTCACATGCGGCCGTGGCCCCGCGGGGCGGCGGCGCGTCACGCAGCTGGTACTCGCCGGCCGGGGCATCCGCGGCGTGATCTCGCCGGCGCTGGGGCGGCTGTCGTTCGTCACGGTCCTTGACCTGTCGAGCAACGCCCTCGCCGGGGAGATTCCCGCGGAGCTCGGCGCGCTGCCGCGGCTGACGCAGCTGAGCTTGGCGAGCAACCTCCTCGCCGGCGCGATCCCCGCCGGCGTCGGGCTTCTCCGGAAGCTTTACTTCCTCGACCTCTCCGGCAACCGCCTCTCCGGCGGCATCCCGGCGACGCTCTTCTGCAACTGCTCCTCCCTGCAGTACATGGACCTCGCCAGCAACTCCCTCGCCGGCGACATACCCTACTACGACGAGTGCCGTCTCCCCAACCTCCGGTACCTCCTCCTGTGGTCGAACGACCTGTCCGGAACCATCCCGCCGGCAATGTCCAACTCCTCCATGCTCGAGTGGGTCGACTTCGAGTCGAACTACCTCGCCGGCGAGCTGCCGTCGACGGTGTTCGGCCGGTTGCCGCGGCTCCAGTATCTCTACCTATCGTACAACAACCTCTCGAGCCACGGCGGCAACGCCGACCTCCACCCTTTCTTCCGCTCCCTGAGAAACTGCACCAACCTGCAGGAGCTTGAACTCGCCGGGAACAACCTAGGCGGCGAGCTGCCGCCGCTCGTCGGCGAGCTCTCGCGCCGCCTCCGGCAGCTCCACCTCGAGGACAACGCTATCTCCGGCTCCATCCCGACCAACATCTCCGGCCTCGTCAACCTCACCTACCTCAACCTCTCCAACAACCTCCTCAACGGCTCCATCCCGCCGGAGATGTCGCGCATGCGGCGGCTCGAGCGGCTGTACCTCGCCGGCAACCTCCTCTCCGGCGAGATCCCGCCGTCCATCGGCGAGATTCAGCGCCTCGGCCTCGTCGACCTCGCCGGCAACAGGATCGCCGGCGCCATCCCGGACACGTTCTCCAACCTCACCCAGCTTAGGAAGTTGATGCTGCACCACAACCAGCTCACCGGCGTCATCCCTCCCAGCCTCGGCGACTGCCTGAACCTGGAGATCTTGGACCTCTCCTACAATGGCCTGCGAGGCGAGATTCCGGCGAATGTCGCCGCCATGAGCAGCCTCAAGTTGTACCTGAACCTCTCAAACAACTACTTGGAGGGGGTTCTCCCACTCGAGCTCAGCAAGATGGACATGATCCTGGCCCTCGACCTGTCGGCGAATGAGCTCGCCGGTGCAATCCCGTCGCAGCTCGGAAGCTGCGTCGCGCTCGAGTACCTCAACCTCTCCGGAAACGCGCTGAGGGGGGCGCTGCCGGCGACGGTGGCGGCGCTGCCGTTCCTGCAGGTGATCGACGTGTCGCGGAACGAACTCTCGGGGGCCTTGCCGGAGTCACTGCAGGCATCGGCGTCGCTCCGGGAGGCGAACTTCTCGTACAATAACTTCTCCGGCGTCGTCCCCAACGCCGGCGTCCTCGCGAACCTCTCGGCGGCGGCGTTCGCGGGGAACCCCGGACTTTGCGGGCACGTTGCCGGCGGCGGTATTGCTCTGTGCGGCGTGGAACGCGAGGGTCACCGCCGACACCACCCGCTTGTCCCCGCCGCCGTCGGCATCGTCGTCGCGGTGTGCGCCATGCTGTGCGCGGTTGGGTGCCGGTCGATGGCGGTGGCGAGGACGAGGCTGGCCGACGGCGAGGAGGAGGCGGAGCGGGAGCACCCAAGGGTGTCGTACCGGGAGCTCGCCGAGGCGACGGGCGGGTTCGTGCAGGCGAGCCTGATCGGCGCCGGGCGGTTCGGGCGCGTCTACGAGGGCACGCTCCGCGGCGGCGCGAGGGTCGCCGTCAAGGTGCTCGACCCGAAGGGCGGCGGCGAGGTCTCCGGCAGCTTTAAGCGGGAGTGCGAGGTGCTCCGGCGGACGCGGCACCGAAACCTCGTGAGGGTGATCACCACCTGCAGCACGGCCGGCTTCAACGCGCTCGTGCTCCCGCTCATGCCGAACGGCAGCCTCGAGGACCACCTATACCCTCC
Organism: Raddia guianensis; assembly: GCA_036346415.1. NCBI lineage: Eukaryota > Viridiplantae > Streptophyta > Magnoliopsida > Poales > Poaceae > Raddia > Raddia guianensis. Next base: position 21,348,013 of record CM070539.1, on the reverse strand, counting down.
CCACGCCGGCGACAATGGCGGCGGCGTGCTAGACTTCGGCCAGATCGTGAGCATCGTGAGCGACGTCGCCGAGGGGATGGCCTACCTGCACCACTACTCGCCAGTGAGGGTCGTGCACTGCGACCTCAAGCCCAGCAACGTCCTCCTCGACGACGGGATGCGCGCCGTGATATCGGACTTCGGCATCGCGCGGCTCGTCGCCGGCGCCGGCGAAGCCAGCAGCACCAGCGACGAGTCCGCCCCGTGGAACTCCATCACCGGGCTGCTGCAAGGTTCAGTGGGCTACATTGCACCTGGTACGCCGTACGTGTACACGAGTTCATGCATGCATGCAAAATTAACTTATGTCAGCTTTCAACTTTTAATTACATGCATTTATATATCTTGACTAATCCTATGATTAACTGCTTAATTATCTCTTGGATTAGAGTATGGATTCGGAGGCCATCCTTCTGTGAAGGGTGACGTGTACAGCTTCGGGGTGATGCTGCTGGAGCTGCTCACCGGGAAGAGGCCGACGAACGTGATCTTCCACGAGGGGCTGACGCTGCACGACTGGGTGAGGCGGCACTACCCGCACGACGTCGTGGCCGTCGTCGCGCACGCGCCGTGGCAGCTGGCGACGCCGCCGCCGCTCGACGGCCCGGCCGACATCGCCGTCGTCGAGCTCATCGAGGTCGGGCTCGTGTGCACGCAGCACTCGCCGTCGCTGCGGCCGACAATGGTGGAAGTCTGCCACGAGATCACGTTGCTCAAGGAGGACCTCGCCAAGCACGGCTGCCGCCATTATCAAGAACGATAGATCGATCAATGCTGCTGTGTTAATACCAGTGTTCCTCGTGGGCTCGTGGCCCATTGGAGATGATCATTTCTTGCTGTAATTAGTGATATTAGTTTTTCGCAATTGCTATTTTGCAGGCGCCTGCAATTAGCCAAAACGTGTAGGCGCAAAAATTCCACTTTCTTTCTACTGTTTTTCCACATTTGTATTTATGGAAGAAACTGTCGGGGATTAAATTACGGCCCATTGCCATGGCCCACTCCCTGACGGCCCAATCGAACAGCCTACCAGGACCCCGCTCCCTGGAAGGTTCTGTCAGGCCCATGTGCATCCTGCCGAACAGCCTCTGCCGCGCGGTCTTGAACGGCCTAGGATTCGTGTTTGAGTCTGACTCGAACAAGAGTTCTGCACGGCTACGAGAAGACCCGGACGTGGTTTTCCGGATTGGATTAGGAGTCGTGATCCCCAAGAATTGGAGTATACCTTATCTACCTCGGGATGTATTTGGCATGTCTTGAGTTAATTCACGGACTCGTGGTCACCCGCCCGATTATCCCTTGGTAGGTCGGTTGTTCAACACTATATAAACAGGACCCCCATGACGTGTTGAGGGGATGATCTGAGACGACTTAGACGCATCTGGCATCTAAGATTACTTTGTCGCATACTACTCACCTGTACACCCATAATCTCGCCGAGACTTGTTCGTCTCGTCGAGCCACCTCTTGTATTCATCTCGATATATAAGAAAAATTTGGACGTAGGGCTATTATCTCCCGAGAGGCTGAACCAGGATAAAACCCCTGTCTCCCTGTTCGTTCTTTGTTCGCATTGTTTGGCGTGTCTCCTATCTCACTTCTAAAGAACCTTAGCGACTTGAGATCGATATCTCAACCGTCGACAGAAACGCTCTGCGATAGTGGAATTTTTTGCGCGATGTCAATTTTTGTATAGATATATTTTGTTTTATGTTTATTATAGATTTATTTTGTTTTCTGTTTATTATAGATTTAATTTATTTTCTGTATATTATAAATTTTATTTTGTTTTCTGTTTTTCACGTCGAGAGATTTCGTGCTCGTATAATTTGCGAAATCGTGCAGGCACAATAAATTCCACTAATTTTCTACTGTTTTTCCACATTTCCAATATTGAAAAAAATGTTTTGCGATAGTGGAATTTTTTTGTGAAAGGTCTGCACGCATGTACACGGCATGTGCATGCACAAATGCTAAAATTGCAAGCGCCTGTTAAATAGTGCCTCCCTTTTTCTTAGTTTTTTGGTTGGTTGGAGATCGCCTACTAAACTAGTGCTAATTCTTTGAGTTGTTAATTCTCCAATGGAGACGGCACTCGACTTTATCTGTGCTGCAAACATGTCGGACTCCATTAATTAGCCGGCCACATGCAGGATGAGAAAAGGCTCTTGAGTTAGGTTATTATTCAGGTGCTCTGGATCAAAGATAAACAAATGCATGCAGGGACAAAGCTATTGCCACTATTCGTTGCATTTGATGATCTTGCTGATAGGATCCTTCACCACCAGCAATGTAGTTTAATGTTGTTCTAGATTTGACAGGAACTTTCCATGCTTTCTTCAGATTATTCAGGCTTTTCAATTAGCACGCCTGCTTGCTTTAGTCAGATTCAGGATAGCTGAAAGCGATCAACACCTTGGTTATGCTCGAGAAAGATTGTTACCTCAGACATTTTACAACTGCAGTGGGGTTTTGACTGGAATATATATATAAATTCTAGACCCGCATGACTTGCAACTATATATCCCATGAATAAGTTTGGTACTTTTAAGTTTCTAATTAGCCATACTTTAGAAAGGTAAAAAGCTTCGGAACATATATACGAGCTATAGTAGAGAATTTTTACGGTGCAAAGAAATTAATTAGTACATTTCCTCTTGAATTGACAACTCATATCGATTAATCTCGATATAGTATACCAACATGGTAGTATAGTATATTTTGGTTCTCTATGATTCGCGGTTTTAGTTTAGTATGTTTGTAATGGAAAGTTGAGTTTTAAAAATAGCATGGAAAGACTTAAAAAATATTGAAAATATTTTTAAAATATTTTAAAACCCTGCAATTAAAGCCAAAAAATTATTTCAAAATGTTACACTAAATGGTCTATACAAAAATAACAAAATTTTCAAAGCAAACCAAATTGTCGACGGTTGAGATATCGATCTCAAGTCGCTAAGGTTCTTTATAAGTGAGATAGGAGACACGCCGAACAACCACGAACAACAAATGTAACGAGGAGACAGGGGTTTTATCTGGTTCAGCCTCTCGAGAGATAATAGCCCTACGTCCAGCCTTTCTTATATATCAAAGATGAATACAAGAGGTGGCTCGGCGAGACGAACAAGTCTCGGCGAGATTATGGTGTAAAGCTCTAAGCTAGATGCTAGATGTAAATGGGAATCTCCGATCCTCCCCCTAAACGCTGTAGGGGCATGGTTTATATAGTACAGAGCAAACCGACCTACCGAGGGAATATCGGGCCGGGCTAACTACGAGTTCGTAACGAACTCATACATGCCAAATATATCCCGAGGCAGATAAGGCATACCCTAGTCTTGGGGATCACGACTCCTAATCCAATCCGGAAACCACGTCCGGTCTTCACGTAGCGTCAGAACTCTTGTTCGAGTAGGACTCAAACACGAATCCCAGGCCGTTACGCACCGTGCCGACCAAGAGGCTGTTCGGCAGATGCATATGGGCTCGATAGAACCTTCC